>JAAGEH010000039.1:8653080-8999913 GCA_011751065.1 Lasiurus cinereus | reverse complement strand
TGTGTGTGTGTGTGTGTGTGTGTGTGTGTGTGTGTGTGTGTGTGTGTCTGTTCGCGCGCGCGTGAGGATGTGTGTGGAGGCAGGGCGGATCATGAACTGAGCCCAGCGGGGAAACAAACAGAAGGGACCAGATGGGAGGATGAGCTCTCAGACGCTGCAGCGAACACGCGCCCGCACCCGCCCAGGAGTGAAGGTGCTGGAACTTTGTTCTCAGGCTTGCTCTACTTCACCGCTGCCCGCTGTGTACACATGCGGCCAACACCGAACTGGGCAATCCAGGAAAACCACCAGCCAAACGAGCTCTCAGCCCGCCATCTTGGCAAAGAGCACCCCCACCCTCGCCAGTGGCCTAGGTCTGGCCCTCTTGGTGACTAAACACATCGGCATTAAAGCCCCTTGCCGAGAATGCCATGTCCCTTCCCAGATGCCGGGCATAGACAGTCCCAGGGAGGGGACCTCGCCCGCCGGGGGTGGAGCACTGCAGGTGGCTCTGGTCAGGCGGGGAGAAGCCTCCCCCTCCGCTTTCAGGACATTAGGGTCAGGGCCACTGCGAACCACGACAGACCGGCCGGCTCATCTCGGCTTTTCAATCCAGGAGCGTTTGCCCCAGATGATCCTACAAAACTGGGAGTGTCCTCCAGGAAGCATTTGATTTGGAAGATGCTGCTGAAGTTTAAGGGGCTGGGTCTCATGTTTTCTGGGGAATGGTTTTGGCTCTGGGGTGCCCTGCCTTCCCTGAACAGGTGCTGCAGGGAAAGAAACCCCAGGCGCAGGGCTGACACGGTGCAAAGAGCAGGAGGGAACACGCTGACTTCCTTCTCCCCATGGCTTTGTGAGGAGCCGACCTTCACTGGGGCCTGTGTGTAAATGTGGTCTGTTTTTACAGTGGGTTCCTTATATGAGAGGTGGAGGGTTGCGGACTACGGTTGTAATATGGTCAGGACAACTTTGCCAGACCTCCAGGTGCCATTGGGGTCACAGGTAGGAGGGTCTGCTGGTCTACAGAGCAGCTGGGCTCTACCTTTGTGGGGACCCAGCTGAGGGCCCCCCTTCTTCAGACCTGATTTGAAAGCCTCTTGAGGACCAAACTTGAAGTCAGGTTTCCCTTCATCTACCCATCTCTTACCAATTTCCCCAACCTTCCTGGGAGAGAGGCCTGCCCTCTGCTCCTGGCCTGGGATGGACCTGGGCCAGGCTGGGTTGCTCAGGAGTGGGTGCCCCCTAACTCAGGACACTGGGGCCAGCATGTCCACTCTAAGACTTTCCTTCTTACTAGGTTGGAATGAGAAGTTGCCTCCCAGCCACCCAGCTCCCTGCTGCAGAAGCCACCAAAGCTGCCAGGATTTTACATTTTCTTCTGGAGTCTTTCTTAGGCATGAGGGCAGGGGTGATGGTGCTCTGCTTACCGCCATGGCTCCAGCATGGGGCCTGATGCCTGGCACAGATAGTCAATAAATATTTGTGAATAAAAACAAGTAATTACTTAAGAGGATTACTACATCGTAAGGGGAGAGAACTTGCCAAGAATGGTGCCAACAACAAGTGGAGAGAACAACCTGTCTGCCTGAAGCCAGCTGCTTCTGGACCTTTCCAGTAAATGAACCAATACCTTTCTTCTTTTGATGATGCCAGATTCAGTTGAGTTTCCTGCAATTGTGAGTCTTAAGGGACCCAGGAGGTTAGTTAATGGTTCACTAATGAGGATACTCTTCCATGAGCCCAAAGGTGACTTTTTCTCCTAGTCCCGCCCTGGGGAGATCACTTACATGTTAGAGATGAAGTACAAGTGGCACCCTGAGGAGATGGTATGCATGGCAGCCACCAGATGGGTGGTTTTAGGGTAAAGGATACCATTCTTATTAAACAAGTGGGATAGGACAGTGCATTATTCATGCTGGAGAGACTCGGGTCAGGGAGGAGCTGGGCAAGGCGGGTGAGAATAAGTCCCTGCTTAGAGCCTTTTGGGCAGAGGTACTGGGCGGAGGGAGCCCCGGGGCCATGCTGTCACCAAAGGCAATGCACATAGTCTTGAGCAAGCTGGCTCTGAGAGCACACCATCTCGCCAGGTCATGTGACTGTAGCCTGGACAGGGTGTGGGGAGGTTTCAGGAAGCACAACCTGGAGAAGCCAAATTCAGTGCTGCCTTGTGTCCAGGCCTGGACCCTGGAAGATCCCAGGGCCTTCTCTGTCAGTCACCTGCCAGGCCTGTGGTTTCCCTCTCCCTCTCCTTTTCCTCTCCCTCCTCTGCCTGGATTCAGACCTGGGATCACTCACCTGGGCTCCCACTTCTGATCACCTTCCACTCAATGCCTGAAGTTTCTTTCTAAAGCACACACCTACTCATGCTACTCTCCTGTTTGGTTCTCAGTGCCACCCATGGCTCTGAGGGTAGAGCACACACCACTTACTCAGGCGGGTGTGCAACGGCCACATCTGATCCCTGGGCTCCTCTCCTCAGCCTCACCCGCATCCCTCTTTGCTCCATCCTTGAGCATCGAACAACTGCTTATGCATCCCCAGCCTCTCCATCCCACTTCACAGGGACCTTTGCCCACCCTGGGCCCTGTCTACTATGCTTCCTTCCCTCTACCCCCTTCTCTGTCATGTTTGACCTGATGAATAATGGCCTATAGTAATTCTTTTGAACGCAAAAACTCAGTGGAGGTGATGCAGACACAAGGCTGCTCCGTAAAGAAATGAGGATGGCCGGTGTGGCTCAGTGATTGAGCGCCAACATATAAACCAGGAGTTCATGGTTCAATTCTCGGTCAGGGCACATGCCAGGTCTTGATCCCCAGTGTTTCTATCTCATTCCCTCTCCGAAATCAATAATAATAATAATAATTATATATATATATATATATATATATATATATATATATGGAGGATGTGAGTGGGCAGGATGAGGAGAGAGCAGGAGAGGTGGGGCTGGGCTGATTCTTGATGTGGCTCAGATCTCCTCAGTAGGGCCTACGAGCCTAGCCCTGCGATGGGCATGCAGCCCTGAGAGAGGGCCACAGTCAGCTTGGAGACACAGGAGCAGGGTCGTGGAGGACAGATACTGAGGAGGCACTCGGGGGCTGAGCAAAAGCCAGCTGGGCAGGCCATGGTGTGAGTGGGTGCTTCCTCTGCCCACCTTCCCTGCTGCCCTCTCTCCAACAGATCCCAGAGCAGCTCCTAGGGGTCAGTTCATAGCTTGGTTCTTCTCTATCACACACAAGGCCGAGCACAAAGCACTCTGGGATAATTATTTGTTCAGCAGATAACAGAATAAATGGCCATCGGGTTGCCCGGCCACAGAAGGGAGGTGCCTCCTTCTCATTCATCCTTGTTTTGGTTTGCGCTAGCTGCTGAAGCTGGGAGGGGTGGGCCTGGCTGATGCTCCCCAATTGTCTTAGTTACCTTGCTCTCCTTAGATGTCCAAGTAGGAAGGGGTTACTCAACCACACCATTTGTTTAGCCTCCTCTGAAGTTTCCCAGGAGGTCCTCTCCCTCCCTGCTCCTGCATCCCAGCTCCATCATCCTTGCTTTTAGTGAGAGGAGCTGGTAGCCAAGAGCAGTTTTAGGAAGGACCCGGCCTGCAGTGCCTTTGGCAGCCAGGCTTTCACCAAGACCCTGGACCCCACCTTCACCCACCAATCTGGCCAATCTGCCTTCTTGACCTTCATTGCTTTGGGACCCCCATTCTCTGGGCTTCCACTTCCTCCACAGACCTGATTTATAGACCAGGTTGGGGTTCCACTCATTTAAGATGAACCTTTTACATGCTGGCTCTCATATCCCGAGGCAAAAGCTGGGATCACGTCTGCTGGGAATGAGTCAACATAAAGGCCTCCTGCTGTGGTCGGCAAACTGCAGTTCTCGAGCCACATGCGACTCTTTGGCCCCTTGAGTGTGGCTCTTCCACAAAATACCACGGCCTGGGAGAGTCTATTTTGAAGAAGTGGTATTAGAAAAGTTTAAGTTTAAAAAATTTGGCTCTCAAAAGAAATTTCAATCGTTGTACTGTTGATATTTGGCCCTGTTGACAGTTTGTTGACCACTGGCCTAGTGGAAGACGGCATGGGAGATGATGAGCTCAATGCTAGATTTTGTTTACGTATTAGAACTGTAACTCATCTTGACTCAACTCTGGCCATTTTCTTCACAAAACAGGTCAAGAGCTACATCTACTCTGGATGCAGTCACAGGGGTATGCAATCCCCCCCCTCTCAAGTGCTGCTCTAGTCGCAGCTATCACTCCTCTCTTCCTCCTTCCTTCTCTCCCTCCTTCCTTTCCTCCTTCCCTTCCTCTGTTTCTCTCTTCCCTCTCTCCCTCCCTCCTTGACTTCCCTGAGGGAGCATCCATCTTGGCTGCTTCCTGAGCGCCTTCTGTTCTGGGGGCCTGGGATCTAGTGAGAAACAGACTGCCTCATGAGTCTGTTTCTAAGGTGGAGGTAGGGAGCAAGGAAACTGACAATGCCAGGCTGCATGTTGATGGCTGCCATGGCAGGAATGCAGGAATGGCATGGGGATGGTGGTTGGAAGACAGAGAAGGCAAACCCCAGAAGCAAGTCGAAGCTGGGGGCTGGCAGCCCAGAAGCGCCTTCTGGTTGGTGCAGCCCAAGAACTCGGACTGTACCAGCTGCAGAAGAATGGTTCACAGGCCATTGTTTCTCAGATAACCACCTCATAAACACCTTTCCAAATCTGTTCATTCTTGACTGCGGGCCAGCAGACCTTGTCCTTCTGGTCTCAGGGATGTACAAGACCCAGGTGGTATGCCTACTTTTGCCAAGCTTTGTTCTAGACATTGGGGATAAAGTGATGCAAAGATGAAGTCTTTGTCTTCATGGAGCTTATATTCTATGGAGAGACGGATAATAAATAGGTGATGAGATAAACATGGATGCACATCAAAGGTCTAATAGTGTCATCTAGTAAAACTAGAAGGATATTCTTGAGGAGATGGGGAGGCTACCAGGCAGAGGGATCAAGAGATGGGCAGGCTCCCTGTGAGGGGTGCATCCAGTATGGGGGGAAGCCAGGAGACCTGTGGGCAGGACAGTGGGGTGGGGGTGGGCGCAGGGCCAGGCTATGTGAGGCCTCCTAGGGACTTTGCCTGTTGTTCTGATATGACAGGAATTGCTTGGTGGGTGGAGCTCAGGGATGTCAGGGTCTGCCTGGTACCCTAGCAGGATCACTCTGCTGCTGTGTGAAGAACAGACAGGGGCAGGGGAACAAGTAGGATAAATGAGACTTGTAGTCCAGGGAGATGGATGGTTAAACCTTGCTGGTGGCAGTGGACGAGGTAGGCTGGGTCGGGTGGGGGCTTAACCTAATGGCCTCAGTGAGGGATGCAGAGTGAGTGGGGCCCAGGTTGAGCCTGTCAGGATGCAGGCCTGGGTGGCCGGATGCTGTCAGATGCCGGGCCTTTGGATGGGCTGTGACGTGCAGGGCGAGGCCCAGCAGCTGAGTAACCAGAATTAGGAAGTGAGGTCCAGAGTTCTTTGATCCAGAACATCTTTTCATGTTATTTGGTTAGAAATTGGGGCCAAAAGTTGCTGGGAACTGCAATCTGTCCAGCATGAGGGCCATTATTATACTTGGATCTCCAACAGAGCAGCAAGTAGACTGCTCCTGCTTAGCTTTTCTCCAGGCAGGGTACTAGATATATTCTTATTTGGGAAGTTGGACAGCTGATGGGTAGACCACAGGCAGCATGCAAATGCCCAAGCTGATTGCTGGACCATTTGTTGTCTGTTTGCCTTTTCTTTGGTTGCCTGGGTGGCTGACATCACTGAACCTAGGGCAGGGTGAGTGGGTATTTTAAAAAAATCCGTGTTTTAAAAAAGCTCTGATTCCAGGGAAGGACCAAGGCCACACCCTATCTGGTTCGTCACCTGTCAGATGAGGCGCTTTGCTGGCCGTGAGCATGACTGGGGAGGGGTATCAACTGCTCAGCTCCATACAGCCCACCACTTGGAGCATGTTGGGAAGGGGAGGGCAGGAGGTTTGTGGACAGTGACCCTGGCTCTGGCTGAACTCAGGAATGTCCAGAGTTGGCAAGTAGAACAAGCTTTGCTCTGCGCCTGGCACAATCACTGGGCACCCAGTGCTGAATCCCAGCTGCTTCTGTAGCAGAGCAAAGGGGCAGGAGGGTGCTGGGCAGGACGGACCATGGAGAATGCACTTCAGAGGGAAACCCCTGCCTGCATGAACCCAGAGCAGAGAGGTTGCCAGTGTTTCCTGGTCTTCCCCTCCTACCCCTCCGCACTGGGGCGGGCCACCTGGGGAAGGCTTGACATGCTCCCACAGGGCAGCACAGACACAGCTCTATTTGGGAGAAACAGGCCGTGACAAGGCAGAGGCACGTCCAGCAGACAGCACTGTGGGAATGTGTGGTGGTATCCTTACCTGACCCACTGGTTTCACTGAATGTGTAGGGAGCTGATAGAATATTCCCAGCATCAGAGGAATTCGAGGTTAAAATCCGTGTTTTAAAAAAGCTGAATAAGGAACCAGCTGTATTCCTCTTCCTGTTCCTTAGCTGGTTTATTTAGAATAAGCAAACCCCAAGCAGAGTCCTGCTCCAAAACTCCAGCCCCTTTTCCTGCAGGCGTAGCCCCCGTGGAGCCAGGGCCTCCAAGCCTTGTCTGCACTCACAGCCCAGAGGCCTCCAGAGCAAGCTTGGGAGGGAGATGAGGTCCAGGCTGCATGCGGACCACCAGCTCCATGTGATGGCTGGGAAGGGTCCCACAAGGGAGGGGTTGGCCGGCCTGGGAAACTTTTAGGTGAGCAAACTTTTATATTTCTAACCTTGAGACTAAGGCCAAAGGAAAGGTAGCCAAAGTAGAGCCTCTAGGCAGGTGTGAAAACAAGGTCCAGGACTTCTGGGGTCCAGGTGATTGAGCGACTGTCCTCGCTGGGGCTGTTGGGGTCCCAGGAGTGTGACTCCCACAGTCCACCTTGGGACAGAGGGCGGGGGTCAGGGAGAGGTGGGAAGCAGCAAGAAGGCAGTGGAGGGCCTCACCTGGCAGTGTCCCTGAGAGAAACTCGAGTTTCGGGTCTGAGAGTTGGGAGGCGTGGTCCTCCAATATTGGCGGACAGCAGCCCCGAGAAATTCCTGAGCAGAAGGACAAGTCAGAGTCCCCAAGGGGGGTCTCTTCGGCAATGGACTGGAAGGAAGGAGAAGGGAGATCCAATGATCCTGAGAAAGTGGGGCAGGGCGGTGGGTCAAAGCCTTTTGCTGCTGCTTCTTTTGCGTGCACAGGGGGCTCCTTCCCTCCCTGCAAATGGAATTGCCACCTCTACTCTGCTCACTCATGAAAATGAGTCAAATGCTATCAATTCTACCAGAAACCGTCCACACTCAGCACAGGATGACAAAACCAGCATAGCTCACATTCTTATCCTCGTTTACTGCAGCAGAAAAGAGAACGAGAGCATTTTACACATTTCAGGGCTGCAACAGGTTTGCAGACATTCTCCCAGTCACCCCTGGACCACGTCCCCCACAGGAGATAACCTGGCTTCAGCCAGGAAGGAGCATTTCAGAGGCACAGACACAGGGTCAGATGCGACGTGTAACCGCTTTAGTAATCTTTGAGAACAGGCATATTGCAACAGCTGTTTCCATGCCATTGAGCCTTGCTGCGGTGGCTCAGTTGTGCGTCAACCTGTGTATGAACCAGAAGATCGAGGTTTGATTCCTGGTCAGGGCACATGCTTGGATTGTGGTTTTGATCCCCAATGGGGGGCATATAGGAGGCAGCCAGTCAATAATTCTCTCTCCTCATCGATGGTTCTCCCTCTCCCTTCCTCTCTGAAATCAATAAAAATATATTAAAAAAAAAAAAAGTAAATGCTGTTTAAACCCACATGAACCCTTGCCCTGGAGACTGAGCAATTAAAACACGGTTAAACTTTAAGACCTTTAGGCAAGTGGGACTGGACAGTGGATAGGGGGTACATGGGAAGGACTGTGAACCCACAGGTGATGAGGTCACACCTGGCTACAGGGAAACCCACACAGCCCCGAACCAGAAGTTGGACTCGGCTCCCAAAGCCCATGAATGTGTGGGGTAATTTCTGAATTTGGAAGGATGGAAATGTGTTTCTTGCTGAGGGAACAAGAACATGAGCTCGTGGCTGGTGGCCCAGCTCACTTCTTGATTCCTTCCCTTATGGGCCTGAGCGACCCCAGCAAAGTGGGTGGGGAGGCTGTGCACACTGGCTGAGGTACAGCCATGGAGCGAGCTGGGGGTTCGGGTGTTAAGTCTAGTGCTCCCCTCCTCGAAGGAAATCCTCCGACCCTCCTGTAAAGATGCCTTAGATTCCCTGGGGTTTTGGAAATGCTGATGTGGGGTGGGCAGGGCTGGCAGTTCAGTCTGAGACCCCTAGGCAACCGTTTGGGATTCTTCCTCTGTGTCAGTGTCACTGGAGGGACTATGCGGCTGAGTGATGGGCAAAGAAGATTGGTGGGGAAAGGGCGGGCATGGTGGAAGAGGCGCACTTGTTCATGCAAGTGAGGAAGAAAAGCAATGGGGTAGAGGTGCAGGAAGAGATATATCAAAGCCCTCAAAGGGAAATAGTTTTTCTTTGTGTTAACCTACTGAGCCAGACCAATTCTTATCTGGGAGGATTTGTATATCATCACTAAAAATGTTGCTGCAGGAAGCACCAAATCGCTTTGCAACTTTGTACTGAACCCAGTGATTTCTTTTCTCCAGCTCCAGAATCACTAAATGACTCTTGCCTCACAGTAGAAGGAAAAGGTGTGCGTCGCCCTGTATGTGTTTTCCTACAGACCAGAGTGATTTCAGCTCTGAGGCTCCCCGCTGTCCCTTTCCGCGCCCGGCCGCTTGCAGGTGAGCATGAGCAGCAGGAGCAGGGGCAGGTGCCAGAGGCTGCAGAAGAACAGCTTCCTGGAGCTCTTTCTGTCTGCATCCACATAGAACCGGAAGCCGAGGTAGGAAATGTACAGGTTGATAGGGAGCGCTATGGCAGGGAAGGTCCACGTGGTGACACCCAGGGCGGGGGCTGCGGCGGACAGCGCGAGCAGCGCCAGGCAGTGGCGTAGGGCGACCCGCCGGCACAGGGCAGGGTGTGTGACCGACATCATGCAGTAGCCCCCTCGGGAGTAGTCCTCCCGGAGGCCCCAGCTCAGCGCGTTGAAGTGCGGGAACTGCCAGGAGTAGAGGATTCCTCCCAGAAGAAAGGCACCTGCGGAGACAAGGAAGCAGAGAGTGTGGGGATTTTACCAAGACACCACTTTCCACGGGAAGGCCTCTGGCCCCAAGGGGCTCTGCCTGATTTCACCTTCATGGGGGCCCAGGCCCTGCCAGCTTAGTTCTCACCTCCACTTTCCCAAGCCCGCCCAGCCTGCGCTCTGTAACCTCCCTGCCCCAGCTCTCACCCGGGTGGGCAGGGTACTGGCATTGGGGGGAGGGCCGCCCTACTGCAGGGTTTGGAGTGACACACTTTGAAGCTCCTGCACCCTCCCCCCACCTCCACCAAGAGAAGCCCCTACAGCACAAGGGAACACCTTGGGAGGGGTCTGCCCCCTGGCGAGCTCTGTGCTGGGCTCCCGGCTGTGCCCACACGATAGCCAATAGAGCATCTTAAAAAGAAGGGATGTGCATTGCTTTGTAGACATAATGCCAGTGGGCACTCAAAAGATTAAAGTATTTCTGTGGACAGTAAGTACCTTTGGGGAATCAGGAGGCACAGAAGGGCAGGGTGGACCATCCAGATACAACTAAGTCATACGCAGGGGGAGATAAGGATACTTCTCCTTGCAGTTTGATGGAAAAATAGAATGATCGCTGGGCTTTAAAGGGACCAGTGAAGAGAAAGTGCTCTCAGAGATTCTCAGGGACAGGCCACTTGGAGGCTTCTGAGCACAAAGTCTGTGGACTGGCTATCCCAGCGCCTGCGCAGCCTCTGGCCAGGAGGTCTGAACGCAGGACGGTGTGCAGCTACACAGTCATGCACAGGGGACAGAGTAATGTCAGCAATGACTTAGAAGCCAGAGAAAATAGAAGTCAGAGTCCAGTATCTGTTTATCGAAGTGGCTGAGAAAGGACAACTCCACCTGGAAACAGACCTGAAAGGGTTAAAATCAGATCCAGATAGATTTCTCCCTCATTCTCGAAAGCCCCCTTCTTAGTGTGCCAACTGCAGGATTCTGCTTTGCTCAATACACACTTTTCAGTTATGCTTCTCCTTAAAATAACAATTTAAAAAATCATTTTCCTAAGAGTAGCTTGCTGCTTTCTATGTGAGAGGAAATTGGTATGGGTTTGGCCCATGTCACAAATGAAAGCGCTTTAGAAATCACAGTACCGCCTTAATGGACTAATCAGAAAACTACCGCCCCCACAGTTCTACTGGGCTGCAACTGCCACTGCTCATCCACAAGAGGGGAAACAAATTCCTCCCCTCATCAAGATAAGGGACTACAACCGGAAGATCTGAATTAGTCCAGGGCTGTGGGGACCCACCTTCCTTGGGCGATGAACACAAAGCACTCAGTTACTAATTCAAAGGTCTCCCCTCAGCCTCACACCCACAGAGTGGTCTATTTTTATTGGGCCGATCTGCTGTAGCAACAAATATTCATGTGCGCCCACTGCGTGATAGGTGCAGGCTGTCCCCAAGGCCTCAGCTGACCCAGGAGACAACACAAGGGATTACAGCCCAGCACCCAGGAGGAAGACCAAGGTCAGCCTGGGAGAGGTCAGGGAAGGCTTCTTGGAAGAAGGAATTTGTAAAGTGGACCTAAGGATGGTCTTGGAGGTTCAATGCATTCACACAAAACTGTGTTTTCTGTGACTACTAAATGTATTTTCTCATTTTCCTATCTAATTGCAGCATATACTTGCTTTAATCATATCTGGAAGAAATGTCTGATTCCTTCATTTTAATCAGGTATTTGCTGGTCTGTGAATATATGAAACTCTCTAGAAAATTCATGCACTAGAGGGGGAGGGTTCCCTCATTCCGGCCTGCCCCCTCTCACAGTCTGGAAACTCTCAGGGGTGGGAGGCCACTCAGAGATCAGGATGCCATCACACCTCTGCTGCTGCCACTGCTGGCAGCATAAGCCTTGTCCAGCCCTGGTTACCTGAGCCTCAGATGCCCCTGGGTAGCTGCCATCCAAAGCTTGCCTACACCTTGGGCCAGCTCTTGGAGGCTGGGGGACTGACGGAACTGGGGGACTGGGGAGGCAGGAGTGTGGAGTGGGTAGGCCTGCCTGGGGGTAGGCCTGTGGCTCTGGCAGGGCTGAGGGGACAGGACGCTGCCATCTTGTGGCTGTGGGTGCTGCCATCTTTGAGGACGGAGCAGTCAATTAGCATATCTCTTCTTATTGGCTGTGGGCACCTCCATCTTTGAGGGTGTGACAATTAGCATATTCCTCCTTATTGGCTGTGGGTGCTGCCATCTTTGTGATAGTGTGAGGGTCAATTAGCATATTCCCTCTTTATTAGATAGGATACTGAGAATCTGAAATGGTGGCACCTCTGTGTTTTCCTGAGGACAGCAGCTTCCTGAAACCACTGTGCCAGAGTCCCAGTCAAAGGCCACACCAGAGGCAATGCGGAAGTCCGGGCATGCTCACTGCCCTCTCTACACAGAGAGGATTCAAGAGCATGCCTGCTGGGCTGTGTGTCAAGCTAGGGGACCCTGACCTCAGGCACCCTGCTCTGACCAGGGGACAAGGCTCAGCAGCGTCTTCCTGGTGACCCTGAAAATACACAGCCTTTTGAACTCAAAACACCCATCAGTCACTCCCCCACTCTGCTGGGAGAACCTCGTGGCCACCTCTGCTCCAACCTGGAGTGCTGCTGGGCATGCTTCTGTCATTCTACTGGCAGACAGGCCCAGGCAATCCAGCTAACTGCTTTCCCAAGAGAATGGAGCTCCTCTGACTCTGTTCTTCCCAGAAAGTTCTTCCCAGAGCGTTCCTCTGGGTGGGGCTCAGCTGCCCGGGGGCTTATACTCACCCTTTCCATCTGGACCACTCACTGTCACTAACTGTCCACGCATGTATGGCCTTTAAGGGGATAAAGAAAGGAGCTCCCACACAGTCGACTCCCTCTCCCCATGGCCCTCACAGCCTCTGGTCCATGACTGGGTATCTCTGTGCAACTGTGTAAATGGGGAAGGGGCTGCTGGGACGCAGCACCACACCCAGAGCTCCATGCTTAGGGATCGCAAAGCCTTTCCTTTGAGGGTGAGCACAAAGCGGCTATGAAACAGAGGCCTCAGCGCTACAATGAGGGCAGGTGCAGTAGATAAAGGGGAGAGGGCACGGGCCAGTTTATCAACTGCACAGCCACTAGGGCAAGGCTGAAAGTCCTCTGCAATAGAAACAGTTCCCTTGGACAGCTCCTGGGGAGCGGCCCGGAGTGCTGCCGAGGCCCAAGAGGGGTGCTTCACCTCCCTGCACACTCTACCATTCAGTGGGCACCCGGGTTTCCTTTGAATGGAAAGAGGAGCGTATGAAAATCACCAAGCTCTGATTCTGAACAAAGTGCTCCTCTCCTTCCCCTTCTTACCCACGGAGGGCAGTTTCGAGCACCTCTGGGTCCAACACCCTCAGGCCGTCTGGAGGGACACCCACTAGCCTGTTCCTGAGCCACACGGCCATGGTGTGGTCACCAGGTCGTCACCAGGCACCCGCTGCCACTTTCTTTGGGAGGTGCCAGTCCTGCGCCCTAAAAGCTCTGTCAACTGATAAGACGAGCACACCGAGGCCCCAAGCCAGCCTCCTTACACCGCCAGCCTCAGCTCCAGCAACCCATTTCCAAACCCCTTCCCAGCCTCTGTGCTTTCCCCTTGAGGAGAATAGGGCCTGAATACTGTTTGCTGTGCTAACACTCCCATGAAAACATCCCTTGTTCCCTCTGTCTTTAAAATATCATTTGTCTTAATTAATCGGAGCTCTAAGGCTAGTTATGAAAAAAATCTCACACAAAATGAATACACTCATTTTTGAGTTAACAGGCAGTATTTTAAAGAAAATCCTTAAAAGTGCTTGGGTTCAACAGTGCCTGGTAAGCCCTCAAATATTTGCTTGGTGAATAAATTCTCTCCATTCTATTTTCTTATCCTAGAGTGAAGGAGGTAAATAAAGCAAAACAGGACTGAACATTTTATAGTTTATCAGCTAAGGCTAAAACAACTCATTCTCTTTTTGTTCTAAAACCATCCATCTGCGAAATGCCACTTCCTGATAAGCGCCCACGTCTAAGTCCTCATTTGTAACTGAATATTGTCTGACAAAATGTTTACCACACAACAACATCTGAATGACAAACCAAAGGTAATTTAGGAATTAGCTCCACAAGACTGTCACCCAGGCCCATGCCATCAAGGCCCAAGACTAGGATTTACTCAAATTTAGGAAAAGTATAAAATAAAATCTGAGCCTTTTTAAGAAATGGGGGTGATGGAAGGAGAGGTGGGATTGATAAGGAGGAGGAATGAGACTTTAACCCAAAACCCCGGGGAACTAGATAGCCCCTGGAGATAAACACTGGAGAGGCCTACTGCACGTGGTCCAGGCCCTCAGGGAGCTGGGCTGTCCACTGCCCGTACTTGTCTGCAGTGCACCCCACTCCCACAGACCCTTTGCTGGGACCCTGGCAGGCCATTCCCTTCTTTGTTGTCCACCGAGAGCAGAATCAAACCCAGTACCTCCACCCCTAAGGCACGGGGAAGGTGTCTCTGAACACCCACATCCTTGCACCACAAACCCCAGGGTGCACTGTTTTCTACAGCGACTTATCTCCCATTTATCTCTGTCAATTGTACAGTGAGCTCTGCAAGGAGGACCATCCACAGGTGGACTGCGCTACTTCCTCCCCATCCTGCTCGCAGTCTGCTGACCCCAGGAGAGGGCTTCTGCACAGGTACACACGTCCAAGAGGCAAAAGCAACTGTGCTGGGCCTCTGATGCCCTGGCTGAGTAGCCAGGGGAGACAGGGCAAAGGAACAGGATGTGCTCAGGAACTCACTGCCCTTTATTTATCCTTCCCTCCCACCTGTGCACTTATGGTGTTCACCAGTTGCTCTTTCAGTGGCCAGATTGAGGCCTCCGGAGGATGGGGCAGCCTTGAATACCTGTGGAATCCGAGGGGAGGAGTGGGCAGGGGCAGGAAGAGAAGATGCAACTTCAGTGACAGACCGATGCCCAACCCTACAGAGAACCAGCCTGCTGCACACGGTAAAGGTGAACTAACCCTCCAGTGGAAACATGCTGCTTCCTGGGAAAGCCTCCAGTGGGTCTCTACCTCCTTTCAATAACGTATCAGCTCCTCAGCATGTCCTTGCTTGCTCTGGTTCCCATGGCTACATGCTCTCCACTTTGCAGGTGAGCTCATCATGACTTAATCCAGAACCTGTTGTGCTCCACAGCCGCCTCAGACCATCTTGCAGCCCTCTGCAGACCCCTTTCCTGCTACACCTTCGCTCAGTTGTCTGTCTGCCTGCCTCACCCTGAATGAGGATGGAATGAGGCATGGTTTCTGTGAGGACTGGATTGTAGCAATATCTGTGTCTCTCAGTGCCCAGCATACAGTAGGACTCAAATGACCCCTGCACAATGAAGCTGCATCTGAAGGTGGAGGCCCCAGCAATTCCTAGCCAAGGCTAGTCTGCTGAGAGATGATCACCCAGCCTCCTCACACCTCCTCAGCCTCGTCTTCCTCACTACCAATACAGCTCAATGCAATATTCCTCACAGGCTTCTCCTAAGTCAGTGGTCGGCAAACTGCGGCTCGTGAGCCACATGCGGCTCTTTGGCCCCTTCAGTGTGGCTCTTCCACAAAATATCATGACCTGGGCGAGTCTATTTTGAAGAAGTGATGTTAGAAGTTTAAATTTAAAAAATTTGGCTCTCAAAAGAAATTTCAATTGTACTGTTGGTATTTGGCTCTGCTGACTAATGAGTTTGCCGACCCCTTTCCTAAGTGATCCATCTTGGGAGGTTCAAAGATAAAATGGCTTGAAGATACCACTGAAGAAGGGCTTTTTCAAGCAAACAAGTCCTCTAAGATAAGAACTCAAATGAGAGATGTAACTGTGGCTAAAGAAATGACACTATTGATACATCTCAAGTAATGTTCTCTGCCTATGCCTTCTGCCCAACCGCTGGGTATTTCCAGGTATTCTAACAGCTGGAGCCCTCTGGGTCCTGTTTCAGTGTGGTTTCCACACAAGGCATCAGTAGAAGCACCACCTGGGACTTGATAGAAATGCACATTCCCAGGCCCCGGCCCCAAATGGGAAGTCCTGAGCCAGGCCCAGGTTCCATCTCAGCAAACACTCTAGGGGTTCCCTGGGCACTGAGGTCTGCGGACCACTGTGTTCAACTTTGGCGAGAGACCACAGGTACAGACCCCACAGTGCAAACTCGCCTGAGGAAATGGGACCCAGGTTCATAGGACATCCGTCTGTCCTTCCAGGCCGAACTATGGTGACAGGCCTGTGCTGTCACACAGCAGCTGTTAAGCCACATGTGGCTGTGGGTGTTGGGAGAGGGACAAAGGGACTGACCGACTTCTTATGTTTAAACTGAAAAGTGAAGAGCACATGTGGCTAGTGGATGCTGTAGGAGACAGTGCAGTCTTAGAAGATGGCAAAAACGATCTAAAAACCACACTCAACATCATTCCTAAAATCTTAGCAACAAAAATCTTTAGACTTGATCCTCAGATGCTTACTTCCTGTGTGGTGCCTTTACATAGCTGATGCTCAGTAAATATTTGGCAACTGACTCTGGGTTAACCTAATTTTGTCATCTGTTAAATAGAAGGCATTTATGCACCAATTCATTCATTCCAAGTTCTCCTGCTTATCTCAAGTTTGCTCTATCAATATAGTGCTTTGAACACTTTTTGAAGCTGTCTGAAGCATGATGTAAAGTAGCATTATTCTTTCTGTGTCGACTTGACAGGCTTTGGGTGCAGAGTGTGACCGGTACATTAGAACCGGGGGCAGTAAACCCCACTGCATTGTGGGATCTGCACGCATCATTAAGAATTACAGAAAAGGGTGACAGATGACAACTTCACACGCTGCCGAGGAAGTACTCTGTTGTTGCACAGCCCTCTCATGCATGCCGGGGTCACTTCAGGTAGATGAAGGGTCTCCTTTTTCAAGATAAATATGCATTTTCATTTTGCTACTTGAAACAAGGCATAGTCTGGCTCTTAGCTTTCCCTCGTTAATGAGTTTGTATATAAATGATTAAATCTGGGTCACAGAAAGATCATACCCCAAACTTAAAGTATGTCTATTAGTAGCTTAGCCAAGTCCAGACTGTCCCCGAACAATGAGGGGTCCTGTGGAAGGTGTGCTCTGAAGTGGAGGGAGGGCTTTTGCAAAGCTCTCTCTCTGGCCGACTATGTTGAGGCTCCCACTCTCACAGGAAGCTACCTGGGAGTATAACAGGGGCACCAACCCCTCAGCAAGAACGTGGGTCCAAGATCCCACACAACCGAGTGACCGAGTTCTCCTGCCCTCCCATCTCCAATAATAGCTGACCTGCAGCTGTCATATCTGACCCTGGTCCAGGCTGGCCTGGGATTTCCAAGACAGAAAAGGCAGCTGTTGGTGCCTTGCTCCTTCGTGCAGGTGAGAGGAAACAGAGGAAGGCCTGGCATTCCTGGCTGGTCAGGCAGGTGGCTTGGTGCAGGGCATCTAAGTGGCAAGCAGCACTGCCTGGTGTGGATGGGATGGCACTGGAGGCTGAGAGCCTGTGAGTTGCTCACTTTTTTTCCCCGCCCCACCTGGCATGGGTAGGCAACCACTTGAAAGGCATGGCGGGCACAGGGGAGGGGAGAGTTGGGCTATGAGGCAGAGGAAGTCTGGACCAAGTCAAGGTTGAGATTCCAGGCAGAACTGAGGAGGAGGAATATGAGCAGTAGTTTAGTGTGTGAAGGTTACTCCTTAAATTTAAATTGATGTCTGGGGGAACTCAAACATCATCTAGTCCAGGATGCCAAACCCATGCAGTCTACCCTTTCCTACCTCACCCAGGGCAGAGAGCACAATGCACCCCCAAACTCTTTCCCACCAAACCAGGAGCCCCTTGCAGTTTCAAACAACAGCCAGGTGATAACTGTTGATTAGTTTGCATACCGATAAGATCTCATGACCTTTTTTGATCTGTATTAGTCTGCCCACTGTATGAATGAGGAACACAAATATACTAGTAATTCATTTAGTCCTCACAACTCAATGAGAAGGGACCATTATTAGCCCCATGTAGGGGAGATAAGGAGATAACAGTATAAAGGGGTCAAGTACAATCTGAAGGGCCCAGCTGTAAGGTGGAGCTGGGCTCCACCCTGCGCCCCACTCCAGGCACAATGTTCTGTGAGGTCTGCATTTGTAGATTCTTGGAAGGCTGGCATCTACAGGATATTAAAACCATCCTCAGAGACCATCACGGCAAAGGTGCAATCATCTTTGTAAGCTTGCCAAATCGGAGCCTCAAAGCTTTTATGAAAAGTTTCAGAAATGTGGCTTACAGGGCAATGGTTTATGGTCAATTGCCTTTTGATCTCTCATGTGAAAAATATGTACTTACATATATTGCAGGAAACCTCACCACTTCCTAAGTGTCGGGCAAAAACACTAATTACTTGACTAATTAGACTGTGAAACTTCCCTTACAGATGGTAAAAATGGGCTATTCACCCCACAAATGTAGTTGTGACATACCACCAAAAAAATGTAGAAATGTCTCAATGGTTTTATTGTAGACATGATGAACAATTTAAGCAAACCATATAAAAATAAATGAGAAACTAATGAAAATAGTCTGTTCTTTCAGAGGGGAAACACCGGGTCTGTGGGAGGAAGGAGCTAGTGCCGCCGGCCTGCCAGCAAGGGGTGGCGGTCCCGGAGAGCGGGGGCCTGCCAGGCATCTCCCAGTGGGATGCCCCCAGTGAGTCCTCGGGCCAACCTGACTCGTGCTCCGTGGGCACTTTCTTTCCACTGCACTTGCTGCCGCAGGCTGAGGCAGCTCGCCCCCACTTTCCTCCTCCATTCTTCTAGTGGAGGGAGAAGCCAGGAGGACAGTCTCCGTCAGCTGTGCACACTGCCCAAAGCCGACTGAAATGGACTCCAACATCAAATCCTGAGGTCAGGGAAGGAGCGCCTCTGACCAGTGTGTGCTGCAACCACACCTGCCCCCATGTCCACTGGGCGTGCGGGAGACACTCACCAGCATCTAGGCTGCCAGTTGCTGCTGTCCAGCCCATGACAGGGGGGATGGCGCCCACCACGGCTCCGACCCACGTGTTGGCAATGCTGACCCTCTTCAGCGGGGTGTAGCAGCAGGTGTACAGGAAAATGTTGAAGAGCCCCAGGGCTCCTGTGAGGGGGTTCACCCCCCAGGTCAGAAGGGCGACTCCGGGGACAGCACAGCAAGTGGCAAAGGCCACAGCAAGCAGCGGGCTACAAGAGAGCAGAGCATGGTGGTCACTTTCAGCATGAACCTGGCAGGGATTGGAGCTGACGGGCAGCACTTTCACCTCCCAACCCCATCTGAAGAAGTCAGCTGGGAGCAGGGTTGGCTCCTTCCGTCTGGGCATCTTCTTCACAAAACTGGGAAATGTACGGTAAAGTGCCATGTGAAGCTGCAATGGCAATGATGACCACAAACCTCATTCTCAACAGTCTACTTTTTTAGAGTAAACTTTGTGCAGAATCTTGTGAAAGAATGAAGTGAACATAAATTGGATGTACTAGTTTCTGAAAACATGCATGCTTATTTATTCCTTAAGAAACCTGAGGTCACTCCATCGTGCCCTCTCCCTACAGAAGTCAGGCCAGAGCCTCTGAGGACACCACCCCCACAGTTGTCAGTGACCCCACCTGGCAGGCTCCACACTGGGACCACTGGGAGGTGGGAGTCATGGGTGTGCAGCTTCTCGGGGTTCAGGTCTAGCAATGGCCAGTTCCCCAGGAAGACAACCCTTCCCCCGATGGGAGGCAGCACCCTCCATTCCCAGGGCTGCAGGTTCCCATGGCAGGAGGGAAGCCTTGTGCTCCCAATGGAAAAAGACTACCTTATAGAATTATGATAAGTCAGGGCTGGGAAGGGGGTTGAGAGATGACGAGAGCGCCAGCTGGAATGCTCAGTGAGCCAGGGAAGCAGGACAGAGCTGGGAGGGACTTAGAAAAGTCCAGCTCCCACTGGTGTGCTGAGGGCTGGGCCCATAGACAGCTCCCAGCAGATGGGAGTCCGGACGGGGCAAAGAGCCTACCAGGGATGCACTGCTGTCCAGAGGCTTGTGATAGAAGGCCCGTGAGCTACACTAAGACCTCTCACTGCCTGTGCAGTCCCAGGGAGAACTTCCTCATCCTCCGCCCTTAAGTCTTGTCAGCTACTTCTCCATCCCTCACTCGGGCACCCTCAGTTTTTGTTTCCTCCCGACCATTCCCACCCTGGATCCCATTTCTGAATCTGCCTTCTGACCCGCTGTCTCCACTCCTGCTAGAGAAAGCCCTATAACCGATCAATTCCTCCCCACTTTCTCAAGTCTCCAGATTTACCCTCAGTAGTGGCAAATATCCTTATCTTTACTGCCTGACCCCTCTCCCATTTTGTTTTCAGAAACTAGTACATCCAATTTATGTTCACTTCATTCTTCCACAAGATTCTGCACAAAGTTTACTCTAAAAAAGGTGACACTTCTCCATTTTTAAAGATAAACTCTACTTTTGTTCTTTAATCTCCTACCGAACCTGTCTTTGACCTTTTGCATCCTCCCAACAATTACTTTGTTCATATTTTTCCCCAAGTTCTTACTGTCCCTCTTCAAACCCAACATGCTGATGAAGCAGAATGAACAGGGCTCATGCCACCAGCCTGGCTTCCTACCTGCCCCCACCCCCCCTCTCCCACCCTCCACACAGGGCTCATGTCTCCAGCCTGGCTTCCTACCTGCCCCCACCCCACCTCTCCCACCCTCAGAAACAACTTCTCACTTGGCTTCCAGATATGGCGTGTGATGTAATTTCTCAGAGTCAAGTTTAGGACAGTGCCAGTGTTGTTCCATTTCAGGTATGCTCAGAACTGAGATGGCTAAAAAGCAGTGCAAATATTATAACTGTTGTTCTTCTTTCATAATGTGCTTTATAGCTTATAAGAACAGATTTCCCCCTTCTTATGGGATTCCACAAAGCAAGTTTTATTTTGGGTGGGAGAAAAATGTGGCTCATAAACAATTTTATTTTTCCTCAGTTGGACTTTGTGTGAAAAAAAAAAAAAGAAAGAAAAAAAAAAGGTTCTTCATTCCTTCTCCAAGGTCTGTGGGAGTCCGTTGTATTCAAATTGTGAAAAGCCCCTTAGAAAAGCACACCTGAATCTAATTCATCGCAATGGGCAACTGCATGTGACCCTCCTCAACATCACAGGAAATCATGGGGCTTACTTTTGGTGTGTAAACCAGCATGCTCAGGGGCACAAGGAAGAACGGAGGAGGTTGGTGAGGCTTGTGGAGGACAGGAGCACAGCTCCCAGGGAGCAGGTCACTCTATCACCAGTCTCTCACAGACCACCACCCTCTGTTCGGGCCCCACCTGAACCTCAGGGCTTCCAACGTTATGGGCAAAAGCGCACCAGTTCTAACTCTGTGAAGTTTATTTTCATGATGCTTTATTTTCCCTAAAACATATATTATAAAAGCAACATATGTCCATCTTGTAAACATTGAAACTATCAAAAATCACAAAGAAGAAATTCTAAGTTGGTTATTCAGGGAACCATATTGGTTTCTTTCTTTCCAGCCTTTTCTTAATAACATATCTACCTAAAAAATAACTGAGAACACACTGAATTGTGGTTTTGTTACTTACTTATTTTCAATATATCTTAATAATTTCCCAATGCCATTAAGAATTCTTTTACATCATCATCATTAGTTACACAGTGGCCTATTCTATGGCTATACCACAATTAATTCCATCTCTAGATCCTGTTTGGATACTTGGTATTTTTCCATTTCTTCACATAGAAAAAATGTTGGGACAAATACCTTGCAGACAGACTGCTATTCACAGCACCAATCAGGATACATTCTGAGGGTAAGTTTCTAGATGTGCGATTGTTAAGCCAGACTTTAGGCATTTTGCACATTTTAGGGATTTGGACTTGTACCACTCACTCATCCATACTCAGGAGTTTACACTGGTTTATACTCCACGGGCGGCATCGGAAGGAGCCTGTTTCCAGGACCTGTATCAATACTGGGAATGGCATTAAACACACACAAAAAAATGAACCAAGTAAAGCCTGTGTATGAGACAGTCTTGCCCTCATTTTATAGATGAGACACTGAGATTCACTAAGGAAATAGCTCGGCAACAGGACCTGGACTCAGGTCACTTGCTGGCTTCCTCATTTAGTCCAGAGCTCCTCCAGTGGGGGGCACTGGTGCAACAGGACTCACTGGCTCCCCCATTTAGTCCAGAGCTCCCCCAGTGGAGGGCACTGGTGCAACAGGACTCGCTGATTCAATGACCCTCAGCCAGCTTCTTTTAGCTAGCTGGGAGCAGACTACTGTAGGGTTTGAAAGTTCCTTCAGGACTAGTTGGCTTGGCTCAGTAGATAGAGCATCAGCCTGTAGACTGAAGGGTCCCAGGTTCAATTCAAGGCCACATGCTGCGGTTGCAAGCTCGATCCCAGTAGGGGATGTGCAAGAGGCAGCTGATCAATGATTCTCTCTCTCTCTCTCTCACCCTCTCTCTTCTCTAAAATCAATAAAAAGAAAGTTCCTTCAGTTTACCCATTGTACCAAAAGCCTGACTTTCTACTGCACTCCCTGAGATAAAAATGATTGGAAAGCAGCCTGGATAGAATATGGGAGCTGGCAGACAGGTACCAGGCAGCAACAGCCGGTGTGTCAGCAGAGGAGACCAACAGAGCAGGTGGAGGGTGCACAGGGAAGGTTCCAGGAAACAGTGACCCACAAACTGAGACCTAGCAGGTGAGTGGGTGGGAGATGGGCAACAAGGACAAAGAGACGGGGTCCAGGCAGGGAGCCAGCAGGGTAGGGTCCACCTGCCTGGAATGCAGAGTGGGGGTAGGGTGGGGGCAGAGAGCAGAGTCAAGACATCTAACATTGCCTCTGGGTACAGGCAGGGCCAGCATTTTTAACAAGGGGAAGAAAAGATCAGACCTGCTTTTTAGGATCGCTCTGCCTGCCAGAATGGACAGCAATGGACATGCATCGTTGGCCTCACAAGGGAAATCACGTCAGACATTTTGAGGAGAAAGAATCATGGACACACTGCCACACCATGTTTATCAAATGCTAGCTGAAAGGAACAGAATTCGCCCCGCTAGCTCTTTAATCTACCATCTGATGTTTCCAAATAGGCAGCAGAGAGCAGGCACCCCTTCCCCGGTGGCTCTTAGGGTAGACTCAGAGGAAGGTGACCACAGTTCGCAGTTTTAGATTGATTATTTTTGGCTCTACCTTATCTCTCCCAAATCTTCTTTTTATGAGGTGGTTTTTTTAAAAAAATAATTTTTTGAAAATCGATTTCAGAGAGTAAGGGAGAGGGAGAGAGAGAGAGAAACAAGTGATGAGAGAGAATCATTCATTGGCTGCCTCCTGCATACCCCACATTGGGGATTAAGTTTGCAACCCCAGTATGTGCCCTGACTGGGAACTGAACTGTGACCTCCTGGTTCATAGGTCAATATTCAACCACTGAGCCACATCTGCTGGGCTTTTGGACAATTTTGTCATATTTTACATAGCCTTACAAGTTAACTAAGCTTTGTCTAAAATAAGGTAGAGTACAAGAATTAGATAAACAAAGGGCTTATCTTGATAAATGGCAGGATTTGTACATAATGAAAATACGTCAGTAACAGAAGCAAATTCTTTGTGAAACTGTAAGGAGGAGGAGGACTTGCAGAAATAATGGTTTTAGAATAAAGAGAAATGATATCTAGTGGATTATTTTTTAAAGTCTGATTTACCATGAAATCTTGGAATAAGATGGTGATTTAAAGTTAAGTTTAACTGTTTTAAAGAAATCTATTCCTGATAAAGAGATTAGAGAAGCTCATTTCTTCCCTCAAGCCAACACAACTGACTCACCAAAGCCAGGGACAGAGCGCAAGGAGCCGACGGCAATTTTGTCAATGACTGATGTGATATGTTAGCTTAATTAACCAATATATATTCTTCCTCCCAATCACACTGCTCAGCCCTGACCAAAGTCTCATTTGCTCCCCCTCTTCCTAAATGGGTATGGAAAGTATCCCACACCTGTGGAGAGAGAGAGGAAGACAGACAGACAGACAGACAGACACACCCAGTTATTTCTCCTTTTATCATTTATTTTTTTAAAATTCTCACATGAGGATTTTTCTCCCATTGCTTTTCAGAGAGTGGAAGGGAGGGAGAGAAACATAGATGTGAAAGACCACATTGACTGGCCATTTCCAGCATGTGCCACCACTGGGGGTAGGGGGCAAACCCGCAACCCAGGGATGTGCCCTTGACTGGGAATAGAACCCCTATGGTGCTCAGGCCGACGCTCCAACCACTCAGCAACACCGACTATGGCATTTATTCTTTATTTAAAAATTAAAAAAAATTTTTTTTTCATTAGCACTTTACCATTTTAATTTCTTTTGCTCCTTTTACCATGTAAATTCACTTACTTTTCAGGTGCTACTCAAAGGTCTGATATCTAGAGCAGACAAGAAGGCAGGCTAAGCAGGCTACCTTGTGTTTCCTTGGCTGAGGGGAGAGGACTCAGCACAAACTTCCTGGTAGAACCCCTGGTTGTAACTAAGCATAGTCCCTGGACCCACAGTGTAGTATCCCCTGGGAACCTGCTAGGAATCCAGGCGATGTCGAGGCTTGCTGAAGTCCAAGACCCACTTCACCCATTACAAGTTTGATGCTGGTTTCAGTTGCCAATTCTGATTAGCTGAGCCCTCCACTGCACTCCACTTCGATGCTGACATGGCTGGCCTGGTAGGTTACCCACTTTCAATTTGCTTTTGACATATTCCAAATGGGAAGAACACAGGGGCAGCAAACTATCAGTTATTAGCTGAGGAACGACAGGCATGTCCCTCTACTTCTCTGCTTCATCTGCCCTAATTTAATGTGGCCATATAGCTAAAAGTGCTTTGGCCATTCAAGGGTGAGATGAAGCAAGTGTGGCAAACCGTTGAAAACTGCAGACCCTGGGTGGTGGGATATGGGATTCATTGTACTATGGTCACCATGTGTCTCCTGGAACACTTTCCTAACAACATTCCGAAATGCTTTCATGTTCTTCACTAGCATTGCTATGTTGGGGTTGGCATGCAGTAGCCTAAATAAGCATGCTGAATAGGAAGTAGGTTGCTGAAGCCACATTCTCACTCTGATGTTAGCTGGGTATATAAAACTGGGCTAATTATCAAACCTCTCTGATTCTCGGGTTCTTCAATTAAAAAGTAAGGGATATATTAGGGATCTGCTATTTGTGAAGACCTGAAACCCTAGTGAAACTGGCTTACACAAAAAAACTCAGTGACAAGATCACAGGGAAGGCAGGGTTCTACCCTATTTAGCTGTTTAATCTTAACAAGTTGGAGTTCGTTTATTTATTTGTAAAGTAGGAACAACTTATTACATAGTAAAAATCAAATACTAGTATAATAATGTAAATAAAACAATGTACTGTTCATTTGTTCATGCCTTCAAATTTCTCACTGCCTATATAGTTAGCCACAATGCTAAATGTGAGTATACAGCTAAGAACAAAATAGATAGCAAAGTTTAGTCTAGAAAGGAAGGTAGACATTAAACAAATAAACACAAGTGTTATAAACTCTCAAACAATAAAATCATCTATAAGAAAAAGAACAGGTGAAATAATACAGAATTATGTATTTAAATAGGGTGGGCCTATTTAAAAGTAGAAGCAGGGGCAGACAAACTTGAAATAAATTGTTTTCACTGATTTATATTTTTAAACTCAAAAAGACATGAATATGTTTTAGAATATGAAAAAACTATATATATATCCTCAAGAATGTCATTTCTCAATTATCCTATCTAATAAAAGAGGAATATGCAAATTGACTGAACATCTGCTACACCCACCACCCAGGCCCACCAGCCAATCTGAAACAATTATGTAAATTAACCCAACCAAGATGGCTACAGCCACGGAGAGAGCAGGAGGCTTGGATTTCCCCAGAGGAAGTCAAGTTTCCATAACCCTGGCCTGCCTTGGCCTCTGCTTAAGGCTACAAAAGTTTCAATTATAGAAGATAAATAAATCCTAACAAAAATGGCAGCAGCCCAAGAGCAAGCAGGAGGCTTGGCTCCGCTCAAGGCTATAAAGTTTCAATTATAGAAGATAAATAAATCCCAGATACCAGGGCCTCCACTTGGGTCGCTGGGAGGCATGGCCAGCCTGTAAACCACCACAGGCCCCTGGCCCAGGCCACCCCATGCCCCAAGGTAACCCCCACCCTGATCTGGGACACCCTTCAGGGCAAATCAGCTGGCCCTGACCTGTGCACCAGGCCTCTATCCTATCTAATAAAAGAGTAATATGCAAACTGATCATCACTCCAACACACAAGATGACTGCCCCCATGTGATCGAAGATGACTGGACACATGATGACCACCACAAGATGGCCAGCACGGGAGAGACCAGGTCAGAAAAAGAGGGCAGTTGTGGGTGATCAGGCCAGCAGGGGAGGCAGTTGGGAGGAACCAGGCCTGCTGGGGAGGGCAGTTGGGAGTGATCAAGAATGCACGGGAGGACAGGTAGGGGTAGCCAGCAGAGGAGGGGAGTTGGGGTCAATCGGGCCTGCAGGGAAGGGCAGCTTGGGGGGAACCCAGGCCTATAGGGGAGAGGAGTTGGTGGAGGACCAGGCCTGCAGGGGAGGGCAGTTAGGGGTGACCAGGCCTGCAGGGAGGGCAATTAGGCATGACTAGGCCTGCAGGGAGGGCAGTTACGGTGACCAGGTATGCAGAAGAGGGCAGTTAGGAGCAAACAGGCTGGCAAGAGAGCAGTTAGGCATCTATCAGGCTGGCAGGGGAGTGGTTAGGGGATGATCAGGCTGGCAGGCAGAACCGGTTAGGGGCAATCAGGAAGGCAGGCAGGCAAGCAGTAGGGAATCAGCAGTCCTGGATTGTGAGAGGGACATCTGACTGCCCATTTAGGCCCAATCCTAACCCTAGAGGGGTCCCAGATTGGAGAGGGTGCAGGCTGGGCTGAGTGGCACCACTACCCCTGTGCACAAATTTCATGCACTGGGCCTCTAGTAAATTATAAATGATGGCTGTGAACTAAAATGGCAAAACTATTTTTATTTTCAATGACAACTTTAAGAATTTAATTTTATTATATCAAATTACAAAAAATAAAAAACAAACCAGCACGAGAACAGATACATTGTCACTTGAAAACTGTTTTTAAGAACACTGCTGCTCCTGCATACCTACAGCAGTTGGTGTGATTGCCTTCATTAAGAACAAGGAAATTAATGTCTCTCTGAGTGGTTCTCCTGGAGTACCACTGGAGGAAATGTATACAGGAAAGATCAGAAAAGCAGGTGCATAGGGCATGATGACATTGCAAAAACATTCTAATTTTTAATAAAATAGAACAAATGTGTGAATAAAGAAAACAGTTCTATTTGATGGGGGGGCAGGAGGATGGTGATAGAAAAAAAAAGTCTAATAATTTCCTTGAAGTAAAAAAACAATTTGTATTCATTCACTCACTCATGCAAATAGGTTTATGGCTCATGCTGAGGGTTGAGTGATGACCTATTTCCAACTCATATCCAAAATGGAATTAAATTTTAAATTGCGGCATCTTTCCACCAAGCATCAATGCCTGAGATCCTTCCCTGTCGCCTTTCCTGCCCCAGGCTACTGCGGGAAGAAACTAATAGACTATGAGGGTGGGGAAATTTGTCAACATATTTCTATGAATTATTTATTCCTCCTTTAAAAAACATAATACTTCTTTGCTTACGAAACACCAATCCTTAGTTAGCTTGATCAAAGTGGAATTTTCTATAAAAATTAGGAACAAATGAGAATAAATATATACGTTTTAAAATTTGATTTCTATTTATTGCACTTAATAAATATAATTTAAATTATCTGACTTTTAAAATAACTTGCTGGAGAAATGTG
This sequence comes from Lasiurus cinereus, assembly GCA_011751065.1. Taxonomy (NCBI): domain Eukaryota; kingdom Metazoa; phylum Chordata; class Mammalia; order Chiroptera; family Vespertilionidae; genus Lasiurus; species Lasiurus cinereus. The sequence goes on along the minus strand of JAAGEH010000039.1, from coordinate 8,972,729 downwards.
GCCTTTTGTTTAAGAAATGTGTCAGAGATGGCTAAGAAGTGTTATGATAAACCAATAAAGCTTTATATTTTAAACAGCTCTGCAGGTAACTGGTTTACACAAAAATTAATCTCATACTTCTGGCTCATTATTTCAGCACAAATGATTTTTAATTACAAAATAAAATTTCTTTTCTTCAAAAACAAAACCCCAAACCTTAATCAAATCGAGCTAACTTAACTTTAATTTCCTGTGTAAATTTGACATTTGAGTTTTGGCTTGCGTTTTTGGGGAAAGTCTACAGAGGTAACTATTCTAAAATCATCTTCCCACACTCTTATTTAGGAATCTTCTATTTCTGAAGAAATCTTAAGTGATAGGTACTGTAAGGTAGCAAGGTTGCTAATGGAAATTCGCAATTTAAGGAATGTAGGAAGAGAGGACACGAAATATATTTTAAAAGAAAATTGATGCAGAAAGTGGTTTGGCTTAGTGGATGGAGCATTGCTGCGGACTGAAAGGTCCCAGGTTTGATGCCAGTCAAGGGCATGTACCTTGGTTTTGGGCATGCAGGAGGCAGCTGATGGATGTCTCTCTCTCATCGATGTTTTTAACTTTCTAGCCCTCTCCCTTCCTCTCTGTAAAAAAAAAAAAAATCAGTAAAATATATTAAAAAAGAAAAAAAAATTGATTACAGCCATGCTTGAAAAGCTAGCAATTACATAAAAATGATGGCAACCTGCTTAAAAGTTAAGTTAAATGTCTAAACATGTTAAAACAAAATTCAAGAATAAGGAAGTATCCTACTTTAGTTTCTTTTTGTGTATGTGTGTTTTAGAGGTAACCCACTCTGAACCACTTTTTCTTAATGCACGGGTTAGTTGTACTATAGTTCTGTACCAATCAAAAATCGAACTAAAGTATGACTGGTGCTTGCTTTTGATCAAGGTGTTTATTCTTAAGTGTGTAACTACAAGAAAAATATAACCCTTGGTATAATTAATTCCTAAAAATTAAAAAAAAGAATAAGGAAGCATTTTGGGCATGATTATATTCAGAACATGGGGACTGTGCATTATATTAGAAAAACTTTCTTCAAGGAAAAAACAAAGCAGGTCTGAGCTTATGAGTTTTTTAAAATTACAGGCATCTTATTTAATCTAAGAGGGAGATAAAAAAAAAAGCTATGATGACACTCCCCTGCTGACCTCATCCCACTGCTGAGGTCCAGCTTTCTAATTTAGGAGGAAGTGATGGGGACTCTTGACATCTATGACATCAACTTAGTTTACATTTCGGGTCAGCAATGCACAAAGGGAAGACTGGGAAGGCTGGGGTTCTCAGAGCAGAGACTCCCATCGTTCGATCCACCCGTGACAGTCGTCTCCAGCCAGCGGTCCAGGCTCAGGGATTCCTCTCAGCGCCTGGTGCTTGCTTGGGACCACCTCTGGAGGCCTCTATGGTCCCAGCTCCATGATGCCTGCCACAGGGAAGCACATGTTTCCCTTTCCTGGCTAAGCCAATGGCTTCATTCTCTAGCTCCCTCCCTTATAATTTACAAGATTAAAAAAAAAAAAAAGCAGCTCAGTTCACCTACATAAGACGTAGGCACCCTGCACCCACTCAGGATCGGGCCTTGGTGTGGGGTAAGGTCTGCAAGCATAGAAATCACAAGGCCCAGGCTGGCAATAGAAAGGAGTAAAAAGTGGGCCTACTGAAAAAAAAAAATTAGAGTGGTGAGGACTGTGGAAACTGCTATTCAAGTTTGGCTGGCAGATACCATGGAGAAATGTGCCAAGAAACCGCAAAATCTGGGGTTTTATGTTAAAATTTTCTATTTTTAAATGTTGGCAAATATAGAACAGCACAGCAGGCCAAACAAAAAAGTGCATCTTCAGGACTTGGCCCGCTGCTGTGCCTCGCAGTTCTGGTCCAGGTGCCAGAGCTCCCTGCGCGTTGCACTAGCCCCTCTGTCCCAAACTCACGCAGCCTCCCCCACCTCACCTCCCACAAGTCTCTTGTCTTTCGTGGGAGCATTTCCTCCTCATCCTATAAGCATCAGCCTAAATATCAAACAAGCCCTCCCAGAATGTCTTCCCAGAGCCTTTCTCCTCCTCGCCTCCCCACCCTCCCCATCCACCCCTTCAGCACTGTACTTTGTACATCTTTACAGTCCCTGTACTTAAGATGGGCTCAGAATGTTGCTGAAACAAACCTTTATCAACCATGCAAACAAGAGCACTGTCTTCACTCACCAGCTTACCGATCAGTGAGAAGAGCATTTGATCATCATGTTACTTTAAAAGACAAGGAACTAAAGTAAAAGGACTTTAGACCAAATAGCTCCAGATTAGTAAAAAGTTTTTCTGCTACGATTTGTTTCTCAAGTGGCTACAAATGATCAATTTAGTTTCTATGATACGATAGGTAATTTTTTATATTTATGTTAGAGGGCCAGTGCATGACATTCGTGTATGGGGGGGTTGGGTCCATCAGCCAGACCTGCATCCTCTCCAATCTGGGGGCCCTCAGGGGACCTCTCTCCAGTCCGGGAACCCTGATGGCTTAGGCCCACTCCCTGTGGGGCCTGGCTGCTCTGTGCCCGCTGCCCAGAGACTTTCCACAGCTGGAGTGAGACACTTGACTCATTGTGGGCTTGATTCCCAGTTGGGGCATGCAGGAGGCAGCTGACTGATGATTCTCTCTCATCGGTAATGTTTCTGTCTCTCTCTGCCCCACTCCCTTCCTCTCAGAAATCAATAAAATATATTAAATGTAGATGGAGGAGATGATGGAGGAGATGATGATGGAGGAGGGGATGATGGAGGAGGGGATGATGGAGGAGGAGATGATGGAGGAAGAGGAGGAGGAGGAGGAAGGGGAAGGGGAAGAGGAGGAGAGAAGGATGAATAAAATAAAGCGAAGAACAGCCATTCTTCGGGTCATTGTCCCAACCCCTTGAGATTCTGCTTCCTGGCAAATGTGGACAGTTTGGCTCAAGTAAACTCATAGAAGTTCTCTACAGCGTTTTTTTTTTAATATATATATTTTATTGATTTTTTACAAAGAGGAAGGGAGAGGGATAGAGAGTTAGAAAGATCGAATAGAGACATCGATCGGCTGTCTCCTGTACGCCCCCTACTGGGGATGTGCCCGCAACTAAAGTACATGCCCTTGTCCAGAATCGAACCTGGGACTTTTCAGTCCGCAGGCCAACGCTCTATCCACCGAGCCAAACCGGTTTCGGCATCTCTACAGGTTTGAATGTTTTTACATGAACACGACATATACACCTGCTGGTTTCTGAGGGCGAGGCAACAAAATCAGTCCATGAGGTCTGCTGTGAAACTGTAGAGGAATCTGTGTTTGCTGTCAAAAGCCAGGTCACCCTTAGAAAGAGTTTAGAAACCCGGAAAGGGGATTTACAAAGAGAAAACAGACAGAAGCGAACAGGGGGATGCTCCCGCAATCTTTTCCACCCAGACAGGCTGGTTTCTCAAGCATCCTCCCTCCCTGAGGCTGGTGAGCTGTGGCCTAAGGATGGGGGAGTCAGAGAAGCCAGAGGCAAGGTCCCAGGCCCTGACATCACAGTAGAGCTTTCTGCATTTGAAAGAAGCCTTGGAGTGAGAGCCATTGGAATGAATCACCCTGACCTCCTCTCCTTATGCTTGCTCCCTACCCCACCTCCTTCCTGAGCCCAAGATCTGTCTGCTCCCAGCTGCCTTTCCGGAACATGCCAGAGAGTGGGCCCTGCTCCCCACAGCAGCACCCAGCTGCAGAAGGTGCCAGCGCCCTGCAGCCTGTGGTGCTGCACCCAGCAATGGCGGGTCCTCAGCCTCCCCCCAGACACAGGAGGAAAGACAACCTAAGCAGCAAGTCTAAGGGATGCCTGGGAAGGATGTGCTTGCTGAGCTTCCATGTAGAGGGCCACATGTGCGTGCTGTCCAGAAGCCCTCCAGGGCCAGGGCAGGACATTTGCCTTCAAGCAAGTGTCTGGCTCAGGCTGCTCCGAGCGGGTGGAACCCTTGCCTTGTTGCTGGGGCAGCGAAGCAAGCATTGTGCCAGGCCGCTCACATTGCCTGCTCTCAGTGGCCACCCCTCCACCCCCAGGACTGGGGGGAATCTGGAGGGCCAAGGGGACTGAGCACTGCCAACTTGAGGCTATGGGTGCCACCATCTTTGTGTTGGAGTGACATTTAATTTGCATATCATCCTTTTATTAGATAGGATTTATTAAAATACTCTACTATTTTATGGGACTGAAGAACCTCCATCTCAGGATTACTGTAAAAAAAATGCTCACACATCATGATGCTTCAGAATAATCATAAATGCTCTCTCTTCTCTGACCTGGAAGGAAGATGCCTTTCAGTGCTCCTCTCCATCACTCCCCATGACAACTAGGCTTGACTGACCTGCACAAAACCTTGTTGTTGACTCTTCATTTTGTGGCTCATAATCTTGAATGATAAGGACAAAGTTCTCTACATCAGCACCACTATGATTAAGTCGAGACAAAATTTGTTCTTCCTGTCACTTCAAATGACTAACTAACAGTAAAAACAGAAAGTCCTATACTTATAAAATGTTTATGTTCTTATTATTTGCAAGCTATCCAGGGGGAAGCGATGGAGACTAATCACAACAACCTCAGGAGTTTGGTGCCGAGCGGCAGCCTGGCCCAGCAAGTCTGTGAGACCAGTATGACCGCGGATGACTAATGTTCACAGCTCCCCTGCAGCCCGCAAAACATTTACATTTGCTTAACTGCTTACTGGTAAAACCTTCAGTAAATTTGAAAAATGTCTCCTGCAAATCCTTATAATACTTAGGCTAAACCCTGTTCTTTGCGTTAATAATGCCAGCTAAATAATCCATTTCATTTTGAAAACTCAATCTTCATCATTCATGAAACACCAGGTATTGGGCGACCCCAATTCCAAGTGTTTAAATTTCTCTTCCAAGTAACCTTTTTCTCTCTCTTATCGCTCTATCTCCAGCTTACAGCCCACACCCAAAGCTCAGACGTTATGGATCATTCTCATCTGATCCACTAAGTTGGAAAAAACTAATAGTGACATGTATTATTTTCCTGTCAACATCGCCAAGCCAAAAAACAGCTAATTAAAGGAGATCTAAAGAAAATAAAGATGTTTTAAAATAACAAGGAAGATGGCCCAGCGCAGGTCTCTCCTCAGAAAGCTTCTCCTGACCAGACTGTCCTTGCCTACTGTCTCTCTTTCTGACCTCTTAGAGAACTTGGTGTTTGTACCACCTCATTCATTTCATTCACTACATGTTTATGGGCTCCTCTGTCCTGTCTGCTAAGCATTTTATGCATCTGGCTACTTTTTTCACTGCAATTATAAGCCTACTGAGCATTATAAAAACAGAACAGACAGTGCTGGTAACATTATAGGTAATCAATACATTCTTAATTAATTGAATTAGTTGAGGGAATTATTAATTCTAAAATATATAGAAGAGACATTAAGCTTTGACATTCTTAAGAAAAATGAATATTAATTAGGATAGACCAGAAAAAAAATATTACTTAAAAATACATGTGTAAAATATATTACAAATTTAAGTCTTGAGGAACTTCAGTTTAGATAAAGATGACAGACCAAAAACAGAGATATAAAACAGAAAATTTCCACTTTGAAAGAACCAGGACATAGTCCAAATTTCCTGCAAATTGCAGGGAAGGCTGCCTCTGTATATCTGAGGCAAAAGGACTCAGTTAATGTTAAATTTAAGAATTTCTACCTTTGGACCTGGGTAAGTAAGTGAATCAGGGCCTGAGACTGCACCTGGCTGAGTGCAAGCTCCCCTCCGCAGAAGCAGCCCTAGCAGGAGCAGGGGTAGCCTTGGGTACTCTGTCCCCACATCCTTTCCATTGCCATAGGGACTGACTGCACGGGGATGAAATGTCTGGCCCAAGCCAAACCATCCTATTTTTTCTCCCAGGCTTTGGAATGGCACAGAAGACTCATCTGGAAGACCTTGGGGCTACTGCTGAGGTCACCAAGTTGATGATACGTCAGTTTAAGTGAAAGTGGGTCAGAAGAGCCAATTAGAAAGAGAATGAAGGGCAAGTGCAGAGAGAAGCAGAGATGCACAGTGAGGGGGATTCAAGGAATGGTGTGTGAGCCACTCCTTCTAGCAATCTGCCTACAAAAAGAACAGAAGAAAGCTGACTAGCAGACTTTTCTAAGAACAGAGAACCACTTGTTCAAATACTGTCTGAAGAAAAGGACCCACTGGGGTTGTGGGGCTGAAGAGGCATCAAGAGACCCCAGGGTGAGGCTCAGCTACACACCTGCTCCAGGCAAGCTGGTCCCAGGTCTTAGGCACACAGAACATAAGGCAAAAATGGGCCCTAGAGGCCTACGGGCCCCCACAACTTCCCAAACAGGTGTTAAGATTCTGGCAGCTATAATCTTAGGAAGAAGTAGTGGAGACATTTACTTGTACCTACACCTTATTCTCACCCGCCCTCATGGCCACCCTAAAACTACTAAATCCTTCTTATCCCATTAGCCAAAGCTGCAAGTACCACAGAGCTTCCTGAAGTGGAGGAGTTTGAGGAACTGGGTGCTGGCATGATACACAGGGTGAAAGGAAGGAAGTTACTGGTGAGGATGTAAGAACGGCAGAGAAATATTAAGTGTCAGACAAATCACATCCAGATTTTGCCCGTGACTAGTCCTACTATCACTCATGCGTCCATTCTGCCAGCAGCCAGGACCCTCCAGCTGGGCTGCTGTGGTGCTTACACTCAGCTGCAAGGCAGATGCAGTGGTTTGGCTCCAAGTGTACAGGATCAGCCCTGGTGTAAGGAGCCAGGCCAGAGGCAAAGCAGCGCCACCCTGACTCTCTGGGGCTCTTCTCTCCAGACATCCTCTGATGCAGATGCTGGAGCAAGTGGTGCCTAATGCGTCCAACTCCAAGCTTATCCCCGTGCATCCAGGGGTTTTGGAGTGATGTGAGGGGCAATGAGCTCAAATCCACCAAGTGGCCCCAACCATTAAAGACTGATAAATAATTCTACTACCCAGGCCCAGAGCTGACATAAAAAACAGAAAGCCACGGGGTCAAGTGTTTCCATAGAAATCCTATTTGGTAAATGGAAGCTGCAGAAGGATGTTTCTATTAAACGCCTGCAATCATAGTAAAACCCTAGACTAGACAGAGTAATAACTTCGTGTCCCTGCAAAGTTGGGATGAATTTAAATAGGAAAAAGCATTATTTCCCCAGGTAGTTGATAAGGGAGACAATCTTTTCCTTCCTTCCTTTCTTCTACTTTTCTTTTACTGTGATACTTTATTTTTTTAAGAATATATTTTTATTGATTTTAGAGAGTAAGGGAGATAGAGAGAGAGATAGAAACATCAATGATGAGAAAGAATCATTGATCAGCTGCCTCCTGCACGCCCCACAACGGGAATAGAGCCCACAACCCGAGCTTTTCCCTGACTGGGAATCGAACCATGACCTCCTGGTTCATAGGTAGATGCTCAGCCACTGAGCCATGCTGGCTAGGCTAACTGTGCTACTTTAGACATACAGAATTGGCATTTTATATAGGTAATAAAGAAATAAAGTATTGCCCTCTGAATTTTCCTTGAGGAAATTAAACAAATTACAATGTAATTTTATAGATTTTATTCTCATTAAATGGTATTTTAGTTGTAAAGATTTTCCCCTTTGATTCTCAAAAAATTATAGATAATTTCTGTTGCCTAAATGTAAAAGGTATATTTACATTGTAATTGACTATTTCAAAAACAGTCAACGACCTTATTATTCCTTTATTATATATACTAGAGGCCCAGTGAATGAAATTTGTGCACAAAGAGGAGTGCCCCTCAGCCCAGCCTGTACCCTCTCCAATCTGGGACTCCTTGAAGGATGTATGACTGCCCATTTAAACAAGCAGTCAGACATCCCTCTCACAATCCAGGACTGCTGGCTCCCAAACGCTCGCCTGCCTGCCTGGCTGATTGCCCCTAACCACTTCTGCCTGCCAGCCTGATCACCCCCCTAACCACTCCCTTGCCAGCCTGATCAATTTCTAACTGTTCCCCTGCCAGCCCGATTGCCCCCAAATTCCCTCCCCTGCTGGCCTGATTGCCCAAAACTGCCCTCTTCTGCTGGCCATCTTGTGGTGGCCATCTTGTATCCACATGGGGGCGTCCATCTTGTGTGTTGGAATAATGGTCAATTTGCATATTACTCTTTTATTAGATAGAATTCATTGTCATTTTTTCCATCATCTGAAACAATACAGACAAATGGCAGCAGCCCATCAAAGGAGAGGCAGGCAGCCCAAGACTGGCAAACAAGTGCGATGGGCCAGGTGCGCATGCACGTTCTGAAGAGCTGCAGTCTCCAGAGTTTATTTAGGTCAGTTCTAAGGTGTATGTGTATTATACTCAAAATTTCCTACAAAGTCTCCTGAAATCATCCATAAAGGAAACATAAGGTTATGTGTATACAATCCTAGGAAGAAAGAAATAAATAATTGCATCCACTAAAGTGTGAGAATCACTGAGTTACATAAAAAGGGGGAACAAAAGAAAAGTCCATATTTACTGGCTGGGCATTCACAGCTCCTGTTGCTGGTTTAACTCTCAGGAGGAGATGGAGAATTCTAAAGGGCGCATCCCTGCAGGGTCTCACCATTCTGCCTGATTAACCTCGAGTACTTCTGCTGCATTGGTTGTGAGGATTGAACTGGCCTGGCTGCATCTCCTTAGAGTCGGGTTCTCATGTTCCCTTTGTTCTGCCTTATGATGAATTTTGTGGTCCCTATACAAGAACTGCAGAATTTAAAGAAGGTAGAAATACAAGCAGAAGGTATAGAAATACTCTTTAAGGAACAAACATTGCAGAGCAGAGCAAAGGTAAAGGCTGGGTGGGGAGAAAGGCAGAGTTGTGATGATCCAGGGGAAATGCCTTAACTGAACTTGTAGGCAACAGGGGCTGGCCTCAATTCTGAATTGATGGACAGCAAGATTTCACCACTGCCGTGTCTATCTGGTCCAAGCTGTCATGAGCTCCCGCTGAACCTGTGGCAGGTCTCTGCTCACTCCTGGGACTCTGCAGTCCCCTGTGCAGAGCTCCTGCAGTGCAGTAATCAGAGCAGAGGACAAAGACGGGATGTGTAGTAAGGAGTACTCTGACAGGGGTGCTCAAGGAACAGAGACAAAACACCCATCATCACCTCACCCGAGTATGGAAACAGCTGTAATTTCCAGAGGAAGGAACACTCGGCATAAAACCCAGCCAGGCAGTGAAAGGGCAGGTGAGTACACCTGGTGGAGATGAGAGAAAGCTTGGCCCTTCAATGACAACACCAGCAGTTCCACTCAGTCACAATGTAAAGAAGAGGATGAAAGAGAAAAGTGAGCACAGTGAGGATGAGATGGGAGGATGGGAAGAATTAGACCTTGAAAGGCCTGCTATGATATGGTGAAGAATTTAAAATAAGTATTTATGTGCACAAAATTTATGCACGGGGTGGGGTGGTGTCCCTCAGCCCAGCCTGCACCCTCTCCAATCTGGGATCCCTCAAAAGATGTCCTACTGCCGGTTTACAGGGATCAGGCCTAAACTGGCAGTGGGACATCCCTCTCACAATCCAGGACTGCTGGCTCCTAACTGCTCACCAGCTTGCCTGCCTGGCTGCCTGATTGCCACTAACCACTCTGCCTGCTGGCCTGCTTGCCCCCAAATGCCCCCTCGCCAGCCTGATCACCCCAACTGCCCCCCCCCGTGCCAGTGTGCTCTCCTCCAACTGCCCCCCACTGCCGGCCTGCTTGCTCCCAACTGTCCCCCCTGCTGGCCTACTTGTCCTTACCTCTCCTCCCCACTGGTCTGCTTGCCCCCAACTGCCCCCCCTGCTGGTCTGTTCACTCCAAACTGTCCCCCTCCCCTGCTGTCCTGCTCACCTTCAACTAACCCCCACTGACGTCCTGCTCATCCCTAACTGGCCCCCATGCTGGTCTGCTTACCCCTAATGGCCACATCCCCCACCAGTATGATCACTCACAATTGCCCTCTCCTCTTGGCCTCTAACTGCCTCTTTCTTGGCCCTGCCACTATGGCTTTGTCCAGAAGAATGTCCGGAAGGTCTCTTGGAAGGTCTCCCAGTCTAATTAGCTTATTATCCTTTTATTAGTATATTTAAGAAACCCCAAAGTTTTAAGACAAAAATGTGATTATTTAAGAAACCCCTATCTGCCAGCTGAGTAGGAGGGAAGAGAAGTGTTCGAGAGAAAGAGAGGCCTGGCTGGGATGCTGTTGAAACAACCAGCAGAGAACTGCGGATGGTCTGAGACTGCAGTGCAGGCCAGGGCGCAGACTGTGGGTAATGGAGGGGCCTGAAAAGACATGGCTTGTAGGACAATCAGGTGAAGAGAATAAAAGGAAAAGAATATCCAGAATGACTTACAGGTGCCTGACTTTCTAATGTAAATAGCAAGTATATAATGAAAAAGTTTGGGGGAGAACATGAATTGGGATCTATAAATGGAATCTGAGATGCCTATAGGGGCATCCCTAAAGAGATTTCCCAAGGGTCCAGGTGGTCTGGGCTGGAGGTACAGCAGAGAGAATGTAGTGTCTGAAAAGAGTGAGATGAGGAGGCGGCTGAGGAACACTAGAAAAGGAGCAGGAAGCAGAGGAGCAGAAAGGAGTATGGGAAGGTACAACCAGGATGGCTCATTCTTCCTCATCCTTTGGTTCAAGTTTTAAGACGTCACGCCCTCCCATCCACCCCTGACTCCTCAGTCTGGGTTAAGTTGTCCATCTGTGCCCCTATCATTTGCCACACCTCTATCCTGGTCTTCACCACTGCACTGCTGGTGTCTAGTGCAGGCCTGGCTGGAAGGCACTCAGTGACCTCAGGCATGCGCACTGCCACCTCCTCAAGTAATGCTAAGAGGATGGAGACCTTGTCCTTTATCTCTTAGGAAGCTTAGCAAGGACAACAGACTCCATAAGTGCCCAATGATGACAGCATGAATGAGGACTCAGGAACCGCCTACCTGCCACTGCTAGGCTGGGTCCATTCAAGCATGATAATGCAAACGTGTAACTTTTCCTTTCCAAGCTCTCTGGTTTGCCAAGTGTTTTGCTTTCTTTCACCTCTTCTTTAAAACTAATCTGACTTGACTGATAAACATGGAAATATTTAAAGCAAATTTTGAAAACAGGTAACAGTTCTGAAAATAACGCTACATTTCTCTAGAGTTTGAAACCATTCCTCAACAACAGGATTTTATTGCTCTTACAGTTATCCCTACAACAATGTTATGTATGAGAGGAACAAGGCTGGAATTTTGACCCCTATATGTGAGAAAGTGGTGGTGTAGAAAATTTCAATGCCTTGTCCATGGTTAGGGTCACCTAACATTTTTAATTACCATATGAAGAATATCTGAAGACTGAGATGTTTTCTAGTACATACAGTTTTAAAAAATAAATCTTTGACTGGTTTGGCTCAGTGGATAGAGCATTGGCCTGTGGACTGAGGGGTCCCGGGTTTGATTCCAGCAAGGCCATGTACCTTGGCTGTGGGCACATCCCCAGCAGGGAATGTGCAGGAGGCAGCTGGTCAATGTTTCTCTCTCATCGATGTTTCTGACTCTCTATCCCTCTCCCTTCCTCTCTGTAAAAAATCAATAAAAAATATAAAAAAAATAAATAAATCTTTATTGTTCAGACAATTGTTACTCGATTCCCCCCATATTCCCCTTCACCCTGTTCCCACCCCACCCTCTGCCCTTACCTTCCCCCCACTGTACTCATCCATAGGTGTACGCTTTTGTCCAGTCTCTTCCTGCACCCCCCCATACCATTTTCCCTCTGAGAATTGTCATCCACTCCCTTTCTATGCCCCTGATTCTATTATATTCACCAGTTTTTTCTGTTCATCAGATTTTTTATTCACTTGAATTTTAGATTCACTTGTTGATAGACATGTATTTGAAGTTCATATTTTTATCTTTACCTTTTTCTTCTTCCTCTTCTTAAAGAATATCTTTCAGCATTTCATATAATACTGGTTTGATGTGGATGAACTCCTTTAGCTTTTTCTTATCTGTGAAGCTCTTTATCTGACCTTTAATTCTGAATGATAGCTTTGCTGGGTAAAGTAATCTTGGTTGTAGGTTCTTACTATTTATCTCTTTGAATATTTCTTGCCACTCCCATCTGGCCTGCATAGTTTCTGTTGAGAAATCAGCTGACAATCACATGGGTGCTCCCTTGTAGGTAATTAACTGTTTTCCTCTTTCTGCTTTTAATAATCTCTCTGTCTTTTGCTCTTGGTATTTTGATTATGATGTGTCTTGGTGCGGTCCTCTTTGGATTTCTTTTGTTGGGGGTTCTGTGTGCTTCCTGGACTTGTAAGTCTGATTCTTTCACCAGATGGAGGAACTTTTCGGTCATTATTTCTTCAAATAGGTTTTCAGTATCTTGCTCTCTCTCTTCTTCTGGCACCCCCATAATTCTGATGTTGGTACACTTGAAGTTGTCCCAGAGGCTTCTTACACTATCTTCAAATGCTTGTATTATTTTTTCTTTTTGCTTTCCGGCTGAGTGTTTTTGCTTCTTTTATTTCAAATCTTTGACTTGATTCTTCTGGTCCTCTATTCTGCTTTTAGGTCTCTGTATAATACTTTTTATTTTAGTCAGTGTATGTTTAATTTCTAGTTGGTTATTTTTCATATCCTCGAGGATCTCACTAAATTTATCAGCTTTTTCTAGGAAATTCTTGAAAAACCTTATAACGGTGATTTTGAACTTTATATACAGTCATTTGCTTTCCTCCATTTCTTTCATTTGTGATCTTTGTCTCCGCATTTTCACGTCTTCCCTGAGTTGGTAGAGTAGCTTTGTGTGGTATGTGTCCTATAGGGCACAGTGGCTCAGCCTCCCCAGTTACCTGAGGTAGACACTCTTGGTGTACCTCTTTGTGGACTGTGTGCTCAGCTTTGTTGTAGTTAAATCTTGATTGTTGTTGGTATCACTGGGAGAAATTGTCCTCCATGCCAATTGGCTTGAGGATCAGCTGTGTCTACGCTAGGAGAATTTCTATGCTGGAGACAAAAATGTGAGGTGAGGCTTGCAAAACTGCAAAAGCCTCTGTGCTCAGCTTGGATGGGGTGGAGTTTCAGGGCAGAGCAGATAGCCTTGACTTCCCATCAGCCCTGCCCTATGAGTCCCCTGGATCTCAATGTTGCTCAGTAATCACTGCAAGCACCTCTGAGAGAAAGCCGCCTTCGAGTTTCACCCACTGCCAAATAGTCAAGTTTCTCCCCGAATGAGTCTGGGTTCCCAGAAACTCATCTGGAACTGGAGTTCAGCGCAGTAGGGAGCTTCTGTCTTCCTCCTGCTTTAGAAAGCCAGCTGCCCACTCTGCCATCTGTGCATTCAGCGGTCAGTCCTCTCTGGGCACGTGCCTCCAGAACTCTGCCTTTCGTAGCTCCCGGGTGTCAGTGTGCTTTCTCTTTTCCTGACAGTCCAGATTCCCTCCAAATGTGTCTGGTTTCCCAGAGTCTCACCCAGGACTGGAATTCAGTGCAGTTGGGAGTTTCTGTCACCCTCCCGCTTTAGAAAGCCAGTCACACACCCAGCTGCCCGTGCACACAGCCGCCTGCCCTCTCTGTGTGTGCGTTTCTGTACCTCAGCCTTTTGCAGCTCCTCTGAGTCTCAATGTGCTTTCCTCTTTCCTTCTAGTTGTAGAATTTCCATTCAGCCAGCTTTCCTGTGGTTCTGGATGGTATCCATTTTGTCTTTTAGTTGTAGGTTAATATTGTTGTGCGAGGCAGCAGTTTAGGTGTTTACCTATGCTGCCATTTTGGTTTCTCCTAGTACATACATTTTTAAAAGTTGCAAATTAACCTCTTCTCGGCACCAAGTTAAAATTGGATTACACAATGTGACTGTCTGATAAGAAGGTGAGCTTATCTGATACTTGTCTTCATTACATTATAGGAATGCGATTTCTTCAGTGGGTTTCCTCACCTTCACTATAAGTTCCCAATTAGTGACATATGCAATCTCAGGTGTATTCTTTGCCAGAGAATAAAAGGGAGCTCTAAGCCCAACTTTCCTCAAAACAATCATTCAGAGCCATGACAAGTCAGTTGATCTTATTCATCTTTTCCAATTTACAAGAAAACATGAAGATACTGAGTATCACATTTAAAAAGAAATTCAAAGACGTCTGCATTGCATTGTCTACCTACAAACTGATTTAGATACATCATACTTTCCATTTATGTATTTCTTCCTTTTTTGTGCAAAATAACCAATTGGAATTTGTATGAAATAGCCTTAAAAATAAGAAAATTCTATGATCATAATCATCACTATCAGATGGCATATAGTTATCATCCAAAGTGGACACTGTTGAGAGTGGGGGGTAATGCTATCAATAATTCTGCGGGGCCCAGACAACATGGCTCAGTGAATGACTGTCGACCTATGAACCAGAAGGTCACTGTTTGATTCCTGGTCAAGGCATATGCCCAGGTTGTGGACTTGATCCCCACTGTAGGATAAGCAGGAGGCAGCCGATCAATGACTCTCTCTCATTGATGTTTCTGCTCTCTCTCTTTCTCTCCCTTCCTCTCTGAAATTACTAATATATCAAAAATAGTAATTCTGCTGGAACAATAGGTGTAAGCCATAAATCTCCTGAGCAAATGCAAATGTATGGCTAATAGATTGAGCACTCTCCCTACATCATCTCTTCGATTCCAGCCATCACTTGATTCACTGGTAACACTGCACCTCTTATTTTTAAGAAGAGGCAGAGGTTGGGTCTTCCTTGAATGCTGTTTTCTTCTCAAGGACAAGACAGTTTTAGAGACAGTTATGTATAGTTATTAGGAACTCAGGTGAGCAGTCAAATGGACTAGGCCAAATTTTTGTTCTGTCAGTTATTCAGAATTCTTGGACCTGCAGTTTTCTCACCTGAATATTGGGGGAAATTGAACATCATCTTAGGACCAGCAATAGGATGTATGTAGCTGTGATGTTACCAGGAAATGCACAATGAAATGGAAAGGCCAAACTTATTAACTACTAGTGGCCCAGTGCATGAAATTTGTGCCTGGGTACGGTCCTTAAGCTTGGCCAGCGATCAGGACCAATTAGGGTCTTCCAGCTGCTGGCCAGGGCCTTCTTTCCCTCATGGTCAGTGCAAGAGATAGCAAGCGATCAAATCCCAGTCTCCCAGTTAAACCCCTGAGGGGACAATTTGCACATTAGGCTTATATATATATAGACTAGTGGACCGGTGCCTAAAATTCATGCACATTAAGGGATTTAATTAGAGGAAATAATTTAATATTGCTACTTGTCCTTTCTCTATAATACAAGTGTCAGAGATTAAAGAAAATTAGTAAAATGTATATGAAAACCTTCCTCCTGTCAGAGTCTGGAGCGTACCATGGGACCCAGAGTCAAGTCCCTGCCCACCCACATGTGCCTCAAAATTGTGCGAGACCCAGACTCAGATACCACCCCTCCCCGCATTGGGCTAGATCCAGACCTGGCCAGTCCCATCCTTGTCAAACCTCACTGGGCAGGGGATGTAGCTTCAGGTCCCCTGACCTGGCATCAGGATGGGGGGCATGGCCTGAGGTACCCCAGCCCAGACTTGGCTGGGGAGGGGGCATGTCTTGAGGTCTCTTGTCAAGCCACCCCAGGTGGTGGGCATGGACTGAGGTCCCTGGTCAAGCTCCGCCAGGCAGGGGCGCGCAGCCTCAGGTTCCCTGGCCCAGCACTGGGAGGGGTTCACAGCCTCAGGTCCCCCATCAAGCCCCGCTGTTCAGTGGATGTGGCCTGAGTTTCCCCGATCCAGCACTGGGGGTGCACCTTGAGGTCCCTCGTCAAGCCCCGCTGAGTGGGGAGCACGGCCTGAGTTCCACTGTCAAGCCCAACCAGGCAGGGGGTGCAGCCTCAAGTCCTCCATCAAGCCCTACTGGGTGAGGGGTGCAGTCGGAGGTCCCTCAACCTGGTGCTAGGTTTGGGGGCATGGCCTGAAGTAACCTGTCAAGCTCTATGGGGGTGGGCGTAGCCTCAATTCCCTGCTGATTGCTTGTTAAGGCTCCTTATGGGAATTTGGCTTCAGCTGTGGATGCAGCCATCTTTGTGATAGAGTGATGGCCAATTAGCATATTCCCTCTTTATTAGGTAGGATGTGCATTTGATAAGCTTTCATTGTGACCTTATCATTTAACCCAAATTCTATTTTTTGTATCCCTTATTGCCTACTTCTCTATTTAACTATTGCAGTGTTATCCCTCAAATACTTTCTGGAATAAAGAATAAACTAAACAAGCAAACAAAAGCAATGCTTCTGTGTCAGCACTGGAAGGTGTTCAGTGTGCGCCCACTGAACGTGTGCCATGTCTTTCTGGAAGAGAGGATGGAGAGCTCAGAGCAGGGGCGAGCCAGATAGGTCCACAAGCGCAAAGGGCTCCTCTGGGGCATTTCCCTGGGTCCTCAGGAAATCTCAGACCAGCTAGTCCAGGCACATGTTTCTCAAATAAAAATTTTCAAAGTAAATTTCAATCACTTGAAAAAGTTAATAAAATATATTTTTTCCATAAGTGTTTATAAATGTCTTCAGAATGGATAGAAACAAAACTATGTACAAAGCCTGAAATAGTTTTCAATGGCAAAAGACTTTCAAAGATTTCTTTCCCAGACCTACTATACCACTGCCCATCAACAATGACAGGACACGCACTTTGCATGCTGGATTGTAAATGACGTCTGTGAATTTGTATAGATTCAACAGACAACCAGCCCAAGTGAAATTGGGCAGTAAATACCCTCCCCCCCCAACCCACACAAACAAACAAAAAACCCTGAAAATAAGCTGGCTATCCTGTGCACTTAAATGTCCAATAGCCACTGTGAATGTGAGAACCACCAAAGCTGAGAAATAAATATTAATGGATAGTCTTTAAGACTTCCTAGTGCCCCTCTACAGTCATCCACTCATAACACATCTGTGTAGTGATAGTAATTCACTGTTTTATAATACACACTAACTGACAAGATATAAAGTCTTGTTAGTGTAAGACTTCTGCCCCAGACTCTTAACATCTTCTTGTACACAGTTAATAAAATGCATCTTACATATAAAAGTAAGTTTGAGTCTGTGTCCCAGACCTATAGCTTGCTCTATAAAATAGCAATTAAGGTTATCATGCAAAAAAAGGTGAAGTTACAAGACTAACAACTGTACCATAGCCTTTGTCTTTGACGACCCCCAGGCCATGTGCTGCCCTGGGAGTGCTGTGCACTCTGCTCTCCCTTGGGCAGGGAACGACCACAGTGGACAAAGTAAGGTGAGCTCCTAGGAGTCCGGCTGGCTTTCATCGGATCACGCTATATACCTAAGACCACTTGCTGGTTCTATCCCATAATCCCACTGGTTCTAAAGAAGAGACAATGTGACTGAGGAAAAGTGACTGAAAAGAATTTCCAAAGAAGTAAGAACCTGCCCATGACTTATCCTGTGATGAGAGCAGCTTTTAGCATTTGAGAAGTTACAGAATTTGCATTATTCCACCTAAAACAACTTGTCTCAAAGAAAAATACTGTGACATTTTCTAACTATAATCACAGCAGGGAGCGTTATATATATTCCAAAAGGGAAACAAAATAGACGTAGATGATATTTCTATTCTTACGTATTTTCATCTGGCTTTAGTGCTCTTTTCAATAAAATGGTATTTTAAATTCAATAAGAATGGTATGGCTAAAAACAATATTAAGAATCATTTTTACAGACTCACTGCCTCTACCTGCATTTGTTTCCTTTACTGTGTTAGTTAACATGTGTGGTTATTTGATCCCCAATGGACTGGAAGCTCCATGAGGGCACTGCCTGGACCCAGGCCTCACTGACTTAGTCAGGATAAACCATTTAGCTCTTTTTATTCTTCTCAGCTGAGGATACTCTACTGGATTAAAAATATTTTAAATGCCAGTTTCAAGGCCTCCAGAAAGGAAAAGATTTAATTATTAATCATTAGTGATATTACAATATTTATATGCCTTTTAGTTCTACTTAATTGAATTCAGAGAAAAGGAGAGTAATGGAGGCAGTAATTTACTTGGCATATAACAGCATAACCAGTTCATGTGAAAAAATAAGGCTTCAGAGATAACTTTCTTCTGTGACCCCACATATGGATGTGCTGGAAATCATTTGTGTTAACAGAATTATTTTACTTAACAGCCACTATAAGTGAAAGCAGTTCATGTCTCAAAATTGAACTGAATAGGAAGTCTACTGTATGAGTTACCCCATAACAGAACTGTAAATCTTGGATCCATTCTAAGTGCTCTGTATACATTTTGATTAGAGTTAGTAGTACGATTATGTCCAAACCGATATGTCCCTTTGGGGTGTGTAATTTTCAATTCACGATTCAAGGCAAAGATAGGGGAATGATTTGGGGTGAATAAGCAAAGGGATGTTCTGCAATGTGAGACTTATATTCATGATTTTACCTGATCTGCCCACGAACCAGAGGTCTGTTCTTTGTCCTATTCATGTTGGAATCAAACGGCACCTCAAAAAACTGCAAAGAAGTTGAAAAAAGATATAAAAAACATTAACTATAAAGTGAAACAATTTTCTTCTGTTTTAGTTCTATAAATTTCCCACAGTAAATCTCCACAGTGATTTTCACTTAATTTTGATGGTACACGTTAACCCTGCTGGTACTGTTTGGAGGAAGAGTTTCCAGAGAGACACATGTAAACATCATCTGCATTAATTGTCAGGAATACACACAGGTCCTTTCTTATCCACTTTGAAACCACTTCAACATACAGTTGCATTCTTCAAAGCCATTGTTTCAGGCTTTGCTACTGCTCTATTTGGAAGTTAAATATGACTGCAAGTTATATCCAAGAGCCAAGCCTACAAGGGTGAACGATGATGGCCACATTGTGTCAGATCAGCTAAGCCGGACTATACTGCCCATAATGCTGGTTTCTGTTTACTTATACAATCATAAGAGATGCTGCAGGAGACCTGGGAGGTGGGAAGCAAGCGGCAGCCATGTTTATGCAGGAAAACTGGGGTAAGGTAAGGCACTATTGCAGTGGATCAGCTAGCACGGAGGCTGCAGCTTCCCCAGCTCCAGCCAGACCTTGGATTTCCAATAATCCCTACTAGTCCATGTCTCCCAATCTTGGGCCGAGTCCCCGTGCTGCTCCATGAAGTGCACCAGCTCTTCTGCAGTTTCTGCTGTATCATCCAAGTTTCAGGCTTGGAAGCTTAAGAGACACATGGTACCAGTTCTCACAAGTTTCGGTTCACCCTTGCAGATTGCAGTCACTCTCACTTTCCTCTGCTTTCCTGATGGATGGCTCTGCTTACGTCAGACCAGCACCAGATACAGGTCCAACAACACTGCAGACCGCCCACTTCCCAGCACCACAACTCCTTCATGAACCTGACCCCCTCACCCTAACTGATACAGGCTTCTTCCCATACTTTTAACAAGGCCACTATTTAAGTGTATTTACCTTTTCAATATGTTCACTTTATCTAATTATCTAAATGGAAGGCTTTCTACGATATGTGGATTTATATTCTTTTTAAAAAATATACTTATTATTGATTTCAGAGAGAGGAAGGGAGATACAGAAATATCAATAATGAGAGAGAATCATTGATTGGCTGCTTCCTATACACACCCCCACTGGGAATCGAGCTGGAAACCTGGGCATGTATCCTGACCAGGAATCAAATCATGACGTTCATAGATTGATGCTCAACCACTGAGCCATGCCAGTTGGAATGAATTTATATATTCTTGTTAAAGAGCACTATGCAAATAGCTACTCAAGAAGTAATTTGTTAAAAATAAATAATCAGTGCAAAAATATGTATGTTTGCAAATCGCCTTGCATTTAAAAATAACATATAATTTATATGTTAAAACATCCTGTGCCTATAAGAATATACACTGAGTGGCCAGATTATTATGATCTCTGAATGCATAGTAATCTGGCCACTCAGTGTACTTATGTATAAGGGAAAGCTTGCAAACCTTGATGTCAAGGAATCAGGAGATAGTGGCCCCCAGCCCCTGGCTAGTAAGTCCTTTGCTTCTTACTAACTACCCACAATGCAGTTCTTATACATGGAAAAACCTTATTTTAAAATCCCAACTCTGTGGTCAGTCTACACTGAGTGGCCAGATTATTATGCATACAGAGATCATAATAATCTGGCTACTAGTGCATATTCCTTATTGAACTAGTTCAAGTAATTAAAATGTTCTGTTGACACACCCTCCCTTCCCAATATTCAAACATTCTATAGGTATTTCAAATAATCTTTTCTTCATGACCATTAACTCAATTTCACAGAACTAATGAGGATTGCAATGAAAAATAACATTATTTAAATGCTGGTAAAATGTTATTTATATAACACAGAAACTCTTGTATTAATAGCTATCTTGGCAATTCTCAAATCAGTGTGTGTGTACAGGCAAGTTCCTAGTTCAGGAATTCTAATGAATTATTTCATCTAGATGAAGAAATATATATATATATATTTCTACATTTCTGGCAAATCAGCCACCCAAAGATGGGAACTGAGGGCTAGACTGTGTCAAGCCTGTAGGGCGCATCACTTGGCAGCCGCTTCTGTCTCTAAGAATGCTTACACTTTTCCAGACAAGCAACCTCTGGGCAGAAATACCACACAACCGAGACTGAGGACTCATTCCAGCGAGGGCTGGGCAACGCTTCCTGGCACTGAGGGGCCAGAGCTCGCCATGTTACTGCATTCTGTTTTGCAGGTATTTTCTATAATGCCTTCTAACAGTTAGGTTTACTGCTTTGGTTTGGATATTTAAACCACATCTCTAAAACACAAACATAGAATAGTAGATGAGAAATTTAAACACTTTAGAACCTATAGTTTGTTTTGGTCTATTCACACTTTTTCCTGCGCTTTATAATTTTTTAATAATGTGATTATCATTTCAGTTGGAAACAACGATTTCTATGTTTTATTTCATTCTCAACTTTTATGTGTTGAGAATAAAATACAACTGCAGTATTACCAACCCTTAGAATATAAATATACTGTTCTCCCCCTTTTATTATTTCCCCACAACTTCACATGGTATCAGAGGTAACATGCTGCGTGAGTCCACCTGGGCAGTGCTCACACCACACTGGTCAGGGCCAGGCGTGTGCTCCATCTGCTTTCTTTTAGAGGCTCTGCTCAGTGAGTCCCCAATGACCTATCGCCAGATACCTTTCTTTGCTTCCTCTTCCCCTGATACAGTGATTGGTTTACCAAGTAGGTGTCTGATCCAAACTGGGCCAATGAGAGTCCTTCTCAGGAATTTTACACACAAAAGTCCAGGACACTATGTCCTCTCTTCTCTTAGGATACAAGGGAAGTGGAAGCAAGATCCAACATTGGCACAAGGACACAGGGAAGTGAAGGCGAGACCCAACATTGATTCATTGGGTCAAGTTAGGTCCATGGTTCCACCTCTGCCCTTTCCAGTTTACATCAACCCTAAATGGATCTACACTTCTTGCCTCCAATGTTCTAATACATGAAGATTAAAAATTTCAAACATCTGAGCAATGTACTGCACAGAAATGAATACCATGCACTCTCCATCAGCACACAACTTATTTTCTGTTACATTTAAAAAAAAAGTTTTTTCCAAGTCTCTTCATAAAAATCCATCTATCTTTTAAATTTTTTTTCATTTTGAAAATTTTCCTTTTTTTATTCAAGTTCACTGCCTCACCATCTTTCTTCCAATCAATCAGATAATCCTTCACATTTCTTGCCTTTCAGCAATCCTAACATCCATTACTTCAGGCTCTTGGGTTGCAAATAGCAAAAACAAAGAAACACACAGACAAACAGAAAACAACCCAAACTAGCTCAAATTAAACTGGGTCTATATCTCTTACAACAGGCTGTCTGGTTTTGAGAAATCACTTGATTCTCATTCCAGGCCTTGAATCTGCCTGGTGTATTCTTGTATGCAGGATCTTTCCATGAAGCAGGCGAGATATCACAGGCAGGCCTAAATCTTTTCTCGAGCAACCTCATGCTCCCGATGTCTCCAAAAGAGAAGTCCAGAACCACTACGGCCACACACCATCCTGGCTAGGGCATCAGTGAGGGTCCAGTGCTCACAGGAAGAGTGTGGGCGGAAAGATACAACGACACAGTTCCCACTAAAGCCACAAGTGTTATTTTTTCTATAGAAAAGAAAAATCCTATTATCAGAAGGAAGTGGGAAGATGTCAAGCAGACAGATGCAATGAAATTATTTAAAACTTAGAGTAAAGCTGACAGCCCCAAGTCAATTCATTTCTTACGTGTCACACCTATAAAACAGCTTGCTTATCATGGGAGTATTCTTAGTTTAAGTACCTGTGAGGCATTAATCACTGTAAACAGCCCTAACTGGTTTGGTTCAGTGGATAGAGCATCGGCCTGCAGACAGAAGGGTCTCAGGTTCGATCCTGATCAAGGGCACATACTTGGGTTGCAGGCTCAATCCCCAGTAAAGGGCATGCAGGAGGCAGCCGATCAATGATTCTCTTTCATCACTGATGTTTCTCTCTCCCTTCCTTTCTGAAATCAATAAAATTATATATTTTTTAAAAAATCACTGTAAACATAATTTATATTAACCTGTCTCATAAGCAGTTTAACAGTCCTATTTAATAGAGTACTAAATGGATTGTCCCTCTAACCTCATAGTCACATGATTAAAAGATAGGGCACTATTAATATCAATGGATATATATTTTTTAGATACCTATTATAATGTTTTTATTTTCTATTATACTATGGTTTTAGATTAGTAGATTATTACTCCAAAGAGATGATGCTCAGCTGTAGTATATGCATATAAATCCTTCTAAAAGACAGTATATACTTAGGATACTATCAAATTTTGTAAGCTAAAATGACAGATACCCAAAGTGAATAGGAATGCAAGTTGGCCCAAGTGATGAACTTTTTGTCCTTATTTTGATTAATTATATTCTCTGAAAAAGTAAATGCAGTCTAGTGATGTTTGTCAGGCTCAGAAAATATTTAATTTGATAATGAGGTGCAACTTTTTATTTCCCTATGCTAAACAATGACAGCAACGTTCTTTCTAAATACTGAACAGACAACCCAACACTGAACCTTGTCAGAGTTGTTCCATCCATCATGTGTCTGTCATTACAATGTGTCTCCCATTACAATTTGTCTCCCATCTTCCAATTCCAAGATAATGTCTCAATCTCAGATCAAGTTAAAGTGACGTTGAACAGAATAAATAAGCAGGGAGAGGCACCATTCTCAGCAGGCCCTGCACACCACATTTCAGCATACACACCAGTTACACACCTGGTCAGCCATTACTTTGTTCTTATCACCAGTGTTTTACTGCCATGCCTAGAATAAACAAATTAACTAGGCTCACTGTTCCCGTGGATTTTCCCTGGAGCATTTGGAATGCAAGTGCACGTCAGTCTGGCATCCCTCAGAGTGTCTTTCCCTTACATGGGGGCTGCAGCAACATTATCCCCTAACCTACTCAGCCACCTCTCATGAAGCTACATTTAAAAGTTTCTCCTTAAAGGAAGATAATAAAAGGTATAAAGGTTCACTTAGTGGAGGCCAAAGTGCCATGCCCTGTAAGTGAAACACTCAGAAAGTCACACTGGTTTGACCAGCATCAAAAAAGGGTGCTATGTGCCTACCCTTTCCCTGCCAGGAAGATCTCAACTAGTAACACTGCTTTCCAAAGAAGAGAAAAGGAAACACGGGGAAATACTTACAATATTTGTCTCTGGGTAGAGAATTTGGGATGATTTGTTATTCCTTATCTTCTGAATTTTTCAATTGTCTACAAAGTCAATGTATTTTATACTTAGGGAAGAAAGATAATAAAGTCTATCTAAATGATACAAACACAAAATCCAGACAAACACTTTTTAGGTTAAAGAATTACTAAATTGATCTAGTGTAAAAGCAACATTAATGAAGGCATAGCAAACTAGGACCTTTTTGCCCCCAGAAAATCCCACAGAAAGACAAAATGATGCTAAGTATTTCTGGAATACTTCCCTTTTCCCTTCGAGCATCCTCAGTGCCAACTCCTTCATTCAGGCTGCTGTTTTATTTTGCCCAGATGACACAGCCTCCTACCCACTTCCTACCTCCCACCAATGTTCACACAGTAGTCCGAGTTATCGTTGCAGATGCAGCCCTGATCACACCACTTTCCAGCATACTCTCTCTGGGCAGCCCAATGCCCCAAGAATAAAGTTCATGCTCTACTGTGGCTGGTAAAGATCTTCACAGAAGCCTGACCCCTTTTACCTCTCCAGGCTCTTTGCTGCTCTGCCCCCTTGCCTGCTCCTCTCTAACCATTTTGAACGACCTTGCAGTTCCTCAAGGACATGCTGTCAGTTCTTCACATTCTCTACCCCTGCCACATCCTAATACTCTCATAACTATATCCTACTTCAAATGGGCTCTTACCAGTCCCTAGCAATCTTACTATACCTCTCCAGTCAACTGGACCTGCTCTGCTCCTCCCCACAAGGAGGATTCACATCTGGTCCACTCGCGAGGATCTGCCTTCTCTATTTTCACACTCTCCCTTCCATACATGACATGCCTTCTACTTTACTAAACACGGTTCCACCGATTACCCCTTTCTCTACAGCATGTTCAGTCTGTGTCTTTTAGCTGGATTATTCCCATCTATAACCACACATGCTTAATTTCCCCATCCCAACCCCTCTCCCAGACCCCACCCAGCTCCCGATGTCCTGATCTGACTTTAGCATAAGGTTAGCACTTGCAAGAGAGAGAGAGAAACAGCCGCTTTCTTTTAATATACATGAAGTTTGGGGCCCACATCTTAGCCAGCATGTTCAGTAAAACAGGGTGTCCAAGGTGAAGTGAAGAGCCTTCTGAAAATTTCCAAATAAGCTCAAGGGAATTTCCTAACAGCTGCCAAGGTTTATACTTCCATTTTTTGCAAACACTATTTTAAAAGGTTAATTCTGAAGGCCACTTTTAAGAACACTTAAATACATTAAAGCCCATTTAAAGGGTACTCATATGAACAGACTTTTTAAATTGCAAAATAGAAAAGATCTTTTTAAACTAAGGCTTAAAAAATTAGAGAATCTTTCTTCAACTAGTGCTCCATCATCATAATATGATGTGGACAATTTATAAATAAATTCTTACAGGTCTCTCCACAACTATAAAACAAACAGGTATGCTGGCTGACAACATGTACAGTGATAAAATAATGACAACAGAATGACCTCAGAAACAGTTCCCTAAAATACCACAAAGAGTTTAAATGCCACTATTGAAAAAAGAAATCAGAATATCAACATTTGTACAAAGCCAGAAATACGTAAGATCATCTCTATCTAGGACTCCATGGCAGAAGAGGGCTTCAACCCTCATAACAAAAGGTTATGCCATATGTTGAGCAGTAAAACTGGCATGATGAGAGGTTCAAATGCTGCTATGAGGTACATCTGTTCCCGATGCTGTGGGAGTAGAGGCTCAAAAATCATTAAGCAATCTGAGAACCGCCAAACGAAGAAACTGTAAAATTCTGAACTATAAAGCAAAGGAAACACACTTAATCCCTCAGGAGCTGCAGTGTGTGTTTCACTGGGTGCCCCTCCCTGTGAGGACACAGCAACCCACCAGGGCTGAGTGACACAGTATCGCCACTGCAGCCGTCTGTGGCATGCAGCCAACTCGCTCCAGCACTCGGGCACCTGTTGCTTTAATCAACACATTTCTTTACGCAGCAGAGAGAAACAGAGAGGGGAGCAATGAGGAGTCAGCAGGAAGGAACTGGGAAAAAATTAGTTTTATTCATTTTGTCTATCAGAGAATATACACCTTAAAAATAAAGTTACATGTGTAATACTTTCATCAATAAAGATTAAAAGAATAAAGTTACACATGATTTCTGTAGGTCTCTAATATTAAAAGATTAACACATTTATTCTAAGATTAGTTAATTTCTGGACTCCAGATACCAACAATTGAAGGGAAAATCAGATTAGAGTTATTAAGAAACACCAACTTTCTACTGTAGTGTCTCAGCAAAGTGATTTGCAACCTCCTCTCAATGAATCCGAGTTTTCTGTGATGGGGGTATAATTATGTGTGTTTCAACTTTAGTAAAATTTTCTCTGTTGCCCATTTCCCCCCACAATCCTAATATATTCTCTTCTTGATTCCATAAAATTATTTTAAGATAACTTTATTACACTCTCCATGTTTAAAACAAGTAGTCTATTACAAAATGTTCTTAATGAATTTAAGTGGAAAAAAATGGAATATAAATAAAACCAATGACTATTACATGAAATAACAATGAATAATAATAATAGAAAGAATAATACTTGCATCAAAGGATAAAAATAGCACAGAAATATACTATATTGGGACATTTTTAAAGAGTCAGAAGGAAACACAGGTGCTAGACTATAGACGTTAATTGGAATACTTTTCACAGCTTTTTACAATTGTTTCTGTTCTTATATCCCCAATGCCTTCCTTTCACCCCTCTTACTCAGAACGCCTTATCCTGGGCCTGCTAATTCGAAATATGCATCTAAGCACAGATTTGGGCCATCCACGAGAGAAGAGGGCCTACAGTTCCTTTGTTTAAAGGTAAGAAACAGCTGAGAATCCTTTTAGTAGGGCAAGACACGGGTCATGCAATAGATAGGGTATCAGGTAATTTCCCAGAAACCTCCCAGGTTTAAGCTTCTTTCCTGAGAATCCAAACCACATCCTGGAGTGTGCTTTGAGCACACCTTCCAGGACGTCGGCAAAGAACACACTGGGCAGTCAATACACACAATCTTTGCAGTCCTGTTGAGAGCAAGCTGGGAGGAAATGGGCCCTTTGTTAGACTATGTATCTTAATTATGTATTTATGATTTTCTATGTTTCTACAAGTTATCCATGTAAAGTACCAAAAGTATCCATGTAAAGTACTCATTTCCTGACAGGCAGTAGTTAAGAGTGTTAATGTCTCAATGAAGTACTTCCAGAAAAAAAGGCTTTAATTTTTTTTTCTTTTTATTTCTTTATTGATTAAGTTTTCACGTATGTGTCCTTATTGCCCCATTGCCCCCTCACCCCTCCACTCATACCCTCACCTCCCTGGTGTCTGTGTCCATTGATTAGGCTTATATACATACATACAAGTAAGTAAAAAGGCTTTAATTTTACTAAATTTCTTTTGCGCTTCTTTTAAAATACAGGCTAGTGAAAAAGCAGGTCTTCTAAGGGAGCCCCTCACTCCCTTTCTTACTTTCATTACAAAAGAGTAGAATAAAGTAAGAGCACAGTAGAGCAAAGGGCTGATAGTAGTCATCGGTTTGGTAAAATAGCAAATGATGACAAGCTGGTTGGTACCAGAGCAAATTCCAAATGATACCCAAAGTCAGATTTTCCATACAAAACATTAAAAAAACATATTTGAGTGTATTTCTAATCAGAGATTTTACTTTGTAGATGTCAAATGGATCACAATTCAACTTAATCTATTTAAAATATCTCCAGATCATGTGTTCTTTCTCCTATGCGATGCAGAAAAATTCTAAATTATATTTACCAGCATAAAACATGAAGTAATGAGAACCATTTCCACCCCCAAATATCAAAAGGTAATATATAATTTATATCAAAATTATAAATTTAATTTATAATTAAATCTGTACTAATATAAAACAATGTTAGATAGTAAATGTCTTTATAAGAAAATAATTGGGCCCTAGCCAGTTTGGCTCAGTGGACGGAGCATCAGCCTGTGGACTGAAGAGTCCCGGGACCTGGGTCCAATTCTGGTCAAGGGCAACCGATTGCTGTATCTTTCACACATAGATGTTTTTCTCTCCCTCTCCCTTCAATTATTTCTAAAAATTAGTGGAAAAATATCCTCAGATGAGGATTAAAAAAAAAAAAGAATAGAAAAAAAAATAGTCTGCAATTCTATTACTATATTTATTTTAGCCTAGCCATTTCAGTGACTTTTATTCCATAATAAGAACAGTCTAAAATATTCCCCATTTTACAAAAGGCAGTCTTTATAGGTACAATAAAAATTAATAAGACAAGTCACATTGGGGAAAGGGATTGGGATTTTTTTCAACTGATTTTTAAGAGACAAATGAATTAGCACTTTAATTTATAGTTAGGCGTAGAAATCCTAGACATTATCCGGGTATAAATTTTTTAAAGAACACATGAGGAACAGCAATAAAGGAGCATCTAATTTATATCAATATAATTTTTCAAAATGATAGCTATAATAATTAAGTATATCTGAGGCATCATTTTCTTCATTTATCATAATGTGATGACTTAAAATTAATTTGATTAAAAGTATTTTTTAAAAAATTATCACCACTAGTCAAGATTTTGAAAGCTATGCAACCAAGAAATCAGATATAACACTGCGATTAATGAAGAACAGGCTCATGGAATATTATTGATCACGTATTTCATAATAGTTAACAATGTAAAATTTTCACTGCCTCATAATCAATGGAATTATCATTAAGAATGTAAAATGCTTAAATTAAACACAGAAAATAAAGACTATGAAAATAAAATACAGTATTTCAATATCATTTACAAATAAAGAGGGAAAATGTTCTTTTTAAAAATATGTATTTGTTTTTATTGATTTAAAAGAGGAAGGTAGAAGAAGAGAGAGATAGAAACATCAATGATGAGAGAGAATCATTGATTGGCTGTCTCTTGCACACTCCCTACTGGGGACTGAGCCCACAACCTAGGTATGTGCCCTTGACTGGAATTGAACCTGGGATCCTTCAATCTATAGGCTGACGCTCTATCCACTGAGCCAAACTGATAGAGAAGAAAATGTTCTTATAAAGAACAATAAGGAACTCTAAATTTAATGAGTTTAGTTCATTTCTAATAAATTCCACTTTTGGAACTACATAGTAAGGAAATAGTTCATAAATAGTTCTAAAAATAAGAAACATACCTGCTATATATATAGCATTGCTTTTAAAGAGATAAAAACTGGCAGGATCACTAGAAGAATAGTTAAAAAGAATGGCTACAATGTGGTAAAACACCTTGATGGAATATCAGGCAGTCATTAAAAATAGAAGACTAGCCTAGCTGGTTTGGCTCAGTGGATAGAATGTTGGGCCTGCAGACTGAAGGGTCCTAGGTTCGATCTAGTCAAGGGCACATGCCTGGGTTGTGGGCTGGATCCCCAGTAGGGGTGTGTAGGAGGCAGCTGATCAATGACTCTCATCTCATCATTGATGTTTCTATCTCTCTCTCTCCCTCTCTCTTCCACTCTGAAATCAATACAAATATATTTAAAAAAAAATAGAAGACTAATAATATGGAAAAATGCTTCAAACACTAGTATTGTAATTTATTTCAGAGTAGTGGGTTGTTGTTTTTTTCTTCTTCTTTTCAGAAGTTTTTTTTTATTGTAATAAAAAGAAGAAAAGTAAACAAAAAGTATAAATTTTACAGATAGATGTGGCTACTACATTCTTTATAAAAGATTTGCACCTAGTTTGCAAATATTTTAAAAATTAAACGTTACATCACATTTTCCAAACCACATTAAAACTTTTAGGTTTTCTAAAACACATTAGAAATGTAAGTTTTTCATCACCAATGCTTTTGAAGGTTAGTCTGAGGGAGGGAAGCCCTTTTAAAGATGGCAGGTCACACAAACTTATAGAAGAAGCTCCTTTTAGAAAAGGCTTCTTCACTTCTAAGAACTCTTTTCAAAATGCTATTTTCCACTGGTTTATTTGTTTATGCGAAGTTGCAATTCGCTAAGCCCAGGTTTCTCAGGATTTTTCTTTTCTGGGACTAATATTATAGCATACTCTAATTTGCTCAAGCACTCATAGGCATTCCTCCGGCAAGCCAGGTGGCAATCCAGCAACTACAAGCTGAGACCATTTTGATACTAAGTTTCGGAAGCAACAGAAGGATCCTCCTAGGGATAAAGACTCAAATATGGCATATATGCAACTTTCAGCTATCATGTCAATGAACAAAATATCTAAGTGTGCAATGATGATGCAATTTTATTTTATTGCCAAAAAGTCCTCTTTACTTATCTAGGCAAAAATAATAACAAAAATCTTTTTGCTGGGTTACTTCATTTGAAATTTCCTTATGAAAACTTCAGTAATAACATTACAAAACCATTTCTTTTGATCAGCTTTCCACTTGTACACTAGTGCATGTTCTCAGCTATAGCTTTAGTAATTAAGAGAATATGTTTCCTAGGAGGTAAAGCAAAATTTGTTACAAAGGGGTAACTGACAGATCCTGGCTAATGCTTTGAGGATTCCTTAAAATGGGAGTCTCTCGTGACAACCATTCACAACTTCATCAAAGCAGGTGAAAATCTATAGTTAGTCTAGTAACTGAATGAATATAATAGACAAGCAGAATATAGAACACCATGGGACAGTGCCTTTTTTAATACTGATAAAACTATAGCAATGTAGTAATTTCTTTAAAAAAAAAAATCAGGAACAATATCCTAGTGACTGAAGGTTTACTGTTACCAAGCTGGGCTGTTCTGGGCAGTAAGCATTATCTCATGGAGTAATCCTCACCATAGCTCCATTAGGTATGTATCGTCATTATCTTCACTTGAAAGATGAGGAAACTGAGGCCTGGAAAAGTAATTAACCAAGGTTGTAAGGCGTGGCTTTGAACCCAGGCAGTTTGATTTCAGAGTCCCTGTGCTTAATCACCGCCCCGTACACCATACAGCTGGAACAAGAGACAATGGCTTGGATGAGGATATGATGAGGCAGGGTGAGATTAAGACCCTGGCTCTGGCTCACAGCTTAGCTCAGGAGATAATACTTATAAAATGATAAGAGGCAGTATGATAAGATTCACAGAAATGCAAATAATAACTGCCAATAATAAGTTCAAGAGGAAGGACAGGTTCTGACTTTCCATACTGATAACACCCCAAATTTGGCCCACCAGGCACCTGAGAACTTTTAGCAAAAATCTACCTTTACTTCTGCAGCTATTTAAGAAATGGTAGGGGGAACCCTTCACAAGTAAGAATTGAGAACTTAAAAAAAACAGTTTTGCCACCAATGCAGCAATTATCATTAGGAGGATAATATGGAGACTATGTTTCAAATGATTTTATTATTTTCAAAAAGAACCACAGGTGTGATTTCCTGTGGTGGAAAAACTTATAAATTATTACACCTAACTTCAATGACCAACAATATGAACTTAATGGCAAAATATACAAAAGTTAAAAAGCTCTTTAGAATCAAATAATATTTAGTAACCTGGGGAAGTTCTTGATTTGCTATGAAGATAAAAAAGTCACATAATACTATGTGATGTACAGTACAATAACTATTTGTGTGCATGTGTATTGCAAAAAATTGGACAAGAGCTATTCCTCTGTAAGAAAATTTTATTCACGTGCATCCCTTTAATGATTATCACTTTATGAAATGGTTGAAAGAATCAGAACCAATACTTAGTTTATTTTAAAGTAGCAAGATGGCTAGGTTGTGGGAATGTTAAAGAAGTGTATCGAATTGGCTCTGATATTAAGCAACATTTTGGAATTAAAGAGGTCTGAAAGAATCACAAAACTGAATCCACACAGAAAAAAAACAGGAATATAGGCAATATGTTCAAGGACATACCAATTAATCTAGACTTATAAATTAATTGCACTTGACAACTGAAATAGCAATAATTTCCCCAATACTGAAGTGAAGATATTTTTTGCCCCTAAAATGTCAGCACTCAGAGCCTTCCATCCTTTTGACACCAAATATAGTAAGTAGCCTTTCTAGGCGACATTAGTGCTATTTATTTTTCCTCCATTCATTCATTTGTTATTTTAAAGTGATTTGTTTAGAACGTTCTTCTAGTCCACA
Organism: Lasiurus cinereus; assembly: GCA_011751065.1. NCBI lineage: Eukaryota > Metazoa > Chordata > Mammalia > Chiroptera > Vespertilionidae > Lasiurus > Lasiurus cinereus. The sequence continues at coordinate 8,940,700 of JAAGEH010000039.1, read as the reverse complement.
GATAAACATGCGTTGGAATGCCAACTATACACATTTAACACTATCCTTAAAATTTTGGGTATTAAAACATTAAATATATAATAATTCTCACATGGAAAATTATTTTTACTCTCCTCATCTTTGTTTAGTGTTTAAAAAAGTGGTATAGTTATTTACTTTTACTTTAGATACAATGATTTCCAAAAAGAGAATTGCTAGTTTAAAAGGTATAAATAGTTTTGGATCTATCACTTATATATTATATAATATATAACACATATATATTATATACACTATTATAACTTGATGTATTTTCATTTAACACTCACAACCTTGTGCATTATTATTTGGAAATGTAACTTTTATGAGATTGTACAGTATTCCATTACATGGATAAAACATAATTTTCTTTAGCTAAATTTGTATGTTGAAATTATACTTCATGTATTTATAATATATAAAATATATCATGTATTTTGATAACTTATTTAGAAAAAAAATTCTAGAAATGGCATGCTAGGTTGAAGGGAACATACATTTTTAAGAATTTTACACTACACTTCCAAAATTTCCCTCAAGAAATATTGTTCCAATATACATCCTCACTAACTTTAAGTAAAACAACTAAAAAAAAAAAGAGAACCTAAAAACTTCTTTACCCACCTAATTGCTCATAATCTTAGCCTTCTTATTGATTTAACAGCAAAAAAAAAAAAAAAAACAAAACACCAGAAAACAAAATTCTTAGGACACTCTAAGTAAACTTGAAGTGCAAACAACTTTAAGTGAAAAATATCAACAAACAAGCAAAAAGATTCCAACATAGGATGTAGACTAGACCCTACCACTTTATAAAACCTTTAGGTGAATAAAGTGTTGGTTTTTAAAATGAAGGACTGAGCACACATATGAACAAACTGCAATCACCCATGTCTTTTCCTGTCTCTTCTTACTGTAATTTCTAACACTGAGAATCAGACTGTTCTTGTTCTGCTAATCTCATAAGTAAGGGGAATTAAAAAGAAACACTCTACCAGAAAAATGCATTTTGACATAAGAGACTCACTGTAAGTTTCGACATGTACACATCAAGAAAACAAGTAAGTAGAGAAACCAACTAACCAGTGTCTCAACTGTGCTTTATCGAGGGAACTTGCTGAAACTTCAGGATGTCACAGCCAAATCAAATGTCAAAGGTGGGGCTAACTATAAGTAAGCAAAAGCAAATGTAGACTTCTTTGCCAAGATAAAAGTCTTTAAAAAAAGGTATACTATATAATCACCCATCTTTTTCTATTATTTAAAAGTCAAGCGAATAATAAAAAGCTGCACACAAGTGAACTTTCTAAATTAATGATTTTCCACTTTGAATAGCCATATTTATAAAATTCAGATCAGTTTTTCATCAAATGTTTCCAAAATTTCTATTTCTCAATTTTCAAAAAATTTACTGAGCACCATTTCACCTTGTTTTCCATGACAGGGATGGGATGCCTGCCTTCACATTAGATTGCTCTAACTCCTCAGCTTTTAAAAATAAACCTCCTTTTTATTTCCTTTATTTTGTTCTTTGCCAAAGTTTTTTCCCTCTCTACCTTCATCTCTAATTATTAACTTATTACCTTTAATTTTTTGTCATTACTTAAAAAGCTTGATGGAAAAATAAAACCCAACCAACCTGAGGAAGGCAGAGCTTTTAGGGTAATTCTCAACCTCTCTCCCAAAGTCTTTCCTTACTGTGCAAATGCCTTTGCTTCCTTTGAGTTCCTGGCCTTATGTTTGAAAAAGATTTGAATTGGAGGGCAGAGGTGTTACTGATTGCAATGTTAAAATATAAAAATTCTAATAGCTTAAGTAATAAGGCTATAAAAAACAGTAATTCCATATTTGTACAAAAATCTGGAAAATAAGAACAATGTTCTTTATACACATTTAGAGAAAATTATAAACACTCTATTGCTTTTACAGTATAATGCTAGATAGCCTCAGTATCTAAAAAAATCAGTGGTGTGCTTGCTACATACTAACACATTTTGTTCTACTGAAATAGCTTCAGTAATTCCAAGGAAATGTTATCATTCTGATTACCAAAATTATTCAAAGATTTCCACTTAATATAATCTGTATTATATTAATATGTACTCTAATTAATTAATTTATTCAATGGAGTGAATAAATTAAACTGCATAGAAAAAGAACAGTTCACATAAAATTAATTAAGATCCACCTATTAAAAAATGAACATCTTCATAGTATGAATCTTTGTGCCCACACAGTAATAAAACAAAACATATATTTCAAGTGTGAGACTTTAAAGATAACGTACAGGTATGCACTGTTGTCCTTTATTAAGAATAAGAGAGAACATAGTATAGTGCTATGCTCTGACCATGTGGAAAGACTCGTAAGCGTTTTTTAAACATGAAGGAGAGAGTCAACATTCTGGCTGTGAGAATAGACTATAATTCTGCAAGATGTTATCACTGGAGGAAACTGGGAAAAGGATAGGATACATGGGATCTCTGTATTTTTTCTTAGAAATACATGTAAATCCACGATGATGTCAAAATAAAGAGTTTAATTAAAAACACATTAAGAACATTTAATTTATCCAGGTCCACTAAAAGAACTACTAGTTTGGAAGGCATACTTTCTGCTATGAAGTTAAATAGCATTGCTGTCCATTGTTTTTTTTTTTTAGATTATCAAGCTACTTTATTTCAAAATCCTATCCCATAGTGTACTACAACACACAGTTTCTTTCTTTTTTTTTGGGGGGGGGGCAGGTTTAATCTTCTTTTTACGTGCTTGCTATCCCTTTTTGGAGGTGAAAACATCTGTGTCCCACATTCAAAGCAAAATTAGGCATCTTAACAGTCTTTACTCCGTGCTTTCTGAAACACTATCTGGCAAAGGCAGATGCTTTCATCTTCCGCTGTGAGCAACCATTAAGGTAGTTCTAAGACCCAGTTAATTTTTTCCAGAAAACAAACATTTTCTAACATATAAGTTGTTTACTACAGCAAACAGAAAAGGCATCTGTGTGTTTCTATCTCTTCAGATTCCTTAAGAATATGTTAATAAGCATGGAAGTATATCATTAATAATATTCCTAAAGGTCATGAGTGTCAGAGACAACTTGATGAAATGTGGAAAACTATATTCTTTAAAGATCTATCTATGATGGGTTATGAAGAATCATTGCTTTTTCTTTCATACACTAACATTTGTTAAATCTAAAGATATTATGAAATCTACAACACAAAAACTTAGAATTACAAGTAAATAAAAAACTATTAATAATATTTATGGGGTAAAAAGAAATTCTTTAACACCAAAACAAAGAAGAACCACAGAGAGTTTGGAGACACTGACTGGAGGAACTGCTATGAGGACCAAGTTCAAGTCAAGTCATTCAGCATTGATGCTATTATACATATTTTACCGCAAAAGAAAAAGGATTTCTACATGGTAATATACAGTCTCACTTGTGCCCTGAAATGTCATTAATTAAGATTACAATAAAACATAAAAACCTGAATTAAATACTAATTTTAAAAAAGAATGTTTCTTAATTTCAATTATGATAAAAGTTTCATGAATTTTAATTTTACTAATCAGTCATTTTTTTTTTCCTCAAACATATTGGAATCAGGATGAAATAAATGATCTCTATTCAGGAAATCTTTTCATGGTACAGTGTCATCCCATAGTTTTAATACTACTTGCTATTAGGTTAGGTACTGGTAGTGATGGCAGGCATTTAAAGTGCTTGATAACCAACTGTTTGTCTTCATGCATATTTAATTAAGTATTTTATGTCACACAATTGCGTATAAAGACAAATAATGTTTGCTAATTCTATGAATTATACTACTAGCTCCTCTGGGGCACACAAAAACAGATACAATAACCACACTCAAAGATTATTCTTAAGAATACAAAACTCTTCAAGGACTTCATTATCCTAATTTAATTGGAAAAATAATAATACTGGATTTCTTCAGAAATATTCCGTAATTTGAACCTTTCCCAAATCCAGTTAGTACAAATTAGCGTAATTTAACTTTAGCTACAATAATAGAGAGTACAAATTAGTGTAATTTAGCTACAATAATACAGATTAATAGATAACCAGAGGTTCCCTCGATGCTTTCTTCAATATCTGATTCACAAAAGTATTTCATTAGCGATTCTCCTTTTTAGATGTAAATATGCATTTCTAAAATACATTCAATTATTAAAAAATACATTCAACAAACTACACAGTTTCTACATTTTTTGTTTTCATAGAAAGTGCAAAAGTAAACTGCAGCCCAATTTAATTAAAATACAAAGTCTAATAACTAAAAGACAGTGTCAAAGTTTTACTAAATCATTTCTAAAAAAAACAAAACAAATAAACAAAAAACCCCTATTGACTAAATGACTTATTTTCAATAAATTACAAGGAAATTCTAGGGAATTTTATGAAGCCCTTTGCCTTACTTAGTTACTTTGTAAAGAACTTTACAAACACTGTACATCATCTCTATAAGCTACAGAAGTAACATTACAAATTTTCAACTTAAAATTTCAACAAACTCTCCACATTGATTGTTGTACTGTTTCATTTATGAATTAAATAAATCTGAAATGAGCTACACTTAAAATAAGAATCATTAAAGTTCTAATTACACAATTCTTTCAATAGTGGTTTACTAGATTATTAAAATTCTACAGTAACAATGCATGATTTTTCTCTAATACTACTTATGCAATGATATAGTTATCATCATAAACAGAAAAAAGAAAACATAACTGGATTATTTTCTGATATAGATGTTTTTTACAACAAACATTTATTTTCCTCCTCAAATAATTTATTAGGTCAAACTATTGTATATGTTTTATGAAAAATTTAACACTTCATAAAAATATTGTGCAACAGGTCAATATGTTTGTCAATACTGAAAAAATACATACAATTTTATTTTTTAAGATTAGGGTGAAAATGAACAGAAAATATAAAAACATAAATTATTGTGATCATATACTGCTATCCAACCATTCATTAAATTGTTTATAAACCCAAAGTGATAGAAAACAGAGAATCAAGGGAAGAAATATTTAGCAAAAAAAGCATCATACCTCATGTTGTACCAATTGATATACCAGTTGTTCAGATGAAATTATTTTAGGTAACAGATTTGACCATCTACGCTTACCCTCCTTCAGAACTTAAAAATAACAAAATTGCAGAACCTGGTTTCACATACATATCCTAGGACAAGTGATTGCCCAGCTGTGGAAATCTACGTCTCAAGTATCAAAAATTCCTGATATAATAAAATGGTGTAAACTTAAACCACCCATTTCTAATCCAATTACTTTATCTCCTCACCTCATCTGCAATGATTTCATGATGTTGGATAAGGAATGATGTGGCATTTTGTTCATGATTAAATTCTAACAGAATGTAGAAGTATTGTGTAAAATGAAATCCAAACAAAAGCAAATTTAAGATTTTTAACATAAATATAAATGAAAATGCACATATTATTAAGGAAATATCTAGTTAGTAGGAATCATTCCAAAACAACTGGTTGTTCATCATTTTATAATTTAATCCTTAAATTTTGTTAAGTCAGAAAATCCTCTAAATAAAATCCTCTACTAGCTTGAGATTTCAGAATTTCCAACGTATTTTCCACGTATGATGAAGGTCAGTATGATAATATCCATATCAACATTCGTTATTACACTAAGTTGGTCTCATCATGCTCCTATGCATTTGCTATTAACACATGGTAACAATATAGCTGTAGCATAATAATTTAAAGGGAAAAATCTTTTTATATTTTTGAATAGTGCTTTCTAAATTGTTGCCATTAGAATACTTGAAATGGCATGTTTTGTCTATCTTATTTGCTCTCTCCAGTATAGTTTATGGTACAGTGATCAGGTGATCCACATTAAGCTACCTAAAACTGCTTCACCTAGCAAAGCCCAGGCCAGAACAAATCTACTCAAGGGGGACTTACCTTCCACAGTGAAAATAATTTGAGAATTGAACTTTCCCTTTTCTACTCCTGGATTTTTGCTAAGGGCAAACATGGAGATAGCTTAACACCATCCTAGTGCCCTCCAAGAAAAGAAAAGTCAGAGGCAGAAGCTCCTTTGTGTATAAGAAAGGAGCAGAGGAAACAAGCTAAGGCAGGTGTTTTGTGTGTTTCCTTGAATTGTTTCATTGGGTCTGTGACAGGATTATCATACCTGCCTCCCAAAATTATAAGGATTAAGGAATCCCCTAGGTAAATCATTTAAATCTGGCACAAACTAAGTGCTCAATGAAAGATTGCTTTCTTATTTATTACCATCCTGTAATCACCATTCAAGTTTTTTAGTTGCAATCAACCTATTGTCATGGAACATTTTAAATCTTTCAGCCTCATAGACTTAATAAATTACCCTTAAATAGCATTTCACAACCTAAATGGTATTTTCATGTGTATTGTTTCATTTGAAAGTGTTTTCTCATGAACATATTTTTATAAAACCTTAGGTAAAAGGAGAGGGGTAGGGTTGTGCCACTTGCTGTTTCTGTGTATATTATCATTTAGTTGCTTTTAGATTTTCTCTTGGGCTAAGATTTAACTGCATAAAACTAAAGTCTTTTTGGCTAAAATGATTGTTGATGCAACCTTTTAACTACAACATATAAGTGATGCACAGTATGGATGATTCAAAATATTTAATAATGAATAAAGCATGGGCCTGGGACTAATCCAAAGGGATCCTGACACCTTGCCAGTTTAGGAAGTCTAGGGAGTCCCGGGGAAAAGAGGGATGGGCTGCCTAGGGGTAGCAGTTATTTACCAACTCATATTTTAACATCCAGTAACTGCTGACTATCAGCCCTCCACAGAGCTTTTTGTCTCTGTGTTTAAACTGAATTATTTCACTGTATAGAAGAGATGTGAGAATGGGTCCTAGTAACTCATTCTTCAAATTTCATACACACAATCCTCAACTTCTGTATCTTCCTTCTAGTACACTGTTCATTTTAAATAACTCTAAAATTGCTCTGGCTGGATAGTTCAGTTGGTTGGAGCATTGTCCAAAGAGTTGTAGGTTCAATTTCCAGTCAGGGCACATACCTAGGTTGTGGTTTGATCCTCGGTAGGTACATATGGAAGACAAGTGATGGATGTTTCTCTCTCTCCTTTCCTCTCTTTAAAACCAACAAAAGCATAACCTTTGGTGAGGATTAAAAATAAATAAACCCCCCTAAAATGGTCTCTTTTGATATGAGTTCTGACTTGTACATCAGCTGACAATTTAGAAATCTGAGCTGTTACAATGTAGGGTTTCTACCTCTTCACATTTAAGTTTCACAGAATTGCTATTTTTGTTTCAACAGTAGTATTACTGAATTAAAAATTGTACTGAATCTTCTCTTATATTTACAAATAAGTAGAAAATGAAACAACAAAAGCCCTAATACTAGGGATCAGAGCACTGAGAAGGAAGACCTATGTCTGAAGTATGCACCCTTCAGAATCACTCACTGGAATGAGCTGAGCGATGGTCTACTCAGTTATGAAGGGAATACTCAAAAATTTAAAGCACTTAGAGAAAATTTCTAGAAATAGATCACTATAAGATTGTGTTTAATTACTAAAACAAATGATAATTTTAAGCTTGATGGGCATATTCATAACCCCTCTAACAATAGACAGGTCAATCTGTTTACATATTATCTATACTAATAAAAGCCTGGGTGGCCCTCAAGCGACACCCTCTCATCATCACAAGATTGCCATCCCCATGTCATCACAAGATGGTCACAAGATGGCTGCCTCCATGTTGTCACAAGATGGCCACCATAAGATGGCCAGAAGGGGAGAGCAGTTGTGGATCATCAGGTGGCAGGGGAGGGCAGTTGGTGGCGATCAGGCCAGCAGGGGACAGCATTTGGGTGCCATCAGGTCGGTAGGGGAGAGCAGTTGGGAGCCATTGGGCTGACAAGGGAAGACAGTTAGGGGCCATCGTGCCAGCAGAAGAGGGCAGTTGAGGGCGATCAGGCTGGCAGGGGAGCAATTAGGGGGTGATTAGGTTGGCAGGCAGAAGCGGTTAGGGGCTATCAAGCAGGCAGGCAGGTGAACTGTTAGAAGCCAGCAATCCTGGATTGTGAGAAGAATGTCCAACTGGCAGTTGGACATCCCCCGAGGGGTCCCAGATTGTAGAGGGTGCAGGCTGGGCTGAGAGATACGCCCCCCCACCCCCCGACATGCACGAATTTCATGCACCAGGCTTCTAGTTTAATACATAAAAGTTTTCTTATGCTTTAAAAGAGTTTCACTCTTCGTTTGTTAACTATAAAATCAGAAAGTATAGAAAAAAATAACAGATAAGCCATAGTATCAATACCCACATATGTAAAATGTTAATAAATATATATCTTTGTGTGTTTGTGTGTGTGTGTGTGTGTGTGTGTGTGTGTGTGTTGCTTTGTAACATTCTCTTTTACTTACTGACACACAGTGAACATCATTTTTGTTACAATCAGAGACAGACAGACAGGCACAGATAGGCCTGCTCCAGCACCTACAATGGCTGCAGAGTACTTCCTTCAATGGACATATCAAAATGTACTTAAACAATCTCATTTTGGATTTTCTTAAGCTGCTTTGTGGTTATTCTTCTAAGTGGTAGTAACTACTTAAGAAATGCCTTTTGACTTTCTCTTTAATAAACTGTCCTTTTAAAAAGTCTAGAAATCAATGACCAGTTGTCCATTCATTTATATTACTTGAATGTATCTAACTTACATATCACAACAAAAATTCAATTACTCGTTTAAGAAAAAAATTATTAAACTTCTACTATGTGCTGCTGAAAACACAATAGAGAAATAGGCTCCTGACCCTGTGGTGCTACTATGTAATGAGGGCACAATCAGAACAGCCCGACTCAGGGATCCCCCAAGAGTATTTGAAGAGACCCAAGTATCTGGCAAGTTCCTGAAAGCTCTTATATTACATGGGCTGCTAGGCTGCTTAGTGGTGAAGAGGAGGGGCAAACGAAGGGAGAGATGGGGAAAAGAAAATGGGTAGGAAAGAAGTAAAGCACAGGAGAGAGAGAAAACCAGATGAGGATGACAAAAAGGAAAATGCACATGAAGATGGGTCATGGCAAAGGCAGTGGTGACCACAGGATGACAGCCAAGAAATGAAGACATTGCCAAAGGAGAAAGTTTTAAAATGAACAGACCTAATTTAATTCTTACACAAAAATAACCTATGGGATAGGTGTTGCAGACCACAGTTTCTATATGAAAAAGCGGTGGTTCAATGAGAGTAAATGGTTACATACACAACACACCTTGAGAGTGTAGCTAGAATTGATGCTAGGCCTGTTAGACTCCCAATCTGGAATCTTAAACAGATGTAATTATATAGATTTCCATCTAATGCAGATACTGGATCAGAAGTTCCTAGTAAATTTGAACTGCCTATGAAGCTGCATTTTAGAGGCAGTAATTGGACTTCAAATCTTCTAGTCATTGATAGACATTGCACAGATTTTACCTTAAAGTAGTAAAAATACTAAAAACAACCCAGTGCCTTTACCTGTCAAAACATATTATAAATCTGGGAACAATGTTTTCTAGAGAGGGAGGGATTATTCTGAGGGACACAGGATATGTATACTCATCCCTAGGGTACTTAGTTCTCCAGTGTCATTTAATTGGGGATAAAAAAAAAAGAATTTCACTTCCTTGACTTGTTGCAACTCCAGACTTCAGCTTTTCCACACATTCACTCAGAAGAGGACATGTGGGAAGATGGTGGGGCTCATAGGTACACGAGGCTGCTATTAAGGAGTGTCATAAGCTAATTTATGTGTTTCTTAGTATGTGGTTGTAGTGTTTCCTAGACAAGATGACGTAGAAGCTGAAAAAGGAGAAGCAGGCTTGCAATCTCGATTCTTCAATAAAAAACACCAACCATATTTAGCCATATTCACCTCAAGTGTCCCATTCTTTTGCTATAGTCCCTCTGCAGAAGCTGACTTTGATAGGCATGCTTTTCCAGGTACAGCGGTCTGTTTTCCTAGAGCACAAAGAGCCTGCGGCTTCACACCTTTTGTCACAGGGACACATGGATTACAGTGTTTACAGTGCATGATGAGAATCAGGGTGATTATGAGTTTTCTCAAGGGGCCTTCAAGAAACAGTGAGAGCAAGCAAAATTAGAGCAGGATAAAGAGCTGGCTTCCCTATATAATATGAAATAAAAACAGCTCTACTACATTAGCACTCAGCACAACATCCTGGTAAAGATGGGAAAAGATGTACATATCACCAGAAGTGTGAAGCTGCTTCGGTAAAGTATGCACATTATCGAAAATCAAACGATGGAATTCAGGTAGGAGAAACTAAACTGGAATAAATAATTCTTAGTGGCAAGGGGCTCATCAGCTAAGGAACGTTTATATTATTTAGACAGTGATGTAGAAATATAAAGTGCTATTTAATCAAAGAGAAGAAATTTCATTTCTGCAAACAAAAGTTAAAACATAATGTACCTAGCAGTATCTTAAACAGAAAGAAAAAGATTTATTTTCACTAATGCAAAACGGATGTCTAAAAAAAATAAATGTAGAAATAGAGGTTTTAGAAATGTACCTTGAGGTATGCTCTCTTCAAGTGAAATGCTTTGTTTAGGTTCTGTCCTTGCTGTAACTCAGTGCAGCTGTATAATCACAAGTCCACCCATAACGCATTTCACTCCCCATCTCAAAGCTCCCTGCTCCCTCCTCCCTCCTCTAATACCCTTTTTTATTTAATTACCTAAATATTTGAGGTGGAATCATTTTTACAAGAATTCATGCATGCAAAAAAACACAGCAGAGAACCCCTACTCTATGCTTCCTCTATCAGGAGAAATCTGGATAATTTGCACCATAAGTCACTAAACTGATAATTTATTATGACCAAATGAATATTTAAAAAGTTATTTTCTGTCCAGAAATATAAAATAGACTACAAATAGCAAAGGTATTATAATCAAGTCATAACTAAAGAAATTATCTGATAGTCAACATTTTTGACCAATCCCAGGATAGCCTTTGTTATATAAGTACCACTTCCTTGTAAAGTTCAGACAAACATTCTTTATCTCATAAGTATATGACAACATAAAAAACAACAACAGGTTACAGCTGAAAATGCAAATGCTCATTTTATCTACAATTGAACTATAGATAACAAGATATAATTCTATAATCCCTGTGTTTTAAGATCTATTTATAAGCATAAGGTAATTTAAATTAAAAATGTATAAATTCAGTTCAATGAAATTTGCTTGTTTAACAGTTAGAGAGGTTGCAAAGTAAAAATAAATAAATAAAATTAAACGTAAAATGTTTACACTGTAAAAAGGATATATCAGATTCATATACAGCATCTGCAATAAATTTGAGGTACTGGCCAAGCCTTCAAGGTTCTATGCTATAATTTAGAAACCACACACACACACACACACACACATACACACACACAGATTCAAATTACTATTAAAAATGCAACTTCTGACGAAACTAAAAACACTTCTGAAGGTGGTTCTAACTCTGATGTGGCCATATTACCAGACTGTTTTGGTACTCGAGGGAAAAATCATCACTTCTCAGTGACATGTAATTAATATAAGAACATCTCAGTGTGCAAAAAATATTACTTTTTATTTTTAAATATAGGACAACAGAGTAGTAATATTAATATTTAACAGGACAAAATATATAAATCCTCAATGCAGCATATTCACATATATATGCAGAATATCCAAAAAGAGTGTATACACACTTTAACAGCTGACAGCTCAATCCTGAAAATGAAATGTATAAACACTGCATTTATAAATTATTCAAAGTGTGTGCATAGATTTTTGGGAACACCCTACATAAAATTTTTATTTAACAGAATTCACTAGTGCAATATTATTTATTGGTTTTGACATACATAAACATTATAAGCTGAATGAATTTACTGCATTTGAATTCTTGGAAGTGATCTTAAAGCTTCCTATAGTTACAGAAAATATAAACTGATTAGAGCTTATTTTTATTTATAAACACTGAGACTTCACATGAGGATGTCTCTTACCTTCACTCCTCTGCTACCAACATGTAAGCGTTTGAAGAAGTTGAGGTAAGAATAATAAAGGACTGAAATATGCTTATTATGGTGCAGCTGTCAGCAACCTCATCAGAATCTCTCAGTGTTGTAACTTAGTAGTAGCACCAAGAAAGTAGATGCAGGAAAAATACTCTTCAATAAATAATCTATTCAAAACATTAAATTAAATAAAAATACAATGAAGTTGGTGTAGTAAAGACAGTACATAGTTTAAATTTACACACTGCTCCATAATCTGCCTTAAAATTAACGCTCTTTACAAGAGCTAACGTTAATTCAAAGGTTATACTACAACCTTGGTCAAATTAAGCTCTTTTCTTTCAAGATTATATTTCAAAGATTTAACTATGAAGCCTAGGACTTTCAGTCCTTTGCATCAAAATCTATGATTCTATTATTCAGAGAAGCATGAAGTATAATTTTCAACAATCTATTTTTTCTAAAGTTAAAAACAACTCAGAGACCAAATCGATATAATTTAACATATTTCAATAATTCTCACTGATTAATACTTAAAGTATTTCTCCATAATGCCTAAACACTAATAAAACATTTCATAAGGTAAAAAAATAAAATAGATAGATTTTTAATACTGCAAGAGCTTGAGAGAATTAAGTAAAACACCAAGTTAGCAAGGCACAGCACCAGTCCTCCCATTAAATTATGCTCCATTGCTTGCCTCACCAACAGATACCCGCAACACTCTCAGATCAATGAGTTCTCAAAGATTATTTTCATCCAAATAAGAAGAAAACCAAAATTGTGACTACTGTCATTATTAAATACACATAGTTCTATTAGATGGTTTTAAAAAGGGATAAACATAAAAGTAAAAAATATCATATTGCAATGTATAAAGTTATAAAGACAGCTATATAAAGTCTGAAAGTTGCAAAGAAAAAGTTTTAGTTTCAGCTAATTAGCTATAGTAACAGGATGTTTATTAAAGCTGGACTTATTTAAAAAATACATTATACATCTTCAAAACTAAGAAGAGGATTAAAGAAATCAGAAACTTTTAAAAGTGTGTTTGAATGCAGTAATTCAAGAGTTTATACTGAACCTTTTATTCAATGGTTTGCCTAAAAGAATTTAAATTAGTGAGACCCAAATGGTTTAAGTTTAAATGTATATTGATGGAGAAGTAAACATTTGGGTACATTTTAAAATAAAGATGAAATGGTAAAGTGCCTTCAAACTAAACATATTTAAAATAATAAATAGAAAGTAATGAAAGATGTATCCTTATAAGGAATTAGAAAAAATAAATCCCAGCAATGAATCAACACAAGTACCCCTTATTAATCGAGTGTTTTGTTAGAAGCATTTTTCTAATTGACACCGAATTAGCATTTACTACCCCAGAGAGAATTCTCCATGGCAAACACTTTAATGGAGATTGTCTGATGGCTTTGGCTCGTATTAGAGGTGTAGCAAAATAGATTTAGTGAGCAGAGATAGCCATGGTGGTGCAAACGGCACTGTGGAATAATTCTCCTGCACAGAACAAACTATGCATGAAGCTCCTGCCCTGACTAACATACTAGGTCCTCTAAAACAATACATTAATTATGCATTCACTGTGAGTTCAGACACTGTGCTTAATATGATTAGTGCTGCTGTCTACCCTACTTAAGTCCTGACATGTATTTTAAAGACTGAAAGTGAATTGGATGCCTTCTACTACTCAGAACATTAGCTGTGAAGTCTTCTCAGGGAACATAGAAAAAAGATGAATGCACACATGCCTCAACTACTAATACTTGGAGGAGTCTGCTTTAGTTCTTTAAACTCATAGGCATTTCCCTTTGTAATCCATTCGCAAATTTATTGGCCTCCCCAAAGAGCTGCATTTCATCATCTGGCTCTGAATACTGGCCTCTGAATGTGTTTTAAATTTTACAATGTGGTTTTTGGTATTTCAGGAAAAATTTATTTTTCAAAAGCTCACATTTTTTTTTTCACTCAGTGGCAATGAAGCCCCTTAATACAAGGCTAACACAGCAAAGAATGAATGTTAACACTGCAAAAATAAGAAATAAATAACACCTAAACATCCATTCTAGAGGCCACAGGACTGTTACATTTTTATTAATAAGATGACAGTGTTGTGCAAGAAGTGCACGCTGTCACTTCCTATCAGCTGCAGGAGGCAGCCTCCTATTTTCCGAGCATACTGAAAACCGCAGCCTCCATGAAACGTTTCAACTGGAGGTGACAGGATCAAAACATTCCTGCAGTTACTTTACTGATGTGCATTCATCAGTGACAACCTGTGTAAATACATTTAAAGATGAAGTTCACATTTCAGGGGGGGAAACCCAACCAGCATCTCATAAATCAATTTGTCACCTGCTTTTACTGGCCCTTTTCTATTGGATTTCAACTCAAAGTGAAAGCTGATAATGCAATACAAAAGAAGAATAAGATTTAAATAATTTTACAGATAAAAATAATTTCTAAAATTGAAGACCATTTGTTTCAAAAATAATTTGTAAAATGATTGTGACCCAACATTAAACAAATAATACCCAACGTTTGCCACATTCACATAGCATTAAAGCATCCCCTCACAAGTCCTCCATACAACTACTCCATACAGTGGAAAGGAAGATGCCACGTCTGACAGACAGAGAAGCTCAAGCGTAGAGCGGGGAGGGGAGGGAGCCAGGTGTGCCGGAGCACGGAGAGTTCTCTGCACCAGATCACCAAAGGCAAGAACATGACAGGTCATTTTTCCCTCCTTTTTTAAAAAATATATTTTATTGATTTTTACAGAGAAGAAGGGAGACGGATAGTCAGAAACATTGATCAGCTGCCTCCTGCACACCCCCTACTGGGGATGTGCCTGCAACCAAAGTACATGCCCTTGACAGGAATCGAACCTGGGACCCTTCAGTCTGCAGGCTGATGCTATATCCACTGAGCCAAACCAGTTAGGGTCATTTTTCCCTTTTTAATGTAAATCCCACAAGTAATTACCTAACAATCAGGTGTTATGAAATAAAAATACTATCATAATTATTAAGAGGCCCATTAACAAATGACATGTGCAACATGAACTGTGAGGACAAATATGCATCAACAAAGGACAGTGGGACTAGCAACAGCAAGATCAAACTATAATACTGTGAACGGAGTAAAAAAAAACAGCTTTGAATTGTTCTGTGGAAATGTTAACTTCTTAATTTTATGCAATGGGAATTAGGAAAAAGCCAAATATGGCTTAATATTACTAAAACTCCCTACTTCTCTATCTTCAATGAAATGGCAATAAAGTGTATAAACTCTAACTACAAATCTCTCTAAAGTGGTCTGTTAACCATTCACAAGTGTTGTGCCAACTTAAAAGAGATAAGCCACTTTTTTCATCACTAGAAAAGAGTTGTACACATCTAACAGAGTGGTAGCCCTGCAATATTTGATGCAACAACTAACCCATTTATAGCTGAGCTAAGCAGAACATAAGAATCAGGTAGCTGATTTATTCTTTAGAGACCCACTGTCCCATAGACAGGAGAGAGAAATGTGAAACTAACCACCATGCAATCAACTGTAACTGTTGTAAACATTTTATCTGCTTTTAAGTAACAAAAGGCAAGCCTAGTTTCACAGCTGGATACTACTAATATGGAGCACCAAGAGAAGGAAAAAGTACTTGATACTGAAAGAAAAAAGCCTGTGTTTGAACATCATATGGTTTGACTTAAAACGACTGATTAAAGATGCTTAAACTACTCTTGAACATAAATTGCATGCATCTGTTGTTCTCAGATTGGTAGCCCTTCCACGCCCCTGTGAGCATGAGAAAGCTGCTCATGGACAGAAAGCCCCTGCTCCTCCATCTCATGTTGCCTAATACGGAGGAGAGTGGATTTATTAATCAATTTCACAGATTCTTTGGGATACATTATTTACATTAAAATGTAATACTGAATAGGCCACAGAAATAACATTTACATTCTCTATTTAATGCCTTTCATTATAAACTGCCTTTCTAATTTTATGATTTGTGTACATTTTCCTTTTTAATCAGACAAATTAGTTTCATGTGTTTCCATCATGCTCTAGGCTACTTTATCCACACTGGGAAGAATCCTGAATTTGTAAGAAGTTTTAATTTTCACAGCTCATGCATCAATAATGTGCCTATGTAAGTGTATTCTATTCAAGGAGTCTTCAGGAAGCTACTGAGTTAATGCTGGTGAGAAATGATTCATGATTTTGGGATCCAGATTCAGTAACATGCACTGTAAAACTGCAGCTTAAAGGAAAATTCTGAAGCAATCACCTCCCCAGGTCAAAAGCTGATAGAGGAGCTGGCAGAATTCTAGCTTAGTGATAGAAGAAAGTGGCATTTAATCTCTGAGCCTTAGTTTCCTAACTTGTAGTCATATGGTGACCCATCTTCCATGTACCGCAAAGAACTGGGAAAGATCAAAGACCTGGCCTACAAACTATAAGGTGCTCTAAAAATGAAGGCACCCCAGCACCATTCTCACTTCTAGCCCTCTCACGATATCCAACTATATATTCTCTCCATTGCTCTTTGGCTTCTGCTCTCACCCTCTTTGAAGAGGCAGGTGACATGTAGAGGCCACTCTCCAAAGGCAAGCACTGTAACGCCATCTCGGTGCTATAGGTACAGGCGGGACTTACCTGGTTTCTGACTGATGCATAATTATGAAAAACATTAATGTGGCTTAAGGAAGTAATGGGGTTTTAGCCAGAGAACTGTTTTAGTAACTCGGTTTTCATGACGTCTGAGAGACAGTGAGGTGTATTTTGTGGCAGTGAGGAGGCCAGGCCCGAGATCACAGCACCATTTGCCAACTGGAGGGCCTCATTCAATTAGACAAGGGCATTTTTCCCCTCAGAGATTCCCAATATGCATGGCCACAACCCATCAGCCCTGCACCTAGAAAACCTCAGACAGCAGGGGAAGGAGGTAGAGCAGAGAGAGGTAAGGCAAGGCTTCAGTCACCAAGCAGAACACATCACAGGAGCAAGTCAGATTCAGAAATCTGCTGCTGGCAAAAGGAGGGTAAGAACCTGAAGAGGTGCATTTTACGCTAATGTTTGGTCAAAGCAAAGTTAGCAATCAGACTCAAGACATAAAGAGCTCAGGAGCCAGGTAAAACTGGCATGACTTCTAGCTGTCAATTGGCCAATAACCTTAGGCACATCGCTTAACTTCTCTGAGCATCCTTTTCTTATCTATCAGGAGCTATAAACAATCCCAGGTTTATAGGGTTGCTATGAAGATAAAATCAGGTGATGTATGTAAAGTGCCTGGAGAGCTAAAGTGATGCTATTATTATTATCACTGCCATCATCATCATGATTAAGGTTATTTGCAGAATAGCCAAGCTACAGACAGAGGAAGCCAAGGCGCAGGCCTGGAGGGCTTGTACTTGCATACTTCCCGCAGAGCAAAATGGGAAGTTCAAAGTATAACCAGGAGACACAAGAATTTAGACGTAGAGGGCCACCAGCCCGTGGGCAAATGTAGCATTCTGGTGATGGCCTATAGCATTAACAGGGTTCCAGTTGAGGCAGGAACCAACCCAATAAACTCTTTCTACTAACAGATTAGAGAAAGATGCAAGCAAGTTATTGGGAATGCAGGGTGTGGAATGCAGGGTGTGGATCAGAAGTGGATTGAAAACAGGAGCAGCCTCTAGCAGGCAAATTTCAGTCCTATATTTACACGGATAAAGGCAAGATTTCTACTGGGAGATTAGTTTTCATAGTAGCTCAAGGAAACTCACAATCGCACCAATCTCCTCTTATAAGAGACAGACCTCTTACCATCTTACCCCATCCCATCCTCACCAAATCTGGGCAAATAAAAATCATCTACAGAAAAAACTAAATCCAAATAGGGAAGCAGCAGGTTAGGTTGATTCTCCACTGATATGGCCCACAGTTCTTAGGTCAGCAACTGTGCATGGTGCCCTAATAGCCCTCTTATAGCTTCAAATAAGAATTTATAAGAAATAATTTTTAGCCAGACAAGTCTGTTTCACTTGCAATACAACCAAATTTTAACATTCTTGAAATTTTCCATGTAGAAAAGTTAGGAAATGAACTAAAGAAATAAGTGAGAACTAAAGATTTAAATAAAAAGGCTGGCATTTCTTAAAAATTTTCCCCCAATTTCATGAAAAAGCACTGTCAATCATTTATTTGCAATTAAAAATATAGCAACATTTTTCTTTCTATCTTCACAGTCTTATTTACACTTTTGTCAAACTTCTCTTGATTTTCACTATTTATTTTTTTTTAATTTAAGCAAAGAAACTATGATAAACTATATAAGAAGTAGGCAACAAAGGATTTGGGAAGAGCACAGTTGAACACCAACATGTTAAGACTGGTGGAGAGTGACTTTACTTTACTTGGTGGAAAGTGACTTTACTTGGTGGATGGAAACTTCATTTCACTGGGCATACAGAGATTTCACTTCACTTGGTAGAAAAAGATTTCACTTCACTTGGTGGAGAGAGACTTCGCTTCACTTGGTGGACGGAGATTTCATCTCACTTGGTGGACAGCAATGGCCAAAGCATGTGAATGTTCTTCAGCTTCCATGAGGAAGAGGACTTGAATCACAAAGCAGTATCTGCCACCAGGCCACGTGTGCATCTGCACTTTATGAAGTCGTAACTCAAAGTAAATAATTCTCAGAAAAAAAAAAGACCTTTTCCTCCCTCAGATACATTTACTATTCTATATTATCACCATTATTTCTGAATTCACATTTCTCACAGTTGCTGGGACTGTAGTAATAATATCTTAACTGGTCAACATGCCTGTAGGTTTTCTCCATGTCAATGGCTCTTAATTTTCCATTGAATGAAATATAAATTCTTTGCTTTGCAATTTTGACACTAAACAATATGGCCTTAGTTTTATGGCCAATTACTTCCTTTCTGTTATCTGACATTCTAGCCTCTTCACACATCATACACCACACACACAAACACACACACACACACACACACACACACACACACACACACGTATGCATGCCTGCTTTCTAGCTCCCTGTTTTGGCTCAGGTTATTTCTTCTAACTGGAACCATCCTCTCCTCTTCAAGTCATGCGCACCCTACTGAGCTAAAATGTGCCCCCTCTAGACTCCGTTCCCAGCTCTCCACCTCACTAGTGATAATCTTTCCTCTATCACATCCTATACCACTTATTTATTTCTTATTCATTTCTTACCCTCAAGTGCAGATATCTATGTTTATATCTTATACTTCCCACTAGGCTGTGAAAGCAGAAATAATGTTTAGTTTTTTTGTCTCCAAAGTTACCACATGGTACAGGTAGATATTATTACTGCTGTTCTCCATTTTACAGATGAAGAAATCAAAACATATAAAGGTTAAGGATTTTGCCTTATGTCCCACAACTATTATCAGCCAGGATTCAAACACGTGCTCTTCACTATCATACCATGTAGTCTGTCTATCAGGGCACTGCAACTATTGGCACTTATGATTCTTTTCATGTTCTCTTTGATTACCAAGTTGGTTAACGTTTAAGTGGCTAAGTCGTAGCTACTACAGCAGCAGGATAATAGATATGCATCTCTAAGCATTAACCTTACTTTTAACTTTTTCAATTATTCTTTTTTTTGCTTGCCATTGTTCTTAAAAAGTACCTGGGATAAATATATAATTTTAAAATTGGACATTTACTTCTTGTTTACAGTAAAATTAAGATCATAAAGCTTGAAATCAAAGGTGAGATGAAATACAGCTGGCTGAGGCAGACAAGATATGAGCTGGAAAACACAAATAAATAAATTTAATATTAATTATAGAATTAAAATTAGCACTAGAAATAAAAAAGAAAATCCACCCTGATGAAAATTAAGGCAGTCACAGGCAGAATGAGCATGACACATTCACCCAGATTACAGAAGGAAAGAACAAAGAGATGAAAATGTCAAGAAAGGAAATTGATGGTATGGGAGACAGACAAAGGAGAAGGAAAACTAATGCCTGTATGGGAAGACACAGTGTTACAAAGATACAGATCCTCCATATCCTAGTTCCTACATTTGTAAAGATCTAAGCTTCAAAGGTACAAAGTCATCATCTAGAGAGACCAAGCCTGGACAAACCTCTAAGGATATTATACTCCGGTGTACTTTTCACTCATTATTTTCATGTGAAGTTTTTTGTACTCACTGCCTCTATTTCATCATTGCCTTCTATTCCTCTTTCCACTCCAGCTTCCCAAAGCCACTGTGCTTACACAACTCCTGGAAGTATCATTCATTTTTTTTTAAATATATTTTATTGATTTTTTACAGAGAGGCAGGGAGAGAGATAGAAAGTCAGAAATATCGATGAGAGAGACATCGATCAGTCTCCTCCTGCAAGCTCCACAGTGGAGATGTGCCCGCAAGCAAGGTACATGCCCCCGACTGGAATCCAACCTGGGAACTTTCAGTCCGCAAGCCGACGCTCTATCCACTGAGCCAAACCGGTCTCCGCAGTATCATTCATTTTTATTCCATGTGAATGACACCTCTGGAATTCTGCCTCACCGTGGGTTTGGATCAGAAGTGGATCCCCACAGATCATCAAAACAGCCTTGCTAAGGTCAGCAGAGATCTCATCATCATTATCACCAAGAGACTTCCTTAGTCTTCCGCTCACATAAGCTTTTGGCAGCTTTCCACATGACTGGCCACTCCCTGTTTCTTAACTATGCCCTCCTGCTTCCTTGGTACTGTGGTTTTCTTCTCGTCTTCTTAATGTCCACTGAACAGTCATTGTTCTCCTCATGTCATTAAATAGTGTAGGTCCTCAAGGCTGGTCCTAGGCCATTTAATCTCAGTTGTGTCCACAACTCCAATTACCAACTGTATGAAGATGACTCTCAGATTTTCATCTGTAACACATTCCTGTATTCAGACCTCCAGACCCATATACTCATCTGTCTACCTGGCATTTTCTCTCTCTTTCTTTTGACAGATTGTGAGGTTTTTTTGTTTGTTTTTTAAAAATATATTTTATTGATTTTTTAGAGAGAGGAAGGGAGAGGGATAGAGAGTTAGAAACATCGATGGGAGAGAAACATCGATCAGCTGCCTCCTGCACACCTCCTACTGGGGATGTGCCCACAACCAAGGTACATGCCCTTTACCGGAATCGAACCTGGAACCTTTCAGTCTGCAGGCCGATGCTCTATCCACTGAGCCAAACCAGTTAGGGCTACCTGGTATTTTCTCTTTGCTACACTAAAGACACCTCAAACTCAGTTAAGTCCAAAAGTGAACTCATGATCCTTCCACCAAACCTGATCTTCCTTGGGAAGTTAATGGTATCACCATCTGTCTCATTTTACAAGTTACATTCCGGGAGCTATTCTTGACAACTTCTCTCCCTCTTTCCTCCACTGATAATAGTCCCTAAGAACTGTTAACTTTATCTCTTATCTCTCACAACTGTCTCCTCCAGCATCACCCTCCTGTAAGCCACCTTTACCTTTTGCTGAGTGTATGGCAGAGCCTCTTGGTTGCTCTCTCTGTATCCATTTGGCTCAAATTATAAGCCTGATCCAGGTATCCCTCTCTGCTAAAGCATGACAATGGCTTCCAAATACTCTTTAAGAGAAGACTTAACATAACTCTTAGGAACATATATATGGTCTGTTCGCTGCACTTCTATGCAGCCTCACCTCACTCAATACTCCTCTTTCCTGCTTCTCTCCAGTGTCAGTGCTCTCAGATTTTCTAAAGCATGTTCCTCTAGCTATGGGTTGGGCACATATTAGTATTATTTATTCTGTCTAGAATGTTCAGTCCCCTCCCCTATTTGCCTAATGAACTCCCACTCACTTTACGATTGCAGCTCAAGTGCCACTTCCATCCCTTTACAAACACCAATAATACCAGGTACCTCTCATTTGTAGTACTGAATAAAGCAATACTTTCCAAAGAAAATGGGTGATTATGTCTGCCTCCTCTCCTGCCATTAGGGAGCTATCCTTAACAACTTCTCTTCCTCTTTCCTCCACTGATAATCAGTTTCTAAGAACATGTCTGTTTCTTGTCTCTGGTGCTTAGTGACTAGTATTGTATTTTCAGGCGTATAAGATGACCCCCAACTTTTCCAGTTAAAATATAGAGTTTGGGATATACTTGCTCTATAAGAGGACACCCGGCGTATAGGACAACCCCCGACTTTTGAGATTTTCCTGGGTTAAAAAGTCATCTTATATGCCAGAAAATATGGTATATATAATAAACATTTAAAGATACAATAGTTGAACATTAGTTGAACACATAAACCAACTGCTTCAATAAACTTTCACAAAATATAGGAAGTGGGACCAGGAAATATCAGCTCAGAGCAGATGAACACTCCATAAACAAGAGGTAGGTGAGGGAGACACACATCCCTTACAGCAAATCGCAGGGAAGAGGCTTATAATGTCAAGCCCTGCAGTTTCAAGTAAATACTACATACCATGCATAGGGCAAATCCTCTGACTGAACATATCTCTCTAAGCTCAATGGTGTATAAACAGGAAGAAATAGCAACAGTGGGACTGCCAAAACCTCCCAACATAAAAAGCAGAAAACTGTACCTACAGGCAGTAGAACATATGTTAGAAAAAAATCTAACTAGAAAAAAATAAAAGTAAATTTTGGCAACCATAAAAAAATAAGTGAAGGAAGATATGACAACTATGTAAATGGGAAAAAAAAATGCCTGAGTACAGGCACATACAAAAAGACAAATAGGCAAAAAATTAAACTACTTTAAAGAAACTAAAAATCTAAGAGCTGACTAATAAAAACCTAGAAATGAACACATATATAAAGTATAAGACCTAAGTTTTAGAAATGACATCTTACTAAGAATATAAAGTGTGAGCCATGGGGGAAAGTGAGGCTATAGCTTCAATTCCCACAGGTGCTCTTCTGCCGCACACTGACCATTTCTGATTGGGCTCTCTGCTTAGGCTGACTGGGAAGTGCAATGCTGTCTAGTGTTCTACTGGCACCCCCTGCTTTCATGTGCCCATCAGTGGTCTCAGAGTCTAATAATTACTTTTAGATAAGAAGACTAAAAAGTACAAAAATATGTACTTTGCCCAAATAAATTTACATGCACAATGTAGTTCTAATTAAAATCTAAAAGGGTTATTTTAAACAACTTCAAAATAATTATTCTCATCTTCATCAAACCCAAAACCTCATGAAAAAGAAGTGCACTGAGGGAAGGCTTGCTTTCTCAGATATTAAATTATATAAATATATACTACTTAAAAGGATGTGGTTTTAGAAAAAGAACAAATACAGAAATAAATCTAAAGTATAATAGAATGTAGTGATTATAAGACTGGCATTTCAAAATAATCCTGGGAGAGCAAGCTAACAATCTGGGATCAAATTAAGCCTAAAAATCACTTCATAACCTATTAAAAGAAATAATCCACATCCTATATAATAAAAGTCTAATATGCTAAGTGTACGGTCATCTGTTTAACCAATCAATGTGTAATATGCTAATGCTATGCTAAGATCTCTCAACTGCTCACTATGATGTGCAGTGACCACAAGGGGGCAGAAAGGCAACTGACTGACCAGTTGCTATGATGTACACTGACCACCAGGGAGCAGACAGTTGACCAGTAGTTTAGCTTGCTGCTGGGGTCCAGCTGATCAGGACTGAGTGAGATGGGCCAGACATGCCCTGGAGCCCTTCCGCTGTCCCTTCCTGGCTGGTCAACCTCCTGCATCCCTTTCCAGCCCCAATCATGCACCAGTGGGGTCCCTCAGCCTGTCCTGTGCCCTCTCACAATTTGGGACCCCTCGTGTAATGTCGACGAGCCAGTTTCTGCCCCATCCTGCAAGCCAGGCTGAGGGACCCCATTGATGTACGAATTTATGCACCCAGCCTCTAGTAGTAAAATAAGGCCTTTGCAATTATCCTTCTCAAGGAAAAAGCTATTTATTTTAAGATGACAGATTTGATATTTGATAATGTAAGACTTCCATATAGTCTAATTCAACATAAACATAAATAAAGGGCCACATCAAGAACAGACAGGAAAAAACATTTGCAACAAATTATTATATATCCTATCTTATAATAAAAGGCTAATATGCAAATTGATGAAATGGCAGAACAACATAACAACCGGTTGTTATGACGTGTACTGAGCATCAGGGGGAGTGTGCGGAACATGGCGGGCATCAGCTGCAGCGGGATGGTGGAGGTGAGTGGTGGCGCCGGATCAAGGCAGGGCACTGCTTACTGTCACTGGGGTGAGCATCTACCTCTTGTGGTTACTGGAAACTCTTCGCTCCTGTGCACCACGGTCCCGTCTGGCACTTGTACCTACTGCTGGTGCCAGCCCCGTTCACACCCACAGCCAACACTGGAACCACTGCTTACACCCTTGACATCAGTCCCAATTGCTTGGCACCATCAGCTGGTGCAAGCAATGGCTGCTGGCCCTGATCGCTCCTGAGGGTTTCTCCACCTCCCTCTGATCCTGAGGGGCGATCGGGACAGCAGCCACCAGTCACACTTGCTGCTGGCGCCAGCCCCAATTGCTCTGTACTGTCAGCAGGTGCAAACAGGGCTGGCACTGTCAACCCATGGGAGCAGGGGCAGCAGAAGCAGGACTGCGGCAGACAGGAGACCGGGGGGGCCATGGTGGGAAGGGCTGGGCGAAGGCACAGAGGATGGGCCAAGACTGGTGCCTGCTGCAGCCTCGCAGCCCAGTTTCTTTCAAGGTGCACAAATTCATGCACTGGGCCTCTGCTAATTATATAAAGCTTTTATTTTTATTTATTTATTTTTTTAAATATATTTTATTGATTTTTTTACAGAGAGGAAGGGAGAGGGATAGAGAGTTAGAAACATTGATGAGAAAGAAACATCGATCAGCTGCCTCCTACACGCCTCCTACTGGAGATGTGCCTGCAACCAAGGTACATGGCCTTGACTGGAATTGAACCTGGGACCTGGCCAACGCTCTATCCACTGAGCCAAACTGGTTTCGGCTATTTAAAGCTTTTAGATGTCACTTACTTAAAAGGACAATATTTTCATGCTAAAATGGATTTTAGCCACAGAACAATTGCGGCAACTAACAAAAAAGAAAATGGAATGACTAATAAATCCTTAAAATCAATACATTATATACATCAAAACATTTTCCTTTTCTCAAGCCCGAGGATAAATAAGAATAGAAGAATGCATTTAACAATGTAAAGAAGCAGAAGGTGGATGGAATGATATCACAGGGCTCTGGGAGCTTCTGGGGGGTTTAAGCAGGGAGGGAATATCTTACTCATGTTTCAGGTCACTGAGTGCTGTGTT
Organism: Lasiurus cinereus; assembly: GCA_011751065.1. Classification (NCBI taxonomy): domain Eukaryota; kingdom Metazoa; phylum Chordata; class Mammalia; order Chiroptera; family Vespertilionidae; genus Lasiurus; species Lasiurus cinereus. Next base: position 8,915,176 of record JAAGEH010000039.1, on the reverse strand, counting down.
CAGAACAGCCTGTGAAAGGACAGGGTGGAAGCAGCAACATCAGTTAGGATGTTATCACACAGTCTAGAAAAGAGACAATCATCCTCCACGCATTCTTTACAGCCTCTGTGTGTGTGTGTGGGGGGGGGGAAAGGGGTGTGAGACGCGCACACATGCGCACGCATCCACTCCTGCACACGCCTAATTTCTGATGATTTGAATGTGGAGTTTGAGAGAAAACCAGGCACATAAATGGCTCCAAAGTCTCTGGCCTGAGTAACTATCATATCAGATTGACTGACAGCATGTATAAAGGGCAGTTAGAGCAGAATTGAGGGAAAGGATCAGAAAGTTCAGTTTCAGACACATTGCTGGTATCTTGCAGAAATCCAAGTGGAGCTGTGGAGGAGGCAGTAGGATATGTGGAGAGCTGGGTTTCTGTACCTCCTGTTTCTCCCCTCTGGTAATGAAGCTGCTGATGAGGAAATGTATCATGAGAAAACATTTAGCTATTTAGAATACTAATAGCTATTTTGTTACAAGCACAGAGAACACATAACTCATAATGATACCTCCAAGTCGCTTTGGAATACCAACTAATGAAGAATAATTTTAAAAAGTCTTCAAATAACACAGAAGATAAAATTAATACATAATTTCATTTAGTACTGTATGAAAATCTTAGTTTGCTTTTATAAATAACTTTTATATTTTCATTAACTTTAGCTTGATTTTACCTGCTACCTTAGTATTACCCAATTTTAATTCAACTTGATTTATTACTATCTCAATGTTAATTAATCCTTTCAAAAATAATTAATAACTTTCCAAGAAAATTTGTATACAAAATGATATTCCTCTCTACCCTATAAAATGTAATTTAATTTTAAATAATAGCTTTGATCAAGTCAGAATAACACAGGAACAATGTAACACTGTTTATTCGGGCTCTTTTAACCATGAACTGAAATGTTCTCATTTGCTTATTCATTTTATCATTCATTTATTCAATAATCATCCACTGACTGCCTATCATCCCTATTTGCCAAGTACCAGGGATGCAGATAAATAAAAGTAGGGTCTCACAGACAAGTGGAACATTCAGGCATGTAAAAACAAAATTAAAGTTTGATGTAAGAAAGGAGCAACACAGAAATAAATACACAAGGAGTTATGAGAACAATGTAGAGTGTGTCAAAATCCAGACAAGGTAATTAAACCCTAACATATACGTTTTAGGGAAAACAAGTACAAAACAAATACTCATTAAAGTGACCTTAGTGGGAGAGATTAACTACAATGAGCCTAGACCTATTCTGTGCTACCACATACCAACTTCTAATGACCACACTTAAGAATATCCATTTTAGGTGTCCTCTAATAACTAACAATTATATATGCGTATGACTGTAGTTCTTTTGCCAAATGACTTAGCTTTAAAGCAGCAGTCGCCAACTGTTGGTCTGGTCGGTGAACCACTGGTGGTCCCTGAGGTCCGAAAGGTTGGCGACCACTGCTCTAAAGTATTCATCAACCACCTACAAGTGGACCTGCTGTTAAATGAGACTGAGCTGGTGGCTTCAATGCCTTGGCAGCCTCCATAAACAAACCTTTTAACACCTAAGCCTAGAGGGCCTTGATTAAGCAATCAAACCTGAGGACAGTCAACCACAACAGCCACTGAGGTTTTCCCGAACAAAGCACTGCTTAAGCTTCAATCAATCAAATAAGTTCCCAGCTCTGGGACAGCATCTTCTCTGAAAGCCTTTCCCAGCATCTCTCCTCTCCACTTCCAGTTTGGTGCTGCCCGACTTGAATCATTTTTTGTTCAAATAAACTCTTAAAAATGTTAAGATGCCTCAGTTTATCTTTTAATACTCTTTTACAGAAGACTAATGTTAAAGTGACCTGCTGGCAGCCAGAGATACTTTGAAGTAAAACACCAATGACATATCCAAAAATATCTTTGATCAATGAATTATTAAAAATGAATTCTTTACTATCACACCATCCTATACAGACATTTAGAAAGTAAATGAGAACTCAATGTTCAATCACTATTTAGATTTCAACTTGACAGAAATAATAAAATTAAGGATGAAAATAAGCATAAAAATAAAAACTAAATTTTAACAGTAGGATGGATTGGTTGTCTACTTCAAATGATTTTTTTTAAGTTCATGTAAAATTTTTTAAACTATGCTTATAAAATAATAGAAATTTATAGTATCATATTCATATCTGTGTGGACATTTGTGAAAAAGAAATGTACTAATGAGAGTAGGGATGACTAATATGAACAACTATTGAAAACTAAACCAAGAAATGTACTATTATGGAATGGCACAAAACATAAATTAACTTAAGGAGCTAGTCTTTTAATTTGACAACTGCAAAATGGGAAACTGACCTCAGACAACTGCAAATAAGTGAGGGAAGATTAAGCCAAAGAATTTCATATAGAATGATATACACTGTAGTAACTCCTCACCAGGGAATAGATAAATGCAGGCTGAATTTTTATTGTCTTTGAAGGTGTTGATATTCAATGGACTTAAATTTCATGAAGAGCTATGTGTTACTCTATTACAATTAATGGCACCGTCTGAAACATAACGCCTCAGTAGAGAAATAATTGTAAACACATTTGAAATCTCCAGGTGTTTCTTGAAGCAATTTACATTTGACCTTTCTTGACTTTACCTTTTGGATGCTATAACAGTACCATCCCCCCTTTTAAATTAAAAATAATGAGCTCTTCTATAATATAGCTCAAGAAGATACCCATGCCCACAAGCCAACAGCTTCACCTAAGAGCACAGATTCAGCACCATGGCTTGAGTCTATAGAAGTGGCTGAGAGCTTTTGTGCTTCACTTTCTCAGTATGATGAAAATAAGTAGAGGAAACTATATCCCCCGATTTAGTTGTAAAGAATTCTGTTTTCAGAGAAAGCATTTTCTTTTCTTCAGAAACATATTTTTTAATTTTGGTAAATGAGGCTACATTAAAATATTTGTTTTATTTCAAAGGCCATAACTGAGGTGGTGGTGTTAAGTGGTGGGGTTAGGGGAGGCTGAAGGCAAATTCAACCCACTGATAGGTTTTGTTTGGTATGCACAATATTAAAAAAAAAATGGAGCCAACATTTTCCATATAATACTCAGGAAATTTCATCCCAAAATCCACGTGTCCTGCTTATACTGAAAACTTGGGAGGTTCTGGCAACAAGGCCCACATTTTTCTAGGCCAATGAGGATTGCTGCCCTCTGGCCAACACATGCATGCACCAATCCAGAATCACCAAGTGGAACAGCAAGGAAGGGACCCAAGAGCATTTGCCTCTGAAATGGAAACTGAGGGTAACTGAGATGAGTGCCTGGTAAACAGAGAATAGCTTTTAAAAAATGCTATTCCTGCCCTAACCGGTTTGGCTCAGTGTACAAAGCGTTTGCCTGCGGACTGAAGGGTCCAGGTTCGATTCTGGTCAAGGGCATAACTCTATCCCTCTCCCTTCTTCTCTGTAAAAAAAAAAAATCAATAAAAAAAGCCATGTATTAAAAAATGCTATTCCTGAGGCTAAGTGTCTATAATCACTTCCTAGCAAGACAGATAATTACAAATGCTAAAAGTAAAAGGGGTTCCACACTAGAATTCCCCAGAAATTCCTCCTCTCCCAGGAAGCAATATACAGGAAGACCATGGTCAGCAATGAGGGGCACACATGGGTTCCCAGCTTAGTCTCCCACCCAGTAGCAATCCACCTGTCTTCCTCAGGGGCAGGTTAGGGTTCTCCCTGTGTTCTAGAATGCCTTACCACTTACCACAATTGTAATTTTATAGTAATTGGAGTAATGTTTGACGATTGTGTTTCCCACATAATAAGCAACATTCATTATTCACTTATTCATTTACACATTGAGCTCCTACTACATGCCATACAATTTTCTAGGTACTAGGGTAAGAGTAACAGGTAAAACTAAGTCTGTGCTCTCATGGAGTTGATATTCTAGTGGGAGAAACAGACAACGGACAACAAAAAAGTCCGAGGAAAGGGAGAGAAGCACAAAAAGAGTCCGTGTGGCCTACATCCCACAGGAGTAGTTAGCTGAGCAAAGCTCTGAATGAAGCCACGTGACTATCTATGAGAGGCAGAGGCACGGAGCTGCCAAAGTGTTCAGGCAGGAGAGCTCTCAGTGGGCTGGGGAATGAATGACAGGGAAGGCAGTGTGGCAGAGAGGAGTGAGCAAGGATGTCAGAGGGAGAGAAGAGCAGTAGGGAAGGCCAGATCATCTAGATGTAAGAACTTTGGGATTTATTCTAAGTTGATCCTTCTGTATGCCAAACAGCAACTTTACAGTACTAGCTGTCAACATCTTTGTTTTCTACTCCAAAGATGGCCTTACTCATCCCCATCCTGGATGTCCTTAAAGCACAGCAAAACCACAATTCTGATTCCCCAAATATCCAAACTGAGTGATTATTGTTATTATTATTATTATTTTTTTTGCCAAGACTTATTCCTTCTTCTGTATTTCCTACATTGTTTTTTTTTTCATCGAAGTACTAGTCCCTACCTAATATTTTCTTGTTAACGTATTTATTGCTCACCTTTTGCTATCTCACTTAAACTCCACAAGAGAAGTGATTGGCCCAGCATCCAGGACAGTGTCTAGCATATAACAGGTGCTTGGATCTAGGCAGCCCTGTGGTCTCAGATGAGGACAGTGGAGGAAGAGGAAGCTGGAGAAGAAACAGACCATATAGAAACTGTAGGGTCAAAGTTAGGATTCTCTTCTTTATCATGAGAGTAATAGAAAGCCCTTACTAATAGAAAGCCTTATTAACAACAATCAGTGGTTGCCTGACACCTACAAGGTAGGTTTCATTGCTTTGGCAGGTATGCAGGGCCCCTGCTGACCTCCTCTGCTCACTTCATCAGCCAGACCTCCCAGTGCCCTTCCTGCCTTGTGATGCTCCTGCTGCACTGCAGTGTTTGCAGTCCCCGAGTGATCTCCTACGTACAAGAGTTCGCATTTCTGTGTCATCACTCATGAGGTTCTCTGTCTGGAAAGTTCCCCTCTCACACACATTTCCCTCGTAGATACCCATGTAATTACCTGATACCCTGGTCACTTACCTGAGAAGCACCCCAGACCTCCAAAGGTAGTAATGATTGCTCCTTACATTCTGCACTGCTTACACCTAAGGAACTGCCTACATTCCAGACCAACATATTTTACTGTTTTACTGTACTTTATACATCTGTCTTCCTCTATCTCAATAATTTTAACCTGAATTAAGCTGAATAAACAAACTTCTGTGCAAGAGAGAACTAGTTCAGACACATTTCCCTGTCCTTCACAGGCATTAAAGCAGAGTCTTAGAGCCAGAATGTTCACCTACTACCCATGAAAAGGGTCATTTTTTATATAGGCAAGCCAGAAGTAATCAGAACGAGTATCTGTTGAAAAATGTGCAAACTAGTTTTCTTTTTATGAGAAAACATGTTAGATTTTTTTAGGGGACTGTCCACATCTCTACGTTCAAGGTTAACCACATGCTTATTTAAACAAGCCTATTTTGCTGTGTGGTCAGTCACTCACTCAAATGTAGAAATCATGGAGGGAATCCTTGCTCCGAAAACAGCGTCCTTTACCAATATCCTAATTTACAAGCCCCGAATACTTTTGTATGTACTGGGAATCTGATCTAAAGATATCTTTATATTCTTAAAGCCAGAAGTTATATTTAATTCCCATTATTTTATATTAGGAAATAACATCAGTGACTTTGAGGGAGGAATCTTTATCCACATAGTTTCAGGCAGCTGTTTACGGCAATGATCCACAGCACTGTGTAATCCTTGGTCAGTACACCTAATGGCAGCAACATAAACAATGGTATGTTCTAGGTCAATCATACTTTTGCTAGAAGCAATACCAGAATAATAATATTTTTACTAACATATATTAATGAAAACATTAGGATATTACATCAGACTTTTATTTCAGTGATATTTTTCTTTTCTTATAAGCTAGCAGATAAATATTTGTTAGTACTAAAGAAACCTCAGTTGGAATAAAAGTTAAAACTGCATATTAGTATTTTAAGGTTACAAAGTATATTTTAAGGCATAAGGATACTCTAGGTTACATTACATAAATCTTATTAACTACCAAAATTTCTCTTTTGTTGCACGCTATCTCTCCATGCCATCATTCAAATCCTTTAGAATTTCTTTGTTCCCTGTGATCACCACTTCCAGGAGACATTTGGCATAGGATCTGAGGGGAACGCCAGAATGAAGTTTTCCTTAAGATTAATCACATAGGTAAGTCACTTCCCTTTTTGCCAAACAATACTTTATAAACCTTCGCATAGGACTAGGTGGTCATGAAAATGTGAGTTTTAGAATTTGCTTCATCACTTACACATAGATTTTAAGGTCAAATAGCTTGCCTAAAGAAATTTGGAGCTCCATTACTAGGTAAAAATAGCAACAAAGAATGATCATAAGTTGATCTAGGTTAGAAAAGTGTAGGTATAACAAACTGCCCCACTATCTAGCCACTCTTAACCCTCCACCCCAATTCTGGCTCCTATCCAGTGTCCGGGAACTCAGTATGGAAATCAAAATGATCAAATAACCTTGATTTTAAAGCATAAATATCAAGGAATAGAAATTTTTAATATATTAAACCTTAAAAGCAGTTTGTCACTGGGGCAAAAAAGGGGAAGTATGAGATAAGGAAACACACAGCCACATAGTTTCCACATCAGAAAATGTCAGCCTAGCATCACCTTGCTTAGAAAAGAGCGAGGGGATCTGGGGTTAGAGTAGAGAACAAGCCACCAAATAAGATTCAGAAGAACAAACTACTAGGAAAGGCAAAACAAACTGAAGATTGACAAAAACGATAATCTGGCAAGAAATTCAGCTTGGCTTCTGCTAGGCTGGGCTGATAGGAAAACATCTAGGAAGAAAGCAACTCTCCTAGGCACCCAATCAGGTTTTATTACAACATGCTACCAAGAATCATAGCCTCCCAATCCATACTGGTTTGGTTTCCATTATTTCCATTACATCTCAAGATCTCAAATACTTGCTTATTAAATGTACCTACCTTTTCACCAATATTTCTTAGATTTATCAGAAAATAAACATAAATTTAACAGACAGAATCCCACAATAACTATAAAATGGAAGAGAACGAATAATGTCTACTGAGCCTAAGTTATCATCACATATTAAAAAATGAATTCACATATAGTTATATACACACACACAAAAATATACCTGCATATTCATAAACACACATATATATTGTAGTTTGCAACTATAACTCATCTCTTAGCACAATTGGAAGAAAATAAGATCTTGAAAGCATGGGGATGTGTGGCAAAAACAGACCAAACTTTTATATTAATAATAACAATAGCTAGCATTCACTAAGCACTTAGCGTGTAGAGAGCATAAGTGCTCTAAGTCCTCCCAATCTCATTACAGAAACATGTCCTACGGTACTTTCACCTCCAGTACTTAGCATCAAGAATGCTAGCAGGTAATTTGGTGGAAGAAAGTCACTAATGGAAATAGCCTCATTCCAAGTTGGTGCCTGGACTAGGACATTTCGGCTGAGAGAAGAAAGCGGTCAACTAGGAGCTCATGGATTACAAGTTCTGCTCCCAATTTGACCATTTCAGATATGTCATCAGTGACATCACTAAACTTCATCTCAATCTTCCACAAACACTGGAATAATACCACCCTACCCACCAAATCGTTTTAAGAAGCAAATAAAATAATAACCAGTTAATATGGAATGTAATTTATAAAATACTATCTACAAAAATATGTTCAAATTATCATCTCAGCATTTGCTGGCAAAACTTCATCTAGAGTTATTTAGGTATAAATATTTATGCCAAACCCACTCTGCTTAGATGGATCATTCTGGAGAGTGGAATCAAATGTAATTTAGGAACGATTTGGGTTATATATTCAGGAAAAGAGACTGCATTTAAAATGCATTTTTCTTTTACAAAGAACATATTTAGTTGGAGAGTCTTTCCCGAATACTATTCAGAGACTCTATGCAACCTGATCCAGTGCAGTAGCTAATCTGAATCATCAACAGGCCACAGTTATGGACCTCAGAGGCCACTGGAGGAATGCAAGTTGTCCCCCAGTTAAAACATCAAAGTCCAACAAATCACAACACTCAGAAGAAAAATATATTTCTCATATTGAACTTTCTTACTCAAATGATGTTCAATAAATGACATCACTGGCATTTGTTAATTTCAGTTCTATTCTCCTGGAATACAGCACCACATTTAATAACCACTTTTGTTCAAGGTGAAAGATGAAAGTCAATTCCTATTGCTCAAGGCAGACTGCAGAGTCAAAACAAAAGGAACATCAGAGAAAGGGAAAATGGAGAAAGATACATTAGATATTAATCTCATATACAGGAGTAAACCGAAAAATCTTTATCTGTTTCTCCTTCAGAGTTTTAAAGGCAGTAAATTTTATTTTGCCCAACCCACCCTATAATTCAGAGCTCTTTATCCAAAGCCCTTCCATTTTTACCTTATTTCAGCCATGAAAATTCTCTCAAGTATTATCATAATGAAATAAGAAACATGTCTCTTCTTGACCCTATTTTATTTCCTTCCATAAAAATTCTTAATTCAAAGATACACTAGATCCTAAAAATAACATACCTTATCAGCTTTATCTTTCTAATTATAACCTACCTCTCTGATCTGAAATTCTACTTATGTTTTGTGTCTTTCTTAAAATTTTCTCCAAAATAAAGTCTCTGAGAACATCAATGGTTCTTCTTAAAGCTAAGACTAGGTTATAAATTCATTCATCATGTATTTGATCTTTCAAAAGAGCTATTTTTGAAATCCTATGAACCTAGACTTACAGAAATGAGCTAATGTATATAAAATGCTTAGGACATTACTTGGCATATAGCAAATACGAAATAAGTGTTAGCTGCAATTGTTGTTATTATTAACACTTCTTGCTACAAAGCACAGGACAGACTCCCACAACAAGGTTATCCAGCCCAAACTATCAAGAGTTTAGAGGCTGAGAAAGCTTGTATTAACAATTAAAGGATCTGGCTGGTTGAACATTAGAAACATCTATATTTCAAAAAAATCTTAAAAACTGCAGAAAATGCCCTAATCAGTTTGGCTTAGTGGATAAAGCATTGGCCCACAGACTGAAGGGTCCAAGGGTCAAGGGCGTATACCTAGGTTGCAGGCTCAACTCTGGTCTCCACTCCCAATGAGGGTGTGTGTAGGAGGCAACCAATTGACGTGTCTCTCCTTCTGTCTCTCCTCCTCCCTTCCACTCTCTCCAAAAATCAATGGAAAAATATCCTTGGGTGAGGATTAAGAAAAACAAACAAACAAACAAACAAAAAAACACCCAAAAAACTGCAGAAAATAAAGTCCTAATGATAGTTAATAATTCAATCTAGATACCTTAAGCTAAGACCTGATCAACAAAAGTGAGTGCCTAATAGCAAAATGGATAAAACTCACTAGTAAACATAAATTGACCAAGAAGCATTAAAAAATCCCCAAAGAAAATATAACTCTACCTCCTAAATAATCGAAACAACTTAATTCAAAAGGGCACATTTAATGTTACCTATAAACCTGGCATAGACTTTCTAACATGCAGTGTTGATGACCACCACTCTCACACACTGTCAAATGGAAGTTTAAACTGACATGAAACAAACTAAAGATATTCGGAGAAGAAATTTAGTTGTATTTAAAATATGATTTTTTTTGCCTTAGCCGGTATGGCTCAGTTGGGAGCATAGTCCCACACACCGGAAGGTAACAGGTTTGATTCCTGGTTAGGGCACATACCCAGGTTGTGGGTTCGGTCTCTAGTCTGGATGCATAAGGGAAGCAATGATCAATGCTTCCCTTTCACACTGATGTTTCTCTCTCTCTCTTCCTTCCTCTCTCTAAAATAAAATTTAAATATACATATATATTTTTAATTTTAAGTTTTCATTTTGAAAACTGCACATCTTTTAACACACCACATGATTTTGGAAATCTATTGAAAGATATACTTAAGAATGCGTTCAACAACTTAGCTACAGGAATTGCAGTTCAGCATTGTTTATATTAAACAAAAGACTGGAGATCTCTAAAATGTCTAAGAAGAAATTGATTAAACATATCATGGTGTAACTATATATAACTCTTAAAGCAAATATTAAGGATGTTTCTGATACACTATTTATGGAAAAATATATGAATTAAATATAGTATATATGAATTAAATGTAGTATATAATTCCTTTCCATGAGAAAAATTATATTGGAAGATGTGTGCCTATGTGTTAAAGAAGTCTATAAATGCGCTGGGGTGACAATGGTTAATAAAATCAAAAAGGTTTCAAGTGTTAACAAGGGATTATGTAAGCATTATGAGGGCAGGAATCTGGTTTGCTTTCTGCTGTAGCTCTAACACACAATAGTGTCTGGCATAACGGAAAAGTAAAACAAAAACTTGTTCTTTTTGCTTATTTCCATTTTCTCACTGTTCTTCAATAAAATTATTTGCATAATACTTTTTAAATGTTTCCTTTAAAAAGAAGAATTCAACAGCTAAATTAATTTTTTTTTACAAATAGAAATGGAAATGCCACCTACTTCATAGGGCCACAGGTTTAAATAATAATTTATGTAAATATGCCTTGTAAACTCGGAAGCGCTGCATGAATGTCAGAAATTAGTTATTTTGTTAAGATCATATATTTCAAAGTTAAACCAGTTTCATATACAGTTTGGCTAGTAGCCTTCCTCTCAGCAGTTTCACTTCTGGTACTTTGTGTTACCTTAGAAGCAAAATTTTGCAATAATAGAGAACCGGTTGAGTACTGGTGCATCCATAAAATGGAATAGTATGTCACAATTAAAATGTATTTTGTAGAAATGTATTTACTGACATATACTCTTAAACTCCCTTTAAAAATTCATATATGTAACACAAGTAAAATAATCTTTAATACAGTTTATTATAGCATCTATGAAGTCAAATATTCCAAGTAATTATTATAATTTTTGCCTTTTTAAATTTCTTCATTCATTCTACTTGAATTTATTCAGCTTCTCACTTTTAGTCATTTGTTTCTCAAGATTCAATCAGTTAAAGCCATCAAAAATATTTTATCTTTTGGTGGCTAAATTAAAAACATTTTATGGATGGCTTTCATCCTTTGAAGGCATACTTGCTTTAAAGCCACACTATAGTGTCAAATTAAGCATGTGTATATTTTATAAGCCATGTAATTCCTTTCTAGTTTAATGTAAGTGGTTTCATATACATATCTTTATGCACTAGTCACTACTTTATAAATCAGAAGCTGAATTTCATTTTCTCTCCTTACAACAAATGTAAGAATCATTTCCAAGGCTTTATTTTTCCTACTTTTACAGAAAGATCACAGAAGTAGGGTACAAAGAAGAGTCACTCAGAACTAAATTAATAACAGCCAAAAAAAGTATTTAGAAATGTGAACTGGATTGGAATTCCTTTATAAAAATGGCCAGTAAGCATTTTTCCTCCCAGGGATCTCTATTAGAAGCTAAAAAACTCTTACACCTACCACCACATATATGCTTAGAATGAACACCAGCTCCCTAAACAGTAGTAAGTGCTATCATTTCTCCAAAGACTACTTCTGTATCTGCTATCCAAAAATTCAGCTAAACCCTTATTGTTCAGCATTATACTAATTAAAGGTACTAATGAAAATGTGCTCACCCTCCTTTAACTTGATTTTATAAGAATGCCTACAAACACTAGAACTAAAACATTTCCAACATGTTATTTACAGAATATCGTAATTTGGGAAGCTGAATAACATAACAACAACAGAATTGTACAGTTATGGGAATCAGCAACATTTTTAAACTATTGTGAAATTAGAGCCCAAGAAAAGTGGAAGGAAGCAATATGTTGAATACAAGATGAAGCCATTATCCATGTATCCAACATGCATCCATTAAGGTGACACATGCCCGACAAGGAAGAGGCCTGTGGATGGTAAGTGACATGTGGAGGAAGAAGGGGGAAAGTGCTCCGAAGGAAGAGCAGGGGAGGTGCTAGGTGAACGGCAGGGCAGGGCTAGATAGCCCACCAAGGCAGCAAGCACTCAGCACCAGAAAGAATCCCATCATGCAGTCTGAGGCTTTCCTCAGGAACAGTTTAAAATCGACAGACCCCACTGACTTTCTATTGTGAATAAACTTCCTACAGACTCTGAGATAAAGTACCACCTAAACTCATAGTCTTTTTAAAGTTTCTAAAACCTAGGTCTATATTCAGTTTCTGTAAATTAGTGATTAAATGTAAATCACTCCATTTCTTTCCCCCAGATACTATCTTGCTACAACTGACAGGTTTATTTTTTTCCAAAATAAATTCTTTGAACGGCCTTTTTTAGGGCAGTGGCAGGTTGGGGGTGTTGCAGCTTCAACTCAAGGTGGCTCTATATTATCCTATGTAATAAAAGCCTAAAATGCTAAGTGTTGGTCATCCGTTCAACCAATCAAAACATAATATGTTAATGATATGCTAAGGCCACACAACCACTGGCTATGATGTGCACTGACCACCATGGGGCAGAGAGTCGACTGGTCAATCAGTTGCTATGACATGCAGTGACTACCAGAGGGCAGACGCTCCGACTAATAAGTTAGCTTGCTGCTGGTGTCTGGCCTATCAGCACTGAGTGAAACAGGCTGGGCGTACCCTGGAGTCCTCCCGTGGTTGCTCCCTGTCCCTGATTGTACACCAGTTGGGGTACCTCGGCCTGGCCTGCACCCTCTCGCAATCCGGGACCCTTCAAGGGATGTCGGAGAGCAGCTTTTGGCCAGATCCCGCAGGCCAGGCCAAGGGGCCCCACTGGTGCACGAATTCGTGCACTGGGCTTCTAGTCTTTTATAAAATCCTGACATTTCTGCTAATCATTTGATGTTTATTAGTTTGTTGTTGCTACTGTTTTGTTTTTCCAGAACTCTCATACTTTTATTTTAAACCTTTCATTTAAATCTATGTAATTCAAACAGGATACAGCAGTTAGTACCTCGAGGGTAAATACAACTCTTCAATTTAACATAGAAGCCTGGAAACTAGACTAAGTTCCTGGCTGAATCTTAGATTTATAACTAAACAAAGATAAAAATTTAAAATTTTTTCATAAAAGACCCAAAATAGCCATCTAAATCCATTTTGCTTATATTGCTTTTCATTCAAACTTTCATTAAAAACATGTTCATTGTGAAACCATAATTATTCTCTTAGCCAAGAAATAGGAGAGGGCAGCAAAAGGAAGGAGCGGCTTGGAAGAGGTGGCATCACAGACCACAGGCTTCGACAATACTGCTGTAAAGTGGGAGGGCTATTTGAACCTCATTATAACACTGTTTTGTCTTTAAAAATGATAACAAAAAATAAATCTTACTTGAAATATTCATACTTCTTCAAATAACTGATAATACATTATAAAAACACAATGAATTTAGACATTAAAACACTAAAATCCCCATATTTTGTTGACTACCAACTTATATATCCACTTAGCCAAGCTGTTTTCCTGCTGCTGACTTGAGTTCCTATTTTAAAACTGAGCCAGATCCTCTTGGGTGTTCTTGTGATGAAAGAGAGCAGCTTTCCCTAAGTTTTAGACAAGCTTTTTCACATAGTATCTTATGAAAAAGCCACAACGTTGGAGCACACCACAATGAACAGACAGGAGAAAAAAAATTTTTTTAGAGAAGTACTTTGATGTTAAAATAATGGGGAGGGGGCCAGGGGGAGAAAGATGCATTAAACATAAGATGCTAATTAAATAACATGCTAATTGAAAATAATATGCTAAATAATATGTTAAATACAATTAGCTAAGTAATAAATTCTAATTTTGATATAATCTGATACCATATACCAGGTTTACTAAATACTGAGTTACTAATTTTTTTAAAAGTTGGATATGCATTCTGTTTTTATACCAGTGACTTAAAATGCAAAATCAAAGGAAAGAAAGACTAGTACACAATGATGAGCTCAGGGAAATGTATCAGAAGTGGACAAGAATGGAAAAGTTTGACAGCTTTAAAAGCACTTTCTACATTAAGGCCTGCTGGTCATTTGAAGCAGATATGCTATTATTTTCTCACCAGAACATAACTGAAAACCATTCACAGCAAAAGAAAAGATACCTTTAATGCATTCTTACAAGTTCATAGTACCTCTTCATGTATATGTGACTTGGGAAGTTTTTTTTTTTTTTTTTTTTTTTTTTAAGTGATAATACCACAAGCTGGGAATGAGTCACAGTATCATTATATACTTGGAAGGCAACAAACCCACCTGATTGATGGAGTTGGCAGCACAGGATGCCAGGCCTGTTCCCACAGAAGTGAGCAAAAAACAGGATAAGTCGAAGGGCCCCGGGGCCAATGCGAATCCCGCCGAAGTGGTGCTGACAACTAGAGCTGAAACATAGAAGCAGAGCAGGCATCTCGTTACCAACACAGGCTCCACACTGCAAACGGCAGACCAGCTATCTTCCAGGGAACCCAATCAAGGCTAACCTTCCATTGAAAAACAAACATTTTCCCCCAGTATAAAAATTATGTGTGTTCATCACAGAAAAATGCTCATTTTCCCTTAATTTAATTGTAAGGAGAGAAAAAATAAGGTGGATGTTTAAGATTGAATCACTCTCGTATTCACTCAACAAACATTTATTGAATACCTATTCACAATCAGTATCATGCTGGGCATTAGGCACTCTGTGAGATGAAGGAATGGACAAGGTCTCATTCCTGCGCTCAGAATTTATTTGACAGGGAGACGACAGACATACAGTAATAACTTTATAACACAAGGCAGCAAAGAACTAGGGCCTGCTCAGTGGGTCTTAATTTTACCTGAGCAAAGGGCTTGCCTGTAACAGATGGTGCTCACAGAGCCCAGAAGATGACTAGAGAATGGCTACAGCCACCAACAGAAACAAAGAGAGGCAAGATGCAGAAGCAAAGCCATGCAACCCAAGCATTCATGGTGACTGCTCCTTTTGTTAAGCCCTGGTCCTTATTCCTGGGGGTTTACAGAAGCTACAGGGCCAGGAAATGTCTGGTAGTGACACAGAAACTGGAAAAATGGTCACCGTTGGTGAATTAACTAGAAAAGAAGACTTCAAGAAGAAGGCAATTAAGCAGGACCTTCAGCGGGATGTAGAAACAGAAGAGTAGTGGGATGGGCAACATTACAATAATTCCAAGAACCAGCACAGGGGCAAGAGACCACTGTCAAGACTCTAAAGCACCTGTGACATCTGCCTAGATTGTTCAACCAAACAGGTAGGAAGCATTTTTGAATCTCTCCTTTCTCTCCCTTCTCTACATCCCATCCATTGCAAAGTACTGTCTGTTCTCCACAATGCATTTCAAACACACCTTTGCTGCCATCCTCTCGTCCCATAGTTCACAGCCAGGGGTGATCTGCTATAGAGACAGAGAGCAATGTCTGGAGACAGAATTGGTTGTCACAACTGGAGGGGATGGATACTGCTGTGCTCCAGAGGGTAGAGGCCAGGGATGCTTATAAACATCCTATAAGACAGCCCCCAACAAAGAATTTTCTGGCCCCAAATGTCATACACTGACACTGAGAAACATGACATCTAACCCAAGTTATTATCTTGCTTGGACAACTGGAAAGGCCTCGTTCCTAATTGCTCTTCTCTTTCTTCTATCTTGCTTCAGGACAAATGAATATTTTAAAATGTACACAGAGCATATCACTCTGCTGCATGGAAAATCATTTGACACTACACCTGGAATGAGATGCAAACTCTTTCCCTAGCCACACAAGAGCATCTGGTACCTCACTCTAGCTCACGACTAGTCTCTCCTCACAGGGATCTTCTGTTTTTAAGCCAAGCTCCTTCTTGCCTCAGGGTCTGTGCACTTCTGTCTCCTCTGCCTCTCACCATCAGCTCCTTCTCATCCTCCAGATCTCATCATATATATTACCTCTTACAGAGAACTCTGATCCTCATGTCTGCAGTGGCACTCCCAGTGTCTCCTCCCTCACAGCATCCTTCATCATCCCACATAGCACTCATCATGTTATGGTCCCACATGGAACATGGGTCCTTGGAAGGTGGGAGCCCTGACCTGTTCTCTGCCATATTTTCATGATTACCACTAGGCCAAGTACAGAGCAGAATTTATAAGAGGAAGAGGAGGAAGGGTGGCAGCTGTCAGATTGCAGAATATCAAGTGGAAGAGTTTGCATTCCATTTGATTGGCAGTAGAGACTGTCTAATGAAGAAAGTGACCCATAACTGCAAGTTTAGCCTGGTAGCAATGGGCACCAGGACTTACAGCAGAGAAACAATCTCAGAGTCTATGCCACTCGTCCACTGTGCATAAACGTAGTACGAGTGGGAACCAGACACATGTAAAGGGTATTTTGATGGAACTGTTAGGACTTCTTAACTGTGAAAGGTGGAAGATAAAATAACAGCATAAAAGAATAAAAGGTAAAAGGCTGCACCTGGGTATATGAAGAAGCATGACCACAGTGACATAAATAAGGAAACTGGAGAAAGGTGATCCAGCTGGCTGGGCTCAGGAAAAGGTGCTGCCTTTGAGGAACTGTGGGCCATCCAGATAGAAGCATACAGAACATTACAATGGAGCCCAGGAAAGAGATGGAGAAGGTGGGAGGTCCAACGGTCTGGGGTTCTCTGCACCTATAGACCATGACTGAGCCCGAGAGAACAGCCAGCAAAGAGCCCGAGAGAACAGCCAGCAAAGATAGTGAAAAGGAGTGTATCAGAAACACCAGAATTTTACCTTTGGAAGTAAAAGAATCCTGACAGACTCAAACAAAGAATATTTGGAGAAAGTAGGGAGAATGAGGTGTCGTGGGTGTCAAACATGTGAAGGCCACAGGAGGCAAGACTGGAAGACTGGAAGGCATTACCACTGACATTAACAAGCAAATGTAAATGCCAGAGAAACTGACATCCCTTCTAATGGCCACAAGTTGGGTGGCATGCCCTTCAGTCTTATTTTATCAGCAACATCTAGAAACTTTTAGTCCTACCATTGGACACGCCTTGTCCCTAACACTTAGGCCAGGCACAGGCTTCTTCATATTTCTATTTCTTTAATTGGGATCAATATAATTTGCAAAGGTGACTTAAATGCAATGTGTGGAGATTGTCAACCTAAACCAAAAGTTTCTACAGAGCATGTATTTGGCAAAGGGGTTCTTCCTTTACGTTGGGTGTCCCACACATGGTGTATACCCAAGCCTCTCATTAACAAGTGAATGTAAATGCCAGAAAAACTGACATCCCACCTTCCAGGGACCCATGGTCCATGCGGGACCATAGCATGATGAGTGCTATGTGTGATGATGAAGGATGCTGTGAGGGAGGAGTCACTGGGAGTGCCACTGCAGACATGAGGATCAGAGTTCTCTGTAAGAGGTAATATATGAGACCATTTACCTCGGGTGTCCCATACATGGTGTATACCCGAGCCTCTCATGCCCTTCAGTCTAATTTTATCACTATAATTTGCAAAGGTGACTTAAATGCATGTGTGAGATTGTCAACCTAAACCAAAAGTTTCTAGAGAGCATGTATTTGGCAAAGGGGTTCTTCCTTTACCTTGAGGGTCCCACACATGGTGTATACCCAAGCCTCTCAGGGAATCGTTGGCTCTAGAAAAGAGGACAGATGTACAGGCTTGAGTAGATAGAATAAGGTCCAGAAAAGAGAAACTGATAAAGGCGGGGAGACAAGCAGAAGACAAGCAGCTAAAGGCAAACATGGGAGCTTATTAGAAGTCACAGAGGTACACGCAGAAGAGCAGTTGGCTCAGGCTGTCCCCCCTCTCCAGGGAGCACAGCCTGCCTGGCCCACACGCTGGACTACAAGTCAGAACACAACCCTCTCACCTCCGTACAGAACAACAGCAAAACCCCCGTGGATCAAGGGCAGCAATCCAAGACTAAACACTATTTGAAAGGAAACATTCTGAAGAAACGTTTAGCTCTCTAATTCTCTAACGGCTTTTGCCCAAAAAAGAAAGCCACGGAGATTGCTGCTTTTGAATCAGTAGTTGAGTGCATATAAAGGATATCTTATGTAGATCAGACAGGACAAGAACAGCCAGTAATGTAACAGCCATATCTGCACACATTTAGTGACCACCAAGAAAACAGCATTTTTAAAAGAGCAAACAAAAGTCCTTTTAGGATACTCAAACAGCACCGTTCTCTGATATCATACCATAATCCCAAAGCCTCAGGGACAGGCTGCGTGCTACACTGAGGCATCCTCTGCACTACTCCACAGCCTCCAGGTGGCTGATGACTCCGCACATGCTGCCCTGAATGTGCGACAAGCCAGGGCTGGAAGAAACGTCCTTAACACCCAGGTCAACCCTCAACTGTACAGAAGCATGATGCTGCCCGAGAAAGGCTGATGGTGTCAATGGGAGACTTTGAGAGGAAAGGGGCTGCATGGCATTCCCTTTCAAAATGAACTAAGTAAATTGCTTTTATCCACAGAATAAGTCAGTCAAAATAATTCATGACTATTTTAAGGCCTTGAACCTTAGATCGGAAGTAGACTGCTTATAAACACCTTATAGAGCATAGAAAATCCTTTCTTGGTATATAATTAGCAAAAGCTAGAATCACCAAAATAAAGAACCTCCTCTAAATATCCAAATAAAGAATACCTTTAAATATCCAAATTACATTTTATATAGTGTTTTATATAAACATTTAAGAAAAATCAATTAACACCTAGTGGACAAGATAGCACCATAATCATGAAGCTGTCAAAAATGCTGTAAGAAAATTTCACTTTGTTTAAAATAAAAAAGAATATGTAGTTACAGGAAAGCAAACTCAATTCATTTTTTTCTTTACATTCACCTTAGGGCTTAAATGAGTGATGAACAATATACAAAGCACATCAAATTTTAACGAATGGGGTCAACTGATAAGTTGAGAGATAGAAAGTGATTTACAAAAAAATTGACCAAGGCAAAAGGTAAGACATGATCATAAATTTAAAAAACAGAAATAACTGCCTAATTTAAAAATGTACAAATTGTGAATGGTAATATACATTACAAAATTATAGGTGTGATTATTATAGCCAAGGAAACTGGAATTTTGTAGAACATTTCCAAAAAAAGATCAAAAGCTAACAAAGAATACATTTATACTTACTGCATCAAAGCAATTAAGTTAAAGAAAGAGAAGGGCAGAGGATTGATAAATTGTGCAAGCAGAACTGACCAAAGCAATACTCTCATACGGCACTGCCACAACTGTAATTAAGCTTCTCATTGATTTCCTGGGATTCATTACAAGGAATCATTTTACAGCACCCGGATCTCATTAAAAGCGAATGCAATACATTCTTTCATTAATAACATTTGAAATTATATTTTATTTGGTAATCCCATATTCTGTCCCTTCACAAGTAAACATAAAATCAATGCTGTCCACGAAGCATGACCCATCTGATGGAGACTCTAGGAGGAGTAACCTTCCCAGCCCCATGGAGCCTGCCTCATCCCATCCTTGCTGCTAGTGGGTGTCCGGCCAGGGAACCACAAGCACCCCCATGCAAAGATTCACTAACAGCTTGTGGGGTGCTTACTGAAAGGCAGTACTGACTATTAGGCCCAAGTTTTTCACAACTCAACTCTCTAGTCAATCACTTCTGATCCATCCCATCATTAATAGAATTCAACAGAAATGGTCTCTGGTCTGCCTGCTTTCTCCAAGGAGTTCTTAAATATGCTCTCCATAATTAAAACAAAATTATTTTGAAAGAGTCACAATTAAGCAAGCCCATCCAGCCTGGAGAAAAACCAACATCCCTGGTGTGAACTATGGGTGGCCTCAGAGCAGAGCAGGCCACAGTTAACGCTGGAAGGGAAACAGGCCTCAATCCAAGAGAGGCGCAGAAATGATTCTGTCAACAACCAGAGGGCCTGGAAGAGCACCCTGAGCCCCAGGAGAACCACACCCTGAAGAAGCACACTGATTCCAGGTGGTGAGACCCTCAGCAGAGAATTCAGCCGGCTGTGCCTGGACTTCTGAAACAGTCACTTTGTGTTGTTTTAAACTGCTAAGCTTGCGGTAACTTGTTTTGCAGCAAGAGAACACGAATACCTACTGTAACAAGGGAGGCATTTAGGAAAGGCACATCTACAAACAACAGAGGACAGACTGACTGGAGTGGATGGAGCCCACTTCAGGGCAGGCCGGGAGTACCGAGGACCTGGAAAGAGGGTAACAGTGCAACAGAGGATAGATCCATGCTTGGAAGGCAGCAGCACTTCACAGAATGAATATATGTGACTACAGCAAAGGAGCTAAATATAGTTCAGTAACTACTAATCTAATGTTGGTCCTAAGAATCCCTTCCAGAGCATTTCTAATGACTGCTGTCTCAGAATCCGGTGATGGGAACTGACTTCTCCCTGGGCACCGCTTCTGTAGAAGGAGCGCTAGCTGCTGGGCAGCTCTCTCTCAAACCAAGTCAAACAACCTCCTGGAAATCCCTACCTATGAATGAAATTCTTGTGGGCTAGAGCAAGAGTCAACTAGCTTTCTCTTAGTACCACCCTTCCATCATGCAGATGAAACAGTCCCACATCCATGCTTTTCCAAGCTGTGTCCCCAGTGACCGCCCATCCCTGACTTCCACACTCCTGTGCATGCTGGAGACACCTTTCAGAGACATGCTAGTGTTTCACTATCACTAAAGTACTTAGCACCGTGCCTGGCAGATGATAAGGCTTCTTAAGTGGCATTCTTGGTAACTACTAAAATGTGGTCCCTAGAATTCTACGTGACATATTTCTCCGGCTACTATACTAAGCTTAGACAGAAAAGCAGTGCATAAAGGAAGTTTGAGAAACAAGACATTTCATAAAAACAACACTTACCTGTCTTATGATCTAAGTTACTGCTTTGTCATCCAAGGCATGAGTGGAAAGTAGTTCTTACTAAGATGGACTATAAATGACAATGATAAAAACAAAACACACATTTGTGAAGTATTTCACAATGCCTGTGTTTTTACATTTATGTATATCTTGAAACAATGCGGCTTAAAAACTGTGAAGACTTCAGGGGATGAGAAGAAAATGTGGAAACTTGCACTTATATTTCACTTTTTAATTCTTTCTTTAAAAGCACTTTACTTGGTATATCTGAAAATGAATGTAATTCATTGGTGTACCAGTACATGAAATTTATTTAAAAATAACTGTATACTGTATCTTATGTAAGACATATTATAATGTAAATATTACAAGTATATATATGTGCACTTAAATTTTTTAATTGATAAAGAATATGACTAACAAACTTTGGAGAATGTGCTCTAAAATCAACAGCAAGGCAAGCAATGGCAGATCTTAACATCTGATTTTCTACAGGAGACCCACGGGGAAACTCGCCGCAGCAGTGAATGCAATCGAGGAGCTTGGAGTACACAGTTAGTGTGCAGGCCTGGGCTCTCTGCTTTCACATATTCTTTAACAGGTACTCCAAAGACTCGTTTTCAGAAGAAAATTCAATGCAATGAAGGGAAAATACAGAAAGGAGCACACATTCACACAATCACCAACCAGGCCACTGAAGTGCTAACTCCGTGTGCCTACACAGGACCCATGAGACAGGTGCCTGCAGAGCAGGCTCCCACAGTACTGCAGTGTCACCCTCCCTGAGAAGAGCAGGGTGTGAGTGGGAGAAGCCTCACTGCACCTGCCACCCTTCCACAGCAGAGGCCTTGGTCACCACCAACAGACTTCGGGCAGTTGTGCCAGACTCCCAGTTCCAACATCACAGTGCACTCTCCGGAGCAGCAGGGAGCCATATGGAAGGATCTGCCTTCTCCAGTTGCAAGAGGCTTGTTTGAAAAAGCAGCTTTATCAAGAATAAGTTTATTTTTTTTAATTATGCCACATTTTGAGCACTATTGGTCTCTGAGCCTAAGCATAATGGAGGCACTGTATTTCCTTTCTGAGATCATCAATGAAAAATAACTATAAGGATTATATTTTAAAAACTGGCCATCTACATCCTACTTTTATAAAACTCTGTCTTTTAATGCCTCACTATTTTTTAGCATTGGCCTCAAAAGAATTAAGTGAAAAACAAAACTCCAATAAATCAATTGGGTAATTATCAACTCTGATAAAAGATTTGGCAGAAAGATTAAAACCACTGGCTAAATGGGTTTGAGATTCTCTATAGATTTTAAATTACCTTTGTGATCTATTTTATCTCATTATCCTCGATAGTGGATACTATGTAACACTGTATTCCAAATCCTATAAACCCAAGATGTATTCTCTTTAAGGCTTTTTTGTGCATAAAGCAGACAGAGAACAGGCAGTTAATAAATTTGTATGTGGTTTGGTTTATGTGTGTGTCCGAGCTAGAGAATAAGTTTTTTTTGGTTGATCTCAAAGTTCAAAATTATATGTTAATTAAGAGGCAGAGGAATTAAGTCTCTTCTGATTTTCACAGGAGCATGCATTATTATTTCCTAGCTGTACTTGTGATTTCCTCCTCTCTCTCCATTTCTATTAACACCTTAAGCTTCAAATGATTCAATTTCTAATTTGAGTTTTTTAGGCTTCGTGGCTTAGCAGTGCTTTGTGAACCTCCTGACACAGTCATCTTACCAGCACCCATATCAAAGAAGGCGGTAATTCTTATGCCTCTTGTTAAATTCAGATGAAAAGTCGATTGATGAGAGACACGGTATTTTTTCCTTAGCCACATTAAAGAATATCAATCAGAGGTAACTGATTACAAACCATAACCACTTCTGGTTAAAAGATAAGACTTTATAGAGATTTTTAACAACACAGCTGCAAAACTAAGAACTTATGGTGCCTTCCTGTTTTCCTCTTTCTTCTTCTTATAGAATTAATGACCAAAGCTGGTCTGAAAAATCCTGGGACCAAATTAAAACTCATCACTTCAAATGCACTGAATAACACTGTTACCAAGGGAAACATTTCAATATGATCAAGGCAGTCAACCAGGGAGCATTTGGTTTGCATTTATAGTCAGCATTCAGAAAAGGGAGATGAAATAGTTATCAGACCTGTTTAAGTAAACATGTAAATAAAAGCTGTTTAGGAAGGTTAATTATGCAGCACTGAGGGAGATTCTCAGATGGTCCTTTCAATGTTTTTCCATTGCTTTTAAGCTTTTCTACTTTGTCTTCCAATTTTTCTTTTTTGTTTTTTTCCTCTTCTCCATAAAGAAACATTTCTTCTCAATATACTTTGTAATGAGCTAAGAAACTTTTCCATA
This sequence comes from Lasiurus cinereus, assembly GCA_011751065.1. Lineage (NCBI taxonomy): Eukaryota > Metazoa > Chordata > Mammalia > Chiroptera > Vespertilionidae > Lasiurus > Lasiurus cinereus. The sequence goes on along the minus strand of JAAGEH010000039.1, from coordinate 8,891,753 downwards.
AAACTGATGTCTACCAAACTTTTTAAAAATATATAGTTTTATTGATTTCAGAGAGAAAGGGAGAGAGAGGGAGAGAGAGAAACATCAATGATGACAGAGAATCATTGACTGGCTGCCTCTTGCATGCCCCAAACTGGGGATGGAGCCCACAACCTGGGCACATTTCCTTGACTGGAATCGAACCTGGGATCTGTCAGTTCCCCAGGCTGGTGCTCTCTCCACTGAGCAAAACCAGCCAGGGCCTACCAAACTGTCAAGAGGAAACACCTCTTTTGAAAAATGCATTTGGCAAAAAGAAACTGTCAGTTAGGCAGTTTTCACTAAAATAATGAAGCCTTCTCTCAGTTTTATATTAAAATTGTTTCACTGTCCAGAGGACAGATATTTTATGATAGACACTTAAAACAACAAATTAATATTAAGCATATATTTAAAGTATTATTCTGATTGTGATAATATTTAGTATTTACCTACATTTGATTATTTTACACAACACATATAACAGGTCAGTAAAATGAATCTCTCACTTGTTCTTATTTGGATATATATATTATTATATCATTATTTTCTTTTTCACTGAATAATTTCATTTATTCCTGGTAACTAAATAGTCATGCGATAATATTGGCTATGTTATATTCTAGACATCCAAGATGATTATTTAGCAAGAAAAATCTTTTAAGGACTTTTAAGATGGTGAATAATTGGCAAGAATTCCCTGAGTGGTGTTGAAGTCCCTTTACGAGAAACTAACAATCAATAATTATCACTTGCCAACCCTAATAGACAATTAATTCATTGGTAACATTTATGTTCACTACTAATCAGAAAATGAAAAGCCTCCTGGCTGAGGACCAAATCATTTTGAATAAAACAAAATCAAGTCTTTGAGGATTCCTCTGAGCTTCCATGGGTATACCTCTCACAAATTCAGAAACATGTAGAGAAACCCAATAGGGCCATTTCAGTTCCCCATAGTTATGCTGAGTACAAAACAAAGTATGGGATAAAAACTTCAGGACACAAGAATAGGTAAAAGCAGCACCTTAAAAAGCAGATAGAGGAACCACAAAGCACAGCAGCCTGAAGACACCTCGAACAAACTTCTCAGCCACCATAACATTCAATGATAAACACAGCAGGTCCTTGAATAAGATTATTTCATTCAATGTCCTTTTCTTAAAATGACTATCAGAAAAAAAAAATCAGTTCAAGCAGGAACATGGTATGTGTGGAGTCTGCACATTCTTCCATGTATGCAGGGTCTTCTCTAGGGAATCCAGTTTCCTCCCACATGCCAAAGATGAGCGGAAGTGAACTGATGTGTCTAACCTGCCTCAGTCTGAGTGTGTGTGTGTGTGTGTGTGTGTGTGTGTGTGTGTGTGAAAGATGGCACGAGTGAACTGAAGTGTCTACACTGCACCAGTCTGTGTGTGTGTGTGTGTGTAAGATAGCATGAGTGAACTGATGTGTCTAACCTGCCCCAAACAGAATCTGAGTGTGTGAGTGTGTGTGTATGTGTATGTGTATGTGCCAAAGATGTACACGAGTGAACTGATGTGTTTAATCTGCCCCAATCTGAGTCTGAGTGTGAGAATGAGTGTGAGAATGAGTGTGTGTGTGTGTGTGTGTGTGTGTGTGGTGACCTTGAAAGGAAAGGCATCCTTTCCAGGGTGGGTTCCCGCTTTGTGCCCTGAGCTTTATGCTCTGACCACTGACCCTGAACTGGAATAAGCAAGTTGAAAAATAATTATTTTCTTTTAAAGTTAAAGAATTGATTTTATTTTAATTAATATTTATTAGTATAGCTAGTATATATGCTTACATGTATGTATAGCTCACATTTATTTCAAAGTTTAATATTGGAAGTGTATTGAGTTTTTATATAGAAATGTGGTGATTTCTACGACCAGAAATTAATTCTTATTTATATCAATTAGCCTATAGTAAAATTGGTTTTGTTTAATGTTACAGTTTCCAAGAGCTGAGAGAAGAGCAGGTAGGGGAGAGGGTGCTGAATGAGTTTTCCAGATAAGAAGAGCTTCTCAAAGTATGTTCTGGGACCATTCCTAACGGTTTTTCTAGGACTACCCCAGACATAAAATCAAGTAGTTTATAGAGATGGGCCCAGAAATTTGCATTATGACAAGCATTCCAAGTATCTCAGATGGCAAATAAAGTTTTATAGTCATTAAAGATAGTGAAGTTCTGGGCTGATGTGGGAATTGGGTTGAAGAAGAAAACCGGAAGCAAAACGTCAGAGCCCTGGGTGACTGCTGGAGTGCAATGAAGTCGGAGAAAACGGCTTCATGGCATCACCTGCTTGTTTCCTTGCTCAGCTGAAGTTTCACCAGCACCTAAACTTTTCCAGTACATATGCATGGTTGGGCTAGTAGGCTCTCCTCTGCTGTAAAATCCAGTACTAACACTTCCCCCACACAAACCAGAGTCTCAAAATGTGTGTCTGATTTTTAAGATGGTAGGGAAAAGTGACTAACAGAGCAGTACACATTTACAACCACTCCTGGAAGTCAATGAGGAGCTGGGAAAATTAGTCTTCATTTGTCAATACACTGTATCTGAAGAGCATATGTGAGGCTGTGGCCAAGCAGACTAAGGAGTGGTGATTTATTTCCTTGGGAAACCAGGTGGTGGAGAGGTGGGCAAGCGCACCTCCCTTTCCTAGAAGGGAGTGCACTATGTAATGAGGTAGCCTAGTGGGTGCCCTGAGGACACAGAAATGAGGACGACTGGCAGAGTTGACAAGGCTGGACTTTAAATGCTCTGGCTTTTAAAATAACAGAAATAAGAATTATGCCATACTTACAACCTCTTTTGCAGGTAGAGGTAACCATGTTGTACAGTATTGGCTGGTGAAATAGAAGAAGTTCCTATCAAGAGCTTTCTTTCCCAAATAAAAAGGCAAATTCTTGTCAAGAGGTTTCTGACTTTTCACACTATCCCCCTTCCTCACTCTTTCTGCCTGGAATACAGCACAATGATGGACAGTGGCAGCCATCCTATGGTCTTGAGAATAGAAGCCACATCTAATAATTATAGAACAAAGAGAAGGAACCAGGTATGTTGACAACATCCTTTAGCACTAGCTCTTCACTTCTATTTCAGACTCCTTGATGTAAGAGAAAAATAAACCCTTAATCTGTTTACATCACTGTTCTTCAAATTTCAGTCACGTATAGTTGAGCCCATTCTCAACTCACAGCTTTTTTTCTCTCTATTTTAAAGGTTTCAATATTTTTTGAGATTATTGTCCTCATGAAATTTATCTTTACATTCCTTTACATGTCTCTACTGTAGCATTTTATACTTACAATCAATTAATATCAAATAGAACTTAAAATAATTAAGTCATTCGAAAACAGAACAGCCTAGATAAATGTATTTTTTCATCAAACTCAGCACACTGGCTCAACCATCTTCATGACCTTCTCCCATCAGAAACCAACTGGAATGGAAGAATGAAAATAAAAATCAGAGAAAAACTATTATCAGCATAAATTAAGTAGAGAGTTGATACTGATACTAAAACCCCCAAGAAATGCTTGCCAACTATGGTACAGATGACATTAAATTACAGATGGTTGCTGACAGCTGACTTAATACTTTCATTACTTAAATAGCCAAAAAATTAGACTGCCTAAATATCACCTAACATGGAAATGGATAAACATGAGAAATAAAAGCTACGTGACGGCACCCGTCCCTCCTTTCTGCTATGAGAGGTGAGGGCAAGGAGTAGAGCCTGAGTGGACCATAGGTGTGAGGGCCTGCTGTATGAAAAGTCCCCTCACTGGAAGCTACAACACAGCTCGGGGGAGGGAAAAACAGTCACCCCAGCAAGAGAACAGGTCCTTGCCCTGCCATAACTCTCACTGAGACAACGAGAAGCGGTTCTGCATGCCCTTCCCCTGCAGCAAGCCACCCACTGACTATGCTGGCATGGCAGGTATCTTTCTAGCTCAGCAGGAAGTAGCACAGAGAAAAGACTGGGCAGAGACGCACTATATGCTGAGAGTAGAGAAAGACTACACTAAAACCCAGATGTGGAAAGTAGGACACTGACACGTATGGTTTCAAAAACCTTGAAAATATCTTGTAGAGAAAACACTGCCCTGCTGGCAGCTGCAGCTTCATCTCCTTCAGGCCATAGGAATGTTATATCAGTAACATAAACTTATAAGCTTCCATCTTCAAGTTTAACTGTTAGGTGATGAAGAAAAATTGCACCACACATTCATTCAATGAGCAGCTACTAGGTGTCAGGCACTGCATGGAGTATGGACAGAACAGTGCAAACAGACAAATCACCCTGTCCTCGTAGAGCTTATACTTGTACTCTTCTGGGGGACTTACTACTGCCTGGAACTGTCTTCTCTTCACCCGGGAATGGACAAAGATAGAGAGGTAAAACAGATCAATCTAAGACTTATAAGACAGATTCTACAACATTAAAAAAAGAAAAAAAGAAAAAAGAGGAACATGAAAGAAAAAGAGGTTGAATCTTTAATAATAAAAGTGTAATATGCTAATTAGACGGGACATCCTTCCAGACAAAGCCAAGGCTGTGAAGGAAGCACAGGTCCTGGTGCCTGTTGGAGGCCAGAGGGAAGCCTGGGTGCCTGCCCGGGTCCCACGTGCCAGAGGGAAGCTGGTGCCGGCAGCCGGGGAAGGAAAGCCTACTCCTGCATGAATTTCTGTGCCTCAGGCCTCTAGTATATTTATAACAAAGATGCACCACAGAACTAGACTCTGAGCTTCTCATTAAGAGTAAGACCCATGGCAGAGACTCACGTTACCCCATTCTGCCCATCCTACTCACTGCACTCACTGCATTCTACCCAGTTAGAAGGGTACACTTGGTACATAACAGGGACTCAATGAATAGCAGATGAGTGAGTAGAGTAAGTGGAAAAAAGACACCCCATGAGACAGATAAACTGGGTTAAAAGTGTATAGAAGCAAGCACTGCCATAGCAGAATGTTAAAAATCATGATAATAAAAAGTATGTGGCATAAAATAAAATCAGTGCTGTATATAACACATCTCAAGGATCCTTCAGAGTGAAGCAAAAAAATTATAGTAAGAAAAGCAGATGGAGAGAGTCTAACAGAGAGGTAATCATGCTGGAAAATTAAATAACTGGTGCAAATATTAAAAGGGAGATAACCTGATCATTATTTGATTGGCTATTAAAAAACTAATAAAAGAGTCAACTGAAAAAAACAATTTTTCAAATACCCCAAATTAATTTGTCAATAAATGTATAAAATCTATTTGAAAAAACTATAAAATTTAAGAGGTATAAAAGAACTTTTGAATAAATGAGGATGATGAATAGAGTAAAGATCTCAATCCTCCTTGCCCAAAAGGATTAAAAAAACTAATATAATTTTAGGGGGTTGAAGGTGATTAAGATTTGTCCAGGAATAGAACCTCACAAATTACTTAAAATGTGTGTGACATTCACAACTAGTAAATGACTTATTAAAAACTGGATATATGTCCACCTTATACCATTTTCTATAAATGAAAATATTAAATGTAAAATATAAAATTATAAAAATATGAGAGGCCCAATGCAAGGGGCTTGGCTCTCACAGCCCCAGCTTCGTCCAGACAGTCCTGCTGTTGGGTCTAATTAGCATATCAGCTTTTTATTATATAATAAGATTAAAGTATCAATAATAGGTATAAAACTTTTGTGTGTGAGAACCCAAGCATTATACACAAACCAGAAACCACAAGAAAAATATATTGATAGATTTTGTTACATAAAATTAATATTTGTACATAAAATAATAATAAATGAAAAAAGAAACAAACATATAAGGGATAAGACATCTACAATAGGCCTATAGTATGGGTTCAAATCTTTACTATAGAAAAAGGTCTCTTATAGACAATGAATAAAGACAAATGCTGAAAACAGGAAAGGATAGAAGGTAGACAGAAGGCCATTCACAAAAGAAATACAAGTCACCAATTAACATATGGAAAATATAACACTTCATTACCAATTTAAACACAGACTTAAAATCTTAAATGTCACTTTTTACCCATCAGATTAGAAAAGTATATTATTTAGAAAAGTATATTATTATGTATCATTTATTGGTGAAGGTTGATGCATTGGTGGTCACTCGGGTAATAACATATACAGGTAAAACCTCTCTCCAGGGAGACTTGCCAGTGAAAATCAAAGTTTTCAGATTATGCATACCCTTTGAGCCAAGGCCACTCAGATGCACTTATCCTAGGAAAATCACCATAGCTTTAACTTCAAAGATAGTTAAGACAAAGAGAGAGAAACACGGACGTGAGAGTTACATCAATTAGTTGACTTCCATAAGGATGTGCCCTGACAGGGAGTCAAACCCACAACCTTTCAGTGTACTGGAGGATTTTCCAAGTGAGCCACCCAGCCAGGGCCAAAAGAAGGTAGTTTTTCATGAATTTTATTTTATTGTTTTAGAGAGAGAGGAAGGGAGAGAAATATCGATGTGAGAGAGAAATAATGACTAGTTGGTTCCCTCCCATACACATTCAGATCAAGGAACTAATATGCAACCTGGGCCTGTGCCTTGACCAGGAATTGAACCAGTGACCTTTCTGTGCACATAACAATGCTCAACCAACTGAGCCACACTGGCCAGGGCAATAAAGGAGGTAGTTTTAATCACATTGATGAGGAAGCTTGCCTATTTAAGGAAGAAAGCAAATAACTAAACAAAATGTATATTATGACCCCATTTTTATAACACAAATAAAGCAGAACTATATATGCATTAATAGAATATAATTAATATGACATGAAATATATTGGTATAATTAACCTTCCTTGGATCTTTAATATGTGTTAGGTTTGGCATTAAATTATTTACCTGCATTACCTCTATAATCTTCACAACAATCCTACAAGTAGTCTCTGTTTACAGATGAAGAAGCCAAGGCTTAGGTATTTGAAAACATGTGACATCCTCACAAAGTAGTAAGTGGTAGACCAGAGATCCCAGCCCTGCCAGTCTGATTTCAGAGGTGCTGCCATTAATTCTAACTGCAACTCAGACTGTGGGCATAAAAGCCTGAAAAACTGTATGCAAAGGATCAGTAACTGCACAGCCTGGAGGGGACTTTTTGTATGTTTGATCTGTCTTAAGAAAACACTACCTTGTAAACACATTAACACAGAATACTTTAAAAAATTACACAAAATATTTACATTTTGAGCTTACATTTATTTAAAAACCAAAAGTATAAGTTGTATTTAAAAATTCTAGAATACACTAAAATCATGAAAATGGTTATTTATTTTGAGAGGATCGAACTCTTCTCACTTTTGCTTACTTGTTTTTCTATTTTTTCACATAATATAATAAAAATTCTATTTTCACATTTAATAAGCATATAATTATCAAGGTAATTATTTCAAAATATAAATTAAATTTCAAAAAATAATTCTACTTAATATTTTTATGAAACGTGGAAAATCTCTTGTATAGTATCTGATAGCTGCATATACTCAAAACTATAAAGCAATGTAAAATAAGATTGTATCCTCTATTCCTGTTTTTTTTTGTTTTTTTTTTTAATAAAAAGCAACACTCTGAGCCCTGGGGGGGAAAAAAACCTATACACTGATAGACTTGACATCGGTTCCATCAACCACATAACCTATTGGTTCCAGTAAGCAATCTATTTTATTGTTCTGGTCTCAGAAAATATGTTGTAGCTTTTCTGCACAGATGTTATTTAGAAAAAACTTTCTGCTTTTTATTGACCTATATTAAGTATAAATTCAGTTTGGTCCCCGAAGCTTCTTATGATCATCTTCCAACATTTCTTTACCCCAGTGTGGTCCTTGCAACAAAGTCCAAAAACACATTGTAAATAGCTCAGTTGGCAAGAGAAACTCAAGGGGGACATATTATTTCTTTATAAACTCAATCTTACTTCCTTTCATAGAAGAAAAGTCTTTAAATGACATTAGCACCAGCACATATCTGGCCCAGATCCTGGCATCAATGCCAAGGCAGCAGGCTACTGCTATCGTACTCTCCTGCAAATGGTCACTATATGGCCCTCTACCTCTAGTTAAGTTTCCTCAGTTTATCATAGCTATAAACAAAAAGAGGCCAAAAAAGAAAGACTAGTTCTAAAAAGAGATCGCTAAGTCCCAGATATTTCTGCCTTGGCTATATTAGCAATAAAAGAATTGACCTTAAGAGTACAAAAGAAATCAACTGATAAAGAAAATAATCCCGCTAACTTCAAGAGGAGTAAATTCAAGTAATAAACTAAATAGGGAGGAAAAAGGTCAAATAAAAAGGTAAAGGTCATCCGAAGGGTGCTGCCTCTTTAAATGGAATGAACAGAAGGAAATTACCTTAATTCAATTAGCTCATCTAGAAACCTGGGACATGGAATATATGAATGGTGCTGGAGAAATTTATTGCCTAGGACTTCTATATCTGTACCGACAGGGATGGCTTCTGCTCCCTCTCTCCAGTGCATCCTGCTTTTGCACATCTCTGTGTGGTCCAGGTCCTGTCCAGCTGCTTTTCCTGCTGCCCAGTGGGAAGGACTGGTCTGGCTCTCACTGGGCGAGTTCTCTACATCCAGCCAGACCAGTGGGCCTGGGGCCGAAACTCTGCCTGCACAACACTTACTTCACTTTCTCAAAGGGTGGTCCAGGACCACCTAGCATCAGGTCTTCCAACATGCTTGTCAAAAAAATGCAGATCTCTGGGTCCTGTCCTGGCCTACAAGATCGGAATCCCTGGGGACAGTGGCCAGAAAGCACCATCTGAACCCACGTACTACGCAGGTTCCTTTGCATGCATACTGACATATGGGAAACACTAAGCCAATGGGCACCACATAGCATAGTATGTACTATTAAAGAAGTAATGCAGTCACTGCTCTAGATTTTAGACACCATGTTTTAAATATCAAACTCTACATCTGCCTAATTGGATATACAACAAAATGAGGTATATAGAAGGAAAACCAATATAACAGCCACTGTGAAGGAAAGATGTGGCCACAATAAAAAATAAATAAATAAAATTCCTAAACTAATTATTACATTTTCCTTTGTTCCTAAAGAAATAAAAATATCCATTGAGAATTAACTTTAAAAAATGATTTTACATTAATTATTTAAAGTTCTTTTTAAGACTCTAAAAAGAGAAAATATGGATAATTATTTCCTCATTTGGCAGTCAATCAACATTTACTTCCTAACTGCCAAATAAAGTAACTTTTCCTAGCAGGCATCTTAGACTCTAGCATCTAAAAGTGTGGGTCACTTCCTTTATGAAGCATGTTTCTTCTTCTAGTTTCTATGACAAGTCACTTCCGTTTTCCTTTCTCTGGTCATGTTATTTCCTTGCAGTCTCCTAATACACTCTAACTAATTTTTAAAAGGGATGCACCCCAAAGGTCCTGTCCCTGGCCTTCTGCTTTGCTCCCTCTACACACTGACCCTTGACAACTTTGATCACCACCATGGCTTGCAAACAACTCCATGCTGAAGACCTCTCTTTCTTATGGCCCAGAGTTCTCTTGAGCTCCTGTCCTTCACAGCCAACTGCCCCCTGCCCACTGAACCTCTTCACTGGATATGCCAGGGACAACTCAAATGCCATGTGTCCAAAACTCCGCTCATCATTATCCCCCAAACAGTTTCTTTCTTCAGACTTCACATTCTTAAGGCTCAACACCACCACTCATCCAGTCTTCCATATCAGAAGGCTGAAGTTTTTCTAGAATAGGGGCAGCAAATTCAAATGCCTGTGAGGGCATTCAGGCATTTTTTAACTTAAGACACAAGTACACAGTACTTAAACACTGTCATTTCTATGTAGTTTGCAAAGGTTAATTTAGTACTCAGAACAACCCTCTGAAATAGGTATTATTATTATCTCTACTTTATAAATGGGTAAACTGAGGCATACAGAGATTTATGGAAATAGTTCAAGGCCTCATACACATGACTTGAATGCAGGGACTCTGGTCCAGGGACAGTCCACAGTGCTCTCTGCCAGAGAACTGGGTAGAGCAGTGGTTGGCAAACTGTGGCTCGCAAGCCATAGTTTGCTGCTCTATTGATTAATATGTTTGCCAATCACTGACCTAGACTCTTGATTCCAATAATTACAGGCTGTTGTTGTTCCTTGTGGTTAAGCCTCTATCTTGGTGGTTGGCAAACTCATTAGTCAACCAAGCGGCAAACCATGTCTCACAAGCCGCATGTGGCTCGCGAGCCGCAGTTTGCCAACCACTGGGATAGCGTATAGAACAGTAAGAAGCACAGGGCTCAAAGAACTGGAGAATGCTTGCTTCACCTAATGGTTGTCAAAGTCTTTGCAACTTCAGGTCCTAAACCTCCTCAGCAATTTACCACATCTACCGTTGTGTTAATTCTATTTCCTTCATATTTTTCTGTGTCTTTCTCTCCCCTTTCCCCTTTCCCACCACAGCCGTAGATCAGCCCAAGTCATTTCTCATTTGGCTACCAATGATTTACTTACCATCATTCTTGAGTCTCAATAGTCAATGCTCTTTAGCTGGGGTCAGAAACTTTTTCTACAAAGAGCCTGTGGGAAAATACTCAGGCTTTCCAAGCCATAAATTTTCTGTATAATTACTCAATTCTGCCAATCTAGCATGATAACAGCATAGAACAAATTGGCATGGCTATGTTCCAATAAAACCTTCTTCACAAAAACAGGCAACCCTTTCTCAATAGTACTGCCACTGCAGTCTTCCTAATCTGTCCTACTCCTTATACTGAAATACATGATCTCCACACCTTAGAGAATATAATAAAAATATTAAAGTATTAAAAAAAAAGAACCACCCACAGTGAATGCTTTTATAAACATAGGGCAGTAAAAATATTTCTAAGCATAAAACAAATAAACAAAAGAACTAACAAATTTGAAAAATCTCAGCAGGGCAAAATAAAACAATGAAATATCACAAGTAAAATAAAGGAAAAAGAAAATGTTAAAATAATTAATATATGATGGATAAAATGCTAAAGAGAGCTCTAAAAACATCATTAAGAAATGACCAAGGGTATGGAGGTATATAAAAGAAGGAAACATAGAAATGATCAATAGAGAAAAAGATGCTAAATCCCATTGAAACTTAGACAATAAAAATGAACACACCAAAATCTTTTCAGTTTTCAAATAGGCAACACTGATAAAGACAGCTAATTCACAAGCAGAGTATAAGAAGAAGTCAGATTTCCACACGCCGTTGGAGGGAATGTAAATTATACTATCTTTTTTAGGCACAAACCAGTTAGTCTATCAAAATTACAATATTTAAAGCTAGCAATTACATTTCTAAACACTTATCCTACACAAGGACTCTCATAAGTATACAAAGATTTATATACATAAAAGTTAATAACAGAATTGTTCTTATCTATTTATTTAATATATTTTTATTGATTTCAGAGAGGAAGGGAGACGAGGGAGAGAAATAACGAGAGAGAATTATTGATCAGCAGCCTTATGCGCACCCCACAAAGGGATCAAGCCCAGGAACTGGGCATGGCTCTGATTGGGAATCAAACCATGACCTCTTGCTTATAGGTCGACACTCAATCATTGAGACACCCCATTCAGAAGAGGCTTTATATTTTAATAGAAATAGGATCATTATACACACATGCATACACAGTTCTATAACTTGTTATTTTCTCTCGATAGTGTAGCTTTCAGTCTTTACTTCATTGCAGACCATTCCATTATATGGAACTGCCATTATTTACTTAACTAATCTCTAGAGGCAAATGTTTAGGGTGTTCCCAGTTTTGTTTTGTTCTTTTTTGTTATTAAGAGCAATTCTGGACTTGACTGGTGTGGCTCAGTGGTTGAACACCAACCTATGAACCAGAAGGTCATAGTTTGCTTGCTGGTATGTTTCCTGGTTAAGACATAACTGGATTGCAGGCTCAGTCCCTAGTGGGGGTGCTTGTAGAAAGCAGCCAATCAATTCTCTTTAATCACTGATGTTTCTACTTCTTTCCCTTCCTCTCTGAAGCCAATAAAAAATGTTTGTGTGTGTGTGTATGTGTGTGTGTGTGTATATATATATATATATATATATATATATAAATGTGTGTGTGCATATATATATATATATGTATATACATATATATATAATTTTACGTATATCTTTATATCTGCATACACTGAGTAGCCAGATTATTATGATCTCTGAATGCATAATAATCTGGTCACTCAGTGTGTGTGTGTGTGTGTGTGTGTGTGTGTGTGTGTGTAATTAGAGACCCAGTGCATGAATTCATGCATGGGTGGGGTCCGGCCAGCAAGGCTGGGGGGAGGGGACATGGGCAGTTGGCAGGCCTGCCTGATGATCGAACTCCTGGTTGAGGGGACAATTTGCATATTAGCCTTTTATTATATAGGATGTATACTGAGTGGCCAGATGATTATGCATTCAGAGATCATAATAATCTGGTCACTCAATGTATATATGGCTATATTTTAAGTAGGAGTTTCATCTAGAATGGATGAAAAAGGTACTTTTTCAGTTTAAGATACTACATTTTTGTATTATTTGAATTTCTTTTTCTTACAATAAATTTATATTAATTTAGTAGTATTTAAAATCTGCTTAAAAGATAAATAAAAAAATGCAAAATGATTGTGCTCCTCCAATACGCCCCCAGGACTTGCCCCTACTGGGGTGGAAAACCTGTGCCACCGTGACAGAATAGCCTGCTTCACTATTCACCCACAAAGTACCTCTCCAGCACTCTAGTCACATTGCACTACTCAGCACACTTCAGCTTTCTGAATATGCCAGATGCCTCTGATTGCGATCCTTGCCTTTTCTGTCTAGTAAACACTCATTCACTTCAATCCCCTCCACAGGCAAAAGAACATTCCTGTCTGTGGGCCCCCCACTCTGCCTCATGCACACATCCCTTATAATTCCTATAACACTAATTTCCCTAATGATGCATATAGGAATGATAATAGTATTGATCATAGTTAATTAAGTGCATACTGGTGCTGGGTAGGCACTTAATGCAGGTATTTTACCTGCATTATCTCATTTAATCCTCACAATGAGGCTATGAAATAAATATCACTATATCTACTTTACAGGTGAAGAAACTAAGACACTGTAAGATTAAGAAATTGCTCAAGACCACACAGGTATTAAGAAAGAATTCTGGGTTTGAAACACAGATGTATGGAACCACAACTGTACTATTTTTATATATATATATATAAATACAAACTCTTCCCATTAGACTGAACTTGTTATCTCTGTATCTCCAGTAACTAGCGCCAAGGGATATGTGGTAAACCAATAAAAACTGAAGGCAGGCAATCTGTGAGTATGGAAAAGGGTCTTAATTGTCACCATCTAGTGCCACCTACTACACAATGCAGGAATCCCTTTCTTCAACTTCCCTCAAAGCTGATCTGTTTCCATTTGGATAGTTGCAATGACAAAGAACATTGCTTCACAAGGAAGCCCATTTCGCACCTAAATAGTTCTCCTAAGATCTCTATTTCACACCGAGAGAACCTGCCACCCTGTTGGCATGTGCAATCTCCTAGTTTTATCTTCTGGACTTTAAGTTAGCAGCATTGTTCCTTTTAAATCAGTGGTTCTCAACCTTCCTAAGGCCGCGCGACCCTTGCATACAGTTCCTCATGTGGTGGTGAGCCCCAACCATGAAATTTTGCTACTGTTATGCATCGTGATGTAAATATCTGCATTTTCAGATGGTCTTAGGCGACCCCTGTGAAAGGGTCGTTCGACCCCCAAAGGGGTCGCAACCCACAGGTTGAGAACCGCTGCTTAGACATCAATGGAATTACAGATGTCTAAAAATGGCTATTATGTCTTTCTCCTTTCCTTCATTTTATTCCTCCTCCCTTCTCTTTTCTAAGAAGAACAATCTCGTCCCCCAAGTGACAAGGTTTCCACTTCCCCTCTTCTTTGTGGCTGCCTTCCTCTGGAGGACTTTAGTTTGTCAGTTCCCTCTCAAAAGCGAGTCCTGCCCAATAGTGTGGCTCAATGGTTGAGGCTCAACCAGGTCACAGTTCAATTGCAGGTCATGGCACATGCCTGGGTTGTGGGCTCCATCCCCAGTGGGGGAGCGTGCAGGAGGCAGTCGATCAATGATTCTCTCTCATCATTGATGCTTCTATTTCTCGCTCCCTCTCTGTTCCTCTCTGAAATCAACAAAAATATATATATATTTTTTTAAAAGCGTGCTTGGCTGAGGAGCCAATGGGGCAAAGCTACCATCTGTGGGATTATGACTAAATGCCTCTAAGTCAGAATCCCACCCAAACAGAACTATAGGACAGCCTTGGTTAGCTTCTGGATAGCCATCCCCGGGTCCCAGCCATCCCAGCCTGCGGGCTTTCTGGAATCCAACTGCCTCTCGGAGAAGGCGTGGCGCACTCCCACTCTGCTGCACATTGGGATCTGGGTCCAGTGTGGTGCAGAAAGCCCTTCGTCCTGGGAAACCAGGTGTGGCTGGAAAATGAACCTGGCGCTAAACCTTTCGTAGATGACCTACTTCTGGGTCAGGGTATCTTATGTAGCAAAGTAGCAATGCAGCTCCATCACTGTGATCTATTGAAAGTTAGTCCTCGACACAAGCGTTTGTAATAGAAATAAAAAACATCAAAAAAAAAAAGCAAGTCCCTACCAAGTGAGGAGCACTGTACCTAGAGAGCTAGCAGTGCTCAACAAGTATGTGACATGATTTCAGCTCTGAAATTCTTTGGAAAATACAACCTACATTGAATAATCAAATGTTTACCTGGAATTATTTGAAAACTAACCTCTGAAGGCCTTCCATGTGCCAGTCATGTTGCTGGGTACTTTATGTTCATTGTATGATTACATTCTTAAGTGATTTACTATTATTTCTATTTTATAGATGAGGAAATTATCTCAACAAGGTCAAGGGACCACCCAAAGTCTAACTGGCTAGTAACTGTCACAGCCAGGATCTGAACTCAAGTCTGCATGACTTCACTGCCATATTCTGAATGTTGAGGAGGGAGACTTGGGCTGAGAGCAGCAAAAGAAGACTTAGTGGAGAAGCCTTGAAAGGATGTGACTGGTTTCCGTGGAGGAATGAGTATGGTGGGGTGAAAAACAAATGTTTCTGTGGAAAAGTCTCACCATTTCCGATTATAATGTCCCTTGAAAGTAAGTCAGACAGAGTTGATGCAGGAGGCAACACAGAGGACCTGCAGACTCTTGAGCAGGTCAGGAACACATGAAAGCAATGCCTTAGGAAAATTCCTCTGGCAGTCCTGGTGGCAAAGATTGCAGTGGAAGGAGAAAGAACAGTTAGAGATGAAGCAATAACTAGTTCTCATATGCCTGGACCCGAATGAGGATGGTAGCTTCAGAAATTGGGATGAGAAACCAGAGGCACTAGAGAGGGCTCCACTGGTGCAGTTGGAGGTTAGATTGAAGGGGAGAATGGAAAGCAAAGAATGCTGTTAAGATTTCTCCTCAAGAAGAGGCGAAGAATATTGGCTTTGCTGACAGAAATGGGACATGAGAGACTGAATCTGCAGAGTGGTGCACACCGAGAACTCCTGCTCATAGCAGAGCTCACCTCTGGCGCCCAGATGGAGAGGCCTTGTTTTCTGGGTGATATCCTAGAATCACACCTCATCTAGTCCTTCTTGACATGTCAATATGACATTCAAACCAGCAGTGTAAATGACAAGGTAACGTCTAGCAATGTGGTGACTCCTTGCTCAGCTACGGAAAGCACTGAGACAATTTCAAGGACACCACCTGCAATCAGTCTCACCGCTGCAGAGCTGCAGGGTGTATATTTTACTATGATTCTCCGTCAAGTTCCCTATGTCCAAGTGTCATCCCCTGAGAAAAGTTCTTTAAGTGAACTTGGTCATGAGGAATAAGATGTGTCTGCTTTATCTCCTTACCCCCCGGATTTCAGGCTCAACTCTCTTGAAAGATAAACAAACAAACAGAAACCACTCCTTCTTTGTCCGTCTCTATTCTCTACTCCCAAAGCCTCTCTGCCTCATCTGTTCACTTGCCCATTTTGACTCAACAATATCACTTACCACTTTCTATCCCAGGAGTACGAAATGCAACTTCATCATTTACCCATTTCTTCTCCTTATTTTCATCCAGAAGAAATGAGAGACCAGGTCTTCCGTCTGCAGGATGCCCCAGGACATATAGTCTGAACAGCATGAGCCCAGAATAAGCTACTTCTAAGTTTAGCTACGAGATGGGATGATAATAACAAAACTTCACCTGATTTGTAGAGTGGTTGTAGTAACCAAATGACATTATTATGGGTTAACACCATGCAATTATTTTGTGCAGTTTGCTACAATTAGGCAAAAAGTCTGGTTCTAAATCTCCTTTCAGAAAAGCACTAAAAACCCCTTCATACCTGGGACAATCCCAGAGGTCCTACAAGAGGCAAACATCAGTGAGTGGGAGTCCCAGTGGCCACTGTGGTTCCACTGCACACCACGCACAGCAGTGCCGTCCATCCTGCTGTGGAACTCAGACAGACAGACTCATTATCTCACTGCATTTTTAAAGGACAGCAGATGCAAAAAAAAAAAAAGTCAGAAATAAACAGGGTAAGTATTCCACTTTAATTGTAAATAAATGAGGATATTCTAATACATGTTCAATACAATACTATTTATAATTCTGAGTAATCAGAATTCAGAAAATTTGACTTCAGATTTCAATTAGAGAGAATATTGAATCTGCAGTTTCAAAATATTCCTTTTGGAGCAGTAAATAAAATCAGTTTTTTGTTTAACTAAAAATAAAGTTTCAAGGAAGACTTTAATCATACCAAAAAGACAAAGTACCTGTGAGTTTCATTTTGGACAGTCGAGCCAAAATCCCTGGCAAATCATCCACACGCAGCTTCATCTCTTTCCACTGCTTTTCATCTTTTGTTTCTTTTCCCACATCTACTGAGCCTTCAATTATTGAGGCAGATTCTAGTTCTATCAATTCGTTTTCATTAGGTTTTCTGGGCAAAGATAGGGTGGAGGGTGCAAAAGGCTTCATCTCATATACTTCTTTGGCTTGACTCAAAGATGATTTCTCAAGGAAAGGCGAGGCCATTGGTTCTGACTTCGGCTTTATCTGCTGGTGGAGGCTTCTGTTCAGCTGTGTGACGTACTAAATTTAAAAAGAACATATCACTATACCAAGTCAAAATGCTCTGAAATGGTTGTTTAGTTATACTTTGTATCGGTCTGACTTTTACGGTACTTAAAAGATTTTCCTCTCACTTTATAAAACACAGGCACATGCACTAATATTAAAGTGCTTGTTAAATGGAAGTCACTCAACTAAGACATAAGGAGAACACAATTAATTTCAATGCTATAGTTTTCAAATTTCTAGAAATTCCTAGGAATTTAAGTTCCTTAAAATAAGATATTTTTATTTCTTGTTCATCTCTTCCAGAATGTCCCCTAATGTAGTACCAGGAGCTGGTGGTTTAACATTCAAGTACCAGCCCAAAGACCCGTTGAGTGCCATGTTCCCAGGCAAACAAGTGCAGCGGGGCTCAGAGGACATGCATATCCCAGGCCTAAGTGACCTACAGCAGTGTGTATGAGGACAGAACACGGGCTTTAGAGCTAGACACACTCTCCATTACTTACTTGCAAAAGTAATTACTACTAGCATTCGTGAGGCACTTCATAGTTTAATAGAGTGCATACTGTTGTAGTTTATATAATATACATATTTCATTTAAGCTTTGTAATAGTTGAAGAAGATAGATCATTATTAGTATCCCTCTCTTTAATTTGCAAATGAGGAAATTAAGGCTGAAAAATAAACTGACAGAGCCAAGAGTCAAGAGCCTGTTAGTTGCAGGTGGCCCTGGACATGGAACCACTAACATGATAACTAATTAAGAGACTTTTAAGTTAAAAAAAGATGAGAGACATTTCAAAGAGGATTTTAGATTATGAATTTGCTATTATTTCATGCTTGCATACCAAGAGTTTTTTTAGCTAAGATTTCTCTATTATATGAAACTTTCTATTTGAGAAAATGTCAAATGTCCTCATTGGTAATTTAGGGTAAATTACTATGTTGCCCCTAATATCATGAACCCGACCTAGACACAGGCCTACAATGCCCACTACAAAATGCTGAGCAAACTATTAAAAACTCAGTTTGTTCGATTTAGACATGCATGTGTTTAAAAGGCTTTTTGAATGCACTGCTAATATGAAAAAACATATTGAGAAATAATTGTTAGGGCAATTATTTCTGTATTACTGTTGTAGTCACAGAATTTTAAAGAATTTATAAGGTATTATAAAAGTGCAGCTTTCTCTAATTTTAACCTAGTGAAAACTATGCCAGAAATTTTCAGTCTTTCTCCAAACTTAACTAGTAAGTTCAAAATAATACTTTTAAGCTCAAATACTAAAATTATTCTGGTTTCAGTTAAGAATAATCAAAGCAAGAAATTTAAGTTCTGAGTAAACTGAAGAGGACACTAAAAGTCCTTTTTAAACAGTACTTCTTACTGCTACTCTTATAAAGCGAATTTTTGAAATTCCCGCAAACAAAAAAGGAAAGGCAGAAGCAGCAGAGCAGGATGGTCTTCTGAACATACCATGCGTTTGAGGAAGGTGAAGTGCTGAAATGTAATCCACTGCTTGCTGGCATTCCTAAAGAGATGCATAAAATTGTGCGGGGATTCCTGCACAGCTCTTCTTTCTAGATACAAGACACATCCTCCTATCCCTCCTATAACAGAGCAGAAGGGAGAAAAATGTTAAAGTGATTAATGCCTCTCACCAGTGAGGACTGTGCCTACCCAGGAGCAATGCCTGAACCACGGTAAGTAATGCATATGAGATGGGTTATAAGTTTGAAAGGATCTAGTCCAGATTTGTAAATAAAAACAACTTATGAGTCTTAATGATAAATCTGCAAGGTTCTATTAAATTATAAATAAAACTGAAATATTAAAGATAAATCTGCAAAATTCTTAGCAGACTATGGAAATCTTCCAGTTCAGAATCATTTTGCTTTTGTTATATTAAATGCCAAAACACCACACTATAGATATTATGGAGAAGAATATATAAAACAATCAGTTCAATCACTTCTTTAAAAGTATAAAATGAGCCGAAACCAGTTTGGCTCAGTGGATAGAGCCTCAGTCTGCGGACTGAAAGGTCCCAGGTTCGATTCTTGTTAAGGGAATGTACCTTGGTTGTGGGCACATCCCCAGTAGGGGGTGTGCAAGAGGCGGCTGATCGATGTCTCTCTCTCATCGATGTTTCTAACTCTCTATCCCTCTCCCTTCCTCTCTGTAAAAAATCAATAAAATATATTTTTTTAAAAAGTATAAAATGAGAAGCATAATTCTCAATAAATAACTGCAAACTGGAAGATATATTTCAGGTTACTATTTTGGCCATGTTGGGTAAGCCAAGTAAAGGGTTGAAGAAACAGTTTTCAATAAAGCTTATCAATCTTGTTGGGAAGAAATGATTTTTGAAGTATAGGCCTTTGGCTTGTAATCATTCTTTTAAACCTTCTTTCAAATATCAACAAATCCAACACTCCTGTACAAGGTCTCTCTTAGGCAAACCTTCCACGGTATAATGGCCCAGACTCCCTTTCTGAGTCCCTCCTCCCGTGGCTTCCATGACACCAAAGGTTCCTGGCTTTCTCTGCCTCTCCTCATCACTTCTCAGTTTCCTATCATGTCTCCTCTTGCTGTGCCTGCCACATTAATCCCTGAACAATTGCAATTATAGGCAAAATTTAAATCTTCAACACATTTCTAGAGTCATTAAGCCTATTTCCAACTGCTCTCTTAGTATCATGGATGGGTTGCAATATGCTCTAAGAACCATTTATCCTCACCTATATCTCTACTCTGTCCCTATTGAAAAGAAAACCATTCCCTCAGGAACAGCTTGAATTCTTTTATCATTTAATAACCATCAAGTCCAGTCAAGTATGAAAGATATGTCAAATCTGTCTACTTCTTCCCATTCCTATTTTCCATCCCATCCCTTATTTCTTACACTTGGACTACTGTAACAGCTGTAGGATTCAAGACAGTCATCTCTACTTCAGTAATTTCCTTTACTGTCCAACTTAAGTTGCACAGAGCAATCGGTTTTCTTCCTGAAGCACACATACATAATTACCCACCCAAACATGAAATATACCTCAATGCAGCAACGCCGTCTCATCACACAACACACTGGTTTACCTTTATGCCCTTTGCCTGCTTATAGCATCTTGTCTTACCTGTCAAATTTTCAGTATCTCCCAACTATTTATGCTTTTTACAGCACTTTCTAATACAAATTGTTCCCACTGTGTTCTTTAGATACTTGACTTACTTTTGCTATAATACAGCAGAATGTTTTCCATATAACAATGAAATAATATTTGATGACTGTATCAGCCCCATAGCTTACTTGGACTGAGGGAAGAACTATCACTGTCCTTGGGAATGCAGGCCAATTATCTTCACTAAAATCAGATTTTCAAACCTGTTAATTATAAAATGCTTATTTTCCACATAGGTGAATATATATAGGTAGCAGTGTTTTGTGTGTGTGTGTGTTTGTTTTTTTTTGGGGGGGGGGTATTTCTTAAAATCAATCCTTTAATATTTCAGTTTTATTTATAATTTAATGGTGTATATTTTCCCTTCTTGGCCTTAACATTGTTCTTAAGGTAATAGAACCTCAGTCCTATCTAATAAAAGAGTAATATGCAAATTGACCATATCTCCACTACACCCACAAGCCATGCCCGCCAGCCAATTAGAGTGAGCATGTAAATTAACCCAACCAAGATTGCTAAGGCTACAGAGAGAGCAGGAGGGAGGCTTGGGTTGCCTCTGGCGAGGGAGGAAGTCAAGCTTTCTGCAAACCTGGAGGGCCCAGGCCTCAGCTTAAGGCAACAAAGTTTCAATGGCTGCCTTCTTAGAAAAAGGCTTGGGTTGCCCCTGGTGATGGAGGAAGCCAAACTTTCCGAAAACCCTGGCTGGCCTAGGCCTCCGCTTAAGGCAACAAAGTTTCAATTGTAGAAGATAAATAAATCCCAGATACCAGGGCCTCTGCTTGGGTTGCAGGAGGGCGTAACCAACCTGCAAACCACCACAGACCCCTTGCCCAGGCCATCCCACACCCCAAGGTAATACCCACCCTGATCCAGGACACCCTTCAGGGCAAACCAGGTGGCCCCCACATGTGCACCAGGCCTCTATCCTATCTAATAAAAGAATAATATGCACATTGACTATCACTCCAACACACAAGATGACTGTCCCCATGTGATCAAAAGATCCTGCCCCCATGTGGACACAAGATGGCCACCACAAGATGGCCAGCAGGGTAGGGCAGTTGGAAGGGACCAGGCCTGCAAGGAAGGGCAGTTGGGGGTGATCAATCCTGCAGTGGAGGGCAGTTAGGGGTGATCAGGCCTGCAGGGGGGCCAGTTAGGGGTGACCAGGCCCACAAGGGAGGGCAGTTAGGGACAAACAGGCTGGCAGGGGAGCAGTTAGGCATCAATCAGGCTAGCAGGGGAGTGGTTAGGGGGTGATCAGGCTGGCAGGCAGAAGCAGTTAGGGACAATCAGGAAGGCAGATAGGTGAGCAGTTAAAATCCAGCAGTCCTGGATTGTGAGGAGCAGGGTGGGCTGAAGGACAAGCCCTGCCCCCCTCCATCCCCGCTTCCCCCCGCCCCCATGCATGAATTTTGTGCACTGGGCCTCTAGTATTAAATAATTGTGTCTGGAACACATTAAGATTTTATTGTATAAGCCTTAAATTTCAAAATCAGTTTTTAGAAATACATGTTGCTGGGAGGTAAAGAATCACCTGGAAAACTCTCTCATGAATAGGTAGATGAAAGTGAGATTATACAGAATGGCAGTAAGGAAAAACAAACAAACAAACAAACAAACAAAAAAAAAAAACCCACATCTAGGAAACTGCACTTTTAAATGTTGAAAATACTTCATTTAGTCAAAACATGTTACATTTGTATGAAGTGGTACCTAGAATGTTAAAGACATTTCAGCCCTATGTAAACAAACTTTGGTTAAAAGATACACAGGACACAATAGATACATTAAAAATCTGGAAATATGTGGCCACATCCACTATTCATCATCAAAAATGAGTCATGATTGTAGGGATTTTAAATTAGGTGAGTAGACAGGTAACTGAAGGTCCTGAATTTCCTTTTAATGACTATAAAATACTTCAATTTTTAATAGTAAATCGGACACGGCAAGTAGATACCTAATATAGTCCCAAATGACCTCTCTGTCACCCCTTCACCATGCTATTTCCACATCGAGCTCCCGTGTTAAATATTCCAAGTGGATCAACGGAGGTCACACAGATCTTTTTGGCCATTATATTCACAGCTTCAAGAAGCTGTCTAGTAATTCCTTCTTACCCACACTAAAAGACTGATCCAGCTACAAGTCAGGTGGACCACATGTATATGAAGCCCACTTCTTAGACATGGGGAATTCTGAGCGGCCTATAAAAAACTTAAAGTACAGAATTGACAGGCAGAAAACCAGCTAGTCTGAGGAATCCGAATTGGACCCTCCAATGCATAGGTGATAATTCAAGCAACAAGAAAGGCTGAGTTCTTTGAGAATGAGTGTCTATATTCAGGATCAAAGAACACTCAGTCAAGGATGGTAGAAGATAGCAAGTAATTCAAAAAGAATCACAGGCTTTAAAAAACAAAATACTTTTCATTATGGGAAACTTCAGTCACATACAAAAGCAGAATACAATGAGCCCCATTACCTTTCCCTCAGCATCAACAATTGCCAAACCAAGGCCAATCTTATTTCATTTATACTCCCTCCTACTTCCCTTCCTCTTCCTCATTTTTGAAATAAAAGAGACCTTTGAAACTATCTAATTAAATTGCTTTATTTTATAGATGAGTAACTTGAACTCCAGAAAAGTCAGATGGTTTGCTCTGGGATCACACAGACCAGAAAAGACCTATAAAATAACAATGCCATGAGGAAAAAGGAATGTCAGACTCTAGTGATCGATATCGCCAGGCACTGGGATTGGAGAAAAAAGGAGTCCTGGGATTCTATCATCCCCAATATGCGTTCCTCACAGAGCCATTAGTTATCCCCCTAAACTACTAACGGAAAATAATTCTCAACTCCTTTCTAATACCACCACCAGGGCAAATTTCAATCATTCACAAGTAATTACTGAGAGTCAACAACGCACACCAGAGAACTGTCCCTCCCTACCTTCACCGTGTTTATATTCCAGTTGGGAGGAACATGTGATAAACCGGTACTTAAGTCAACAATTGAAGCCTGTGCTAGCCATCCTGGGAGAAAGAGGATAAAGTGAGAAGAGGGGCAGGAGCTCTGCGGTAGACGGGGTAGGCGCCTCTGAAAAGATGACATTTGAGCCAAGATCTCGCCAAAGGCCAAGAGGGCGCACTCCACCTTCAACATGTTACAGTTTTTTTTCAAGTGGGAGGATTGCAATAGGGACTGCAGCTGTCATCACCGTTTTCATAATCTTCGCAGCACCACGACCCTCCACATCGCAAGAAGGCTGCGGAGCGGAGGCACAGTGCTCCCCCGTCCTGACTGCCGGCGGTTAGGAACTGAGCTTGGGGGAGCCCAGAAGCTCGAGGAGCGCAAAAATTCCGCTATGTCCTCTCTCCAGCCTCCACGAAATGCAAACCAGCAGGAGCAGAGCCAGTGGCCCTCGGGGCGCGACGAGGTGGGACCACCTCGGGGCGCGAGGCACCACCAGCACCGCAGAGCCCGTCCAGACCCAAGCTCCGAGGCCCTTCCGCTTCAGGCTCATCCCGCAAAGGTCACACCCCCACCGGTGCTCAGCAGACCTCGCCAAGGGCTCCCAAGGTTGCAGACAGCCACAACCAGGTACAGTAAGTGCTAAAACCAAGGGAATTTTCCTAAAGTTGTGCCCGAGGGCGGTGGAGTACCTGTCAGGAGGCGTGAGGAGAGAGTGTGGGAGGAGGTGGCCATCACGCACGAGTCTGGCCGCTCTCCGGGGGCCCCGTGTCCTCTCTCCTCACCGGCTACTGAGCGCCGCCATCTTCCTTCCCCGCCCCGTACAGGAAAGGGGCTTCCGGTGCGTCACTTCCGGGGGTGGAACGCGGAAGCAACGGATTATACTTACAACTGTGGGAACGCGACCCGCGCGAGACCGCGGCCCTGGAAAATCGGAGGCCGGAGGGACTTTCAGGAAATGCGAGGCGCTCGGGTGGCTGCGGCCCCCGGAAGGGGCAGTAGCAGATGGCGGCCCGCGCCTCCGCCCCGAGGTCGGCGGCGTTCTCGGGCCGCTGCGAGAGAGCTCGGCGACGGGCTGGGCCTGGCTGCGGGATGCTCGCGGGCGGTCCAGAGGTACTTTGGGATTGTTGCAGGTGCCCGAATCGCCCAGAGCAAGTGGTTCTTGGGACGAAGCTTCCACCCTCCAGTCTGGTCGGAGTTACGGCTTCACTGTATTTGCTGTCAAGTGGGAGGACCGACGTACTGGAGGTTGCGTGTTCCCGGCACACCCTGGAAGGCGGGTGTCCCACCGTCTTAAAAGGTGGTGGGCGCGCAGAGGGGTTCAGATTCCGGGGTCCTGGCTCCACCCCCAGACCTGTGACCTGCCAGAACTAATTGTTCAAGCCCTCTGAACCTAATAGTTGTACAACGGGAACAATAATACTATATGTGTTGTAGATGGCTGAGAGAATGAAATCGTGTCACTCCAGGGACTGCCAGGTGCCTGCACATACTAGACCTAACAGAGTATCTCTTGTGTAGTGAATACTGGGGTAGATCTCAGCAGCCCCTCCCCTGTGTTCTCTTGGGTGAGTCCACGAAAAAAATACACGGAAGAAAAAAGATGCAGCCTTTGAAAAAGAACAGGTAACTGGCATTTGTAAGGGCAATGTCTATCTGCCTTCAAGGGTAAAGTGATAGTATTTTGGCTCACCTTGGTCAACAAAACACAAAGTTGCCCTGATTCTGTAGGAGCTTGCAGTGTGCCAGCAGTGGGGAGGGGCTGGTCAGGTGGGGAGTGCGGTGGGACAGAGACAGCAATTCCGTGTTGCTTGGGCAGGCAAGGCCTCAGACATTTAAATTTGGTACTCAATTAAAAGAACAGTAGATTTATTCTTACATGCAAGGAAGGGAGAAGATACACCATAGAGAGAAAGAAAGCATTAAATACTACGTTAAAAGTTTTGAAACGCCTTATAATTTTTCATGTGTTTTATGAACATGTAATGTTTATATCTGCAGCAAACAGTATCCTCTTTGTGAATAATGTGTTAAGGCTCAAAGAGGTTTAAGTGATCCGTCCAAAATTAACTAGCTGCCGAGTTCCATACCTGTGACAGTGTTATTTGCACCATGCCATACAGCCCTATTCACCCAAGCATCTTGATGGGTCACAGCTTCTGTGATTTATAAAGCACAGTAGTTCAATCTTGGCTGCCTGTCACAATCACATATAGGGCTTTAGAAGTTACAGATGTCTGAGCCACCTCCAAATCTATTAAATCAGAAGGGGTGTGGAATGGATGGAAGGGACTTGTACATTTCTCTTTATAGTACTACAAGTATTTGGACACATAACTGAGACTTACTGGAATTCAGATTTTTTTTTTATTAATTTGACAATACAGTTATGTCTAAAATGTTGATTAACAGGAATATTTTATTTCATGTACTCAGAAAGTATGAATTCCCAAATTTTGTAGTTTTATGCTAGACAAGGGGTTTAATAGACATTGTTTCTCCTTGGCCAACATATTTTTCCTTCATTTAAAATCTTTTCTAAATACAGGGCCATGGTGTGATTAAGTACAAATAATGAATACATAGGTTATTATTTATTGAGAGGAACCAGAGTAAATGTTTTATGGGAGAAATAACTAAAAGACGAATGAATGCATTCTAGCTTAATGGGTCAGAAAATGCATTCATCTATGTAATATTTGTAGTTAGCCTATGTAAATAGTACCAAAGCATACTCTCCTGAAAAGTAATCCTTGAAGATAACTTCTAGAAAGAAAAGCATTCATGCTCACATAGATTACTATCACCACACATATCTGCAGGGAGGCTGCGGTAACAAGGAATGCAGTGATTCCCTGGGTCAGTCACCAGCCCTCACAGTGGGCCTAGACATGTTGTGTTCTGAGGACTGTGAAAACTTGGGAAATACCAGTCTTACCCACCCACACACACACACAAACACATGAACAAACAATTTTGGAGATTGGAGTATATTCGTAAGGACAATTTTTATTCTAAGCTGAAATCAGATTTCCTGATTTCAAACTATCTTGCTTCATTAGACTTAACTTTTCCTGGACAAGTTCCCTTAAAAAATTCCTTATACAAGCTCTGCCTAATAATAGGGCTTGATATCCATAAGCTTGAACTTCTCAGTTCATAAAGATTTAGAAACTGAGGCCCAGTAATATATTCTTAAGTGATAAAACTGCCTCTAGACATCCAACCAGCATCTTTTCCATCTCATTGTCTTTATTGTCCCTCATTCTAACCATAAGTTTTTCACTAATGAAATGATGTAAGGTCTCACAATTACACATCTTAATTTTGGATTTTTGGATATATACATCTCAAGTAAAATATATTGTGTAGATTATGTTTTTAATTATCTGTTTACTTTGTTAATATTGCTATGAAAAAAAGATACATTATAAAGAATTAAAAACATTTTTAGCTGATAGCATAATTTTAATTATCTCATAATTATTGAAAGTAGAGTTGGAGCATTCAATTTTATGTTAATGTGGACATTAACTACAATTATCACTTGCTTATGTATTTTATTTTATTTTTTGGTTATTTTTTAGAGAGAGTGGAAGGGAGGGGGAGAGACAGAGAGAAATATTAATGTGAGAGAGACACATTGATTGCCTCCTGCACACACCATGATTAGGGCCAGGGATAGAGCCTACAACCCAGGTCCGTGCCCTTGACCAGAATGGAACCCAGGACCCTTCTGCTCGTGGGCTAACACTCTATCCACTGAGCCAAACCAGCTTGGACTGCTTATGTATTTTTAAACATGATTCTAAATAATCAATATAAAGCTTTGTATCTTATCTTTTAAAAATTGATGTTATCAAACTTTTCCTCGATAATGGCTCCTTTTATTTTCCTTTAACGTTTCAGCACTTATTTAAAAAACCAAGCTGTTCTTGAATCCAACTTTGTTCTGTAGTGGATTTTTTGCCAAATTTGAAATAAAATTTCTTCTTGAGAGTCTTTCTACATGAACTGAATTTTATACCATATGACAGGACTTCTGAGTAGATGCTAACTCTTTCAAAAAGTCCAGAATAAAGATTACATTCCCAGCCTCCCTTGCAGCTTGGTGTGACTTTTTGACTAATCTGATCAATGGGATGTAAGCAGAAGTGATGTTTACTTAGAAGTTAAGTTTACTTAACAGTAGAGAGCAAGTCTTTTCTTGCTTGATATGGAACTGCCTTACTAACTCTGGGCTGATTACATGGGGGAAAATAAAATTCTCACTTGTTAACACACTGTTACTTTAGGTTTTCTGAACTAATATGCCTGGCTCCTGGTCAGCTCAAAAAATGATAGCTCTCACCATTAAATGATTCCCTATATGCTTCAAAAAGCAAAAATAAAATGTTAATAGTTTTTTTTAAATATATTTTTGATTTTTTACAGAGAGGAAGAGAGAGAGACTTAGTAACATTGATGAGAGAGAAATATTGATCAGCTGCCTCCTGCACACCCACTACTGGGAATGTGCTCGCAACCAAGGTACATGCCCTTGACTGCAATCGAACCTGGTATCTTTCAGTCCTCAGGCTGACGCTCTATCCACAGAGCCAAACTGGTTTCGACTGTTAATAGTTTTTAAGAAATACTTTGAGAGGGAAAATTTGGGATTGTGCTATTCAAAAATGTATAAAAACAGTTTGATGAAACTTATGGAATTCAGAATCTAGAAAAGAACAGTTTTTCTTTTAAAAAATAAAGATTTGTATGTTTTTTCTATGCTATTCAGGAATGAGGGCACATGAGTTTACACCGTAGGCCCCAGTTTGTTAGACACAAGGTTTGTGATGTTGTGATTGCTGCTAAAGATCATCCAGCTTCCCTCACTGGTGGTCACTACACTCATTTCTCAGCAGTCACTTTTGCTGAAGAGTAGACTGTATAAGATTCCTCAGGATGAGGGTACCCCATCCTCAAAAAAAAAGTGCTAACTTTGATAAAGTACCAGGATATTATGGGCATGTTACAAAGAGTCAAGCTTTTGGAGAGAGGTCAAAGGGATTAAAATACTGGGTTTTGATTTCACATCGCTTTGGATTCAGACTCTGGAGATTCCTGGCCTTTAGATTTTCCTCCCTTGAAATAGATTCTTCACCCCTACCCATCACTTTTTTTTTTTTTAATCGTCACCTGAGGATATGTTGTTTTTTTATTTTAGAGGGAGAAATATTGATCTGATGTCTCTTGTATGGGCCTGGACTAAAGATCAAACCTGAAACCTTTTGGTGTACGACATGATGCTCCAACCAGCTTAGCCACACAGCCAGGGCCCCACCCATGACTTTTAATAGTTATTCCCCTGGTGCCATGATTTTGGGAGTGGGTAGTAATACATTCAGCCTGGGTATGTTTCTAGCTTGAGAGGGGTCTTCTGCTTTGAAAGGAGGCCCTGGGAAAAACTTGATACTCAGGCTCTTTCTAGGCAGATGGGATCTACCCTTCTGGTCCTTTAGGACCATGACAAAAGTATCTTCTACTACACTAGACAGTTTAGGGGTAGGAAAGCATAGACTGTTTATTTCATAAGGACTGTTCCTTTGGCTGTCTGTCTTTATGAGTCAAATCCAATCAGAAGACAGAAATCACACCAGAGAATTTAACATAAAGATTAGCACATATAAAGTTGTTACCTAAATAATTGGAAGGGTAAAAATAAAACAGGTGTCACAGATGTACAACTATAGTAAGCAGCTACCACTTCTACAGCTGAGGGACCGAAAGCGAAGTCAGGAGTATTACAGTTGAGAAACAGGAGCAGGAGCATGTGCTGCTGATGCTGTGTTCTTTGAGGGAGACGTGGCCACACTGGTTCTCTGTGTTTTAGAAAAACTGTCCCCTGGGCTCAGCTATGGCTACTGGAGTGAAGAAGCACTGGGCTGAGCTGCACAGGAACTGCAAGCAGATAGGAAGCAGATTGGAGGAGGAAGCTCCTACTTCATGTCCCAGTCTTGCACCATTGCTGCCCCTTTTCTGCATAGCCAAACAGGAGTGTGTTCTGCAGAAGTTTCAGCACCACTAGACGCAATAGAAGGGTGGTTTTGGAGCCAGAGCAGGTAACCCATTGAATTCTCATTTGAATTGTTGTTTCCCTAAGTGTACAGACTAAAGTTTACAAATCAGCCTCCTCTGAACTTGAATAGCTTAAATCAGTGCCTGGGATCTCATAACAATTTTAAGGTGACCAATAACAACAGGATGTGATCCTAATCCAAGATCACACCAATGAGGCATTGCACCTCAGCTGTAACCTGGCACTAGGTTTTCATCCCAGGGCTCGCTTCTGTCTATGACTTGGGGTACCACAAGGGAGAAGTGCAGTCCAGGGTTGCTGAAGTCAGCCAGTCCCAGGAGCTGAATCATTGCCCTACATCAGAGTAATCTGGTTCACATGTGCCTGATTCTCTCCCAGAGTTCTTTTACAGTTGGAGTGGCCACATTACTCAATTTTGCCTAGAGAGCTAGGAGGAGAAACCTGCTGGCAAGGCTTCTGGGGGTAATTTGTTTACTGCTTAAATAGTGAGCATGCTTTTCCCATTTATTCTCATGAAGCAGGGCTGAGAGTGCAATTTCGGACATCGAGGCAGCCACCTTGAACTCTGATGTGACAAGCATGAGGACAGCAAGCACTACGCTTCCCTACCCCGAAACTGTCTAGTGTAACAGAAGATACCTTTGCCACGGCCCTAAAGAACCAGGTTCTTCACATCCACTTGCAGACTTACTGCTACAAGCGTATAGTTATGCTCAGGCTAACATTTGGTTTCCTATTCAATGCTTCCTGGCGATGCATCCCTCCAGGACAGGATTGCTGAGCAGCCTGGCTTCAAGCTCGCTGAAGGCAGAGGACATGGAGACACAACTGTAGTCATGCCAGATAGCGAGGAAGCATGTCCTGTCTCACAAAAGTAAAGGAAATATGAATATGGTGCCTGTTTCCAATACAATAAGATACACAGTGATTTAAAGTACACAAAAATAAAAGAAGCAATTTTGTGCAGATTCATTTCTTGTCTTGTTCCTTTGTTCTTCACTGTGCCCAACTCGTTTGATGATGTCAAGATGTCCCACTTTCCCACATCCCTTTTCTGGTTCCCTCCTCAGCATCTTAAGAGTCTAGTGAAGAATATGGTGAAATGTTCCAAGGGGAGCAGGTAACACGTCCTATTGGGCACTAGGTGGAGGAAATTATAACCCATAAATACCCTTAAATACACAATTTATATTTAGCTACTAGGAACTCTTAAAAATGGGTTTTAACATATTCTGGTAAATGACCCATCAATATTATCAAAATAGAGAATTCTAAAATACAAGAAGACTTACTAAAGGCAAATTAATAAGAGAACTCCAGAAAATTAACTGTCCAAACAATAAGCTCCTGGGAAAACATGGGTATCACATCTTTTTTTATCGTTTGGGACTAGCTCTCATCTACGGCTGTTCTTTCTCTCTGCATTTGTATCTTTAAGACAATAGCAGAAAGTGAAGATGTTGATTTCTTTTTTATAAAAGTCAATGCATAATTGCAATATACCATTTGTTTAGCACCTATGGTGTAGGAAATGCTTTATCATGACATCTCATTCACTTCTCATAACAACCCTGAGGCAAGCTATTCCCATTTTCAGATGAATTTTAGGCCTTAAAAGGTTAAATAATGTTTGCATTGGTAGAAAGTGAGTGCTTCAGCTAGAATGTAATCCTGTCTGATTCCAGAGCATGTGTTCTCAATCCTAATATTGG
Organism: Lasiurus cinereus; assembly: GCA_011751065.1. Lineage (NCBI taxonomy): Eukaryota > Metazoa > Chordata > Mammalia > Chiroptera > Vespertilionidae > Lasiurus > Lasiurus cinereus. Next base: position 8,860,573 of record JAAGEH010000039.1, on the reverse strand, counting down.
ACTGTCTCCTATATTTTATGTATTATAGAGTCCTCATTATCTGGCATTTTTTCATATGAGTCTAGAATTTCTCATTTTATCACACATCACACTAGTAAAGTTATTGAAGTTTGGCCTCAAAAAATTAGTTGATTTTACCTTTTCCGACTTGAGTTCAATTTCCTTTGACCTCAGTTTCATATCTGTAGAACAGGAACACCAATATCAATGTACTAGAACAGGTTTATGACTTAAATTATGTTGTACTTTTAATCCTTAATGAGAGTTCATTTCTGGACACCTTCATATAATACTCATTCCAGAGACCTACCCAAGAACTACCGAATCAAAGCTTTGGGGGTGTGCCTGGAATGTAGTTAAGAAACAATATCCTATCTAATAAAAGAGTAATATGCAAATTGGCCATCACACAAGATGGCTGACTCCATGTGGTCAAAGATGGCTGCTTCCCTGTGGACACAAGATGCCCACCACAAGATGGCCAGCAGGGGAGGGCAGTTGGGAGGGACCAGGCCTGCAAGGGAGGGCAGTTAGAGGTGACCAGGCTGGCAGTGGAAGGCAGTTAGGGGCAATTAGGCTGGCAGGGGAGCAGTTAGGCATTAATAAGGCTTGCAGGGGAGTGGTTAGGGGGTGATCAGGCTGGCAGGCAGAAGTGGTTAGGGGCAATCAGGAAGGCAGGCAGGCGAGCAGTTGGGAGGGAGCAGTTGGCAGTGAGAGGGATGTCCAACTGGCCATTTAGGCCTGATCCTATTGGGAGTGGGCCTAAACGGGCAGTCGGACATCCTTCAAGGAGTCCCAGATTGGAGAGGATGCAGGCTGGGCTAAGGGACAACCTCCCTGTGCATGAATTTTATGCACTGGGCCTCTAGTTATTTTATAAAAATCACATAAGCTTTGCATAAAAATGTCAAGAGTACAGAAAAAGAAAGAAAGCATTTCCAGGAGAGAAGGCTATGCAAGGAAGGTGATGGTGGTGGAGACAATATTGATAACAACCATTCTATTTATTAGATGTTCCCTACCTGCTAGAATTTACAGATCATCTCATTTAATCACGTTTAATCTTTAAACCTTATAACTAACATGTTCTTCACATTTTTTAGGTAAACTAATTGAAACTCAAGGTCTTTGAGATAACTATATTGGTTTCCTAGGGCTGCCATAACAAAAACGTAAACCAAGTGGCTTAAAACAACAGATGTGTATTGCCTCCCATTAAGGAATGGGAAGTGCCATGCTCCCTCAGAAAACTAGGGGGCGATCTTGCTTTCTGCTTCCTGTAGCCTCCTGGGTTTGTGGCAGCAAACTCTATCTTCTGTCTCTGTCTTCACAAGGCATGTGTGTGTCTGTGTCCACATTTTCCTGTCATAAAGACATGAGTTCTATTAAGTTAGGAACCACCCTAATGGCCTCAACTTAATTTGATTACATCTGCAAAGATCCTATTTCTAACTAAGATCACATTCACAGGTACTGGGGTAAGGATGTCAACATATCTTTTTTGGGGTAGGGGGTAGGGGGTAGGGGTGAATATTCATCCCATAACACTATCCAAGGTTACAATGGCTAGTAAAGTGTGGAATTACATTTGAACTTCAGTGATGCTAGAATCTGGCCACTTGGCCACCAGCCACTACAAATCCTATCTCAGTGGACTGCACTTGGGGAAACTGCATTGCAATGCCTTGAGAAAGGGGAAGGTATAATACATGAAACAAAAATCTTGAAACAATCCATTAGAAACTTATTTACAAGATCACAAAATTTTGGGTTGGTCTCAGACATTTCCTCTTCAACAGTTAGATGCCAAATGACTCCACAGGGTTTTGAGGGGGAAAGTTCTGAGCTAAGAATTTTATACCCAGCAATTTGTCTTTCAGTGGGCCAGGCAGGCATCCTCAGAAATGTAAGGGCTCAGAAAATATTCCACTTGCTGAAAATCTATTTGAAGATACATTCCAATGGTTCATAGGGTTTAAGATTATATAGACCAGAAAAAAGTTCAAGAATAATTTAGAAACCAACACAGAAGTACCAACTTTTAACTTTATAAAGGGGTTTAAAACAAACCATACTACCATCTGTCGTGTACATATAATCACTTCAGAAAAGATAATGTTAATGCTAAAAATATTAAAAGGACATAATATGATAGCTGTTTAAATTGAATAGTTTAAAAAAAATTCATGTTTAATATATTTCACCTCAGAATAGAGAAAAACATTTTCCATAGATAAAATCTCATCCGTGAATGGGTACTTGGCAACCAGGAACTGACAGAGACACGAGGACAACATCAACTGAAAGTGACTGGCTAGCATTTGTGATTTATGCAACCGAGGGAAAAATATTATTTGAAACTGTAATCATTTCCATTTTCTGGGGAAGGTTTCAGTGGGAAAATAAATCTCTGCATTGCTACTCCCTGCCACATGCGAAGGTTGGAGGAGGGGAGAGAGAAGATAACTTGTTCCCTCAACCGACATCTGGGTTTCCATTCAGTCTTTTCCAAGTTCTCCTGAAAACATCTGTGGAAGGACTATTCGTTTAAAAGGATGTTTGCACATGCCATTAATTCCCCCTCTCAAACTCTCTCTGAGAAGAAGGCCTGCATTTGAAACGGGGGGTAGCACCCATTTGGCTGTAATTTCTAAAAATTTCTGCAAATTAGAGTTTAGGTGAGGCCAGATTGAGAAAAGAATCAATCCATCCATGATTCATGGTATATTTAGGATGAGACTCTTGTAGAGAGGAGGAGAGGGGCCAGTAAGTCAGCAAATTCAATCAATATTTCCCTCCTCGAACTTAGAGCGCAAGGGGCTGGGTGCCAGGACAAACAGAACCTGGGAGTGAGTGCCTCAGGTACAGACACAGAGGCTGCTTGAAGCGTTCAATCACATTCAGACTTGGAAGGAGTTCCCAGGCTAAGTAACGCAGGGCAGCTACAAAGTTGGCTCTCAACTGAGGAAGTGGGTTCCAGTGGGGAAGCACTGCCTTGGAGCAGGGCCCTGAGCCCTGGCTGAGTGTGAGCTGGAATTACAGACAGAAATAGAAGCTGTGAGGTGCAGCGTGAAGTTCCTACCCCTACCTATTCCCTCACCTATCGCTATAAAGTAATAATATGGTAAGCCAAACTGTGGTTTTCACAGGAACAACCAAGATATCAACATTTAGACATAACTGAATAAGAAATTTGCAACCTTTACTGCGGGACTCTACTATGGTGACAAATAAATCCTCAAATCTACATGACATGACACACACAAGATTTATCTCATGTTCACTTAACGCTTGATGCGGGCTGTGTGACACTCACCACGGCCATCCTCCAAGCAACAGCTGGCAGATCCAGGCTGCTTCCCTCCTATGACTCTACATTCCAATACGTGGCCTCTGCAGCCACTACCTTCGAGGGAGCTAGAGTGTGAAGGACTCTCCTTATTCTTAATTCCCTGATCAAATGGTAAATGCCTGTTATATTTATAGCCCATCAGTCAGAACCAATCAAATGGCACCAATATAACTGCGATATAATGGCATCTCTGAACTATAGGTGACCAGTGAAATATCCAAGTACTACTCTACCACAGGAACATAAAAGAAGAAAAGAAAATGAAAGGTACTAGGAAAGATATACAATGATGTTAATTCTCTCTAATTTAATCTATGACTATAACATAAAACGATTCCAAAGATTTTCAGGAATAATAAATGAATAAGAATAACCAAGAAAAGTTATAAAATAAAACAAAATAAGGTAGGTGTCTCTGCTAAGGTGTTAAATTGTCTGTAAAGCTCCAACAGCTAAAATAACTTGGTGGTACTTGCCCAAGTGTAGATAGTGAGATCAGTGGAACAGGATAAAAGTCCAACAATAGGTCAAAGAAAATATAAGCAGTTGGCTTATTTAGCTAAGGGTAGCATGCAAAATCAGTATCGAAAAGAGTGCATACACTAAAACTGCTAGGACCACTGAATCTCACTTGGGAGAAAAAAATGTTATGTCTATACCTCACAATTTTCCACAATTTATTACAGGTGTATTAAAAAATTTAAATGCATTAATGGAAGGAAATCCAAGCTTGGGAAGGATAAACTTGAGCATGTCTTAAATAATAGAATCCAAAAAAATGAAAATGCATACATTTTAACCTAAAAATTTAGAACTTTTTTGTGTCCAAAACAACTAATCAAGGTAAAAGATAACTAATTAAGTTAAAAGGCAACTAACAAAGTTAAAAGGTAATAAAAATGAGTAAGGAATTGTATCACGTATAACAGACAAGGAAGTACCACTCTTAAAATGTGAAATAAATAATAAATGTACAAAATTACAGGGACAGAATGAACTCAGGGCTGTTAGGGTGCAGAATGAGGAGGCTATAAATTTGTGTACTCTCTCTGGAAGGCAGTTAGTATTAAAAGCCTCAAAAAGTTCATATCTGTGCATTCTACTTAAAAGATTTTAACCTAAAGAAATAATAATAAGTTTGTAATAAGAATTATCTATTAGCTCATTGGAGCAAAATTTGAAAACAACCCCTAAATGTCCAGTAACAATTCTTGGTAAGTACAAAATGATACATATTGACCGAATATAAATTTTTTTATGTCCACAGTGTAAATATTTTGTAAAGGTAAGGTTGTTTATAGGTATTAAAATGTTCATAGACCATACTTAAATAAAAAAACACAGTTATCTATTGTATGCTTCTATTTTAATTTTGAAGAGTACTATATACAATAAAAATTTTACAATCAATGATTCAAGATGGTGCTGAATCTGAAGATGCAAAATTGGTACAATATCTGCAAATCAATAAATGTGATAGATCACATAAACAAAATGAGGATCATATCAATACATGCATAAAATCAGAGAGCCATTTTGATAAAAACTCTTAACAAAGTGGTAATAGAGGGAGCATACCTGAGTGTACTAAAGGCCATATATAACAAACCCACAGCAAACATCATACTCAATGGGCACAAACTACAAGCATTTCCCTTAAAATCTGGAACAAGATAAGGATATCAGTTTTTACTACTCTTTTTCAACATAGTGCTGGAAGGTCTACTCACAGTGATCAGACAAAAAGAGATAAAAGGCAGCCAAATTGAAAAGGAAGAAATGAACTATCATTATTTGCAGATGACATAATACTGTATGTAAAAAATCCCAAAGATTCCACCAAAAAGCTACTAGAACTGATAAATGAATTCAGTAAAGTAGCAGGACACAAAATAAGTATCCAGAAATTGATTGCATTTTTTAAACATATTTTTATTGATTTCAGAGAGGAAGGAAGAGGAAGAGAGAGATAGAAACATCAATGATAACAGGAATCATTGATTGGCTGCCTCCTGCATACCCCCAACTAGTGATCAAGCCTGAAACCTGGGTATGCTGTTGACCAGAATTGAACCTGGGACTCTTGAGTATGCAGACCGTTGATCTATTCACTGAGCCAAACCAGCTAGGGCTTGATTGCATTTTTATACAACAATTATAAACTATAAGAAAGGGAAACTAAGGAAACAATCACGTTTATCATTGCATAAAAAACAACAACACAACACCTAGGAATAAATATAACCAAGAATGTAAAAGACCTGTACTCAGAAAATTATAAGAAACTGAAGAAATAAATTGGAGAAGATACAAATAAGTGGAAGCATATACTGTGTTGATGAATAGGAAGAATTATGATCATTAAAATGTCCATATTACCCAAAGCAATTTATAGATTCAATGCAATTCCTGTCAAGGTTCTGCTGGTGTATTTCACAGAAATAGAACAAATATTCCAAAAATTTATATGGACTCTCAAAAGATACAAATAGTTACAGCAATCTTGAGAAAGAAGAACAAAGTTGGAGGGCTCATGCTACCTAATATCAAACTGGACTACAAGGCCATAGTAATCAAAACATCATGGAACTAGCATAAAAAGAGACATATAGATCAATAGAACAGAATAGAGAGCCCAAAATTAAACCCCTTCCTTTATGGTTAATTAATATTTAAGAAAGGAGGCAAGAACATACAATGGTGTAAGGATATTCCTCACAATTTCCCAATATTTATTTCAAATAGTGTTGAAAAAATATGTACAAAAATGAAAAGTAGACCACCTTTTTACATCATAAACAAGAATGAACTCAAAATAAATTAAAGATTTAAATGTTAAATGTTGTTTTCTTGATATATCTTTTCATATAAGGAAAACAAAATAAAAAAAATAAATGGACTACATCAAACTAAAAAGTTTTTTCCCAGCAAAGGAAACTAGCAACAAAATGAAAAGACAACCCACTGAATGGGAGAACATATTTGTCGATTATATATGTGATAAGGGGTTAATATACAAAATTTATAAAGCACTCAAAAACTAAACACTAAAAAAACAAGCAATCCAATTAAAACATTGACAGACAACTATTCAAGTTGAATAGACTGAATAGACACTTCTTGGAAGAGGACATACAGATGGCCAATGGACATATGAAAAGATGCTCTTAATTACCAAAGAAATGCAAATTAAAACCACAGTAAGATATCACTCCTATGTTCATTGCAGCATTATTTACAATAGCCAATATTTGGAAGCAGCCCAATGTCTCTCAGTAGATGAGTAGATAAAAAAGGAATGGTTGCCCTAGCTGGTTTGGCTCAGTGGATGGAGCTTCAGCCTGCAGACTCAAGGGTCTCAGGTTCAATTCCGGTCAAGGGCATGTACCTTGGTTGTGGTCACATCCCCAGTAAAGGGTGTGCAGGAAGCAGCTGCTTGATGTTTCTTTCTCATCAATGTTTCTAACTTTCTGTCCCTCTCCCTTCCTCTATGTAAAAACATCAATAAAATATAAATGAAAAAAAAAGAATGGTACATTTATACAATGGAATACTATCAGATTTAAAAAGAAGGATATCTTACTTCTTGAGACAGCATGGATGGACCTGGAGAGTATTATGCTAAGGGAAATCAGTCAGAGAAAGACAAGTAACATATGACTTAATTTATATATGGAACCTCATGAACACAATAAACAAACAAACAAAATAAAAACAGACTCATAGATACACAAAACAGACTGACAGCTGTCAGAAGGAAGGGGTTCAGGAAGCTGGGTGAAAAAGGTAAAACTATTAAACAAACAAAACAAAACAAAACAAAAAGCAAAAAAAAAAAATCATAGACACAGACAACAGTATGGTGATTACCAGAGGCAAAGGGGACCGGGGAAGCTAGAAGAGTATAAAAGAAATAAATTGTGATTGAAGGAAACTTGACTTGGGGTGGTGAGCACAGAATACAACATTTAAATGATTTATTATAGAATTGTACACTAAAACCAATAATTTTATCAACTAATAAGTTCAGTAAAAATAAAAATTCTATGGTCATATTCAAAATTAACAGTGTTTACCTCTGGTTGGTAGAATTAAGGCAATTTTTAATCTTCTTTTTGATTGTCTGCATTTTAAAAATACTATACAATAAGCATGAATTAATTAAGAAATGGTGAAGGTGGAGGAAAGAAGACAGTGGGCTGCCTGAAGTGCCCACGCCAAGATCTGAAACATGGGCCAAGAAAGGAGAAGGTCTGTTTTGGCCTTGCGGCTGCTGAAGACATATTTCAGAGTTGGCTGCATACTTTGTGGTCGCTTTGTATTACAAGGGCTGAGTTTGCAAACAAGCTTAGCAAAGTACAGCGTGTGCCCCTTCAGGTGGTTTTGGGAGCTCATCAGGTATGAGTAACACTAGCCCACTGATCTTTGGATGAGTTGCATGGAGCGCTGAGGTGTTGACAGAACCTGAGCTGAGAACAATGTTTATTTATATCTGCACACAATAATTCATGTCTCTCTAAATCGAGAACTTTCTCCTAATTTGCTTACTGTGTGCAAACATTTGCAGTTCTCTCCACTGGTGACGCCTGGTTTGGTTTGGCTGGACTTATGCAAACAAAAAGGAACATAAGACAGTGAATGGAGCTGAATGTTCTGATTCATACATAAAAAGGGAACATTTGCTTATACTGATATATGTTGGAAATGGTAAGAACTCTCCACTTTTATTTTGCACCATTACAACTAATTAATATCTGCTTTGTTTATGCTAGAAGTTATTTTTAACTGTATGACTGAGTATGAGTGTGTGTTTGTGTGTGTGTGTGTGTGTGTGTGTGTCCAATTGGTGACAGAGGGAAACTTTATAATATCCTAGTGAGGTGCTGAACCATTTGTAGTTACTGAATGCTTTTATGGGATGTAAAAATCCCTATACAACTTTTATTTTGGACATTTTCAAGTATATAAAAAAGCATAGAGATTTATATAATGCCACTCCCTAAATATGGATGGTATAAATTTGATTTTCTTTATAATCCCAACCACCTTCCTACACTATTAGACACTACTAATGCTGCAGATGTGGACTTCAAGTTGAAAGTTTTAGGCTCTAACATGTAATTGTGAATTATGGGGTGAGCCCGACAGAGCAAAAGGCTAGGGAGCCAGATAGACTTGACCTTTCTCAGGCTCAATCCACACAATTTTCTGGTTGATTGATCTTATGTCACTTAACCTTTGTGATCCTCATCTCTAAAATGGAATAATAATAGGTAACTTATAGGAAAACTAAATTATACTCATTGTACACTTAAAGTACCAAGTACCATTCTTTGTGTCTACTTAATTGTTATTTTATGACTATTTCTACTCCTCTATGCAGAGCATAAAATCTAAAACATAGAAAGTCCTCTGTGATGTTAAAACTTCCAAGTAGGGTGACAAGTCATTGTTACCCATTTGATGAGGTCGTTAGTCAGGAATGAGTAAAATCACCAACTGCCCATTATAATTAGTGTGAGCTGTTACGTTCCCAGTGTAAAGTGTGAATACATCCCAACATTGTCCAAAATTTCATCAACATTGGCCTGAGCAAATTTTTGAAGATGCCATTTATTTTGGGTTAAATTCTATAGATGTAAATAAGGAGATAGTGGAGCTTCTATCAGTCTCACAGCCTTTTCTACCGAGGAAGTGGAACCAGAACAAGTACATTTGATGGCAGCTGGGGTGTCAGGGAAGACATGAGGCCTGAGGAGCTAATTCTCAGGGTGGTTTGATCTACAAAATGAAGTGGCCCCAGTGGTGAGGGTGGGGGTACAGGGCGGGGGGAGTATGAGAGCATGAATAGGGTGAGCTGGGTAGGAAGAAAAGTCATTGAATGTGGAACTGAGGACTACATGGATAAATGTCAGCATCCATACCCATCTGATTTGGGGTCTGTGTAGAATTCAACAAAGGCTTCTAGCTCAAAATCAAGAGTAATATGTTTTGGAAAAGGTCTATTAATTTCTTAATCACTCTTTTCTATTAATTTCTGATCTGAGGTAATTCACTCTGCTCTAATCAGGGTTCTGCTTATCACCTTGGCTTTGAGAAGTGGGTCTGTCTGTGGTATTGAGAGGGTGCATGGATGAGCAGCAGTGCTGTGGCACTTGCAGAAGCTGCTGCTCAGGTCTCCACCGGGGAACCTGCTCGTCTGTGAGGAAGGCACTTTGACAGCCTCTAACACCAGCACCTTCAGCATCACTCAGATTTTGAGACGAGACCATATTCTTTCTAGAAAAGGCCCAACCAGGGCTGAGCATGACACCAAACTAGGGCTTGGCCATGTCCTCCCATTGTGGGCCTCTCCCAGAGCTCCTCCCTGAATGAGCCCAAACCTTCTCCAATCTCATTATGATCTGAGGCAGCCGCTCCTTGAGTATCCTGCTTCCTACTTCCCTCCCAGGTGTGGGCTCAGCATCAGGGTGTGAATGCTTTCTTCGATCAGTTCCATTTCCTTTCCCTTTTAGTGTTCACAGGCATCCCACCCCTCCCAACAGCCTGCTGTCATCCTTGGTCCCAGAGGATTCACCGGACACACATGGCATTGACACCTGCTTCTGAAAACACTACAGAAATTACAAAGAACTACAACAAACAAGATGGCAACATACTTCAATCATAGAAGATGCTTAAATTGCAAAAGTTTATGCCATGAACAAAAATAGGCATATTAAAAACAACAACAACACGACACTTGGCATTTTTATACTATTATTTTATCCTGGAACTAACACTTCAGAATTTTGTACAAGCCCATTTTTACCTTCATCATGCTTTTTGTGACCAATTAGACAATGATCATGTCTCTTCCAACCTTATTTCTGGAATGAAGGATATGATTCTTTCATTCTGTTCTCTTTATCAATTCCTTGACCTTTTAAGTTTTCTTTCTCAATTTTGCTTTTCTTTTTAAAAAATACATATTTTTATTGATTTCAGAGAAGAAGGAAGAGGGAGAGAGAGAGAGATAGAAACATCAATGATGAGAGAGAATCATTAATTGGCTGCCTCATGCACACTGCACACTAGGAAACCAGCCTGAAACCTGGACATGAGCTCTGACCAGGAATTGAACTGTGACCTCCTGGTTCATAGGTCGATGCTCAACCACTGAACCATGCTGCCCAGGCATCAAATTTGCTTTTCTTGAAGGTTTTCAAAGAGTTTTTAAAAACATATACTTTATATATTATCAAGAAAAGTCTCTGTGTATGTTTTATCTGACCTACATTCCTTCATTATGTAGTTCAGTTATTAGTCAGCATTTGTTTATAGGGCCCAATACCAGTTCGGGATTACATTTGATTGCTATTAATAACATTCCCCAAAAGAGAGGTTTAAATAGGAGAAAGTTAAAGAAATCCAGAATGTGATGGCTTTGTAAGAGAGCCACCAGACTCTGTTAAACTACACATACCAGGATGCTCTCCTGTGTCTCAGTCAGAGTGGGTCAAACGAGGCCCTTTGGAAGATTAGGGGGTTGGAAGGTCACAGCAGTCATTCTGTAGCTCATGGGTGATCACTTACCTGCTGAGCCACCTCATCGTAAGAGGCAGCTCCTGGGCCCACTCTGCGTCCCCTTTTCTTGGGAATGCCTCAGGGGCTCTCCTGCTGGGCCAGGTGTATGTACTCAGCTCTGTGTTGTAGGCCCTCAGCTTCTATCTAAAACAGTGGTTCTTCACCTTCTAATGCCGTGACCCTTTAATACAATTCCTCATGTTGTGGTTAACCCCCAACCATAAAATTATTTTCATTGCTACTTTATAACTGTCATTTTGTTATTGTTATGAATCGTAATGTACATATGTGTGTTTTCCAATGGTCTTAGGTGACCCTGCTAGCGGTTCTCAACCTATGGGTCGTGACTCGTGCACACTTGCACATACATATGCACACACACACACACTCACACTCACTCACACTCACACACACTCATACACATCGGGCCTTACTGATACACAGAAATAGACAGTGCAGTTTTAGAACGCAGTCCCATCTAGTCATTAGGGACCCAGCCCTGGTTGTTCAACTCGGCCGCCCTATTGCAGAGCTCTCCTCTCACGGTCAGCAGGTGCAGCCATCACACTCCAGTCCTCATGTTCTGTTCCCAGCAAAAAAAGGGGGGAGACGAGAAAGCTATAAGAGGACGCTTCCCCAGAAGCCCCATCTAATCTGCCCCTGGCCTCCATCCCATCTTCTCATCTTCAAGAAAGGTTGAGAAATGAAGTTATATTCATTACTTCTGAGGATTCAGTTACTGAGAAAAGGAGAAATGAAGTCTGGGAGGTAGTGAAGCCCTAAATGTAGGGACATGAGTCCTGAAGTCTGAACTACATCCATGCCTTGAAAGAACATGGAATTGAATATAGAACAGTGGGCATCATGTGGTTCCTATATGTGAGCAATTGAAGTTCAATGTCAAATGATAACATGGAAGGTGGAGAAATAACTTGTGCGGAGTTCATGTCAGGGGGATGATATCCTTTTCTCCGGAAGGTTTTCTGGAAGTGGTTGTTTCCACTCCAGTTTCAAGAAGGTGAAGGATGTGGCATAATGGAAAGAATGTAGGGAATTACAAAAATACAGCAGAGTGAGGGGTGGGAGAACTAAGAAAGCAAAAAATAAAACTGCACCACATCTGACTTGCAGTAGGTTGCAAATTGATGCTAATGACAGTAACTAATGACCACTGTTTGACTTTATGTTTAGGTTTTAGAGTGTATGTAAATCTGTGTGCACAGGAGATGTGCATTTTTGGGGGGAGAGAAAACTAAGTAATGTGTCCTTGCTTTTTACCTGTAAACCAGAAAGGTGTTTTTTTTTGTGTGTAGCAGAGGTGTTTAAATACAGAAAATGTCCATTAGAAATCAATTGTATCGTCATTCGATAACAAACTTTCTAAAACTCCTCAGACTTTTCTATGATTGTGCCCTTCAAACAAGGGCAAACTAGGGAATAAATGCTGAGAGCTGAAGAGAGTTTAGAAAAGGAGCCAGTAGGAAAATTACTGTATTAAAAACATTTTTTATTCATCTCTTCCAACCATTGCTTCATGGAGAAGATAGCCAGAGAGCTTTATTTACCATGCCTGTATTTATTTACTGGGTTGATGCTTTCAAAAAGGGACTAAATGTCCCATTTTGTTTTAAACACCCTTTTCATACATTTTTAAATATCTCTTCATTTAGACCCAAAACTAACATGTCCCCTAAAAAAGAGAAGACAAGCAATCTGAACTTCACTAACTTAAGGTGTTTTGAACACTGAAAGAAGAATCAGTGCTTAATACAATTTATTGTTTCATCAATAAATGATGAAATATTTTAAATATTAGAAAACTATGGTCAAAATGTAAGCATTCAGGATATCTTTGTTATCTAGTATCAGAAAAGTTTGAATTTTTTCAAGAACTTCATACAGTTGTTTCTGAGAATTATGCCATTGAAAAAAAAGAAACAAAAACCATTTCTAATGAAATGGTTTCGTTTGCAGAGTTAAAAAGTAGCCACTGAGTCCTGATTTGAAACATGACTTGAAATGTTTAATTAGAAACTCTGTCTCAAAGATAAATTGTTCTAGTACAACTTGGGCAGCAGAAGAAAGTGCAGCAGGTCTGCCTCTCTGGGCACAACAACAGGGAGGCAAGACACATTTCTTTATAATTTTACTAGAGGCCCAGTGCACGAATTCATGCATAGGTGAGGTCCCCTGGGGTGGCCTGTGGGGATCAGGCCCCAGCTCGTGCCTTCAGGCTCACAGCCCTGCAGCTCCACCTGGCAACCGACCGTGGCCTGGTGCCATCTCCTCAACTGCACTACCATCCTGCTTGCGGGCAATCACTTGGGACAGGGCCGCCCACCTGGCTCCCTCACACCTGGGAGCTGGGCTGTGGTCCTACCCCCTGCTGCCGCCACTGGTCGCAGTCTGTGAAACAATCAGTGGGAGTGATCAGGCTCCCAGTTGCACCTGCCCTGGCCTAATGCTGCCCCCTTACCTGCTCCACCATCCTGATGTGGTCCTGCTCTTGTCAGGGTCCATTGGGGTCTGGCAGCACCTCCACTGCCACCTGCTGATAGTGCAACTGACAGCACTGCATTGCTGACGCCTGCCATATTCCGTGCTGCCCTCTGTGGTCAGTGCAAGTCATAATGAGTGGTCGAACTCCTGGTCAAACTCCAGGTTGAACAATTTGTACATTAGGCTTTTATTATATAGAATTTTACTTTTCCTGGGAACAGCCTATTTTATAATCCAAGCTTCTATCTATTCTATCATGATAGAGGAAATGTAGTCAATTTAGTCAGTTGCCAGCCCACATCCCCTTTTGTTGTTCTCTGACCCTTAAATGCTATTAAGCTTATTTGGAAAGAAAGTGAGCATTTAGCTCAACCAGTATGTCTCAGTGATCGAACATTGACCTCTGAATCAGGAGGTCACAGCACATGCCTAGGTTGTAGTCTCAGTTCCCAATGTGGGACATGTAGGAGGCAGATGATCAATGATTCTCTCTCATCATTGATATTTCTATCTCTCTCTCTCCTTCTTCCTTCCTCTCTGACATCTATCTATCTATCTATCTATCTATCTATCTATCTATCTACCTACCTATCTATCTATCTATCTATCTATTATCTATCTATTTTACAAAATAAAAGGCTAATATGCAAATCTACTGAACAGTGGGATAACCAGTCGCTATTACACACACTGACCACCAGGGGGCAGACGCTCAGTGCAGGAGCTGATCTTGGTGGTCAGTGTGCTCCCAGAGGAGGAGTGCTGCTCAGCCAGAAGCCGGGCTCTTGGCTGGTGAGCACAGTGATGGTGGTGGGAGCCTCTCCCACCTCTGTGATAGCACTAAAGATCCCTTGGGAGATGTCTGCCCAGGGGTCCCAGACTGAAAGAGGGTGCAGGCTGGACTGAGGGAACCCCACTCCCCCAATGCATGAATGCCAGGCACCAGGCCTCTAGTATGTGTATAATATATCCTATCTAATAAAAGAGTAATGAAAATTGACCATACCTTTGCTACACCCACAAGCCATGCCCATCAATCAATCATGAGCAAGTATGCAAATTAACCCAGCCAAGATGGCTGCGGCCTCAGAGCGAGCAGGAGGCTTGGGTTTCCCCGGCAATGGAGGAAGCCAAGCTCCCACATCCCTGGCTTGCTTGGGCCTCCACTTAAGGCTACAAAGTTTCAATTATGGAAGATAAATAAATCCCAGATACCAGGGCCTCTACCCAGGTTTCTGGGGGTTGTAGCTGACCTGCAAACCACCACAGGTCCTTTACCCAGGCCTCCTCACACCCCAAGGGAACCCTCACCCTGATCCAGGACACCCTTCAGGGCAAACCAGTTGGCCCCTACCTGTGCACCACACCTCTATCCTATCTAATAAAAGAGTAATATGCATATTGACCATCACTCCAGCACACAAGATGGCTGCCTCCTTGTAGTCAAAGATGGTTGCCCCAATGTGGACACAAGATGGCTAGCAGGTGATGGCAGTTGGGAGGGACCAGGCCTGCAAGGGAGGGCAGTTGTGGGCAATCAGGCCAGCAGGGGAGAACAGTTGGGAGGGACCAGGCCAGCAGAGGAGGGTAGTTGGGGGTGACCGGGCCTGTAGGGGAGGGCAGTTAGGGGTGACCAGACCTGCAGGAGAGGGCAGTTAGGGGCAAATAGGCTGGCAGGGGAGCAGTTAGGGAAGGGAAGTTGGGGGGAACCCAGGCCTGCAGTGGAGGGCAGTTGGGGGTGAGCAGTTAGGCCTGATCACCCCCAACCTCCCCCCCCTCCTGCAGGCCCAGTCATCCCCTACTTCCCTTCTTTGCCAGTCTTGTCATCCCTAACTGCCCTCCCCTGTGGGCTTGATTGCTAACAACTGTCCTCTCTTGAAGGCCTTGTCCCTTCCAACTGCCCTTCCCTGATGGCCATCTTGTGCCAGCAATCTTGTGTCCACATGGGTCAGCTATCTTTGACCACATGGGGGCAGCCAACTTGTGTGTTGAAGTGACAGTCATTTTGCATATTACTCTTTTATTAGATAAGATATACACACTATAAGCCCCATGCACAAAACTTGTGCAAGGGGCTTGGCCCTTGTAGCCGTGACTTCATCTGGAAGATTGTCTGGAAGGACATCTGGAAGGCCATTTGGCTGTCTGGTCTAATTACCATATTACGTTTTTATTATATATACTATAGGCCTGGTGCACAAAATTTGTGCATAGGAAGGGGGTCCCCTAAACTTGGCCTGCACTCTCTCCAATTTGGGACCCGTCAGCACCTCTGGCTCCTACCCGTTCACCTGCCTGCCAGCCTGATCCCCCCTAACTGCTCTCTCTTGCTGGTCTGATCCCCCTAACTAATCTCCTCTGACAACCTGTTTGCCCTAACTGCTCTTCCCTCCCTGCCTGATCACCTCTAACCTCCTCTGCCTTGGCCCTGCCATCATAGCTTTGTCCAGAAGATTGTCCAGATATTCAGTCTAATTAGCATATTGCCCTTTTATTAGTATAGATGCTGCCTTGTCCTAAAAATGCAGGTTGTTCCCACGTTTTCCTTTTGTGGAAGGGGAGTCCGCAGTAGCATCCTGGGTTCTGACCAGGGCTTATGCACTTGTGCTTTATCTCAGCAGATGTGATTCCTAGAAGAAGACTCTTGGATATACCTTGAACATTCCTATAAAATTTGTCAAATCATCCTCCAAAAATGTTGAACCACTTTAAACTCCCACCAACAACCATGCATGTGCCCTCCATGCCACTTTGATGCCAATATCATTGATTTATCCCTAGAAGCTTCCCTCCCATCTGCCGGAACTGCTTGGTACTTGAGGCAACCTCATTGTTCAGCTGGGACTTGATTACCCAAGATAAAATTATGCTGGAGGAAAAACAGTTTTCCTCTACCTTTCTAAGTTCTTAGTGGAGGCCCTTGTAATGAAAGACAGATTACCAAGAGAAAAACAAAAGTTCATTAACATGTGTACCTTGTGTATATTGGGAGATCCCAGTGGGAAATGAGTAACTCCTCAAGGTGGCTTAGAATGCATATTTAAATACCCTCTTCTTAGGGAAAGGGAACGGGAGATGTAGGCCTCTTAGAGGAGAGTAAATGATTTTTAGAAAAGATGAATGGGTGGGTGTGTGGGGGGGAATAGTTTGTAACAAAGTTTGGGTGTGATCTCAACTTCTACTCTCCTGTCCTGTGACAGAAGTCAGTCTTCTCTGCCTGATGACATTTTTCCCGTGAAGGGGACTTATGACATTTGAGCTCCTTTTGGGGATCTGATTTAAGGCAGATCAAGAGACTTTAGTGAAAGCCTCTGCATGCATTTGCTGTTTTTCAAGCATCTACAGCTCAAGATCATCAATATAACAACATGGCATATGTTGGAGTGGCATGTTCTCTGAACTTCAGCATAAATCCAACAAAAGCTTGTTTCCTCTTCTAGATGATTTGCACAGTAGTGTTATTCCCTGGACACAATATTCTGA
The DNA here is from genome assembly GCA_011751065.1 of Lasiurus cinereus. Lineage (NCBI taxonomy): Eukaryota > Metazoa > Chordata > Mammalia > Chiroptera > Vespertilionidae > Lasiurus > Lasiurus cinereus. The sequence continues at coordinate 8,843,673 of JAAGEH010000039.1, read as the reverse complement.
CCAGACCTTCCTGGGAGTGGTCTTAATATACCCTGTGCTTGTAGAAAGGTGTGGGACTCATTACTAAATAAACCAGGGGCAGTTTTCTCATCTTGTGGAAAGGGAGATAAAGTTATGATAGTTTATCTCCCTTTCCACAGGTTTATTTCCAGTTTGTGTCTCTGCTGCCCCTTCTTCTTCAGCAGCCCCAGAGTCTAGTCCACTGGGCTTGGGGCTGCTTGGTGCTGGAACTGTGAGTTTGTGTCTCCGATCTGGCCCTCTGCAGCCCCAGTGCCATGGTGGTGGGCCTTGGGGCTGCTGGGTGCCAGACTCTGTGTGTTTGTGTTCTGATCTGGCCCCCAGCAGCTCCAATGCTGTCATGGTAGGGTTTGGAGCTGCTGGGTGCTGGCCTACCTGCATGTTTCTGTCTCTGATCTGGCTCCCAGCAGCCCAGCACCACCATGGCAGGGCTTGGGGCTGCTGAGTGCCAATTCTTGCGGGTTTGTGGCTCTGATCTGGCCCCCAGCAGCTCCAGCACCATAATAGCAGGCCTTGGGACTGTTGGGTGCCGGGCCCCTCTGCAGGTTTGTGTCTCTGATCCAGCTGCCAGCAGCCCCAGCATTGCCTGGCTGCTATTGCTGTTGCCATCTTTGTTGGGTTAATTTGTACACTCACTCCTGATTGGCTGGTAGTGTAGTGTAGTGATGGTCAATTTGCATGTTTATCTTTTATTAGTGCAGACTAGTGGTCCAGTGCAAGAAATTTGTGCATGGGGGGTGTCCCTCAGCCTGACCTGCACCCTCTCCAATCTGGGACTTCTCAGGGGATGTCTGACTGCTGGTTTAGGCTGGTTCCTAACCACTTACCTGCCTGCTTGCCAGCCTGATCACCCCTAACTGACCCTCCCCTGCTGGCCTGATCATCCTTAACCCCCCACCAGCCTGTTTGTCCCCAACTGCACCCCCATGCCAGCCTGCTCTCCCCAACTGCCTCTCTCTGGCCTGCTTACCATCTGCCACCCTGCCATCCTGATCACCCCCAATTGACCCCTTGCCAGTCTGCTTGCCCCAACTGTCCCTCCCCCGCCCCCTCTTCACTGGCCTGCTCACTCCTAATTGCCTCTGGCTCAACCCTGCCACCATGGCTTTGTTCAGAAGATCTCCCAGTCTAATTAGCATATTACCCAGATATATATATTAGAGGCCTGGTGCACAAAATTCATGCATGGGAGGGTCCCCTCAACCCAGCCTGCACCCTCTCCAATCCAGGACCCCTCAGGGGATGCCCAACGGCCAGTTTAGGCCCAATTCCGGGAATCAGGCTTAAACTGGCAGTCAGACATCCCTCTCAGAATCTGGGACTGCTGGGTCCTAACTACTCACCTGCCTGACTGCCTGATTGCCCCTAATTGCCCCTCTTATTAGCCTGATCAACCCTATCTGCCTCTGTCTGCCAGCCTGTTCTTCTCCAATTGCCCCACCCCCCCATCGGCCTGGTTTCCTCCAACTGTCCCCTCTGACAGTCTGGTCACCCCAACTTCCACCCCCTGCTGGCCTGGTCACCCCTAACTGCCCTCCCCCTCCACCGGCCTCCAGCCTGGTCACCCTAAACTGTCTCTCTCTACCAGCCTCGTTGCCCCTATCTGCCCCCCTTGCTGACCTGGTCGCTTCCCACTGCCCTGTCCTACTGCCCTGGTCACCCTCAACTGCTCCCCCCTGTCAGCCTGTTCACCCCCAACTGCCCCCCCTTCCCTGCCTCGTCACCCCATACAGCCTGCTGTTCAGTTGTTTGGTCATCCCTTACTAACCCCCCTGCCAACCTTGTCACCCCATACAACCTGTATTCGGTCATCTGTCTGGTCTGTTTGGTTGTTTTGGTCATGACAGCTCCTGGTTTTTTATATAATAGGGTATCTATATCTATATCTATATCTATATCTATATCTATATCTATATATGCATGCATTTGTCAAGAGGGGTAGGGAGGCCAGGGAGAAGCATGGGTTATGACTTTTCCCCTCCACCCAGTTTCTTCTGTTCTTACCCTGTTCTTCCTCCGGTTTCTTGGCTGTAAAGTTCACAGCTGCGGTGGCTCCCTGTCCTGTTAGCCCCACCCAGTAGAGCAGTTTCTCTGTGTGGGTACAGGAGCTGCATGAGGTGAGGAACAGTAGTTCCTTCTCCAGGGTCTTCCTGTCTCTCCAGGAATCTACATGGAGAATGCAGCCCACATTACACAAATCCACATGCTCTCCTTACCTCCTCTGGGGCAGGAAACAGGGACCCTTTGCAGCCCCCCACTTCTCTTTGAGCACATGTGTTGACCTTGTGTAGACCATAAGATCATAAAGGGGCCGTCCATCTGATGACCAAGTAGAAAACAGCGTGCCCTATGCTTGGGAAGAGCCAGGCATGATCACCGCTCGGCGACAGGAACCTTCGTGCAGAGAAACACATATCCTTCTCTTGCTGGAGGGGTCAGAGGTGGAGGTGGAGGTGGCACTGGCATTGCTCACCTGAGAATTCACTGATCACAAGGAAGAAAATTTTCCAAAAGCTATGTTTTTGGAATATAGGCATTTGAAGCTTGACACCCAGAAAGAGATTCCTTTTTTTTTTTTTTCTTTTTTTCCTAATATATCACTTCTCTGAGGCAAGTAGCCAGAGCCTCCTGGCTGCCACTGCAATGTGTGTGTCCCAGGGGTGGCTGGAGAAGGGGTGACCACTGATGACCTCATCTTTCCAGGCATTTGGAATTCTAATCTGGTGTAAAAAAAAAAAGGACAAAATAGAAACTTTTATCTTCTTCCTTCATCAGGGACTGAAAAGTTTGAAAGGGAATGTAAACAATTCGGACAGAACCCATCTCAGCTTTCAACGCAAGGCAAACACACTCTCCCTGCGCAGGGAGGAGCAAATAAAAAAATCAGCACACACACTGTAGTTAAAAAAGCAGCACACAGCAGTTCAAAATTAGGGAACCAGGTTACACAGCCAGCACAGAAGTTTCCTCACGGAATGGGTGCCTGTGAGAAACGAGGTGCAGGGAAACCGAAGCCATTCCAACAGCTCTTTGGGGAGTAGTTCGTAAAGTTGCAATACAGTTCAGTCATTTTTTGTATATTTTATTGTAATTCATAATCTTGCTCTTGAGTCCAGTGAGAGAGGAATGAGTACCGAACTGTAATTATATTCAGATTTGAAGTGAATAGGCAAATCTGCCAAAAGTTTATTCCTGTCACAAACTGAACAGCATATGTAATTTAAATAAATCTGCTCAGCACTGGATTAGTAAAGAACTGTGTAGATATCCTAAGATTATGTTTTAAAAGATAAGAAAATAAAGTTTTCAAAACATATACTCCCTATTAACCATCTACTTGCTATATCATCTCTCCATAACATTCCTGAGTTATCAGGCATGTTTTCATATGAGTGAGGAATGCATATTCTTAACTACAGTGATCCTATAAAATTATGGCCAGCCGGAAATTCTGGAAGCATCCTTAAGTATATGTGTCAGTGCTTCTCATTCTTTAAGTGCCTACGAGTCACCCGGGAAATTTGTTAAATGAAGATACTGATTCAGCAGGTCTGGGTGGGGCCCAAATTCCTGCCTTCCTAACAGACTCCCAGGTGATGCCCAGATCCCTGGTCCCTGGACCACACTTTAGGCAGCAGGGTTGCAGATGGCCGGAAGATCAAAGGCTCTCTGCTGGAGACTCCAGAGAACCCCAGGGCGGCCTCCTTCCTCTTATCCCCTCCCTGTTTTGGGCAGGTGGCACCTCCCACAGTGCCAGGATGCAGTTGCAGGCGATTACTTCCTGAGAAGCCAGTTTGATTGGATGGGAAGCTGTGATTGGATGGGAAATCTGTCCGCGTTGGCCGGTGTACCTGGCAGGCTCATGACGTCCTCAGTCTGCTTGGTACATCTGGGCCATCATGTGTCTGGAGTATTTGGTCCACCTAGGCAGGTGAAGGTTTTGGCCTTTGTGTTTTCCCTATACCATGCCAGAGCCCCAGTGAATGCCATTTAGGTGGCCCTCCAAGTCAGGACAGCAGCCCAGGGGTATGCTTTATAGGTTGATCGGACTTCTAAAGCCTTAAAATGACCTGCAATAGGAGTCATCCTCAGCCTATTAAAAGAGGCTCGGCCTCTGTCCCTCCTCATTCCTAGCCCTCATTGCCACCTGGAGATTTCCCACATGGAGAGTACCCTCCAGGGAGCCTGGAGAAAGAGCTCCTGCAGAGACCGCCTAGCTCACAGGGCTCCCTTCACTCCCCATGGAACAAACAGACAAATGAAGCAACTTCCCTCTCCTCTTTCCTATCTCTGGACTTTCCACAGAGGGAAAGAAAAAAGAGCAAAGGACTCTCCTCAGTCCCCTGCCCCAAATGCTGAGCATCAGTTTTCTCATGGAGACAATGAGAGTTCTAACTTGTAGGATTGTTATGAGGGTTAAATAACATCATGTGTGAAATGAATAGAAAATGAAGGTGACTATTTATTTTAGCTATAAAAACTCTGAAGAGATGCATAATAAAAACAAGACTCGGTTAAAACTTGGGGAAACATAACTTTTATGTAGATAATAACCCTGTAATTTATTGTTTAAACTGGAACACTTTTGAACACTTTTGAACATTAAAAATTCTGCATTTAGCTATTAATAACTATGGCAGGACAACAGGTATGAACACTCTCTCAATAGGACATGTAAATGTGTAAGTTAAAAAAAAAGTCTGGTTCATATTCTTGAAAGGTTTAGAGAGTTTTAGGAATTAGGAGGTCCATGGAGGAGGAAGGTATAATTGATTGGGGGCTTGGAGCTGCCAAAGGCATACATCCATAGAAAACAAAAGGATAAGGGGAGAGGAAGACATTCATTCACAGAAGATAGGGACAAGCCACAGGGTATGAGGAGAAAAAGGAAATAAACTTTCACAGAGGATAGAGAGATACTGACAAATGGGAGAAAGAAGAAAAGAGATTTTCACAGGAGACAGAGAATTCTACCACTGAACCGGGGAGAGCAAAAGGGGTCACTACGAGGGGTTTGTGCTTTGAAGTTGATATTCTACCAATTGGAAGGTAGCACCAAGAAACAAAGAACTGCAGCCTTTATAAATTTTAGAAAAAGGGTCTTAATGGGTTGTCCCCTGGGGACCACCTCCCTACATGGGAGTCTGTACTTGTTTTCAATAAATTTCCACTCTTCATCTACCACCTTTTGTCTATGGCTTCATTCTTTGAATCCACCTGGACATGAACCCGGGAAAGAAACCACCCTTGCATCCTGCTCAGGAAAAACCCCCTGACTCATTCTCAAAGAAAATTGGGGAGATTGTTGTTTCATCATAAAAAAACATCTGAAGTAAGGGAAGAATCAGATAAAAAGCCAATAGTGAATTAGAAATGATCAATAAAAGCCAACACAAGTGGAACAGAAGACTGGATGATACAGAATATTAAATCAGTGACTTGAGAAAAAGAAGTAAGAAATAGTGCTGATACACCTGAACATACACATGCAAAAAAAGAAAAGTAAAGTAAAGATTCTAGACACAGCCTTTACATCTTTCACAAAAATCAACTCAAAATGGATCACAGCCCCAAACATAAAATACAGAACTATAAAACTGTTGGCAGATAACATAGGAAAAATATAGATGACATTGGATTTGGCTATGATTTCTTAGACAAAACATTTAAAAACCTCTGTTCTGAAAAAAAAAAAAGATACTGTTAAGAGAACAAAAGGACAAGCCACAGACTGGAAGAAAATCTTTGCAGAACATAGATAAATAACTGATATCCAAAATATATATGGAACTCAGACAATTCAAAAATGAGATAAAAGACCTGTCAAAAATTGACAGAAGATCTGAACAGACATCTCTATAGTGAAGTGATGTGGATGACAAATGAGCATTGGAGGCAATGCTCACCCTCATGTGGCACCAGGAAAATGTCAGCTGAGACAGGAGTTACCACTACCTAATTGTCACAACGCTGAATGCAAAAACCACCACCAGCATCAAGTGCTAGAGAGAATGGAGAGCACCAGAATTCTTAATCATGCTGTTGGGAATGCAAAATAGAACAGCCATTTTGGAAGTCAGTTTGGCAATTTCACACAAAACTAAATACAGCCTAAGCAAAAGTAGGCTTACAGTGTTTTTGTATGGAAAAGTGATACAGTTAATAGCTTATAATAAAGAACTCAAGAATAAGAAACTATTGCACAAAAGGAATTGTGAGCATAATGAAAGTACAACTGAAGTTATGATTGTTATTATGATTAAGAAATAATAAAAACAAAAAACCAAAATATTGAAAGAAATTACATAATGTTTCATGAAATATTTACAAATATTGATTATATTAGAGGCCATGCAGTTTTTATAAATTACAAATCATAAGAATTATAGACACAAAGTGCAATAAGACATAAAATGTTAATGCAAGTATAAACACACAAAAATAAAACTTCTTGGCAACTTAAAACTTTTTGAATAACCTGGGGCCAGGATGAAATTCAAGCAGCAATTTTGGACCACTTAGAAAATAATGTCAATTTAAAAATGACACGTCACAATGAATAAGATGTGGCCTAAGCTGCACTCACAGACAGCTTCATCACCTTAAGTGTAATGAGAAAAACTGAACCAAGATTTTAACTCAGCTTATGTTTTCAAATGCTTTCAGGCTCGGCTGTTGAATTGGCCATGAAAAGCAGCTTTTCACCTCCTATTTGCTGTTGGCCTTTCTCATGGATGCTAGGATGTGTGGAGCTCTTCTTGTTATTGCTCCTGCAGTATCTGGAAGGGATCACAGCGCCTCTGGAGCCTGGGAGAACCACCTAGATGGTGGTGTTCAAGTTGCTAAGTGGTGGAGGCGCCCTGAAGGCTCTGACCGCACTGGGTGGGATGCCAGTAGACACAATGTCAATGTCAGCGTGACACTATATGCATCAGGTTGCCCTGAAGAAAGCATGGCAATACACACTGAAATGCAAACAGAAATGATACACTGTCAGTTTAAATGAGAAAGGTATGCTTTCCTTTTTCTTCTTTTCTTTTAAAAAGCCATTGTTAGGTCTGGATGGTAAGAATAAATTATGTATGTAGAGAAATACATCTGTAGGGAGTGGTTATAGGGTTAAGCCTTGGACTGACCTGCTGGCAAAGCCACAAACAAGTCCCAGCTTAGAGGGCACAGTCCTCTTAGCATAATTAAGCTTGATCTTATGAAGCTCCCTAAATCATCCTTGCTGCCAAAACAAGTAAAACTCACAAGAACATTGTAACTCTGGTGACCACTACCTTGTTTACCTCTGACTATAAAATAAAGCATTAGCTTGCATTTGGATCTGTTCTGTGGTCTCGGGCAGGCACAGAAGATCCCCTAGACACAGCTTATTCTCTTTGCTTGTCTTTTCTTCACCCTTCCTCAGGCTTGCCGAACCCTTGGCTGTGCTGGTGTGGCACAGACATCTATATGAATTGTCTAGCTGAGGCAGGGCCTTCAGCAATCACTTGGTTAAAACATACATTTTAGCATTTGCATGCTTTACTGCCTGCACAGTTTCAGGTGACTGTCGCGTGGTTGTTCTGTATATGTGTGCCTAAGTGACAAAATTAAATTGTATGTGTCAAAATGTACAGTTTTCACTTGTGAAATTGCAAATTATAAATTACAAATATCTCCACTAAAAATAAATACTACTTGGATAGACTGCTTGAAACTGGGATTTCATATGGGATTTGCAGGTTTGCTGTCCTGGTTATCCACAGAGCATCCTTATAGAAGAGGCCTTTTGAAGGTAGGGACAGGAGATAATGATGGAGGGGCTGATGATGGAACTAAATAACATCAATAAGCTTTCAATGTTCATTCCTTAGAACTGGTTTTAAAAAGCATATCAGACTCTCCCAGTTTCTAAGCTCTGTAGGCCAGCCCCGTCTCTCTTGTGTGTCACATGGAGTGCTGAGGCCACAGTGGGCATGAGGCAGGACTCTCACTGTCAGTCAGTCTCCAAGAACCAAACTTCCATAGCTGTATTATTGACACATCAAAAAAGAATCTGAACCTGTCTGTTAAAAGAGAAGTAAGAGTATGGATATCTTTAGGAATAAACGTATTTGTTAAGTGCACTAGCTACTAGTTTTAAAAGAGTTGGGGCATGTTTCCTTTTATGTAGAGAAATGCCTCTAAAGAGTCATGGGAACATCACATCAGTAGGAATATCCTACAAAGGGGAGTATGAAACACTTTTGTTATTTTGCTCTATCCAATGAGCCAAACAAGCTAGGGTGAGTTACCAAGTATTTGAAGCATGTTAACCAATAGATTTATCATAAAATTCTATACCTCATCATTTATGGGGGAAATGCTTTGAAGATAATTTTCCTTTGCCATATTTTAAAAAAAAAGCCCTATCAAGCAAGATAAAGTGAATAAAGGATTGGCACTGGATGAGTCTGTATAATTTATATTTAAAGACTTTCATTGATATAAATTTTTGAAAATCAGAATTATCTAGCTTTCTTTTGGTATGCTTAGACCATTTACATGAGCATTTTTACTCATTGATCAAGTCATTAGTTTATTACTTCATGCCTTTACCAATTCAGTCAATTGATTAAATGCCTACTATGTTCTAGGCTGTTGTCAGAAATTGTATAGTCGGGGATACAGACAGTGTTGTTAGGGCTAAATTTGGAGACTATGAGAACATTGAAAGAAACATTGGCACCATCTCTGGGTGGGGAGCCGGACCACAGTGAAGAGAACTGAAGGAACATAGCAGCAGGAGTCTAAGCACAAGTAGAGTTTCAACAGGTGAAGGGAGAGTATGGGTGGCAGTGGGGAGAGGGAGAGAGCTGGAGGCAGCCTAAAGGAAGAGCCCTTGCTGTCAGGGGTGTAATGTGAAGAGTGTGGGGGGAAGAAGGGGAAAAGAGTCTCAAAAAGTAAGAAGGGTCCAGTTTCTGAAGGGCTTTCCATGTTTGGATTTTATCTTTAAATAACGGGTTCAAAGCACAAAGCAAATGTGACCAGATTTGTTTTACAATGGCAATTCTAAATGTGGAATGAAAAATAATTTAAATATGATGAAAATGTGACAGCAAAACTTGTTAGGAGACTATTAAAGCAATCCAGAGAAGAGATACCATATAGATCCAGAAAAGATACCAGTGGCATTAACTAAGGTACTGGCACTGGAGATGGATGGAAGAAAATTGAGTAGATGGCTTAGATAGAGTTAAAGGGCTTGGAATGGATGAGATGGGGGATGAGAAGGGAAGTGGGGAGGCCAATATGGCAGATTGTGGTTCTAGTCACAGAAGAGAAGGAAGCATAGGGAGATAGAAGAAGGGAGCAAAGACAGGAAATTCTGTTGTAGACATACTTGTTGCCATTGGAAATCAAGGTTTCCACTAAGCCAGTGGTCGGCAAACTCATTAGTCAACAGAGCCAAATATCAATAGTACAATGATTGAAATTTCTTTTGAGAGCCAAATTTTTTAAACTCAAACTTCTTCTAACATCCCTTCTTCAAAATAGACTCGCCCAGGCTGTGGTATTTTGTGGAAGAGCCACATTCAAGGGGCCAAAGAGCCGCATGTGGCTCACGAGCCGCAGTTTGCTAACCATGGCACTAGGCAGCTGAGTGTGTAGATCTCAAGTGGGCTGGAATAAAGCCATCATAATGAATGAAATTGCTGCTGGGATGTGCTCAGCCTCCCAGGACCCAGAACAGAAGGACATCTTCAAGGATCCATCAGCAGAAGAAAAGTCTATAGTCCAAAGAATACATGAGGATGTAATCAATAAAACTCAGAAAAGGGAAAATTCTGCAGACCTTAAGCTTATACAACAATTAAGAGATGTAAAAATAAAATGCGAAGTGTGGATCTCATTTACATGAACTAACTAGAAAAACAATTATAAGTAATTGGGGAAATTTAAACACTTCTGGGATATTTAATGGGAGGGGGGAGTGTTACTGTTAATTTTTTCAGTATGATAGAACTAGGACATTTATTTTTTATAGTTGTTTTTTTGTTCTTTTTCATTGTGGTAAAATAAACATAACAAAATTTACCATCTCAATCATTTTTAGTGTATAGTTCAGTGGCTTTAAATACATTCATATGTTGGGTCACTATCACCACCATTCATCTTCATAGCTCTTTCATCTTGTAAAACCAAAACCATGCACATTGAACACTAACTCCCTATTCCTCATTCCTCAGCCACTGGCAGCCACCGCGCCTCTCACTGTTTCTATGACTTGTCAAAATGTCTTATGAGGTGAAATCATACAGTGTTTGTCTTTTCATGTCTGTTTTTCTTGTGATTTCACTTAAATGTGATTGTTTTTATAAAAAAAATAGAGATACATATAGAAATACTGACAGATACAGTAATGTGATATCTCACATTTAATGTAAAATAATCTGGAGGAATAGAGAGTGGAGGAATGATTAAGGTATAGATGAAATGAGAATGGTAAAGCGTTGATCATTGTTGAAGCTGGGTAGTGGGTACATGGGGACTCACTGAACCATTCTCTCTATTTTTGTGTTTGTGACTTTCCATAATAAAAGTTAAAATTATAAATAATATTTTCCTGTCCTCATGGCCAAATTAATGCAATATAACTTTTTTAAAAAATATATATTTTATTGATTTTTTTTACAGAAAGGAAGGGAGAGGGATAGAAAGTTAGAAACATCCATGAGAGAGAAACATCAATCAGCTGCCTCCTACAGCCCCACTCTCCCCTCATTGGGGATGTGCCTGCAACCAAGGTACATGCCCTTGACCAGAATTGAACTAGGACCGTTCAGTCCACAGGCTGACTCTCTATCCACTGAGCTAAATCAGTTAGGGGAAAGCTTTTTTTTTTTTTTTTTTTTACCAATAAAATCTGGTGTGGAAACTCATTCTACAAAGTATAGGTTGAAGAATGGTTCTTCTTGCATGCATAAGGCTGGGATCCCTGTGTCTTGGCTTCCCCAAACTCTGGTTCTCTCAAAGAATATTGCTGATAAGTAGGCAGACATGTGGGGCATGGTAATGAGGAACAGCATTGCCAGGGATATTACTTAAACTTTCTCCTCACCCCCTCTATCTTCCTCAAGAGACAGAGAGCACATAGCCCAGTACTGAAAATTTTTTCATATTTACCATCAAGTAAAGTCAAAGGAGTTCCAAGGATTTCTTCAAAGTAATTGACATCAGGTTCTAAAGGTGATATCATTTTTCCATAAGCATTTTCACTGGAGAAAACATATTGCATTTCTGTCATGCAGATAATAATTTTTTGAACATGTTTTACTTTTAAATTTGGCCTTACATAATTAATTTCCAGTGTCCAGGAAAAATAACCATCTACACTAATAAAAGAGAAACATACAAATCAGCCATACCTCTGCTATGCCCACAAGCCGCGCCCACCAGCCAATCAGGAGCTAGCATGCAAATTAACCCAACCATGATGGCAGTGGCCATGGAGCTGAAGTAAGCAGGAGGCTTGGGTTACCCTGGAAATGGAGGAAGCCAAACTTTCTGCCTGTCCTGGCCAGCCCTGGAATCTGCTTAAGGCTACAAAGTTTTAATTATAGAAGATAAATAAATCCCAGATACCTGCTTCCAGCCAGCTCTGGCCTCCACTCAAGGCTACAAAGTTTCAATTATAGAAGATAAAGAAATCCCAGATACTTACTTCCAGCTGGCCTTGGCCTCTGCTCAAGGAGGTGCTGCGGAAAAAAAGAAAAAAAAAGAAAAAAAAAGAAAAAGAAAAAAGAGGGGCTGGGAACTCAGGTCGCTGCGGGAAATGGGGTGATCAGGCCAGGATGGGATAGCAGTTAAGGGTGATTAAGCTGATGGGGGTAAGCAGATCAGCAGGGGGGCCAGTTGGGGGAGAGCTGGCTGTCAGTGGGGGTCAGTTGGAGGTGATCAGGACAGTGAGGAGGGGAAGTTTGGAGTGAGCAGGCTAGCAGGGGGGTAGTTGGGGGTGAGCAGGCTGGCATGGGGGGCAGTTGGGAATGATCAGGCTGGCAGGCAGCGTGATTAGGGGCAATCAGGCAGGCAGATGGGCAGCTGGAGCCAGCAGTCCTGGATTGTGAGAGGGATGTTCGACTGCCAGTTTAGGCCCAATCCCTGTAAACCAGCAGTAGGACATCCTTCTAAAGGTCCCAGATTGGAGAGAGTGCAGGCTGGGCTGAGGAACACCCCCCCATGCACGAATTTTGTGCACTAAGCCACTAGTTTATATATATATAAGTCTAACCTACTGAACGGACAGTCGACCAGTTACTATGATGTGCACTGACTACCAGGGTGCAGACGCTCAACAAAGGAGCTGCCCCCTGGTGGTCAGTGCCCTCCCACAGTGAGAGTTCTGCTTGGCTGACTGACCCCTCTAGAGGTCCACCAGCTGGGCAGCAGCCACTCATTCCCTCAGTAGGCCTGCAGGTCCAATCTCTGGAGAATGGGCTAGGCACCAATGAACCAGTGCCACTGACAGGATTTTGACAGCACTGCCTGCCTCCTGGAAGTCAGCCTCAGGCACCATGGCTGCTTCCTCCCTAGATGGTCCAAAAGGAAGAAACAATATAAAAGTGGCCCCCAGGTGGCTCATGACAACTGGCACAAATATGAGCAGGATGGATCTGGATCCTGAGTCGGCAAGGGCGTCCCACTACCTGCCTGGAGGGATGATTGCATCCAGGCTCCCTCCCTGCCACCACTCACTTTTGGGCAGGTGCCAGATGCAGGGCTCATGGCTGCTGAGTGCTGCTGTGGTCGCAGCATGAGCCTCTCCAAATAGGGACTGACTGGGCTGGAGCCCTTGGTAGGTGCAGCGAGGCCAGATGAGCAGGAGCAGCAGGCAGGAGGGGCAGGCAGCGTTGGACTGTGGGTCACGGCCCAGTTCCTGCAGGCCACCCCAAGGACCCCACCCATGTACGAATTCATGCATACTATGAATGTACTATAAATCTATATAGAATGTTTCTCTATCCTATACACTATACCATTACATCTTCTAAAACTACGATGCATTCATCAAAGCTCAGAAATTAACTTGACACAATGCTATTAACTGAACTATAGATTTTATTTGTATTTCCTTGATCTTTCCACTAATGTCTTTTTTTAAAATTTGGGGTTCAATCCAGAACCCTACCCTGAATCTGGTTTTCACATCTTCTCAGTCTCCTCTAATATATGACAGTTTCTCTATCTTGCCTTGACTTTCATGAGCTTGATACTGAAATGTACAAATTTAAAAATCAGTGCATCATACCCTCCCCCAAGGTTGAAGGAGATCATGAAAAGTGGGGTGCAGATAGTCTTTATAGAAGCATTTGGTCTGATAAGTTTTAAAAGCTGAAACATTATCTTGTTCTTGCAGCTCCTTTCATTCTCCACCCGCCTTTCCCTTCTTTTTTCCAATCCAATCAAGGTCTTTTATTTAGGATTCAGCCAAAATGACAATCCTCTATTAATGAAGATTTTCTGTTTATAGGCCATGTTGGCACTTGCTATCTTTTGAAAAGGAAAACATAACACACAGTCATAGTAAAGGGCTTTCAGATGGTTCTGTGGAGAAAACCACTATGTGGCCATACTGCATCTAGCAGCCCACTAAGTCTACCACAACCAATCATGGGACTGGGACTTGAGATACTTAAAAAATTATCTTTATTAAAGATGTCCTTTTTGCTCATTTATCGTTTATTCCCCCCCCTCATTGAGCCCCTTTACCTTGTCCCTACCCCTCCCAGGCCTTCACCACTTTATTGTCTGTATCCATAAGTTAGGCATATAAGATCCCCAGTTAATCACTCTCGTACCACTCCTGCCTTTAAGGTACTTCTTTTAAAGCCAACCACCCACTTTTATTTAAAAAAATACTGCAACAAAACACAAAACAAACTTGACTTAGCTAGTGGGAGCTGCCGCTTTATTGACACAGTTGCTTTATGGCCTAAAATGGGGTTTAAATAAATGTATGCTCTGGTAGTCACTTTCAGAACCCAGTATTTTATATCTGGGTTGCTGCCTTTCTGCCAAGGTTTAGCACTTCCATCTTCCTCTCAGTCCCCATGAGGCAGAATGCACACTTGTCATTCCTTGGAATCTTATTCACCTTGGGCACTCTCTCCACACATACGAAATGCATCACCCAAGCGTGAGCGGGTCAACTTGCTGTCCACTGTTTCAGTGGTAACTTTATTTTTATCAGTAAATTTAAAATATTTAAATTTTTAACAGAGCAGAAATTACTATCCTCAACTACAGTGAAGACTCATTAATCTAGACTAATTCCAAGTCTATAATGATTATTCATGAATGGTAAATGCTTTAAGTAAAAAAAAAAAGTGGACATTATGTCTTTTTCAGTTTGTTCGGGTGTAAAGTAAATCTATTCCGATGTCAGTTGCTATTTCAAAAGAAGGAACGATCTTATGAAATTAGTGAGTTGCCTAATATGTTTTAGGATTTAGAGATTTTTCTGTGGTAAGGAATTTTGAGATTTGATATATCATAGTGTGATGGTACATGTTATGATTTGGTTGATAATAGGTATCATTCTTGATCATAATGGAACCACTTCTTTCAAACTGGCATATGATTTAGAATTTTTACTGTCAAACTGAACTTTCTGCCCATTTGTATTATAAGCTCCTCGAATCTTCTGTGTTTTGTGTCCCTAACCCACTCTCACAATGGCTGCTTCGCAATGGGGCTCATGAATATGCCTCACGTGTAGAAAATGCTTAGTACAATTTTCCATAAATATTGTCATACGTGATTATCCCAAACGTGTGGATTTAAACCAGCTGAGAGCAGCCAGATGTGCTCTTTTGTTCATTTCTCATCTCTCCTGGTTTTTAAGTCTCTCATTAACTTGCTGGTGTTATCAGCGTCAGTGTGGCATCAGGATGATTGGACTGCAAATAACAAATAATCAGATAAAAAGGGCCTGGACAACAAAAAGATTGTATTATCTCTCATTTCAACAAGTTTGGGGGCTGAGTGATTAAAAGGCTGATTGACTTAGAACCTTGACTGTGACACCCAGGACCCATTTTCCCTGTGGCAGCTGCAGACCTTCTTCCTGCAGGCTTGTAAGCTGGTGCCGCAGTTGCCCTGGACGTACTTTGATAGAGTTGTGCTCTAAGACCAGAGAGAGGGCCTCCTTTTTCCTCTGCCTTGTCAGAAGCTCCACAGAGGACCTCCTTCACAGCACTTTCCCATTCCTCCCTGGTCACTGGCAAGGAGAATGGATTCACCACTGTGTGTGCAAACCCAGGAAGATCCCCCTCGGGCCAGAAGGGGCCAGATCTTTGGAAACATTTGGCTGCTCAGTACATAAGCAAAGCCGGTTCTCCCGTGAGTAAGAGGTGGATAATAACTGCTGGGGGAGACAGCAGTGTCTGCTGCAAGCACACGTCTTCCTGGGAAAAGCCATAGGTGCCATGTAGTTTGTGCTTTCTGTTGTTTGCCTGGGTCCCCTCCATAGGAGAGTGTGGCCATGCCCTTTTGGTGGCTTTCCTCCTTGGTGACCTGACTCAGGTTTCCTTCATATCCAAGGATAACCTGCTGAAAGAAGATGGTGCCAGCTCTTGGCGATAAACCAGTGATGAGTCTAAGAGTGGTGTAATCTCAGTCCCATTGACCAGCGAGTGGTTTAAGAATGTCCATGTGACCCAGTCCTGGTCACTGAGATAGAAGACACGTTTTCTTGAGGGGTTTCTGGGAAATATTTTTTTAGTCCATCAAATGGGAGATGAGCAAGGGGTGTGCTCCCAACTTGCTTTTGGCCTTGGAGCTTGGTTGTTTGAAGACACATGCTCAGGGCTTGCTGCAGTCATCTCAGGACCTTCAATGGAGACACTCTTAACACACAGGATGGCAGGCAGAGGCAGAAAGGGCCTGTGTACTGTGAATGTCATGAGCAATTAATTGCCTCAACCCTGGGACTGCTTACCTCCAGCCTTCTCCCTAGGGAGATAGCAGCAAAGCCCACTCACTTTAAATCAGCGTTTCTCAACCTGTGGATCGCGACCCCTTTGGGGGTCGAATGACCCTTTCACAGGGGTCGCCTAAGACCATCGGAAAATGCAGATATTTACATCACGATGCATAACAGTAGCAAAATTTCATGGTTGAGGGTCACCACCACATGAGGAACTGTATGCAAGGGTTTCGGCCTTAGGAAGGTTGAGAACCACTGCTTTAAATGATGTAGAGAGCTAGTTTTAGATGGCTGTGTTACTTGCTGCTGCATCATCCTGACGGGTAATCTTCTTTCTAGGAATATAATCTCAAAGCCTTTTATTGTGACACATGTGCATAAATAAGTGCAAAAGTGCTTTTCCTTTTTTTTTTTAAATAATAGCTGAAGTCTGCCTCAGGCAAAAGGAACCAGAGAACACATATGTATACATAATTGAAACTCAATAAATATTCATTTATAAACAAGTAAATGCTCTAGGTTACTATAATAATTTTCTCAGGGAACATATTATTTTTGGATCTTTATATCAACTAACGGTATTTCTTTGGCACAACTAGGAGCCCCGTGCTTGTTTCCTCACTAAAAATTATACTTCTGCACATTTTTCTGCTGCTTTGGGACGTTGGATGCTCCCGGAAATAATTAGTTTTAGCAGAGACTGTGCCTTTTTCCTCTTTAACTGTTAGCTGGCAACTTGCTGTTGCTAGCAGTTAGCTAGCTGTAAGCATCTATCTGGAAGTATGTTTTCACAATGCTTTCTCACAGACATTCAATATTGCATGGACTCTGTTTCTTTTTATTTAAAAAACCTTTTCATATATGAACTATATGAAATACACAGTGAAGTCCAAAAAGTTATATGACAAATGCTGATGTACCCTCAGCTACATACTCATATTCAACTCAGGCTGAATATATGCTAGCATGTAGCCACATTTCCTTAAAGAAAAAGCTATAAATTTATCTTTATCTATTCCCCTCTTTTCCCAGAGGTAACCATTGTCTTGATGATGACAGTAATGACAACAATGATGACGATGATGATAAAGATGGTAATAAAAACAGCAGATCCACTGTATGCAGGCCATTATTCTGAGCTCTTTTTCTACATTCACTCCTTTAATGCCCACACTAAATATCGTTCCCCGTTTTACAGATGAGGGGCTGAGAAAAGGCTAGTTAAAGAAATTCTCCAAGGCCACACAGTTAGCAACCAGAGGAGCAGGAGTACAGGTTTGCCTGATCCACATTGCTGTGTATCATGATGTACTTTCTCTCAATATATATGCACCAATAATAAATATGCATAGGGGTTATTCATATATTTTTAAAAATTATATTATTTGGTAACATTTGTGTTTTCCCCTAGTTTTTTCTTTTTCTGGTCCCTGTTGCAATGAACAGCCTAGAACATGTTTCCTGTGCAGGTGTGGCTCCTGGAAATCTCTGAGGAGCTCAAGGCCTGGCTGGTAGCTTATGCACATTACCAGTTTTTGTTTTTGTTATTCCAAAATTCTCCTTCAAAGTAGGTGTACTCATTTCCAGCCATGCTGGCAACTATACACAACTATTCATTTCTCAGTAGCCCCACCCATTCTTGGTGTTATTGGATATATTTATTGGATATCAATGATTGACTTTTGCCAGTTGCTAGGTATGGAGTGGTTTTCGCTTGTTGTTCTACTTTGCATTTTTCTTTGATTACAAGAAAGATTGAAACATCTTTTTATATGTTTATTTGTGCTTTCCTTTCTCTTGGATTAATGATCTTGCCTAGTTTTTAAGGAATTCTAATATATTATGACTATATAAAGCCAGTTATATGTGTTGTAAACATCTTCCCATGGTAGATACTGACTTTCTTTTTGGTGTCCTTCTGATCCACAGAAGTTCTGAGTATCATATATTTATTTTCCCAATATAGTTTATGCTTTGGGAATCATAAATAATATGGCAATACTTAGACATTATCAAGATATTTTTCTATATTTTCTTTTTAAAATCTGCTTTTCACATTTAGGTGATTTCATGTATGATATGAGGTAGCCAATTTCACCTGCTTTTTGTGTGAATAGCTGGACCTGTCTTTTTCTATAAGAGGGTGTACCAGCATCATTTATTGAATACTCTTATTCTGTGTCCGTGATTTGTAATGCTAACTCTGTCATATTGCAAATGTCCATATCTAAGTGGTTCTATTTCTAAGCTCTCCATCCCTGTGGCGGTATCACACTGTTTAAGTTACTTTTGAATATAACGAGTGCCAATATTCAAAAGGATAAGCCTCCCCTCCCCCATTTTTTTCTTCCTCTTTCTTCTGAAGCCTCATCCCTGCTCCTTGTCTTTTGCAATTTTTAAGCTTATCTTTGTCAAGTTCTTTGAAAAATGCTACTGAGATTTTTATTGAGATCATATTGAATTTATAGGTAAATTGGAGAAAATTGCAATCCTTAAAATATTGCACCTGCCCATCCATGAATATAGTAAATCCTTGTTTCTTTCCCCCTTCAATAAGGTTTTGTTGCTTTCTCCATAAAAATCTTACACACCATTTGTTAGATTTATTTCTGGACATCTTAAAAGCTTTTACTGCTGTGGTTAATGATGTCTTTGAACAAAACTATTGATTTTTGTATATTGATTTCTAGCAAACTTGCTGAACTTTCTTATAAGCACTAATATTTATTTGTAGATTCTCTTGGATATTCCATGTAAGCATATATTTTATGTATAATTACATTACTTTCTTTCCCCCAATTTTTAATATTTGTGTGTGTCTATTGTGCTTTTAAAAATTGAGATATAATTCCCCTCATAACAAAATCCACAGGTTATAATTATTTAGTTCAACTGTATACACTTGTGTAAATTAACACCCTAAATAAGATACAGAACACTTTCATCTCTCCAAAAAGTTTCCTCATGCTTCCCTACAGTCAGTTCCTAACCCCTGAACCTAGACAAACAACTCTGCTTTCTGTGGCTATAAGTTAGTGTTTCCTGTCCTTGAACTTGATGCAAATGAAGCCTACTGTATATTTTATTTTGGGACACTGCTTTTGCCTAACACAGCGTCATTTTTTTAAAAAATATTTTATTGATTTTTTACAGAGAGGAAGGGAGAGAGATAGAAAGTCAGAAACATCGATGAGAGATATCGATCAGCTGCCTCCTGCACGCCCCACAGTGGAGATGTGCCCGCAAGCAAGGTACATGCCCCCGACTGGAATTGAACCTGGGACCTTTCAGTCTGCAAGCTGACGCTCTATCCACTGAGCCAAACCGGTCTCGGCCACAGCGTCATTTTTTTAAAACAATATTTTTTAAACTTTTTTAAAAATATATTTTTATTGATTTTTTACAGAGAGGAAGAGAGAGGGATAGAGAGTTAGAAACATCAATGAGAGAGAAACATCAATCAGTTGCCTCCTACACACCCCCCACTGGGGATGTGCCTACAACCAAGGCACATGCCCTTGACCAAAATCGAACCCGGGACCTTTCAGTCCGTAGGCTGATGGTCTATTCACTGAGCCAAACCAGTTTTGGCTAGCACAGTGTCATTTTAAAACTCATTTATGTTGTCATCTGTATCAGTACTCTGTTTTTGTATGACTGAATAGCATTCATCTGTTTGTTTACCCATTCTCCTGTTGATACATATGTGGGCTATTTTGAATTTTTGACTATTTTGAATAAGGCTGCTATTATCAACATTTCAATCTTTTAACTGTTTCTTTTTATTTTCTCATTATGTTGACAAGGACCTGTAGTAAAACAATGAAAGTAGAATGATGAGGGTATCCTTACATTTTTAACATTGTTCATTTCAATATTTGCAATACTTTTTAAAAATATATTTTTTTATTGATTTCAGAGAGGATAGGAGAGGAAGAGAGAGAGATTAGAAACATCAGTGGTGATAGAGAATCACCGATCTGCTGCCTCCTGCACACCCCCTCTGGGGACCAAGCCAGCAACCCAGGAATGTGCCTTGACCTGGAATCCAACTGTGACTTCCTTGTTCATGGGTCGATGCTCAACCACTGAGCAACACCAGCCAGATTGAAAAAAAAAACTTTATTAACAGAGTTCCATTGATTTCCAATTTGCTTAATAGAATTTATTTGGAAGAAGGTATATTTGTTAAATCAAGATTGATCATTGAATTGTATTAAATGCCTTTTCTCCATCTATTGGAATAAAGTTTCTCATTTAATATGTTAATGTAATGATTATATTCATTGATCTAAACCATTTTTACATTTTTGGATCATGATTAGCAATGAGTTAAGAAATTACATGGCCTGATTTTAAAAATAATGTAGTATTTAAAGCATGTGTCTCTTCGTTCATGTATGGAAGTGGCCTACAGGTTTTTCTTTCCAGTTTTGTTTCAAGGTTTTATGGCCTCATAAAATGAGCTGAATAGCTGTCTTCCTTTTTCTATCTTTCTAAAGCAATTTTATCATATTAAAATTACCTGTTTCTTGAAGGCAGAACTTACTTGTAAAACCAGCCAGGCTTAGCATCATGTTTGTGTGTGGGTGGAGGGAGGGCAGCAGCAGGGGGCCTGGAGGTCCAGCAGTTTCTCTGAAATATATTTCTTCCTAAGCCAGTTATATTGTTACATTTTTCCAAAAAATTGCCCTTTTAATCTGTTTTCAAATTTATTTGTATTGTTTATAAGTTTTTCCTTTATTTTTCTAGTGCATCTCAATGTTCTTTTTATTCAGAGTGCTGTTTATTTTTAATTTCTCTCTTTTTGATATGTTAGCCAGATGTTTGTCTATTTCATTTGATTCTGAAAGAGCCATTTTTCCCCTTTGTGAACCTTCTTGACTGTATCTTTGCCTGTAATGTTATTATCTTCTGGTCTTACCTTTATTATGTCCTTCCTTCTAATTCATTTGCTATGCTTTTCTTTGTTAACTTTTGATTTAGATACTAACTAGCATCATTTTCAACCTTTCTGTTTTAGTTTATGCATTTACAGATATATTTCAATTGTTTTTAGTGGTGTGCCAGAGCCAACTATAGCTACCTCATACTGGTTTGTGAGAGCTGATTTTGTTTATTTCTTGCCAGTTCCACACTTTATGTTGGTAGCTTGAAATAGACTGGGTGGGATATTTACACTATGGACCTTGGCAAATACCCTCACACACACATACATCCACCTCCACTGAGAAGGTCTGATGGAAAACATTGACCAATATGCTGCTGATTGTCTTCCAGACTTGGTGTTTGTATTATAATTTGGTTCTAAAACTCCTTTATTTATTCTTTAATCTTTGGTTGCTTAGAAATATTATTTTTAAATGTCCAAGCATATGAAATCAATCTTATTGTTTTTTATTTTATTGGACTTGGCTGGTGGCATACTATATATGGTCAGTTTATTTAAAATAGTTCATGTACTAGTATACTTGAAAATGTGCATTCTTTAGTTCTCAGGGTTCTACATCTGTCCCTTTGTTAAACTTATTAATCATGTTATCCAAATTGTCTCTATCAATACAAATTTTTTCTCTGGCTTAATCTGTCAATTTTAAGAAAGAAATATTATAACCTACTATATTGATTTGTAAATTTATGTTTATTTTCCATTCATGATCGATTTATATATTTTGAGGCTAAATTGTTAGGTACATACTAGGATATGATTATTACATCTTTCTGATAAATTTTTCCTTTCATTAATATATAGTGTCCTCTTTATCTTTAAGTGTCCTTTATTATTTTAGTAAATGTCTTATTATTTTATCCAATACTTATGTCAACACCGTGGCATTTTTTTTAGTTACTATTTACCTGATATATATCTTTCCATCCTTTATTTTATTTTTATATATATATTTTTATTGATTTTCTACAGAGAGGAAGGGAGAAGAATAGAGAGTTAAAAACATCGATCAGCTGTCTCCAGCATGCCCCCCACTGGTACATGCCCTTGCTGGAATCAAACCTGGGACCTTTCAGTCTGCAGGCTGAAGCTCTATCCACTGAGCAAAACTGGTTTCAGCTTTCCATCCTTTATAATTCACCTTTTCATTATATTTTAGATGTGTTTCTTCAAAACAGCATATAGCTAAGTTTCTTTTCTATGTTTTTTATATTTTAATAAATAAGACAATATCTTTACATTTATTGTGGTTGATCAAATTTTTTACACTCATTCTCTTTCACTTCATGCCTTCTCCTGGCTTGATGATGAATTTTCTATTTCTTTCTTTCTTTCTTTTTTTATTTAAAGTATTACAAATAGCAGTACATATGTTTCCTTTTTTTCCCCATTGACCTTCCCCTAGCTTTCCCTACCCCCGGCACACGCCCTCATCCCTCCCCAATTCAGTGTCTTGGGTCCATTGGTATGCTTATATGCATGCATACAAGTCCTTTGGTTGATCTCTTACCTCCCCTCTGCTCAACCCCTCCCCAGCCTTCCTGCTGTAGTTTGACAGTCTGTTTGATGCTTCTCTGCCTCTGTATCTATTTTTTTTATCAGTTTATAATGTTCTTTATTATCTATAAATGGTTGAGATCATGTGGTATCTTTATTTCACTGACTGGCTTATTTAATTTAGCATAATGCTCTCCAGTTCCATCCATGCTGTTGCAAATGGTAAGAATTCCTTTTTTTTTTTTTTTTTTTTAGCAGCGTAGTATCTCATTGTGTAGATGTACCACAGTTTTCTAATCCACTCATCTGCTGATGGACATTTAGGCTGTTTCTAAATCTTAGCTATTGTAAATTGTGTTGCTATGAACATAGGGGTGCATATATCCTTTTTGATTGGTGTTTCTGGTTTCTTGGGATATATTCCTAGAAGTGGTATTATTGGGTCAAATGGCAGTTCCATTTTTAATTTTTTAGGAAACGCCACACTGTTTTCCACAGTGGCTGTACCAGTCTGCATTCCCACCATCAAAAAACTACTAGACTAAATAAATGAATTAGGTAATATAGCAAGAATCAAAATTAAAACCCAGAAGTCTATGGCCTTTCTATATACTTGAACTTACAGAAAGAGAAATTAAAAAAGCAATCCCATTTATCATTGCAACAAAAAATTAAGATCCTTAAGAATAAACTTAACCAAGGAGACAAAGGACCTGTACTCTGAAAATATCAGGACACTGAAAAAAGAGATAGAGGAAGACATGAACAAATGGAAGAATATACCATGTTCATGGATTGGTAGAATGAACATCATTAAAATATCCATACTACCCAAAGCAATCTATAAATTCAATGCAATCCCCATTAAAATACCAATGGCATACTTCAAAGACTTAGAACAAATGTATTGTAGTTGATCAGGTTTTTTATACTCACTTTCTATTTGTTTATATGGAATATTCTATACCTGCACATAAGAATAGAGACCAGTATAGGTAAAATGAACTCCATGTACCTAGTACCAGCTAGATAAAATTGTGTGACACCCTACCACATTTGTTTCAAAACTTCCTTTTGGTGGAGATATTACTTTATTCTTGTATTTTTTGTCTTCTCTTTGGAAATTACAAGTTGATTTCCTATTTCTCAGAGTGGCAGGCAGCGGCTTGTTAATCTGCATCCTTGTATACGAGGACCTCCGAGTGCTGTAATTCCAATCTCTCTTGCCCATCCAACTTGAATAGTATTGTCTAGCAGTTCATTTTTGAATAATATCCTCCACATCATTCATTATTCATATTGTTGATAGTTTAAGCCAATGCTTATTTAGCTTTACCTATAGGTTTACCAACTGCATTGCTTGTCCAATTGTGAGCATATTATTTCTGCTTTTCAGTGGCAAACCTTAATGGCCACTTTCTGACAATGTCTTTACTCCACCCTGACTCTTCCATTATAATTTAGCTGATAATAGAATTCTAAGTTGCTGGTTATTTTCCCTCAAGACTTTGAGGCTATTATTCTATGCCTTCCAGTTTCTAATATTTTTGTCAGAAATTCTGTTGCTATTTATATTGCTTCTCTATTATGGATAATTTTTTTTTCTTTCTGGATATTTTGATTTTCTTAGATTTTATATAACTTTACTTCAATGAGTCCAAGGTGAATTTATTTTTACATTTTATGCTTAGACGCACTGTGCTTCTTTAATCTGATGAGTCATTTTAAAAATCAAGTCTGGATAATTCTCAACTACTATCATTATGAACACTGTTTCTTCTCCATTATCTTTATTCTCTCTTTCAAGAATTCCTATTAGATACAAGTTGGACATTTTCAATCTATATTTCATCTCTTTTAACTTCTCTTTTACATTTCCTGTATTCTGATATCTTCTAATCTGGGTTCTGGGTAATAAAGCCAGAGTTGGCTGCCAGTTCATTAATTCTCTTTCCTTGCTATTACTTCTGTGCTGTTTAATACTTCTATTTATTCATGTCATATCATATTCTCTTTCAGATTATTTTAAAATTATTTTAAAATAATACTTTTAATGCATTTTCACATGTTATTAGTGGTAGGCTATGCATGGTAGCCTAATCTGCTATCTTCCCCAAACCCTTTAGCTGATATAACTTTTTGTTTTCATATAGTTTCTTCCTTGGTATTACCAAGTTCTTTCTGTGACTATTTCAGGTCCCATACAGGCATTCCAGAATATCTAAACTAATATGGGTCTGCTCAGGTGAAAAAAATTATATATGTATTTGCTCATTTACCTTTCTCTCCATGTTTCAAAGAATGGGTGTGGTTGGTGGGATTAGGTGAAGTGGTGAGTACTTCTCTTGATAAATTGGAAAGTGCTTCTGTCTAAGAGAACCACTGCTGTGAAGGGGTTTTATTCCACTTTAAGTGTTTTGGATTGTTACCATGTAAAAAAATATATTTTATCACAAAGCTCAGGATTGTTTTTTCCACTTAAGTTATTGTGTCCATTCCAGGTGTGTTTAACAACCATGAGTTTTCTAAGCCTCCTTTATTAAAAACTAGTGACCTGGTGCACGAAATTCATGTGTGTGTGTGTGTGTGTGTGTATGTTTGTGTGGGGGTGGTGTTCCTCAGTCCAACCTGCATCTTTTCCAATCTGGGACCCCTCAAAGAATGTCCTACTGCCGGTTTACAGGGATTGGGCCTAAACCAGCAGTCGGACATCCCACTTGCAATATGGGACTGCTGGCTGCTCACTGCTCACTACCTGCCTGCCTGCCTGATTGCCCTTAACTACTCTGTCTGCTGGTCTGCTTGCCCCCAAATGACCCTCTGCCAGCCTGATCATCCTAACTGCCCTCCATGCCAGTATGCTTGCCCCCAACAGCCCCCCTGCTAGTCTGCTTACCTCCAACGGCCCCACCCCCACCAGCCTGATCACCCACAAATGCTGTCCCATCCTGGCCTGATCACCCATAACTGCCCTCCCCGCTTAGTTTCTAACCACCTTTACCTTAGCCCTGCCATTATAGCTTTGTCCAGAAGAGCATCTGGAAGGTCTCCCAGTCTAATTAGCATATTACCCTTTTATTAGTATAGATAGAGGCCTGGTACACAAATGGGGACTTGCTGGTTTGCCCTGAAGGGTGTCCTGAATCAAGGTGGGGGTCCCACTGGGGTGCTTGGCCAGCCTGGGTGAAGGGATGAGGGCCATTTTTAGGCTGACCACAGCCCCTTCAGAGTAGGGGTCCCTACTGGAGTGCCTGGCCAGCCTCAGTGAGAGGCTGATGGCTGTTGGCAGGCTAGCCATGAGTCCTGGTCACCCAAGCTCCCAGCCCATCCTTTTTTGCATTTTTTATTTTATTTTCCAGTGCCTCCTTCAGTGGAGGCCAGAGCCAGCTGGAAGCAGATATCTGGGATTTATTTATCTTCTATAATTGAAACTTTGTAGCCTTGAGCGGAGGCCAGGGCTGGGCAGGGTGGGTAGGAAGCTTGGCTTCCTCTATCACCAGGGGCAATCCAAACCTCCTGCTCATTCTAGGTCTGTGACTGTTGCCAATTGGTTGGATTAATTTGCATACTTGCTCCTGATTGCTGGTGGGCATGGCTTGTGGGCATAGCGGAGGCCAATTTGCATGTTTCCCTTTATTAGATAGGGTGACCAGGTTTAATATCAGGTGATATTTAATGACTGAGTAAATGAGCTCCAGTTCTTTTTCTGGAGGTTTTTAACTTCAGTGAATTTCTCTGAACATGGTAAATTCTTCTCTAATATTCTCTGTTCTTCACATTGTTTCTTGAACTTACTGCCATTTTATCTTTAAAAAGTTTCCTCTTCCAGAAAAAAGGGTGGGCACGTTGTGGAGAAAGATATTCTTGGCTGATAAAGAAATGTCAAAAACACTACTCTTTTATTAAATTTTTAGTTCTCAGAGAAAATAAAATTGTATTCCTTTGAATGGTTGCTTTAATAAAAATTGTATTCATTCACAATCTTAATCAGCAAACTCTTAATGAGTTCGTCATTAAGATGATGGATAAAGAAGACATGGTCCCTTGTTAACAGAGCTCAGTATCCAGGGGGAAGTGATGAAAAACATGAATTTGAGACTTATTTTTCTGACTGGGCAGACTTTAGGCTCTGAGCTATTGTTCCTCTGAAAACAACTAAATGTGATAAAATTTTCCAAAGCATGTGCAGATAAGCTGCTATATTCCTTAGAGGCTAAAATTAAGTAAAAATGGAAACCCACCAAAATAATCAGGGTATTAAAAGATATTTGCTGAATCTTGGTGACCTTATGTTACTGTTTGACAGTTTCAAGGAGCAGAAGATATTGTTTAGGGCTGACCAAGATGCACTGTTTAGTAGAAGACTGCATCACTAGCTGGGATCTCCCTCCTAAAGGCTACCCGTGTAAAATTAAATTAGAAATTATCTTGACACTCAAGGGGCACCAAGGAGAATTTCCTCCCTTGGAACTGTATCCTGAGGGAAGAAAAATGTTCCCTTTGAATGCATATCTATATCTATGTATTCCTCCCACTGTGTTACAGTTCACATTTATGCCCACTAGAATCTATGAAAAATTCCCAATCTTAGAATTTGATTCTAAGTAATGATGGGTTGGTCATAACCTCTGGAACCTGGCAGACACAAGCACAAAGCCTCTTTGGAGGATTTCTATGAAGGAACTTACTTTTAAACTAGGTCTCAAAAAATTCATAAGAAAACTTTCAAAAATATTATTCTATAGCAAATGCCAAAATAACAATGGAGCAAGTTACCATGAGTGAGAGCAGCAGAAACAAAAGACACCAATATCAAACAGGGAAAGATTTCAGATATAAGAATTGTCAAATACATTATAAAACAGGCATACCTAAAGAAATAAAGAAGAGATTAAATTTATGAGCAAAGTACAAGAGGCTAATGAAAATAATCAGATTTTTAAAAAGTAAAATAATAAGTGTAATTTAGAAGCTCACTGTATGAGTTTAACAGCAGAAATGACCCAGTAGAAGAAAGAATTAGTAAGCTAGGCAACAGATATAAATAAATACTAGACTATAGTACAGAAGGAAATACTTAATCAGAATTTCAGAAGGAGAGGAGAGAATGAAGAAGGAGGGAGGAGAGCCAACACACACACATACACTCACACTCACATTCACACTCACACAGTTATTTAGTTATTTTCTTTTTAAATTGTTAATGCTATTATTGATGTTTCCCATTCTCCCCCCTCCTCCCTTCCCCACCTCCACCGATCCTCGCCACCCCTCCCTTGGCTTTTACCACTCTATTGTTTGAGTCTATTGCCTATACATACAAGTTCTTTGGCTAATCTCTTCACCTCCTTTAATCTAGCCTATGCTTTGCTCTCCTCTCTTGCAGCTGTCAGTCTGTTCCATGTATCCATGAATCTGGTTCTATTTTGTTCATTAGATTTCACATATAAGTGAGATCATATGGTATTTGTCTTTCTCTGACTGGCTTATTTCGACTAACATAATAATCTCCAGGTCCCTCCATGCTGTTGCAAAGGGTAAGAGTTCCTTCTTTTTTACAACTCCATAGTATTCCATTGTGTAAATGTACCACAGATTTTTTTTGTCCACTCATCTGCTGATCCACACTTTGGCTGTTTCCAGATCTTGGCAATGGTAAATAATGCTGCTGTGAACATAGGGGTGCATATATTCTTTCTGATTGATGTTTGGGGATTCTTAGGATATATACCCAGAAGTGGGACTGCTGGGCCAAAAGGGAGTCCCATTTTTAATTTTGGGGGGAAACTCCACAATGGCTACACCAGATTGCATTCCCACCAGCAGTGCATGAGGATTCCCTCTTTTCTACATCCTTCCCAGCACTTATTGTTTGTTGATTTATTGATGGCAGCCATTCTGGCAACTGTGAGGTGATACCTCATTCTAGTTGGAAGAGTCAATATTTAGATGAATATATGGTAGAGATGAACTTGGAAGATATTATGCTAAGTGAAATAAGTTAAGTAGAGAAAGACAAATACTGTATTATTTCACTTATATATGGAATCCAATAAAATAAAACCAATAAACAAATACAATAAAAACAGACTCATTGTACAGAGAACAAATTGATGGTTGCTGGAGGGGAAGTGGGTAGAGTATTGAGTGAAAAAGGTGAAGGGAAATAAGAGATACAAACTTCTAGCCATAAAATAAGTAAGTCATAGGGAAACTATGTACAACACAGGTAATATAGTCAATAATACCAAAGCTTTGCATTGTGACAGATGGGTACTAGACTTATCATGGTGATCACATCAGAAGATGTATAAATGGCAAATTATTGTTGTTTACCTGAAACTAACAATATTGTATGCCAATTATATTTTAATACATTTAAAATTGACCAGGATTGATGAAAGATACCAATTATGAGATCTAAGAAGCTAGAGTAGTTCTAAAAAAGCATAAGAGTAAATGCCTACCAGGACTGAATGTTTTATGTCTTCCCAGAGTTGTATGCTCAGCTCCTTATGCCTGATGTTCTGGTATTGTAGGTAGGGCCCTTAGGAAATGCTTAAGTCTAGAAGGTGGAGCCCTCATGAATGGGGTTAGTGCCTTTTAAAAGAGGCTCCAGAGAGCTTCCTAGTCACACAATTGAGTATACAGAGAAGAAACAGGGCTATGAACCAGGAAGAAGGCTTCATCAGGCTGTGACTATTCTGGCTCCTTGATCTTGAACTTCCTAGCCCCCTGAACAGTGAGAAAAAAAATCTGTTGTTTATAAGCCACCCAGTCTATGGTATTCTATTATGGCATCCAGAATGGGCTAAGACAGAAAATAAGAAAGAAACCCAACCTTTGTTTGAAGGAATGCAATTAAAATTGAAGCAGATTTTTTTCTTCATGATATAGAGTAAAACCTGGTGTATTACTTGCTTTCAATCCTTTTATTATTCATTCTGGCATATATTTCTACATAGTACCCACTGACTTTTATTTTAGATGTTACTCATTGACTTTCTTCTTCAGAAGAAGGGAATCTGGCTTGGGTACAGTGCCTCACATTGTCTGCAGTACCTTTATATCACTCTTTTTGCTGATATTAGTGTTCAGTTTGTATTATCAAGGCATGAAGATGTTATTCACAGCTGAGATACATGAAAACAATTGCTGCTTTATTTTACATTCCAACTCTCCCCCCCCCCCATTTAGAGAGTTTTGTTTTATCTTTATGAAATTGGGATCATGCCACATACACTGTTTTGTAAGAGGCTTTTTTATACTAAAAGTTGTGCATGATCAACCAAAGGACTTATATGCATGCATATAAACTTAATCAATAGACACAGACAACAGGGGGATGGGGACATTAATAAGAGGTGGGGGGTAATGGAGAATAAGGACACATATGTAATACCTGAATCAATAAAGCAATTTAAAAAAATAAATGGTGGCTAATGAAAAAAAAAGGGGGTCTGAAATTTGACTTAAAATAAGTAGGTCCTTAATAGGGGATATAAATGATATATGTTTGACCAGATGAATACAACTTTAATCTGGAAAGTTAAATTCTCCTCCAATGCTTAGAGCACATAATAGAGATTTATTATATAATATAATACATCCCTATGTGCCTATCACGTAGGGATGTGTGTGTGTGTATGAGGTGCTGTACCCAAGCCAGATTCCTTCTTTTGAAGGGCACATAGGGATATATTATATTATAGTATCCCTACATTTGTATATGTTTGAAATTTTCTATTGAAAAATAAATTAAATTGTGCTCACCCCCCCAAAAAAAAGTGGTACGTCATGAATATCTTTGATACCTAAAGCATCCACTTAATGGATGCATAGTACTTACACAATTGAATGAGCACACCATAACCCATTCAACTAATTGTCCATTGTGACACAATTGTGCAGTTTTCAATTTTTCACTTTATAAACAATCATAAGATACACATTTCTGAACTTAATTTTGTCTAATTATTTTCTAAGGTAAAGTCTATATGTAAAATTTCTGAGTCAAATGATAATATAGATTATTATGGATTTGATAAATATTTTCCCCTAGATATTGTGTTGAATTTTAGAAATATCAATTCTGGGCTTTATCATCTTAAACTTTTTTAGTCCATTTTAAATGTGAATTTTATGCTAATCATTTCCATTCACATTTCTTTTTTTTAATTTAATAAATCTTTATTGTTCAGATTATTACAATTGTTCCTCTTTTTTCTCCCATATCTTCCCTCCACCTGGATCCTACTCCTCCCTCTGCCCTTACCTCCCCCACATTGTCCTCATCCATAGGTGTACAATTTTTGTTCAGTTTCTCCCCGCAACCCTCTCATCCGTTTTCCCTGAGAATTGTCAGTCCATTCCCTTTCTATACCCCTGATTCCATTATATTCATCAGTTTATTCTGTTCATCAGATTTTTTATTCACTTGATTTTTAGATTCACTTGTTGATAGACATGTATTTGTTGTTCATAATTTTTATCTTTACCTTTTTCTTCTTCCTCCTCTTCTTAAAGAGTACCTTTCAGCATTTCATATAATACTGGTTTGGAGTTGATGAACTCCTTTAGCTTTTTCTTATCTGCGAAGCTCATTATCTGCCCTTCAATTCTGAATGATAGCTTTGCTGGGTAGAGTAATCTTGGTTGTAGGTTCTTGCTATTCATCACTTTGAATATTTCTTTTTAAAAAAAATACATTTTATTGATTTTTCACACAGAGGAATGGAGAGAGACAGAGTTAGAAACATTGATTAGAGAGAAACATCGATCAGCTGCCTCCTGCACACCCCCTACTGGGGATGTGCCTGCAACCAAGGCATGTTCCCATAACCAGAATTGAACCTGGAACCCTTCAGTTCGCAGGCAGATGCTTTATCCTCTGAGCCAAACCGGTTTCGGCCAGTTTGAATATTTCTTGCCACTCTTGTCTGGCCTGCATCATTTCTGTTGAGAATTCAGCTGACAATCCTATGGGTTCTCCCTGGTAGGTAATTAACTGTTTTTCTCTTGCTGTTTTTAATATTCTAGCCTTGTCTTTTGATCTTGACATTTTGATGTGTCTTGGTGTGGTCCTCTTTGGATTCCTTTTGTTTGGGGTTCTGTGTGCTTCCTGGACTTGTAAGTCTATTTCTTTCACCATGTGGGGGAAGTTTTTGGTCATTATTTCTTCAAATAGGTTTTCAGTTTTTTTTTTCTCTCTCTTCTTCTGGCACCCCCATAATTCTGATGTTGGTACACTTGAAATTGTCCCAGAGGCTCCTTACACTATGTTCAAATTTTTTGGATTCTTTTTTCTTTTTGCTTTTTTCAGTTGAGTTTTTTCTGCTTCTTTGTATTTCAAATCTATGACTTGATTCTTATGGTCCTCTAGTCTGCTGTTAGGTCTCTGTATAATATTTTTTATTTCAGTCAGTGTCTGTTTAATTTCTAGTTGGTCCTTTTTCATCTCCTCCTGGGTTCACTAAATTTATCTATCTTTTCTAGGAAATTCTTGAAAAACCTTATAACCATGGTTTTAAACTCTATATCCAGTCATTTGTTTTCCCCCATTTCTTTTCTTTTTGATCTGTTTCTTTGTCTCCACATTTTCACTGCTTCCCTGAGTTGGTAGAATAGCTTTGTGTGCTAGGTGTCCTATATGGCTCAGTAGCTCCACCTCCCCAGTTACCTAAGGTGGACTCCTTTGGTGCACCTGTTTGTGGACTGTGTGTGCAGCCTTATTGTAGTTTAGTCTTGATTGTTGTTGGTATTACTGGGGGGAATTGACCTCTAAGCCAATTAGTTGTGAGGATCAGCTGTGTTTACACCAGGAGAACTTCTGTGCTGGAGTCAGCCTTATGATACAAGACTTGCAAAATTGCAAAAGCCTCTGTTCTCAGATGGGGCAGAGTCTCAGGGCTGATCAAACAGCCTTGGCTTCCTGTCAGCCCTGCCCTATGCAACCCCTGGGTCTCAGTGTCCCTCAGTAATCACAGCAGTCCTCTCTATGTGCATTCATGGTAGCACATGCCTTCAGACCTCTGCCTTTCGCAGCTCCGCTGAGTTTCTGTGAACTCCTCACTTTTTCTGACAGTCCAAACTCCCCCTGTATGAGTCTCGCCCAGAAGTGGGGTTCAGTACAATTGGAACTGGGTTTCAGTGCAATCAGGAGTTTCCATCTTGCTCCCACAAGAGGAAGCCAGCCAGGCACTCCACCATCCATCCTCTCCACACATGTGTCTCCATACCTCAGCTTTTTGCAGCTCCTCTGAGTCTCTGTGAGCCCCTCTCTTTCCTTCTAGTTGTAGAATTTCCACTCAGCCAGCCTTCCTATGGTTCTGGATGATGTCTGTTTTGTCTTTTAGCTGTAGTTTTGAAATTGTTGTGTGAGGCAGCAGTTTAGGTGTTCACCCATTCCACCATCTTGGTTCCCCCCCATTCACATTTCTTTAATAACCAATGAGATTGTGTATGTTTTCATATGCTTATTTGATATTTTGGTTTTATTGTTTTTGAATTTCCTGTTTATACATCTTTGTCATTTTATACCAGACAATCTTATTTTGGCTACTCTTTGCATTGGAGCTCTTTTAGGCCTTTTTAAAAATATATATATTTTATTGATTTATTACAGAGAGGAAGGAGAGGGATAGAGTTAGAAACATCGATGAGAGAGAAACATTGATCACCTGTGTCCTGCATACCCTCTACTGGGGATGTGCCCGAAACCAAGGCACAAATCAATAAAATATATTTTAAAAAAAACTAAAGGAGTTTATCAACACCTTCTGTGGATGCTCTGTTCATTGAGCCAAACCGGTTTTGGCTCTTTTAGGCCTTTGATCATGCTGTTTGCAAACTGCTTATTTGTCCCTTATAATAAATTTTAATTAAATTATTTTAGAGTTATTACATTTTCTTTCTCAAATAAATTTGAGAGTTTTTTTTTAAGGCTAAAGGACTATATATAATATTTATATGGAGTGCCTACATAATCCAGTGTACCCTAAATGCTCAATAGCTATACTTATGATTAATATAGAAAATTATTATCTTGCTTGCTATGAGAATGTCTAATGCATTTTTATATTTTTTATTTTTTAATTAAATTTTTATTATTCAGATTATTACATTTGTTTCTCTTTTTTCCCCTCCATAGCTCCCCTCTACCCAGCTCCCACACCTCCCTCTACTCTTACCTCCCCCGACATTGACCTCATCCTTAAGTGTATGATTTTTGTCAAGTCTCTCCCTGCACCCCCCTCACCCTTTTCCCGAGAATTATCAGTCCACTCCCTTTCTGTGCTCCTGATTCTATTATATTCACCAGTTTATTCTGTTGATCAAATTTTTAATTCATTCAATTTTTAGATTCACTTGTTGATAGATATGTATTTGTTGTTCATAATTTTTTATCTTTTAACTTTTTCTTCTTCCTCTTCTTAAAGAGTATCTTTCAGCATTTCATATAATACTGGTTTGGAGTTGATGAACTCCTTTAGCTTTTTCTTATCTGTGAAACTCTTTATCAGCCCTTCAATTCTGAACGATAGCTTTGATGGATAGAGTATTCTTGGTTGTAGGTTCTTGCTATTCATCACATTGAATATTTCTTGCCACTCCCATCTGGCCTGCAGAGTTTCTGTTGAGAAATCAGCTGACAATCCTATGGGTGCTCCCTTGTAGATAATTAACTGTTTTTCTCTTTCTGCTTTTAATAATCTCTCTTTGTCTTTTGCTCTTGGTATTTTAATTATGATGTATCTTGGTGTAGTCCTTTTTGGATTCCTTTTATATGGGGTTCTGTGTGCTTCCTGGACTTGTAAATATGTTTCTTTCACCAGACGTGGGAAATTTTTTTCATTATTTCTTCAAATAGGTTTTCACTATCTTGTTCTTTCTCTTATTCTGGCACCCCCAGAATTCTGATGTTGGTACACTTGAAGGTGTCCCAGAGGCTCCTTACATTATCTTCACATTTTTGGATTCTTTTTTCTTCTTGTTTTTCTAGTTGAGTGTTTTCTGATTCTTTATATTTCAAATTTTTGACTTGATTCTTGTCTTCCTCTATTCTGCTGTTAGGTCTCTGTATAATATTTTTTATTTCAGTCAGTGTATATTTAATTTCTAGTTGGTCCTTTTTCATCTCTAGTTGGTCCTTTTTCATCTCCCTTTGAGTCTCACTAAATTTATCCATCTTTTCTAGGATATTCTTGAAAAACCTTATAACTGTAGTTTGGAACTCTATATCCAGTCGTTTGTTTTCCTCCATTTTTTTGTTTGTGATCTCTTTTTTTGGCTCCACATTTTCACTATGCCGGGAGAACTTCTGTGTTGGATTCAGCCTTATAACACAAGACTTGCAAAACTGCAAAAGCCTCTCTGTTGAGCTTGGGATGGGTGGAGTCTCAGGGCTTAATGGACCACCTTGCCTTCCAGTCTGTCCCCCCTTTCATGGCCCTTGGGTCTGATGTGTTTCTGGGTAATTGCTGGAGCGGTTCCTATGTGGTGTGCACAGTGCCTCTAGACTGCTGCCTTTCTGGCTCCCCTGCGCTCTGGGACCATATGAATCTGGGCCCCCAGGGTTTCACCTGAAACTGGGGTTTAGTGGAGTTAGAAGTGGCTCAGTAGGGAAGCTCTGTCTCCCGTCCTCTTGTGAAAGCCAGCAGTTGGTCTTCTGCGCACAGTTCTATGCATGCCACGACTTCTGCCCTTTCATGGCTCCCCTATATTTCTGTGCACTTCTCCCTTTTCACAGTCCACACTTCCCCTGTATGAGTTTCAGTGCCATAGGATAAGGGGTTCAATGCAGTTGAGAGTCTCCGTCTCCCTCCTGCCAGAGAAAGCCAGCCAGGTACTCAGGCACCCGCTCTCTCCATGTGTGCCTCTCCATACCTCAGCTTTTTGCAGCTCCTCTGGGTCTCCGTGAGCCCCTCTCTTTTCTTCTAGTTGTAGAATTTTCACTCAACCAGTTTTCCTGTGGTTCTGGATGATGTCCGTTCTGTCTTTTAGTTGTAGCTTTGAAATTGTTGTGAGAGGCAGCAGTGTAGATGTTTACCTATGCTACCATCTTGGATTGATCTCCCCTAATGCATTCTTTAAAATCATGCAAAAGGTCA
This sequence comes from Lasiurus cinereus, assembly GCA_011751065.1. Lineage (NCBI taxonomy): Eukaryota > Metazoa > Chordata > Mammalia > Chiroptera > Vespertilionidae > Lasiurus > Lasiurus cinereus. The sequence continues at coordinate 8,808,146 of JAAGEH010000039.1, read as the reverse complement.
TGGTATATGTGGGCCTTCCTTCAAATATCCTAGAAACAAAAACCCTGCTTATTGCAGAATATAAAATTAAATATAAAATTAAGGCACTTGCTTTTGTCTCGATGAACTTTTACAAGAGAGTCAGTCAAGAAAGGATAACACTTTGCTCCAAAATACAATTTAGATAACTGGTGTTTGAAAGAGAGCATGTCACTACCATGTGTGTGTACATGTGCAAGTGTACAAGTGTGTATGTGTGCGTGTGTGTGCATGGAGAATTTATGCAGCATTTCCTATATGGAGGGAAATGGAAAGAAAATTGCTATATGAAATAAATCTGATTCTCATCCTCAAAGATTGTACCATCTTTTGGGGAAGATTAATTACCAAATGTCTAAATGCATAAAATTGCCAGGAACACTCTAGAAACATAAAAAAAACCTTATTCATTAATGTAATCAGTCCTTTGCTAAAGATTTCAGAACTGCTAAACATGCAGCCATGGATAAGGAAACAGATAGTTTAACATAAAGGCAATACCAGAAGACTAATTGCAGGCACAGGTTGGCTGAGTGTGTGTGTATGTGTGTGTGCATGTGTGTGTGTGTGCACACACAGGGACTGGAATTGTAACCAGTTTCCTATAACTCACCTTTTTTATGATCCGACCCATCTGGTATTTGTGTTTCAATGAATGCTTTTCTGATTCTCATAACTTCAGGTGTAACAACCAGAAACCCAGAGATAAAGGTCCAGAGAAAAGGAGGCACCAATCCGAAGAGAAGGGAGATATTTCACATCACTGGGCCATGGCAACAATAAAGACATTTTTGGATAATTTGATTCATAAACTGATAGAAAGTGGTAAATACCACGCTAGGCCAATGAAAAGACTGAATACATAAAAAAAGAGCGATGTTGCATAGAAGAAGAATAAGAACATCTTCAAAACAGATGAAGATTGCAGTGACAATTGTGAATCTCCCTTCTGAGTTGGAAGCCCAGCTTCAGAACTTCAGGGTCTTGTGACCTTGAGCAGCTCAATTATCCTTAATATGCTCCATTTTGTCATCTGTGAGATGGGGATTTGCTTAACAACATGTAATCATTAGGTACCTACAATGTAATAAGCTATTTTAGCTGCTGGAGCATTGCTCTAAGCATTGGAGAGCAGTTACCTTCCGCAGAGGGCTGCTATGAAGTTAGTCCATACATGTGAAGAGCTGAGAACAGTCATCCTCATGAGATACAAAAATAAATTATAAGATAGAAAGGCAGGTGGGAAATAAAGCACATGGAAATTAACAGACTGCTGACAGAGTTAAGCAAATGATGAAATGAAGCAAGCTTTACAAAAATAGAATGTTCTATGGAATTGAAAGTAAATTGAAATAAAGTGAAAACTACTGGTACATAATACTTTTAAATAAAAGCCCATGTCTGAAACATCATTTGGAGATATGCCCACCCTCAAACACTTAATGACTCCCAATGTCTTCAAACCAAACCATAAAATTTGAATTTGGGCATTTAAATACTTCATATAATTATTTCTAACTACATTTCCAGCCTTATTTCCCACTCTACTCCTACATTTTGGATCAGAGACCACAGATAATGCTTCTGATGGTCCTACAGTCTCTTAAATGGTATGTGTTACAGTTATCATGCTATCTTATACTCTTTACTGCTGTATGCAATTTTGGTAGCACCACTACCTGAATTTATGGAGCTCCATTTCTCCTTTCAAATAATCATGTAGAGGTAGCAGAGTGCCTCATACACATTAGGTTCTTAATACATAGGAATTCACCCTCCTTGCTCCTTAGCTGCACTTATAGTGCTTCTCTTCTTGGAATGATTACCAAGTTTTTTCTCTTTTTCAAAATAATAACCATCCTTCCAGGACCAACTCAAAAGTCAGCTTCTTCAAAGCCTTCTGTCCATCTTATCACAGGAGAGATGGATCTTTTCTCCTCCAAAGTGTGACTTTATGACAACTTCTGCACCATACTTCTCAAACCCTACCATAGTTAATACTGTTTGTGCCTTGCGTTATTGAAGACAATGGCCCTGTTCTATTAATTTATGTGACTTTACTATATTCACTTAGCACCTTGTGCATGGTGGATATCCAAAAGATTCAAAATAAATTTGTTGAATAAATGGAAGAACTGGACGGATCTTGAACAGAAATGGGCCACTGGAGATTTGCTGAAGGCCTGAGTGGTTGAAGGGAGTCTGTGTGATGTTCTTTCAAGGCTTTTCTCTGAGGATCCTCTGACATCTGCGCCCCTCAGCCTGGACAAAGAGCAACTCTGTGTGTAGAGTAATGAGATTTATAGGTCTTGTTTATTAGCAAATAGTTCTGTTTACAAAATCAGTTTGACAAAATAGGGAGTCTTGGAAATGAATATTGTTTGTTGAAACTAGAACTAAGTTCATCTACAAAGCATACTGAGTCTGGTTAGGAAAAGTGTAGTCAATATGGCTTTCACCATCTTATACTCCTCACTCATTCCTTTTCATTTTTGAAACTTAACTTTTTCAAAGCTTGACTAGGTGTTTTAGGCTGAGATTGAGCTTTTGGTGTCAACTTGCTGTTATCATGATGATATTCTTTTTTGAAAAGTTTATTGGAGGTGATGGAGTATTGGGTCTTAATTTGTTCTGATCCTGTTCAGCTCAGCCACACTCCAGGATCTTAATTTATTTGATTATCAAGAATCCAGAGGATTGTGTGACCACAGATGGCTCCCTGCTGCCTCAGAGCATCTTGTTGGAAAGATTTCTGGGAGACACTGGAGGGGTGAATATTTTATTCAGAAAATCTATTGATTCAAAATCTAGAGGAGGCATTTTCTGACATGAAAGTACTGGCTGCTTGGCCCCAATTTCCAGCATCACAGAGAGAAGACTCCAGGTGAAAGGTAACCCCCAGAGCAAAAATGCATAGAAAGAGATGAACCCATCCAGAGGCTTACCAGTCCTTTGTTGGTTTTAGTTAATAAGACACAATTGCACCTCCAGACTATCCAACTCTTTGGTTGTTGAGACAGGGATTCTGAGAATGGAAGAGGTTAGAATAACTAATAATCTTATCTAGAGAGTTCAGAATGCTCATCCCAAAAGTCAAGTGAAATGTGGAGGAGTTGACCATTTAAGAATGATTGAACTCAATTTATTGAAGAGAGGACGGAATTTCAAGCTATTTTCCTCATTTCTTAAAAATAAAAAACAAAAAACTAAAAGCCCAGTGCATGATATTCTGCATCTTGATTTCTATTATTTACTGACAGAGCCAGGACTCCTTGGAGAAACAGGCAGGGCAGGGAGCCTAAAAGGTGAGCCTAAAAACTCCTGCCATGTCAGAAAGCAGGCTGGGGGGGGGGGGGGGGTGTCCCTCAGCCTGACCTGTGCTCATAGTTCAGGACCCCTCAGGGGATGTCCGACTGCCAGCTGAGACCCGATCCCCACTGCTCAGACCCAAGAGAGGCTCCAGCTACCACTGCTGTGTTCATCAGCCATGATCCCGGCTTCTGGCTGATTGGTCTCCTCTTGTGGGAGTTCACTGACCACCAGGGAGCAGTTTCTGTATTGAACATTTGCCCCCTGCTGGTTAATGCATGTCATAGCGACCAGTTGTTCCCCTGTTCAGTTGATTTGCTAATGCCTTTTATTATATAGGAAAAAATATATATACAAAAACTTCCATAAAAATGTCAATAAAGTGAATTGTATTAACTGCTAGTCAACTTCCCCTTTTAGCAAAATCATTTTTTATTTGTTTTTGTCATATTTTTATCATCTAAGCTAAAATTTTTTATTTTCTTTGTTATTATCAGAATGGAATTGTAGATTTCTATTTACTCAAGTGCAGTCATTATTCTTTTTGATGCTCAAATCATCCTAAAATGGCCAGTAGGAACATCTTCAAGCAGTTCTTGTGACTTTTTCACACATACCTGTCACCAGCACCCTTCTTTGCTTTTAATAGAAATCAAGATCTGGGCACTCCATGAGCTTTGGGTTTGAAGTGTCAGTGCTTCTAGTTCCTCTCAGGAGACAGAACTAGAAAATACATACATAATTCAGGTTCATACAGTATTGACGGTTCATATTCAAAGTTAGTATTACTATTTTTCTTAAATTCTTTGATTTTATAGTGTGTGTGTGTGTGTGTGTGTGTGTGTGTGTGTGTGCTGGAAGTATCTGACAATTTACAAAAATGATCACTATACTTGCAGAAAATTCTGGATAGGAAGCAAGACTAAGCCTATCATAATGATAGGCTTACACTGGTATGGGCAACATTTGGAGTGAACATAGAAGGTCCAGGTCATTTCCCATGAATGGTGGGGAAGAAGGAGCCTCTCTCTGGGACAGGGCTGTGTGGGGCAGGGGGAGGGCAGAGTATCTTCATGTGCCACATTGGAGCTCCTAATCAGCTGGGCAGGCCATACCTCTGGCCTCCAGAGGGCTTTGAAAAGGATGCCATGATGCATAACTCTAGGAAAATCTTCTCTCATGTATTTTCTTATAAATATGAACAATTTTTGAATATGAACAGAGGAATAATTCTTAGAATGAAATTGTTGGGTAAACATATATATTGAATACTAAGGCTCTATGGACACATTTTGTAACTGCGTGCCTGGGAGACTACATCATGTACATTGCTACAAATAGAATGGAATATGGTTCATGTAGAAATCTTGACTGTACTTGTTGCAAGACGGCTGCTTCCTCATGCTCAGCCTTTATATTCTACTTTCTTTTCAGTGCCACAATGAGTTATTTGCATCTCTCTGATTGATTTTTATGTTTTTAAACCATTTATATTTATAGTTATGACTTACATTTATTTTTTGTTTTTATTTGATCTCTACTTCAGAAAGCAACATGTAAGGTAAAACCTTTATCCATGTTGATTTGTTTTATAGCAAATGCTCTCTACTGTTGGCTAATGTGCCATTTTACTCACAGAACTTCTGACACCAAATGTGTGTGTCTTTTCCATACCAACAACCTATTCTCCCAATTTCTCTCCAATTCAGTCTGACACTCACTACCTGTCAGCCAGCTCATTCCCATAGGTTTCCCGTGCTTCTGACCAAGAGCATGTGGGTCCTGGTACCCTCAATCCCTCCTCAGTTTAAGAATCTGCTGCAACAGCTCATAGAACCCAGGGAACACTTACATCTACCTGTTTATTGTGAAGGATGCCAATGGACAGGCAAATGGGAGAGATGCATAGGAATGGCAAGGGAATGGGAAAGCTCTCCTTGCCTTCTGCGGGCTCGCTACCCACCCCACACCTCCGTGTAGCTAACGTTCTCTGAAGCTAATGGGTTAGGTGTTTACCAGTATATGGAGGTTTCATTAGGGTGATTAAATCATTGGCAATTGGTGATGCACTCACTTTCCAGCCTCTCACCCCTCTTTACAGGTTGGGGAGTGGGCCTCTGATCACATGGTTGGTTCCCCTGCTAATCGGCCCCCATCCTGAAGCTTATCAAGATGCGCAACAACAGTCACCTCCTTAGCATAACATGTGTGGTTGAAAGGGGCTTCTTACGAATCATACAAGATGGTCCTCTTGGCCCTACCTCTCAGGAAATTGCAAGGATTTTAAGAGCTCTTTTATTCAGGAACTGGAGACAGACCAAATACTATCTATTTCTTCTTGTATCACAATATCACAGATCATAGAAGACAGCAGTATTCTCTTATCTGCTTCTGCATTCAGTTTATTCTGATAAAACATGTCGTGTAGCCTCTCGGCGATTCTACTGTGTATTCATGAGAGAATGAGAATGAAAAAAGGTGAGTAATGCCTTAATATTATTATAAAAGTAATTTTCACCTTGCAGATACACTGAAGGAGTATCAAGGTCCCCCAGGGGTGGCCAGACTGCACTCTGAGAACAAGTGAGTATGGAGGGGGTGCAGTGAAGGCAGCAGTGTTGGGAATGACAGGCCAGGGTTCCGGGACCCTCTGGCGTGATCTTCATGGTACTATACTCAGAAAGTGATCCTCCAGTGAACTATTAAATATCAACTAATTTTGTAAAGGCTTGCAAAGGGTAAATAAAACCATCCTAATTTGTTTTTGGAACTTCAAATTGTATGTAATTGCTGGTCAGCCTCGCAACTTAGAGCTACTCTTTTCCACACAAATCTCTCCTTCGGTGGCAGTTCCCATTTAGTTCATCACTGTTGTTGCTCAAGCACAAAAACCTAGAATTATTTCAGACTCCCCACTGAAATTACTCTGACCTGAGCCATATACATCTCTCAGCTGAGCTGCTCCTACTTGGTCCCTCTGCTCTTACCCTGCCCACTCCATCTTCTCAAACCATTCTCAGCATAACAGGCAAAGTGATCCTCTAAACACCCAAGACTGTAGTTCCCTGCTGACAATGATGTGGTTCCTTCCACGTGAAGTCAAAGCTGACCATTTAAATGCTTTAAAGCTTTACCTGGCCTAGCCCCCAATTTTTCTTTGAAGACCCCACCTCTCCTCATGCTGCTCTGGCCACGGCATCTTCTGCTTCTTGAACACACCAGACAGGTGCCTCGGGCCTTTGCCCTGGCAGTTCTCTCTGTTGGAATGCTCTTCCTGATGATATATTCCAAGGCCCTCATTTTGCAGGCCGTGCTCAGCTGTAACTTTCTCACTGTGTTCTGCCCCAACTTCCCTATTAAAATCACAAGGCTCCCTTCCTGAATGCCCATCACCCCTTACCATGCTCTGCTTTTTCTATTTCTCCCACAGCATCTGTATTCTTATATTTATATAATCGCTGTTTGTAGCTTATGGTTCATCTGGCTCCATTGGCATGGCAATCCCACAGTTTAGGAATTCTTTTCAGCCTTTACTCAAGTGTTGTACCCTAAGAATACCATGTTGTCCTGGCATGTAGTAGGCACACAGTAAATGCTTGCTATTTGGGGTGGGCCTGGAATCTGTGACCACAAGGATGAATCGGCTCCCTCATGCCCCCTGTACTATGGAGTGTCTAGTTTTCCAGTCAGATAATAAAACAGATCAACAGCTTTGAAAAAAAAAACACACACAAAAAATAACCTTGCTAAATGAATGATTGCAAGGATAAGATGCCCCGAATATTTGAGATTGTTACCAATTAAAGAAAATTATTAGGAATTTGTTGAGGGTATCAGTAATCAAAACTCTTTCCAGTGCAAGTGACAACAACTCAACTAACCTGACTTACACAAAGAAAGAAAAAAAAAATGTGTTCACTGACACTTAAGCTTCAGGCATGGCTGGCTCCAGGGGTTTAAGTGATGTCATTGGGATCCTGTCTCTATACTTTCTTCCTCCTTTGCCAATTTTATTTTTAGGCATCTTATTCCTTATGGTGGGAAAAACCAAAGACATGTCTACACTTTTATGTTATGAGTTCAGCTGCCCCACGAGAAAGGAAGGTGCATTTGTTTCTGTTGGGTGTTCTTGCTCTCTGGCCCTCAATTTATTTGTATGTCTGTATCTATTATGGAAATCATGCTGACTTCTTAAATTCCAATTTACCAGCACAGAGATTTTGTAAACCTTCCTCCCTTTCTCCATGTGTACCGACTCTCTTCTCTGACAGTGAGAAACCAGCGCCCATTTCCTTAATCTGTTTGCTCAGTTGGCTGATGCTCTGGTTTGCAATCCATTCTGCTCCTCCCCGCTGTTGACTCTTCCTCCCTATGGACATCCTCCTCCTCCTGCCTGGACTCTGATAACCCTTTATGCAGGCTCCCTCCTTGCTTTGTTGGAGCTCTGCTCCCCCTTTCCCCCTTACTCCTGTTTCAAATAAACCACACACATGTGAAACCACACCACAAGTGGATGCCTTCCTCACCCGCTGGGGCTGAATTTCAGTGCCCAGACTCTCTGTGGGGAGCCCTCCTTGCTCAGACCCTGGTCCCTAGGCTGGCAGCCCCACTCCGACATGCCCTCCTTATCCTGCTGGGTCCCCGACACTGGCACTGAGCTCAGACCCAGGCCAGGCACCACTGTCAGGGATGCCCTTGTCACCCTGCTCCACCTCCCTGGGCCACTGTCTCCCTCTCCTTCCTGCTCAGATGACAACCCTTCTGCTTCATTTTATAGCTTCTTGGAAAGGAAGAGATGAGCAGGGACAAGGAAACAAAAGTGCTTTATGTTTACTTATGGAGGCACAGGCTCAGGCCTCCCAGGCTCTCCCCACCTGCAGGGCTCAGATGCCTGCATGGCTCCATGGGACACCATGCTGCTGCCCTCCCCAAGCCAGGCCGGGAACACCCTCTTCTGATGTGTCCTCCTGGCCCTAGCACCACTGGACTGCATTGCTACGTTGGATTCTTTTAAAAATACATTTTTTATTGATTTCAGAGAGAAAGGGAGAGGGAGAGAGAGAGATAGAAACATCAATGAGGAGAGGAAATCGCTGATCAGCTGCCTCCTGCACTCCCCCACTGGGGATTGAGCCTTGAATGGGAATCAAACTGTGACCTCCTCCTTCATAGGCCAACGCTCAACCACTGAGCCACACTGACCCAGCTGCTTGATTGGATCCTTCCATCTCCAGCACTCAGGGCTCTGCCAGGCATGTAGAGCATCAAGGAGCATTTGCCTAAGGAATGAGTATAGAAGAGAGCTGTCCCATGAGGATGGGGATGGAGAGGCTGAACATACCACCGAGGGTGGGTGCCATGGCTAAAGCACACAGCTCCCCCACCTGCTCAGATTCGCATCCTCCAGTCCCAGCTAAGGCTGGCCTGTCCTCTCCCCACACAGAAGGTGGCACCTCCCAGCCTGCACAGCCGGTGACTTATGGGAGAGGACAGATGAGGAAGTGTAGTTAGCATTCATTCATTGCTTATGTTGTACAAGCTGTCAAAACGAATGAAATTTTATGACAGACGGGCAGCAACCAGCTTCCTGAGGTTATTTATCTTTCTCGCTTCTGGCTCAGAGCGCTGGGTGATTTTTCATTTACATTTAAAAATGCCAAGATGACTAAGCACAATTCGGCTACTCAGAAAACTAGCAAATTGTATCAATACCCAAATGCAATTAATAATTATCAGCTGAGGAATAAAGAGCAGTTAAGCTACATAGTCTATCTTCCCGGTTCCCGCCCACCCCCACCCGTCTCAACCAGTTCCCAAACTCCGGGACATTCATCATGACATCATCCTCTCTTTGCTCAGATCTGATAGCCAATATTTGCAACGACAAACAAAAGGTCCTTGTGACTAGTAGCAGATCCCCGTGGCTGAATAGATTTATGTGTAGCAGCCTTTGAGGAATGATGCAAATAGATGTCACACATAGTGGGGGAGAGGGGAGAGAAAAGAAAAGAAAAATTTAATGTGTGAAGGGATAAAGGTCCTGGGAGACAGGTTAATCCTAGAGCAACAAGACTCAGGATTGCGAGTCTGTGTTTATATAACCCAGAGAAACTCACAGAACCCACGAATCATAACCACTGCGATCTAGGAGCCATGTGTGCCACGCACAGTTCTCCATACACATCACTATCCTCTTATCTCCCCAGTGCTGCGCTCTCTGTGCAGCTTCTGCACCTCCTGCATCTCCTATATGTCTGCTCCTGCAGGACTAGGTCTCATGTAGCATCTGCATTATCATGGTCTCTTTTATGTTGCTCCCATGGGCTTTGCTGAGTTGCATCTTTAGGGTGCTAAAGTCACAGCCCTGGTCCCTGGGGCCCTCCTGGGCCAGGTGTGCCTGCTGTAGGGTCCGGAGAATGTTTCCTCTCCCCTCCTGTGTTTGCACTACTTGTGTCCCAGTGACTTCTCCGTGGTTTTAGCTAACAGCTTGGGGCAGGGAGTCAGAGCTAAAGATAGTCATGATGCCCTACTCAAAACTCACACCCCTGCCCACATGACTAAAGCTTGGTGAGGGGCCCAAGCATTTCCGCCTCTTTGGCTCCCTTAGAATGGCCTGTTTCTGGAGGGCTCCCCATCTTCACGCACCTGGGCCTGGGACGGCCAGGCCTGCAGCACAGTAGCTGGCACCTGCTCAGGCTCTTTATTCAAAGGTGAACTCACTGGGCATCTGGAGGGAACTAGACACAGGCCTCACCCTCAAGGTCTTCATGGCACAAACAGCAGTAGTGGGAAAGTAAAGAGAGAGCAAGAGAGAGGTGCGGTAATGAAGCACAGGTACCAGAGTGGAAGGGATGGCACTTCTGCAGAGCCCCACAGGGTAGCTTCCCAAGGCCACGTGGGAGGTGACTAGAAGAGAAACTGCAGGAAGAAGGAGCAAAGTGGGAGGGCAGGGTCAGCTTTGCTAATTCAGAACTTGGAAGGGGAATGTTTGGGATACTTCTGGTGGGAAGGAAGAATGAGCCTACCTAGAGGAGATCCTTGACCAGTGGGGCTGGGATGTCTGTGTCTCAGTTTGTATACAGCAAAGGGTACCATACTGAGATCTTGTTCCAAATAGAGCCTTAACGGCCTGGGCAGAGACCGTGCTCTGGATCAGGTGGACACACTGGCCATTGTGCGGGGTGAGCAGGGGAAGACACCTGCGCCGGCAGATCAGGGGAGACCTCCACAGTAGCAGCAGAAGTGGGACTGCAACTGGGCCAAATAAATGGAAAATAGAAAGGAGGTGACAGGGCTGGTGAGCAGAGGACACAGATGTGTGGGTGAGGGAAGAGGGGTCTATGAACTGATCATGAGCAGGGAGGAGAGTGCAGCGTGATGGCCAAGAGGAGCAGTGAATTTTTTTGAAGGGAACAAGGTAGGTTGACATCTGCAGAATAATCTAGATGGTGTGTGGGATAAAGACAAGGATTCCCATTTTATTTTTTTAAATATATATGTATTGATTTCAGAGAGGAAGGGAGAGGGAGAGAGAGAACCATCAATAATGAGAGAGAATCATTGATTGGCTGCCTCCTGCACAGCCCCCACTGGGGATGGAGTCTGAAACCTGGGCATGTGCCCTGACCAGAAACCCAAATGACCAGTTCATAGGCCGACACTCAACCACTGAGCCATGCCGGTTGGGCAAGGATTCCCATGTCAGAGGCAGGAAAACGTGACAGAGTAGTGGTGGTGTTCTTGCTCACAGGGTGCAAGGCAGACTGATTGACTCTGGAACTCAGCCCTTGCATTTTAAAGCCTTCACTGTTTTCCTTATACGCTGACCCAAGTAGATGTATAGAGAGATGGTAGGAAAAAGGGACCAGAAGAAGATGAGCAGTAAAGAATTATGCTGTTGGTGAGGAAAGCAAATGAGCTCTCCTAATCCATCGCAGTGAGCAATTTCTTGGGTATGTAGGTCCATAATCCCATGTAAATCCCCTAAGAAGAGAGACTAATAAGAAATCAACTCCAGTGAAAAACACATTTAGAGATAGTAATTCTTAAAAGAGTCTTGTCATTCCCCACAGGATTCCAGGCTATCATATATATTAAAAAATATTTGAAATCCGTAAGTCACACAGAAATTGCTTCAACCAGAAGCTTCTAGAAATTTCCATGTACTCATAACTGAGACATCAGTTCTGACATAAGTTAAGACTGCTCTTGGTTCTCTTTGGTGATAAGCAGCTGCTACAAGGTGGCCTTTTACATAGAGTTTGGACTCTTTCCTGGCCCATCGTGCATTGGGGAGTGAGTGGTGCAGTGTCTTTCCTCTTCAGTTAGTGAGGAGGAGAAGTGGGGAGGCATAGGCCTGCCAACGTCCTGTGTGCTTTCTATTTGTTGCTGCAACTGGCTTCATTAGATCGAGGGAGAGCTGCCAATGTTGTAACGGTGGCTCTTCTAATTAAAGTTCTACAGAGAAGGCTATTCCTCGCTCTGACTCTCTCAGAAGGGATATGCTCTCAGAACAGAGGCATCTGCCCCCCGGACTAACCTTTCTTAAAACCAGATAAACAAAGTAATACTAATAAAAATATCCATCTGTTCTTGAAGATAAATAAAGCACTCATATACCAAACTGAGATCTGGATTATTTTGGAGGCAGCTTTAATGATAGTAGACATCTGTTCCAGCTTGCTTTCTGCTCATTTTTCATTTGCACAGTCTTATAGGATAACCATCTGAGAGCAGTTTGAGGGAAGGGGTAGTCCCTAACCACCATCTTCTGAGGCAATTTTCCAGATAGTGGGCATGAACCAAAGAATAACCCAGTGACATTCCTTAACATTTGGCACCTGATTGGGTTTCCCCCGGGATTTTAAGCACTGTGGTCTTTATCAATTGTAATTTTTAGATGTCAGAATTCCCATTTTTTCATTTACAAGATCAAGTGGAATTGTCACATAGACCAGATGCATGCATGTCGGCATGATCCCACAGCCATTCCCTTCCTGAAGTCACGGTGGACAAATATCCCAAGAAACACCTGTGGCCCCATCTCAGACCTGAGAGGCGAGAATGACTGTTTCTTTCAGGAGAGCGGCAGTAGGCAGTTCAGTCCAGCTGCCCACGTTCCCAGGACATGTCTAATGTTGAGAAGAACGGGAGCAAGGCACTACTGTGGGAAACTCCACTTCAGGGCAACCTGGCACTCTTGGGTTTCTTGGATCTGTCTCTAACTCCAAAGGGTAGGGCAAACCCTGGGGGTGAATTCCAAGATGGAAATATTTGGGGCATTAAAAATCCCTGCAACAATGGGGTAGGGGTGTGCCTGACCTTTAGTGTCTGAAGGCAATGCTAATTCAGTATTGAGAAACATCAACATTTTGAAGTTGTGGGATGATTTTATTTTTCCAAACAAATATTTTACACAGAAGCCCAGGATATAGCACCTATTAAATAATAGTTATATTGTCCTGCAGGAGAGAGAGTATCTAAAGCCTTTTTTTCGGAAAATTCAGTTTAAGAATCTCTATTCTAGGTGTTATCAGGGGGCCATACATCTCTTATAGTATCTGGTCCTTCAATGCTCTAAGAAGTGAGTGGTTTAAATGTTTGAACTATAATTTTATATGAGAGATTTTAAACATAGAGCAAACGTGAAATGATTGTGACATTCGTATCCCTGCCACCTCAATTCTACTGCCGTTAGTGTTTGCTCCTCTGTGCCATTCTGCTCTCCCCAGATGCACTGACTCACCTTATATTCAGTGCATTTCAAAGGAATCTCAGACATATATGCATTTCACCCCTGATGCTCCGGCACGTGTAGCAAGCATTCACTGAAAAGTTCTATTTACTAGTAAGAGGTTAGGTCTACATATATGGAATAAATAGACTTAGTGTACAGGTCTAAAAATATATTTATGTAGCTCGCACCCTTATCCTATATAATAAAAGGCTAATATACAAATTGACAGAATGGCACAACAACCGGTTGCTATGACATGCACTGACCACTAGGGGACAGATGCTCAAAGCAGGAGCTGCCCCCTGGTGGTCAGTGTGCTTCTACAGGGTGAGTGCTGCTCAGTCAGAAGCCAGGCTTATGACTGGCGAGCGCAGCAGCAGTGGTGGGAGGCGCTCCTGCCTCTATGGTAGCACTAAGGATGTCCAACAGATGGCTTAGGCTCATGGAGAGTGGGCCTAAGCCAGCAGAAGGACATCCTCGTGGGGTCCAGGACTGAAAAAGGGCACAGGCTGGGCTGAGGGACCCCTATCTCCCCATTGCATGAATCTTGTGCATCGGTTCTCCAGTCAAGATATAAAACATTCCATTACCTCTGAAAGTTTTCTCATGGCCCATCCAACTACTCCACGCTCTCTTCCATGTCCTTGTTCCCAACAACCATTGTTTTAATTTTTTACCACAGATTAACTTCACTGAGTGTCACGTGACAGGAACCTTACATAAGGGCTCTAGCATCTGACTTCTTTCACACAGCCTACTGTGTCTAAGACCTATTGCGTCCTACGTTTATCAGGATTTCTTCCTTTTACTCCAGACAGTAGTGCATTGGCCACAGACTGAAAAGAACTTTAACTTTAGTGATTCATGATCTGACATTTCCATGTGTGGCCACTCTCATTATTTCTGTAGGATTAGCTTTGTCTAAACACTAACAAACAGTCTGTCCATGGAGTTCACTCAGTCAAACAAGCTGACAGTTTGCTGAGACAGACAGGACACTGGTGTTTTACTGGACAGGGCAGCTGGTGATATGGCCACAGCAGTGACACCACCTCGAGCAGCAGTGATCAGGAGGCTTGTGGTCCATCAAGAATACTGCTCTCTTCTTCAATGGTTGGCAGCCAGAAGGTGGGATTGGATCCTTGACTCACCTCTATTTTTTAAAAAATAATTATAAAACATATAAAACAACAATTACAATCTTAACCATTTTAAGCATATAGTTCAGTGGCATTAGTGTATTTACACTGTTGTACAACCATGACTACCATCCATTTCCCAACATTTTATCATCCCAGACTAAACCTCTATACCCATTAAACAGTAACTAGCCAACCCTCCTCCCTCCAGACCTTGGTAATCACCATTTTACTTTCTATCTCAATGAATATGATGACTCTCTATGTCATATAAGTGGAATCATACAGTATTAGTCCTTTTGTGATGGGCTTATTTAACTTGGCAAGTCTTCAAGGCTTATCCATGTAATAGCATTGTATCAAAGTTGCCTTGTTTTTTAAGGCTGAATAATATTCCACTGTATGAATATAAAATGTTTTTTTAATCCCTTCATGCATTGATTGATGTTTGGATTGTTTCTATCCTTGGCTACTATGAATGATGCTGCTATAAAGAGGTTACAAATACCTGTTCTAGTCTCTTCTTTCAGTTCTTCCCTCTTCCCCAGCCTTATTTTCCCTTCCATCATCACAGTCCACACTGTGGTCCCACCATTCATCTCTTTCCTCAGTGTCCCACCTGCCTCAGGTGGCTGCCTCCCTCCCACCTGGACCACTGTCCAGCTTTCTCTCTGCAGCTTTCTCTATGGCATCTCTTGGTCTCAGCTTTTGTTTTCTAACCTGACACTGCAGCCTGATGAGCTTTTGAAAAGGAAAATCTGGTCATATCACCGATGGCTCCCCATTATCCTTGCAAGAAAAACCCAACAAAGTCTCACAGGACCAGCTCTGCTTATTTTCTGACTCAACCCCTTGCACTTCCCTCTCACAGTCTATGCTGAAGTGACTTTGATTCCCCAGCGACATTAGATTTTCGCTCACCCAGATGTCTGCCTGCATGCCTAGAGTGCTCTCTCTGCTCCTCTGTGACCCAAGGTCTATTCTCTGGGACTTTATGTGGATGTTGCTTCTTCTAGAAGCCTTCTCCATGCCCCCAAGACTGGCGAGGCATGCCCGTCACATCCTGCCACAGCAGCCCAAGGGGCGGAGGGAGAAGGCTGCGGAAAGCCTTCCTCCGACTTCTCCCACTGAAAGTACATTGGAAGCTCATTGTACCTGATATTGTAACTTGCTGAGGATGTTACACATACCACATCCACACAGAGTTCAGCCATTATGTTCTTATTCTAAAGAGGCAGAGGCAGAGGCAGAGATCAAGGCCCAGAGCCATTTCCAGAACTTGTCTGCAGTTACTCAGAGCCCAACATGGAACTCATTTCCATCTGACCCGAGAACCTTAATTTCCTCAAAGAAAAAGCAAGAGACTAGAGGGGCAAGGAAAGGAGAAACAATATAGCTGTGCAGGAAATAATCCACTAAAATATCATCACCCTCATTTCTGGGCTTCACATTGATCTTTGAGCTTCACTGACAACAAATGGCTTGCCGCATCCCCCCTTTGCTTCTCCTTTCACCTGGCTGAGAATTGTTGAACCCAGGATCAGTGTAGCAAGGCCATGCTAGCCCCGCAGTGACCCTCACCACCCACATGGTGTAGCCAGGCAGCTCTGATCTTGCTGTGCTGGGCTCCCCCATTGGTCCCTGCATGCCTGGGCTGCAGGAACTGTCTCCTCACAGTGTATCTGGTGCCCAGCACAGGGTCTGATAAGTAGACATAGAGCCAGTGAAGGAGCCCACATCCATTTGGCTATCAGGAAACTGGGCTATGAATTGGAAATCTGCTCAAACAGGAAAAGGTGGGAGGGATTGGATTAATGTCACTATCACCAACAACACATTTGTGGGGAAAGATCCAGACTGGCTTTGGGTTCCAGGCTGCTTGGGTGGTTATTGAAGGTGTGCCTGTGGCTACATTATTTCACTCTGCGTAGCTTCAGTTCCCTGGTCCAGAAAGAGGCATTGTGTTCCTTTGTTTTAAGGATATTTGCAGAGACCTGCCAGGTGTCAGGTGTTGGGGAAATGGCAGTGGACCAAACCAGGACTCTGTCCCATGGTGCCCACACTGCAGGAAGGCGATGGAGTCAAATGCCCATGTGAGTGATGGAATGTTAAGCAGAGATCAGGCCCAGGCGGAAAAAGAACACAGGGAAGGAGTGGGGAGTGGAGTGCCTAGAGACGATTATTAAATGACTAGAGGTGGCCAGGTATGGCCTTTGGAGAGGTGATGTTTGAGCACAGACTGCATGAACAGAGTAGAAACTTGTATGGATTTGTTTCTTTTTAAAATGTGTAAAATTTAAAATATAAAATTTACCATTTTTAAGTTCAGAGCTCAGTGGCATTAAGCACATTCACATTGTTGTGCAGCCATTGCCAGCATCATCTCCAAAGCCTTTTTATCTTTTAGGCTGGAACTGTATCATGAGACTCCTCATCTCCCCCTCCCTTTGTCCCCGGAAACCACCATTCAACTGTCAATGAATTTGGCACCTCTTGCTACCTCATATCAGTGGAATCCACGGTATTTGACTTTTTGTGGCTGGCTTATTTCACTTAGAATAATGTCTTCAAGGTCCATCTATATTGTAGCATGTGTCAGAATTTCCTCCCCTTAAAGCCTGAACAATGTCCCATTATATGTATGGTCCACCTTTTTTCCTTCATTTATTTGTCAGTAGACATTGAGAATCTTTGCATATCTTAGTGACTGAGGATACTGCTGCGAGATCCCAGCTGTGCAGATATCTGTCTGAGACCCTGTTTTTAATTGTTGTGGATATATATGTATATATCCTTTCCCCCAAATATATCCTACATAATAAAGGGCTAATATACAAATTGTCCCCTCGATCTGGGAGTTCAACCTGGAGTTTCATCAGGGGGCAGGGCTGGTTGGTCAACTGTCCTCAGCCCCTCCCCCTGGCCATTCCCACCTCTGATTGGCCCCCCAACCCCAATTAGGTGTGGGCGAGCTGGTCATCCTCCCACATCTCCTTCCCCTTGGCCAGCCTGGCCTGATTGGCCCCAATTGGAATGGGCTGGACCCCACCCCTGTACGAATTCATGCACTGAGCCTCTAGTAGATATACAAAATCTCTAGAAGCAGAATTGCTGGGTCATAGGGAAATTTTTTTGAGGAACCATCACACTGTTTTCCATGTGGTCACACCATTTTACATTCCCACCAATACTGATTTCTTCCCGTCATTGCCAACACTTTTATTTTCTGTTTTCTTTCATAGTAGTCATCATAGTGTGTGTTCAGTGTGAACTCATCATGGTTTGATTTGCATTTCCTTAATGATTAGTGATGTTGAGTATCTTTTCACAGGTACCCACATGAAGGCAGTGTAAGACCTACGTGACTCAGGCCCAGTGTGGAAGTCCTGTCCAACTTGCAGGTTTGAGTTTGTTTCTGTGGGGGATGAGGCCCTGGAGGCTGGAGCTGGGGCAGAGCACACTCTGACTTACATTTTCAAAGGATTTCACTGGCTTTCTGACCACACAGATTTTTCTCTTTTTTTTCCAGTGGGGCTTCATATGGGACTAATTATCCATGGAACACACTTAGCAGCAATATTTATCATCATCATAAAGCACACCGTGTGGGCAAAGAGACATTGTCTTACAGAACACCTCCTCGTACATCATCCCATTGGATTCTGGGGCTAGTTTCTACAGCCTTCCACCTCCTGGGACAGCACCTCCTCTGAGCCATCTCTGGGTGCACCACCCCTTGATCACTTGACATTTCAACAGAGGACCCTGGGCATATCCCTCATGACCAGTAAAGTTATTCAGGCTTCATGGCAGAGCCCCACACTGGCAGTGATGTGTGTGCCGTGGGGTTTTTTGAAAGCAGCCCACGTTTACAGAGGTCACCATGGAGCAAGCCCTGTTTCCCTATAAATGCCACTCATCCTCTATCCTTTGACACTAAGACTTTTTCTTAGAGGGCTGGTCATTGTTCCTGCCTTTCTTCATGAAGGTCCTCTGAAGGGGCTTAGGGATTTAGGTTTTAGTGTTCTGCAAAAGGTGGAATTAATTAATTAATTTGTCAGTTAGTTCATTCACTGTCCCCTGTATATTAATTGAGTGTCAGTTGTAACAATAGTGAACACCGGGGAGACAATGGTAAACTAACAGAGAGTCTCTGCCACTCTAGATCCGGGGAAGGTAGATGGATGGGTCAGCATAAGAGGTGTGCAAGGAGCAGGCGTGGGTGCACAAACACTGCAGATGTACTTCACACCCATGTGCATGTGAAGACAGATGCATACAAGGGCATGTGTGATGGTATCCTGGTGTTCAGAACAGAAGGTTGCCCAGGAAGATGGCTCTCCTCAAACTCCTGCTGGCAGTCACCTACTGAGAACCTCATTCCACAGTTCAGGAATGAGACCCAAGGCCTTATTAACCACTGAGAAAATCGTGCAGAGGATGGCCCCTACGACAAATGTGCTTTTCATCTTAGACTTAGGAAGCTAAGTTTGGGGCAAGAGTCAGAGTTCTAGTTACAGAGTAGCAAGAATTCAAGAACCAATTCAGTGTTTATCACACAATCTGTCTGACGGACTTCCTGTTTAGGTCTCCCTGCAGGTCGGCTACCGGTGCTGCTGGCAGTGGGGTTCTCAGTGGTCAGAGAATGGTATCTGAGACACTGGAGAGAGCATCCCTTTCCTTGACCTCTTGGGGGCTGTGAAATTCCTTTGGTAGGGTATAAGATGTATGGGAAGCCTTGTAAGACAAACTGAGCCTTGAATGAGAATTACATTTAAGCAATTCTCAGAATTGCAGCAAGCTATGCATGAGTGCACTCTCTTCTCGGCAGACAGTTATAGAGCACTTACCACGTTCCAGTGTAGTTCAGATGCTGGGACTGATAAAGAATTCCATCAAAAGAATTTTCTCTTACACATTCCTATGTTGAGAAGAGAGTCAGGAAAAAAGAGTAAGCAAATAAATAAATAGCAACAACACAACAATTCAGAAATCAAGAGCCAGGAAGAAGATAAAAAGGGGCAAGATGACTGGAACTTGGGAGTGCAGACTCACTCAGATTCAGCCAGAACCAAGCCCCAAGTGAGACAGACTTGAATGCAATAGATTTATTGAAGAGGACATGTCAGAAAATACCAGCAGAGAAGTGGGGGATGTGAGGAAGGGAAGGGGATGGAAGCAAAGTGTATGGCACCCAACAAATGACCACCGAAGAGCCAGTGCAGTCCTCAGAGTATCCCCGCTGAGGTCAAGAGTGCTGTGTACAGAGCAACGGCATCTGGACAGAGTGAGCTCCAGGTCAGAAGCCAGGGTGGGGTCCTAAGTGCTGGCCTCTGGGGTATATGGCAGTGCTGACCAGACCAGAGTTCGGTCCCTCAGGATAACAGTTTCCGAGGTATGACACCCAGGAGGTAGCCATAGAAATGTCTAGGGAATGAGCATTTACAGTAAAGGGACCAGAACAAAGGGAACAGTGCAAAGGCTCCTTGGGGTCCTGAGAAGGACCGTAGTGGCTGCGTAGCTGGAAGGGGCTGGCCCTGCCAGGCTGCTAGAGGGGGTGGGCTCTGGTCCTTCATCATTCCAGTGCAGTGGGAGGCAGCAGAGGTCCTGCTCCTGTCTTTACCACAGCTCCATGGGACAAAGTGGTAACAGTGCCAGAAGGGACGGCCATTGAGAGTGAGGGGCAGCCAGCGGCCAGGGCAGAGACAGCATTCAGGACAGGAGGGCAAACCTTGCCCCTCAGAGCTGGGCAAAGAGCCCCTGTTTTGTAGTGTGCTTTGCTTTAAATTGAAAGCACACTAGGCGGGGACCGTGACATTTTTTGAGGATGGCCAGCCTTGAAGAAGAGGACCAATTAGATAGTAAAAGGATTGGAAAACAGGGACTTTCTGGTGGCCCTTTTAGACAAGGTGTGAAGCAGGGGAAAAGCAGGGACTGCCTGACTTACTGGACAGTGAGGCTAAGGGTCCTTGGATTCGGAACTGGAACAGCCAAAGCCATGACAAGTGAGCATTCAGCACACACGCCCGGTGGGAAATGGACTGCCATGCGGGCCGGGATACAATCTGCAAGAGGAGGCATGTATGGCAGCCTGGCGGCTGGCACGGGCAGTGGCAGAGATGCCTGGCTGGAGGCTCAGGGGCTTAAAGCTTTGAGTGAGAATTTCTTCTTTTTGGCTATGATTTCATCCTTCTTGCATTTCTGACCCCATGAGCTCCCCCCTACCCCCACCCCTTTACTCTTAAAAACAGGCCACCTGGTTTCATAATTAGGCAGCTGAGATGAAGGCCCATTTAGTTTTGGGGTGGGGAGAGGAAGACATTGATTCAAACCAAGACAGTACCTTAGAATTACATAGGATTTTTGGAAGCTAAGAAGCACCCAGTCCCGATCTTCCTTTGAGAATGACAGGACAGGGCCAGTGGAGCAGAGACTCACTCAGGTCGCATGGCTCCGGTTGGCAGGAGCGAAGCTGGGGCAGGTCTGCTGACATCCATGCTGAGACTCCTGGGCCTGATCTCTCAGTTGGCAGCTTAGGATGAAGGCCCGTTTCAGTTTGAGGGGGGGAGAGGAGAGCATTGATGCGTAGGCGCTGGGATGGCAGGGGTTGTTTTGGTGCCCTAAAGGGACTGTGGCCTGAGAAAAGGGGCCTGTTTCACTCTGGGAGAAAGAAGGAGATCACAGTGAGGTTTGGGGGTTAGTAGGAAGAGTGTTAGTAGAGGCAGGAATGTAGAGGATCAAGGCTAATCTCCCTGAACCTGACATCCAGTTTCATTCCTGACCTGCCTCTGACTGGGTGTGTGAACTTGGATGATTTCTTTAACTTTCCACCTGTGCATAGAGACACAGACACACACACACCACTGTGTTAATTATCTGTTGCTGAGTAACAACATCACTACACATATAGCAGCTTCAATGAACTCACATTTATGGTCTGGGCAGTTTCTGTGAGCCAGGTGTCAGGACACAGCTCCACTGGGCCCTCTGCAAGACTGAAACCACAGTGGCTGACGGCATCTCACCTGAGGTTCAAATGGGAAAGGAGCCACTTCCAAGCTCACTCAGGGCATTAGCAAAATGCATGTCCTTGAGGTTATAGGACTGAGGGTCTCATTTTCCTGTTGGTGGTTGACTGAAGGCTACACTGAGTTCCTTGTCACCTGGGCCCCAATGTGGCACTTGCTTCCTCAAAACTAGCCAAGGAGAAAGCAGCTCCTGCAAGTAAGGAACTATTATGTAACATAATCATGTAATCACATAAATGTAACCACACCACTTCTGCTGCATTCTGCTGATTAGGGCCTCTCTCAGTAATTTTGAAATATGTAGTGCAGTATTATTGACTATGTCACTATGCTATACATTGATCCCCAGGACTAACTTATTTTATAACCAGAAGTTTGTACCTCTTTAACAGCTTACAAGGTGGGGATGGAGGTGGGGGACGGGTGTCATTGCACAAAAGTAGGCATTGAAATTCCCAGGGCCATCTTTAGAGTCTGTCTACCACAATGCCTCCTACAGTTATTGTGAGGGGTGTTGAGTTACTAAGCATTGAGCTCTGATAGGAGGACTTTCTCAAGAAAGCTGGTGATTGTTGGTCTTGGCTGGGGGGTTGTTATTATCACCATCAGGAGAACATGCCCCTAGCTTGTTCTTGCTCTTGAAAAGTCCTCAAACAGTCTTTAGGGGCCTTGCCTAGGATGATAGGATTCAATTTAAACAGATGCCTACAATAGTTAACAAAGGAAATAATTCCAGTAACCTTCCTAGTTTAATTTCATTTTCTTAAAGGCTACATGATGTGTAGGAAATACACACAGTTTGGAGTTTGAAGAGTGAATTTATAAGCAACTAATCTGGGGTACAACCAGTATTGACTGTCATTTTTACCTTCTTAAATTGGACTTTCCAACTCCTTTTTTATAATTATGTTGTTTAAATATTAGAAGAATACGTAAAGTAGTATACTTGCCATTGCTTTATTTCGTATTTATTGAGGTATAATTGATGTTACCCTCTATTAGATTCTGGTGTACAACATAATGGTTCAATATTTATTTACAATGTGAAATGATCACCACCATAAATCTAGCTAACATTCATCACCATGCATAGTTACAATTTTATCTTGTGATTAAGACTTTTAAGATCTATTCTCTCAGTAATTTTGAAGTACGTAGTGCAGTATTATTGACTATGTCACTATGCTATATATTGATCCTCAGGACTAACTGATTTTATAACTAGAAGTTTGTACCTCTGATCCCGTCACTCTTTTCCCCATCTTTCCCCTACCCCCGCCTCGGGCAACCATCAAATCTCTTCTCTATGTATCTATGAACTTAGTTTTTAAAATTTTATTTTTAGGTTTCACATATCAGTGAGATCATGTGATACTTGTCTTTCACTGACTGGCTTATTTCACTTAGCATAATACTTCTAGGTTCATCCATGGTTAAAAATGTCTTACCATGCATCTCCAATATACACATTTTTACTTATATGGTAAAAAATACACAAAATGGAATCACCAAAGGTTGAGACAAATAACAAATAAGCAATATTTTAAAGGGTCTTTCTAATCAGGAAGGCTTCCAGACATCATTAGCTCATACTTTAAGGTAGTTTAAAGGTGGTTTCTCATTGATAATACTGGATGGGCATTCATATTTCAAACTTTTGTCAGATCTGGCTAGCCCCATTTCATTTATTTATTTTTCTCCTGATGTGGCAGACAGAGAGCTCCAAGAACTGTGGGAGTATGGACTGCTTGGCTATTACTGCTTTGTGTTTACATTATCCGTATTATCTTTAACTAGAGGCCCAGTGCTTGAATCCGTGCACTGGTGGGGTCCAGCCGGCCTGCCCCGGATGAAGGCCATTAGGGGTGGGCTAGTGGGGGAGGGGCTGGCAGGGGCAAGGGGCTGTTTGTTGGCCCGCCCCTCCCCTAATTGGGGTCTGGGGTCCTGCTGGGGGACAGGGCTACCCAGGGTGAGAGGCCATGGGCATTCTGGTCATTCCACTGTTTGGTCAATTTTCATATTACCTTTTTATTATATAGGATTATAGTGTCTTCATACAAATCCTGATAAGCCACTGGTGTTTTTTGTAAGAGTTGGTTTAGGCTGATATAAATCATGCAGTCACTGAATTAATGTTATTGATCTCACATTAAGCTATAGTACACACAGTGGGTTACAGTGCAGATGAGGAGGGTCATTCTCAAGGTCCGAACTCACTCCTTCCATGTGGACCTACGTATGATACAGGTTGTCTCACCAAGGGATCCTGTGTTCTTATGAAATCTGTGTATTAGAAATTAAAAAAAA
Organism: Lasiurus cinereus; assembly: GCA_011751065.1. Lineage (NCBI taxonomy): Eukaryota > Metazoa > Chordata > Mammalia > Chiroptera > Vespertilionidae > Lasiurus > Lasiurus cinereus. Next base: position 8,784,609 of record JAAGEH010000039.1, on the reverse strand, counting down.
CTACATTTTTAAGGTAAAAATAAATAATTGTAATGCATTGTTCCTGTATATTGATGTGTCATCTTCTATCTCCCTTGGGAGGTGTGCACACAGTTTAGAGGTCCCCTTTGTATATCACATACACAAGTTTGTTTTCTTCCAAAGGGAGTTTTGCTCTCTGTAGAAGTGTGGGGAAAGTCCCCCATCCCTTGCAGTTGGTTGTGTCATGCTCACATTGTGCCCGCAGCCTACTTGCTCTCCATGCTGCAGGAGGCTCTGAGCCCCTACCACGGATGTGTTTTATAAATGTCTGCAAAGTTGGCAAATGCACCTGGGCCGTGCACTGTGAAGGACTGGCTCACAGGGCCTTAGGGACAGAGAAGTGCTGACAGCAGCTGAGCCTGTGGTGCTCCCCTGTGGGCCTCTAAACAGGGCCAACTGCCTGCTTTATCTCTCTGTGCAAATGCAGATTTAATAGGCAGTGCCCTCGGAATCATTGCTGTGAGGTCGGGGCTCCAAAGGAATTAGGAATAACAATTTAATAACTGTAGAAAGAGCTTAGGCACTTCGCTGTGCCAAGCGTATCTGAGTTAGTTACTGAAAGGCGAACTTGGGACATTAAACCCCTTTATCACTCTGATAGAGCTACATGGGAAAGCCATTCCTTTGCAGGGGATGAGTTTACTGGCTTCTGAAGGGGTGTGTGTTTGAATGTGATAGGGAAAGGAGCATTTGTCAGAGTGGAAGGTGGATCAAAAGACAAATGAATTCTCTGAGTTAAATCAGAGCTTTAAATTATCCTGCTTTCAACTGCTGCACCATCAGCAGAATGTGCTCCATGAAAGCCAGCTGCTTTCCAGGTCTGTGGGTACACAGGGTCTCTCGCCGCTGATGCTGCATTTTAAAGGAACAGGCGGTTTTAGAAGAGGTGGCCAAGGCTGGAGAGGTGAGATAAATGTCTATTTAGCTGGGCAACAGAGTCATTTGGGCTCACCTATTTACCTTGAAGCCTGCAGAAAAGACAAGGTTTAGACATAGCTGGCCAGAATTCACTTTTGCAGACTGAGGTGGGTAAAACAGGTTCACTTAGCCCAGTGGCTTCTAAATTTGGGTCTATGGAACCCCATCAGGGTTTACCATCTATGGATGGTTGAAACATGGTTTCAAACTCTGTCCATTCCCATGTTTAAACCCATGAAAGGGTGAAAACCGGCTCTCTATTCTGGATCTCGGTTGGATGTGGAACTTGCTTTGGCCAATGGAATGATGTCAATTGTGAAGATAAGCAAAGACTTGAAAAGCATTTGGGCACAAAGGCTTGTTCTCCTGTGCCTCTCAGAAACCTGAAGATGCCCAGGCCTGAATGATGCAAGACCCAAGTGTTGTTATCTCAGCCAACGAACCCTGTGAGAAGAAGTGACCCAGCTCAGATCATCAGAAGAAATGGCTGGCTGAGCCCAACCCAAATTGCTGACTCCCAGAACCATCAGTTAAGTTGCTATTAGTTTTGGGTGGTGTGCTATGAAGCAAAAACTAACTAAAGGCAGAACCATAGGGATTAAGAGACAATAAACCAACTCCCAAATTTGGTCTCACACAGGGCAGCTCTGATTTGTTTACTCTTTCACTTAAGCTCTTGTTTGAATAAAGTGTTATAGGAGCAGTGATGATGGAGGAGCCTTTGGCTTAGTCTGCAGTGGCCCAGGATAGTCCTGTTGCTGTGATGAGACCTGAGCTATCAGATCTGAAGCTTCTGCTTCTGGCTCTGGAAGTTTAGGAAGAGTTTCTAGGGCTGGCTGATCTGTACTTGATCAGCCTTTGTTATTCAATAGGTTGCACATCCAGCCAGCTCAGTAGAGTCAGGTTCTACCAGGAAAGGCAAGAGCCAATCAGCTGTGCATTTGCAGACAATTGGCTCTGCCCACTCAAAGAGCAACTTATATCTTTACATTGCAGCCCTTAATCATTCCCACAATCATACTATGCTGTTGCAAATGCCATAAGATAGTGTTTGCTCCTGGGGAGAAATGTGAGAATTAGACTTCTTTTTTGAAGGAAGTAAACCAAAAGAAAGGTACAACTATAGAGGTCTCTAGACAAAGGACACAGAGATTTAGTCTTTGCACAACTTCATGTTGTGTAGATATTCCATCTTTCCATCATTCTTTTAAATTATTATGTACTTATCTATGCATAATGAGCATAAGTAGCTTTTTCTTGTCCTGCATTATGTCTCCTTCCTCTAATAGTGCCTGTTTTTCCTCTGGGTCACTGCCACCTCCCACCGTCTCCCCACAGGGATGAGTAGGTACCCAATCAATGGCTCTATACAGTCTTGGTGGGACTGCTGATCCGGATCCTACTCACCCCTAGTCAAGATTGGCATATGGTCCAAGCCTGGCCAGCTTGATGCTATCATCCAAGAATTTGAAAGTTAAAAAAACAACACAAAGACTAAAGATAGTTGCAGCTGATATACTATTGGAGGTACCCAAGGAGGCTGCCAAGTGAATTGTTCATCAGCAGGCCGAGGGCTGACCTCGGTCCTGATCTCTCCACATAGATTTCCTTTATTTTGTGAGCTGCTCCATCCTGTCCAACTCTTTTTTTCTCTTACTTTTTATTTTGCTTGAGTCAACCAAAGTCAGTTTTGTTGGCTGCAGGTAAAGAACACCAGCACCTATGGTAGTCACAGTGGTCTGGTTTTCCTTTCTACCTGGACACATGATTGCATGGCACTTTCTTGCCCTCTTTCAAGTTAGGTATGGCATAATTGTCTCTCATAATGAAAACTGAGTCCTCATGCTCTTTCTCTGCCATAGCACTTAGGGGTTCATATAACAAGACAGAGCTTCTGCTATTCTCAGTTCCCAAGGGATTCTGATGAGAAAAACCATTTTCTCCCCTTTCCTTTTCCCACATTGGACATAAAAAGTAAATGAAAAATTGATCTTGGTTCCTATGAGAATTTACCTCCATTTTACTAGTAGATATCACATTCAGCATCCACCAGATAGACAGGAAGAGATGGTGCCAGCCACATTAGTTCTTATTGTTGGGAAGAGATGAAGCCTTCCCAGGAGCGCCCAGTGAGTTTCTGCTCCCACCTGGGGACTAACCTGGTGCCTCCTGCCCATGCCCAGTTGAGGAGAGGGGCTGAGAATATGAATCCAGAGCTTTTCTCACCTTTAGGATGAAGGTGGGCAAAGATGAAGGGGCCGAGGACAGGAGTAACATTAGAAAAATATGAGAATCTGCTACTTTCTTTTCCACTCCATGTCACGCCGCTCTGTCATTTTATTCACTTAGAAATAGCTATCATAATAAAATATCAAATAGGTACAGAATGTGTCAAGAGCAACTCAATAGTAGTTTTAATACAGGCATTAAAAATATTAGGCAGAGGGAGGTACAAACTGTAATCATTAGAGAAGATTGCGTAATCAACATGGGTCATGAGCAGAGCCAGGGAAGACTTTAAAAAGATGCCATTGAGAGAGAATCCAAGATGGCGGCATAGGTAAACACCTACACTGCTGCCTCGCACAAGAATTTCAAAACTACAACTAAAAGACAGAACGGACATCATCCAGAACCACAGGAAAGCTGGCTGATGTAAGTTCTACAGCTAGAAGGAAAGAGAGGGGCTCACAGAAACCCAGAGGAGCTGCAAAAAGCTGAGGTATGGAGAGGCACACATGGAGAGAGCGGGAGCGGGTGCCTGAGTACCTGGCTGGCTTTCTCTGGTTGGAGGGAAATGGAGACTCCCAACGGCATTGCACCCCTTATCTTACGACACTAAACCCCAGATCCAGGCGAAACTCATACGGGGGGAGTTTGGACTGTGAAAAGGGAGAAGTGCATGGAAATTTAGGGGAGTCGCAAAAGATCAGAGCTGTGGTCGTACATGGCACTGCGCAGAGGACAGATTGCTGATTGTGCCACTGGCTTTCGGGAGTGGGCGGGAGACAGACCCTCCCAACTGTGCCACTTCTGAGTCCACTAAGCCCCTGTTTTGGGTGAAACCCTGGGGACCTAGACTCGTGTGGTCCTGGAGCGCAGGGGAGCTGGAAAGGCAGCAGTCTAGAGGCACTGTGGGTGCCCGCACACAAGGACCCTCCAGCGATTACCCAGTCACGTGAGATTCAGGGGCCGTGGAGGGCGGGGCCGACTGGAAGGCAAGGTGGTCCCTTAAGCCCTGAGACTCCACCCATCCCAAGCTCAACAGAGGCTTCTTCAGTTTTGCAAGTCTGGTATCATAAGGCTGAATTCAACACAGAAGTTTCCCAGGCATAGTGAAAATGCCGAGACAAGGCAAGGGATCACAAACAAAAGAAATGGAGGAAAAAAAAGGACTGGATATAGAGTTCAAAACCACGCTTATAAGGTTTTTCAAGAATATGCTAGAAAAGTTGGATAAACTTAGCGAGAGCCAAGAGGAGATGAAAAAGGACCAACTAGAGATGCAAAAGATCCAACTAGAGATGGAAAAGGTCCAACTAAAGATGAAAAAGGACCAATTAGAAATTAAACATACACTGACTGAAATAAAAAATATTATACAGAGTCCTAACAGCAGACTAGAGAAAGGCAAGAATCAAGTCAAAAATTTGAAATATAAAGAAGCAGAAAACACTCAACTGGAAAAGCAAGAAGAGAAAAGAATCCAAAAATGTGAATATAATGAAAGGAGACTCTGGGACAGCTTTAAGGGTACCAACATCAGAATTGTGGGGGTGCCAGAAGAAGAGAGAGAGCAAGATACTGAAAACCTATTTAAAGAAATAATGACTGAAAACTTCCCACATCTGGTCAAAGAAATAGACTTACAAGTCCAGGAAGCACACAGAACCCCATATAAAAGGAATCCCAAGAGGACCACACCAAGACACATCATAATTAAAATACCAAGAGCAAAAGACAAAGAGAGAATATTAAAAGCAGCAAGAGAAAAACAGTTCATTACCTACAAAGGAGCACCCATATGACTGTCAGCTGATTTCTCAACAGAAACGATGCAGGCCAGACGGGAGTGGCAAGAAATATTCAACGTGATGAATAGCAAGAACCTACAACCAAGAATAATCTATTCATCAAAGCTAACATTCAGAATTAAAGAGCTGATAAAGAGCTTCACAGATAAGAAACAGCTAAAGGAGTTCATCAACTCCAAACCAGTATTATATGAAATGCTGAAAGGTACTCTTTTAGAAGAGGAAGAAGAAAAAGGTAAAAGCCAAAAAATTATGAACAACAAATATGTATCTGTCAACAAGTGAATCTAAAAATTAAGTGAATTAAAAATTTGATCAACAGAATAAACTGGTGAATATAATAGAATCAGGAGCACAGAAAGGGAGTGGACTGATAATTCTCAGGGGGAAAGGGGTGAGGTGTGTACAGGGAGAGACTGACTGGACAAAAATCATATACTTATGGATGAGATCAATGGGAGGGAGCTAAGGGCAGAGGAAAGGGTGGGAGCTGGGTGGAGGGGTGCTATGGAGGGGAAAAAGAGAAACAAATGTAATAATCTGAATAATAAAGATTTAACTAAAAGAAAAAAAATAAAAATAAATAAAAAAATAAAAGGATGCCATGTAATCCCAGCTCCAAAGGATTTACAGTCCACTTTGAGGCAAGTGAGCACACAGGAGACAAGAGCAAGCTAGACAACTTCTAAACAAGCTCGAAACCCAGGGCCACGATGAAGTGGAATAGAAATTAATAAAGGAGACAAAACTCGGGATTTGGATCTGAAGGGAAATGTCCACCGAGAGGTGATTTGAGACAGAGGCTTGGGATTTGAGTGGCAGTAAGATGGGCAAAGTGGCGGCTCTCCAGGCGGGCACATGTGGCAGGCAAGAATTATAGAGCCTGCCATTTTCACAAATGGGAGTTGCATTGACTCTTCAGGAAATCATGTTCTTGGTGTCACCTGGCTGTGTCCCATTTGCTGAGATGGTTTCCTGTGTCCTTGTGCAGCCACTCCGGCCCACCAGGCATCTCAGTAACCTCTAGGCACACAGGGCCTCTAACCCATCCAGCACCTGTTTCAGAGGCAGGCTCCAGGAAACCGTGCCTATAGTAAACTCATCCACTTGGTGGCACAGCCCTCTTCCCGGGCTCTTCCCAGGCTCTTCTTGGAACAGGAGGCACAGGTGGCCTCTGCCCTTCATCTCACCTCTTTCCCAGAGATGTGTGCTTCTCTCTGGGGTCCCCTGGGGTGCATTGTTTTTCTCTGTAAGTGTAGACGTTCAGACAAAAATATTAAGGGGTTTATAAAAGAAAGTTATAATATGAAAAATTCCAAATATACCCACAAGAAAACAATGAGCCCTTGTGTCCCTGTGCCACACATCTACCTCTTTCCATTCTTGAGAAACGGTTATGTTTTTATTTTCAGAGATAAAGGTAAAGTGTTTAAGCAAAAACAAATTTTTTCCTCCTGGTGAAATTTTAATGAAATGTGGCCTTTGTGTCCAGGCACAGAAATGGATTGAACTGAGATATTTTTTAAGGAGGTTGAAGGGGGACAAATCCATTCATTTATTTTCCTGGCACTGATGTGCTGGCTGTCACCAAGCTCCCTGCCTCTCCACTTGTCTGTGCAGGGGCCCAGAAGGTGTTGCGATTTTCCCACAGTGTCCCTCCCTGTGCAATGACTGCAAGGAGACGTGGCTCTGAGGCCAACCAGGTAGCATTCCCAGCACCAGGGCTCCTCAGAGATCATTATCCATAATCACCGAGTGTCACAGGCTTGACATGAGTGATTATGCAAAACTCTACACCCAATTTTCAAGTGACTCCACAATTTGACAAAATGATGTGGCCATTTGTGAACTGCAAGCAAAAGGGAGGAAGTGGCAGGTATCAGGTTTCTGCCGAAGTGACAGACCCATCCAAAAGTCAGCGCTCCTTCATTCCACAGATCACACATAGCAGACCTTTCCTCCATTCCACAGATCAAACAAAGCAGACCTTTCCCCAGTGAACCAGCCTCAGGAAGTATGAGTTCATGCCCAACTGTCATTGGAAGTATTTTGGATTCATTGTAACCAGTTGTGGCACTACCGACCTGGGCTCATTTGGGGTGGGCTGAAATTACACCTGTCGTCAACCTCTCTTGGGAAGCAGATCAAGATGGTTGTAAGGCTGTTTCTGAGACCCCCAGCAGATGACCATGAAGTGGATGCACTATATGTGGCTTTTGTGCAGTAAAAAAAGTTGAATTTATTCCCAAATCTAAGAGTAATTCTAAGGAAGCCGAAAGAAGGAAGATAGCATTTACATTTAGGTAGCATGTACTGGGCCCCTTGATCTAAGCCCATTCTCACACATGCTCAAGAAGGTGCTACTCTGATGTGCAGAGCAAAGTTTGGTGAATGGTATTTCGTAGTGATGGCCAGCAAGTCACTCTTCAAATGCCTCGGGGAGGGATGGACTTGAGTAGGGCACAAGTGGGAGACTGGTTATTAAGCATTTCTGTGACTCTAATATAATTTGAGCATCTCTGGTCCTCAGCTTTCTTATCTATAAAATAAGAACATAGAGTGGATGGTACTGCTCACTTCTTTCCAGGATTTAAAATGTTAGCGTTCTGTGTTTCTAGACTATTTAGTACATTTTTCCTCAACAATGCTGGTGAAGAGTTCCCGGGCAGGCCTACTACTTCTGTATGTAGTGACATGGATTTAAACAAGAAAAGACAAAACTAAACTAACCAAAACAAAACATGGGAAGGCATTCTCCTGGTGTTGAAACATGGCCCCTTCCCTTTCTTATGTGTCCCAAGTTTGATGTGACAGTTGAAAGAGTTGCAGTTTTCAACTCCTGGCTCTTTAGTGGACCTTCAGGGAGCAAAGGTTCTTGAGAGTCAAGTGTCTCACTCAAACACACAGCTACTGAGTGGCAGAGCTGCCAGCATATGGCGCATCCATGTGGAATATAACCCAGAGATGTCTTTTGCTCTAACCAATAAACAAGCCTCCCATCAACTGACAAAAAGCTTTGGCTTGACAAAATTCATCAGTCACTGTGGAGACATGGTCTATTCGCCACCCTTCCATTCCAATCCTTCAAATACAGATTTCTGTTTCCAGTTTTCTCTCCCCTGGCATTATGGGGTAAGAGAGGGAAAACAGTCCCTGCCTCTTGCATGTTTCAAGGTCCAAGGTAGACCATGAATACATTTACCGCCATAGGTGGCAGCATTGAGGCTCACTTTCTGAGTCTTTTCAATGTTCCTGTAAGGTTCTAACTATAGGGAACAAAATAGAGTTTCTTTTCAATTGTGACTGGGAGGCTGGTAGTTATGCTCAATGGTGTGTGGTTTAATTAATCTCCAGCATTTGAACTTTAGCCAGCCTCATAGGGGCTCCTCTAACTGGCCAGTTATCTTGATGTAGATGCGGGCAGTTTCAGGATGCTCTATGTGAGCCAAAGATTTTCACATCGGGTCTCCTTTGTCTTCTATGAATGCCACTAGTGGGGGTACGAGGGGCAGGGAAAGCAAGTGACTTGATAACATCTTTAGAAACCAAGTAATGAGCCATTAGGAGGACCAACAATAAATAAATGCATTTTCCATTCAGTGTCTCTGTGGCAATCTAGATGAGCATATGACTAGGAAAATGTAATGAAAGCAATTGTAACTCTTTCAGTGGAGAGGTAATTACAGTCCAGGGCTGCTTGACTGATGAAAATTACACTGCTTATAATAAATTGCCACACAGCTAAGTCTTTTCTGAAGTCCTTAGTATGATTTGTGTTTGTGCACTTACTTAAAACATCAGGGAACAATTTATAAACATGAGCCTTTTTGGACACTGCCAGGATCGGCATTTACGATTAGAGAGCCTGTTTAAGGTTTCTTGATTTATAGAGGATAGATCATATTTTCCCGACACTCTCATGGTCAATTACAGACCTACACGGTGCATCTGGTAACTTAAAAGCAAATTTAATCTTTTTTTTGGTATTTATAAGCAGCCAACTCAAGAAAACATTTTCTCTTAGAGTAGGGAGAAAGATGTTTCAAAGACAACTTAACATTGGTAGTATCAATGGAGGTGGGTAGCAATACCATGCCTTGTTTGTTTTCCCCTAAGGTAAACATTAGAATTTCTGGATAAGAATAAAGGGTACTGGACTGAATACCTGAGTGCCAAAGCCTTTGTCACAGGAAAGTTTAAGAAGGATAAACATCTATAGTGCTATTGCTTTTAGATCACAAGAACCAGTGTGGTGTATCAGAAAGAGGTCTGACCTGGCCGTTGTAGCTCAGTGGTTGAGCGTGGACCAGGAGGTCAGTTTGATTTCCGGTCAGGGCACATGCCTGGATTGTGGGCTGATCCCCAGACAGCGGTGTGCAGGAAGCAGTCAATCAGTGATTCTCTCTCATCATTGATGTTTCTATCTCTCCATCCCACTCTCTTCATCTCTGAAATCCATAAAAATATATTAACAACAAAAAGAGCCCTGAACTGAATGAACACCACAAGGCATATTCTCAGCCCAGTGCAATGAACTCATTTTGTGATCTGGGGCAAATTCTTCTCTTTCTGGGTTTTAATTTTTTCATCTTTCAAGTGAGGGCTGAACTATTTGGGGTCTAGGTCCCTGTGGACAAAAGATCAATGATTCTGTTCCAGCTCAGATGTTCTCTACCCTGGCTGAACATCCGAACACCTATTACAAATACTAAAGCACAAATACTGAAACAGAATATCTGGGGGCGGGTCTTTCTTTATTAAAAATATAAATGATACTACTCATGTGATTCTAATGGGAAGCTGTGGTTGAGAGCTTTGCCTTGTCTCTTGGGAATTTCTGAAAGCAAAATAGTTAGGACCAGAAGAGATTATGCCACAAGAGCATGTGACCTTATCCTCCCTCAGAGGTTCTGAAAACTGAATCACCTTCTGCCATCCCAACAAAAACAGGGTGCATAACCTATTCTTAGTCTTTTTCCCACTTGGACACATTATTATTATTAATTTTAATCCTTATCCGAATATATTTTTTCTGGAAAGACTGGTAAGGAGGGAGGAAGGGGAGGAGGGAGAGAGGGAAGGAGGGAGGGAGAAAGAAAGAGAGAGAAAGAGAGAGAGAGAGAGAGAGAGAAAGAAAGAGAGAAACAGGAGCATCAATGTGAGAGAGATATATTGATTAGTTGCCTCCTGCATGCACCCCTACAGGTGCTGGGGAACCTGCAACTGAGGCACATGCCCTTGACTGGGAATTGATCCTGTGACCCTTGGATCTGTGGGCTGATGCTATAACCACTGAGAAAAACTGGCCAGTGCTCTACTAGAACAATTTAGAAAATAAGCACATGCAGTAGGTGGGTGTGAGAGAAGACAGCTACCATAGTCTTTAGGTGGCTGGTTTTCACTGGAACCTTTGAAAGAATGGTCTCTACACCCACAATTCAGAGACTTGAGACCCACAGTGAAAAGCAGACTGGCCAGGTGATGAGTTGGGCAAGCCATTGAGTGTTTGGTAGCAGTGATTCTCTTGTCCACCACTAACTTCCAGGCCAACCTGAGAGAACATGGATGAGCTAGAGCCCACTTACACAGACTCATAGGAGTTGACAGTGCTCATTTTTACTCAGTGCTATTCAGTAACATCACATTGGTAGCTAGAATCCAGCCACATTGTGTATTTACACACAGAAATTGGCAAATGCTACAAATCATCACATAAGCCAGTTGTTAAACGTTTACTAGCACATCACTGAATTGAAGTATTTAGATGATCTTCTTCTGTTGTGGCAGCTGGGACCTTCTTATATACTAGTAGGAAGAAAAAAGACTAGAGTAAGTATTTATCAGCTTTACCTTTGCTGCAGGGAAGGCAGTAGCAGTATGTTCTATGTATGATGAGATGTATGAAGTTGACTGAAAAAATGGGGTTAACCTTAAAAGAAATAGAAAGCATGATCTTTCTCATGGACCAATTTAGAGTAATGGGGAGATCTAATACTCATAGTTGAAACCTACAACAGTGGTTATCCAAGTGTGTTCCCTGGGCCAACAGCATAAACATTATGTAGAATTTTTTTCAGAAACACAAATTCTCAAGTCTCGCTTCAGAACTCATGAGTCAGAAACTCTGGGGTGGGGCTCAGCAATCTGATTTAACAAGCCTTCCAAGTGCTTCTGATGTGAGCTCAAGTTTTGAGAGCCACTGTTCTAAGGAGATGCACAAGAGGTAATAAAATTACGTATTATAAAAATTATTCAATGGCAGAGGTGAACAGTTCACATGGCCCACAAAATCTAAAAAAATTACCATCTAACCCTTTATAGACAAGTTTGCTCATCCCTGCTGTATGCCATTACACAAAGCATGAACACCCATATACGTACACATACTAATGAGTGTCCATGATGACGAGTGCTTCCCTGCCAAATTCATAGAATGCTGTCACTTATTACAACTTAAAGGGGTTACCTTTGCCTGCTATTACCTCTTCTTTCCATTTCACTTTCTCTTCAAAGTTCTGACATTTTTCACTTCCACAAAACTTCTCTTTCCTAGGTCATGGAAAAAATTATTGCTAAATTCCAGGAACACTTTAGAAAGTCCTCAATTCCCTCTTCCTTTCTGCATTATTTACTATAATTGATCATTATCTCCATTTGGAATTCTCTTTTCTATTAGCCTATCTGATACTTTCTTACACTTTCTTGGTTTTCCTCTTCATTACAGAATCTTCTTTCACTGTCAAGAAGATAAATCAGAAGACAGTTGTGTTTGTGAAGAGTTGGAAGAGAGTCCCTTAAGAGGAAGGAGTGGTCAATAGTTTTGCAAGCTGCTCTTGGTCAAGTAACATGAGAATTGAAAAATCTCACTTTCTCAAGGTTTGGTCCTATACCCTCTGCTGACATTGCACCCTCATTGATGATTTTACAGATGTTAAAGGCTTCAATAACCATCTTTATCCAGAATTTCAGACCAAAAGCTCATTACTTCTTACTGGATATCTTCAATAAACTATCTCACAAGCCCTAAAACTCAACATGTCTCCCTTGAAGTCACATTTTCATTCATTGTTCCCACTACAGTGAGTGGCACCATCGATGCATTTCTCCAAAATGAACCTGCCTTTACAGATTCTCTTACCACAATTACAATAACCATTAAAGTGTCTTGCTCAACAGAAGACCACTTTCCTCTGAGTCACATTCCTTCTTTCATTCTCAGCTTTTTAATGAGTTTTAAACTCAATGCTTTTACCCATAAATGAAGAAAGGGAGCAATGCAACAAGAGGATAAAACCCTTGTAAACATTTGTGCACCCGACACAGGAGCACCTAAATATATAAAGCAAATCTTGATGGTCACAAAGGGAGAGACCAACAGTAATACAGACATAGTAGGAGATTTTAATACTCCATCGATACCAATGCATAGATCTAGACAGAAAATCAACAACAACAACAACAACAATAACAACAACACAGCTGTCTAAATGACATATTATACCAGGTGGATTTAATTGATATCTTCAGAACATTTCACCTCAAAGCAGCAGAATATACATTCTTTCCAAGTGCATATGGAACATTTTCTAGGATAGACCACATGTTAGGACAAGTCTCAATTTATGTAAGAATATTAAAATCATATCAACTTTCTTCTCTCACTACAATGGTATAAAACTAGAAATCAATTACGTAAAATCTATTACTAAAAAACACTCCAATACATTGAGGCTAAATAACATGTTACTAAACAATGAATGGGTCAACAATGAGATCAAGGGAGAAATCAAAATGAGATAAATGAAAGTGAACACACAACAAACCCAAATCTATGGGACACAACAAAAGAAGTTCTAAGGGGGAAAGTAATAGTGTTAAAAACCTATCTCAATAAACAAGAAAAATCTCAAATAAGCAATCTAACCCCACACATAAAATACGTAGAAAAAGAACAAAAATAAATCCCAGAGTAAGTAAAAGAAAGAGAATACTAATGATTAAAGGGTGCATCTATATTACTTTCAACAATAAAGATATAGTTACAGGAACAAAACAAAACAAAAAATTAGAGTGGAAATAAATGACATACAGACTACAAAAACAATACAACAGATTAATGAAACCAAGAGCTAATTTTTTTAAAATATAGACAAGATTGAAAAATCTTTAACCAGATTCATCAAAAGAGAAATTGAGAGAGAACAATATAAAATATTGTAAGAAAATATTATAAACAACTATATGCAGGTTAGTGCAGTCACTGTGGAAAACAGTATGGAGTTACTTCAAATAATTAAAAATGGAACTGCATTATTTCCCAGGAATTCTACTTCTGGAAATATATTTGAAGAAACACTAATTTGAACAAATTTATGCATCCCTAGGTTCATTATAACGTTATTTACAATAGCCAATATTTTGAAGCAGCCCAGTGCCCATCAGTAGATGAGTGGATAAAAAGCAGTGATAGAGGAACCAAGATGGTGGCATAAGGTATACACCTATACGTGCTGTTTCTCACAACGACACCAAACCTACAACAAAAGACAAAACAACTATCCCCCAGAACCATGGGAAAACTGGCAGAGTGGAAGTTATGCAACTAGAAGGAAAGAAAAAAGTGCATTGAGACCTGATAGGACATGCAGAGGCTCAAAAAGACAGAAGTACGGAGATGTGTGTGAATCAGCTGGCATGCACTATTTTTTTTTCAATTGGGAGGGAGTTACAAGTCTCCAGTGAGATTCTGGGGACCCAGACTCATACAGGGAGAAACTAGACTGTCTGCCATCAGATCGGGATGTGGGACACTGGGACATGGAAACATGGAGATATAGAGAGGGCTGACTAGCAGCCAGCACTGTTTGTCACACCTTAGTGCTTCCCTGAGACCTTTCCCTGCCCAATTTACAGACCCACCAAGCTGTATGGAGTGGCTTTTTCATATGAATGGCCTGCCCTCTCACAGCTTAACCTAACAAATTGCAACTGGGTCAGACAACTTCAAAACTTCCAACATCCAAGCAAAGAGAAGAAATCTGCAGATCTTCTGGTAACTCCTGCTGGGTGGCCTCAGACATTAGCTGACTTGCACCTCCTTGGAGATCCAGGAACAAGTGTATCTAGAGGTCAGTTTGAGATGACACTAGATTTCAACTCCTCACATACATAAGTGACACATTCAAGAGGTAGACTCAGTAAGCACCAAAGTACCACTGAAGCAAGTCCTGCTCCATAGGGTTGTCTCCAGCACAGCAGTTCTTCCATTAATAGACACAGCTAATCCTCACAGTCAATTGGCCTGGAGGTCAATTCCTCCCAGTGTACCAATAGCAATCAAGGCTTAACTACAACAAGACTGTGTACCCAGCCCACAAAGTGGGGCACCAAGAGTGTCCACCTCAAGTGATTGGGGAGGTAGAACTACTGGGCCATAAAGGACAATTAGCCCACAAAGGCACTCCATCAACACAGGGAAGCAGCCAACATGCGGAGACAAAGAAACATGTCATGAATGAAAGAAATAGAGGAAAGTAAACTAGTGGATATAGAGTTCAAAACCACATTTATAAGGTTACTCAAGAATCTTCTACAAACTGCTGAGAAACTTAGTGAGACCATCAAGGATCTTAATGAGAATACTAAAAAACAAAAACAAAAACCCAAAACAACAAACAAAGAAACAAACAAACAAATAAAAAAACAGAAAAGGGCCAGTCAGAAATTAAACATACACTGTCTGAAATAAAGAATAATATACAGAAATCCAACAGCAGATAAGAGGACCCCAAGAATCAAATCAAAGATCTGAAATATGAGAAAGCAAAAAACACCCAACCAAAAAAACAAAAAGAAAAAAGAGTCCAAAAATGTAAAGATAGTGTAAGGATCCTCTGGGACAACTTCAAGTGTACCAACATCAGAATTATGGGGGTGCCAGAAGAAAAGAGAGAGAAAGATACTGAAAACCTATTTGAAGAAATAATGACTGAACACTTTCCCTACCTGGTGAAAGAATGGACTTACAAGTTCAGGAAGACCAGAAAACCCCAAACTAAAGGAATCCAAAGAGGACTACACCAAGACACATCATAATTAAAATGCCAAGGGCAAAAGACAAAGAGAGAATCTTGAAAGTAGCAAGAGAAAAACAGTGAATTACCTACAAGGGAGTACCCATATGACTGTCAGCAGATTTCTCAACAGAAACTATGCAGGCCAGAAGGAAATGGCAGGAAATATTCAAAGTGATGAATAGCAAGAACCTACAACCAAGATTACGCTACCCAGCAAAGCTATCATTCAAAATTGAAGGTCAGATAAAGAGCTTCACAGACAAGAAAAAGCTAAAGGAGTTCATCACCACTAACCCAGGATTATATGAATTGCTGAATGGTATTCTTTAAGAAGAGGAAGAAGAAGAAAAAGGTAAAGATAAAAATTATGAACAACAAAATGATAACAAATACATACCTATCAACAAGTGAATCTAAAAATCAAGTGGATAAAAAATATGATGAATAGAATAAACTGGTGAATATAATAGAATCAGGGGCATAGAAAGGAAATGGACTGATAATTCTTAGGGGAAATGGGATGTGAGGGGTGTGAGGGAAGAGATTGGACAAAAATCTTACACCTATGGATGAGGACAGTGGCGGAGGCTAAGAGCATGGGGTTGAGGGTGGTTAATCAGCTAGAGGGGACCTATGGGGCGAAAAAAAGAGGAACTTCTGTAATAAACTGAACAATAAAGATTCATTTAAAAAAAGCAGTGATACATTTATACAATGGAATACTACTTGGCTGAAAAAAAATAAAAATAAAATCTTAACTTTTGCCACAGCATGCATGAACCTGGAGAATATTAGCTAAGTGAAGTAAGCCACTTAGAAAAAGACAAATACCATATGAATTAACTTTCTTTTTGTTCATGCCTTTATTCAAAGTTTTCTGTTCCTATATTTATCTTTTTTCTCATTTTTTTCAAAGTGATGCTTGTATTTTAAAATAGTAAGCAATCTATAGATTCATTGCAATTCGTATTAAAATATCAACAGCATATCTCACAGATCTAGAAAAACTAGTCCAAAAACTTATATGAAACAAAAAAAGACCCCAAATAGCCACAGTAATCTTGAGAAGGAAGAACAAAGTTGAAGGGATCATAATACCAGATATCAAGTTATACTACAAAGCCACTGTAATCAAAACAGCCCGGTACTGGCATAAGAATAAGCAGATAGATAAATGGAACAGATCAGAGACCTCAGAAATTGACCCATACCATTATGCCCAATTAATATTTGGCAAAGGAGATGAGAACATAAAATGGAGTCAAGATAGTCTCTTCAATAAATGGTGTTGGGAAAATTAGATACATACAAAAAAATGAAACTAGACAATCAACTTACACCATACACAAGAATAAACTCAAAATGGATAAAACACTTAAATGTAAGTCATGAAACCATAAAAATCCTAGAAGAAACCAAAGGCAGCCAAACCTCAAACATCTCTTAGAGCAATATGTTTGCAGATACATCTTTTAGGGCAAAAAAAACTAAGCAGAAAATAAACAAATGGGACTACATCGAAATAAAAAGCTTCTGCACAGCAAAAGAAAGCATCAACAAAATGAAAAGGGAGCCCACTTTATAGAACATATTTGGCAATAATACATCTGATAAAGTGTTATTATCCAAAAATATATAAGGAACTCATACAACTTAAAAAATGCAGACAAACCATCCAATTAAAAAATGGGAAAGGACCTAAATAGATACTTCTCCGAAGTGGACATACAGTGGTATACTCCTAGTGGTAATGCAGACTGGTACAGCCATAATGGAAAACAGTATTTAGTTTTCTCAAAAAAAAAAAAAAATGGAACTTCCATTTGACAGAGTGATCCCAGGTCTAGGAATATATCATAAGAAACCCAAAATACCAATCAGAAAGAATGTGTTCCACCCCTATGTTCACCTATGTATATAAACATAGATGCATAGAACAAACTGTCAAATCTCAGAAGGAAGGCAGAGGTGAATGGGTGGGTGGGAAGAGATCAACCAAAGAATTTGTATGCATTTATGTCTAACCCATGATCACAAACAATAGAGTGGTGAAGGCCTAGGGCAGAGGGTGGGCAGAGTCAATGGGGGAAAGTGGGGGAACATATGTAATACTTTTAACAATAAAGATTAACAAAATATTTTCTTTTATTTGTTTTATGATTTCATTAGTTTATTTATGTCATATATACTAGTAGACCTTTCTGATTTCTATGTGGTACAATCTATCCATTATTTTTTCTTTTTGCTTGCATGTTTAGTAAATCTTTACAATCTCTAGATCAGAGAATGCTTACTTTTCTATTTTTTTTCAGGATCTCTTAGACTTTATTTTTTACATTTAACTCTTCAATCCATCTGGAAATTATTTTGCTTTAAAGCATGAGGTAGAGATCCAACTTAATTTTTCATAGGAATATCTCTTTATATCACTTCGAGGGATGTGGATTTTATTTGGAAGCTGATGGGGAGTCCTCGAAGAAAGCCCAGTGGGACAGGCATGTGATCAGGTTCCCTCTGTGGAGGGCTCCGAGCCCTGTGGCACCTGGATGCATGCAGATGTTTTGGGCAGTGGGCCTTCCTGCCTCTCCCATCACACTGGGGATAGATTTCTGCACCTTCCCAGAAGGCTGGCTATGCCTTTCAATGATTAAAGCAGGATCTACAGATACGTGTTCAAGAACGCATCAGAGAAACCTATCATGAATTTGCTACAATTCAGCACTTGCCAGAAGCTGGCTGGAGACATTTGATGTGTGTATGAGACCATTGAGGGCTCATGTTAAACATCAATTCATATACATTCTTTGAGCTCAAGCCCAGTATTGAGTTAGTTTTTCAGAAAGCCATGTGTCTGGACCATATTATTTTAGTCCCCTTCAGAAATGCTTCTACTCCATTAAGATTTAATGCTGTTTCCCTAGCTTTTATCTATGGACCATGCAAGAAACATCCATTGTGAGAACCTTTCTTTCATGAAAACAAATGGCAACTAGGGCTTGCTTTTTGTTTTTTTGTTTTTTTGTTTTGTTTTTAAGGAAATATTTTACATGTGTTTTAAGATTAAAATTTATTTTAAATTCTTCTTAGAATTTACAACCAATAAACATGCAAATTAATTATTAGAGGGCATTTAAAAAATTTCAGAAAGTTGTTCTGAACATTAGTGAGGTTTCTGTTAGTCAATTTGGCTGCTATACAGAATCAGACAGACTGGGTGACTTAAACAACAACATCTAATTCTCACAATTCTAGAATCTGGGAAGTCTAAGATCAAGGTGCTGGCAAACTTGGAGTCCGGTGAAAGTCCTCTTCGTGGTTGATAGATGTCTATCTTCTCATTGTATCCTCACCTGGATGAGAAGAACATGATCCTTCTCCTATCTCTTCTAATAAACGACATTTATCAGGGCTCTACCCTCATGACCTAATCACCCCAAAGGCTCCATCTCCAAGTGGCTTAGTGTCTCAACAAATGAATTTGGGGGTGGGAGGACAAAAGCATTTAGTGAATTTTAAGTCCTTTAGGCTCAATCTTATCAAGGATTCCAGAATTACAGGGATCATCTGCTGGGTCTGTTAAGAAGGCAAGGAAAGGAGTTCTGTCTTGGTGGAGGTCAATGTTATTTCATTTGACCTCTCTCACTCTTATTGAAGCCTGATATCACCTTGACTGGTAACATCCTGTGTGATCCCAGAACCCTATACTTTCTCATAGTCATTCCTATGGTAACATAATTCCTTGTCCACTTAGTAAGGTCCCTTTTAGGGTTTGAGCTCTAGGACTTCTCTTATCCACTGGTCTCTCCTTAATGGCTGGCATCAGGTCTGGTTGTACAGCAGCAAGTGTTTAAGAGCATTTGTTGAATCAGCAAATGGGGCATAATGTTGAAAATTGGATGCAAGGGAATCCAGAGATGGAACTTTAGACTGGGATGAAAAAAAATGATCAAAGACATTTTCTGATTTTCTTGGGGTCTGTTAAATATTTTTCATCATGGTTTTATTTCTACATTTTTTTTTAACTTTGTTCTATCATTTACTAGAGGCTTAGTGCACAAAATTTGTGCAGGGGGTGTCCCCTTAGCCCAGCCTGCACCCTCTCCAATTTGGGACCCTTCCATGGATGTCCCACTGCTAGCAATCAGACTTCCCTCTCGCAATCCATTACCACTGGCTCTTAACCGCTCTTCTGCCTGCCAGCCTGATCGCCCCTAACTGCCCTCCTCTGCCATCCTGGATGCCCCTAACTGCTCTCCCCTGCTGGCCTGATTGCTCCTAACCACTTCTGCCTCAGCTCCTGCCACTGTAGCTTTGTCCAGAAGGAGGACCAAACTATGGGAAGATGTCCAGTTTACCTGGTCTAATTAGCATATTACCTTTTTATTATTATAGATTTCTTCATTTCTTTATCCTTTCCTCATTGTTTTTCAATTCATTCACAAAGTAATTTTTTTTGTAGTATCTATCTACTCTATTACAACTACTATAGGAGAAGCTTACCTGAAGAAGTCTCCAATACAGGTTTCAGCAGTCAAAGTCTTAAGGTACAAATTCAGCTCACTACCTTTTTAAATATGGCTCCTGAGCTAAAAGTAGCTTTACATTTTAAAATGCTTTTTTTAATTAAAAGAATAACATTTTTTTACTTATGTATGATATGTAGATAAAATTTAAATGTCATATGTCTATGAAGAAAGCTCCTTTGGAACACATCCTGGCTTATCGGTTCACATGTCTTGTCTAGAGCTACCTTCACAGGATACTGGTTAATCATATGTTGACAACTTGACTGGGTTAATGGGTGCTCATATAGCTGGTAAAACATTACTTCTGGGTGTGTCTGTGAAGGTATCCTGAAGGCGGGTAGCATTTGATTTTACAGACTGTGTAAGATTGCCCTCACCAATGGGAATTGACATTATTCAATCCACTGGGTCTGAGAGGGACAAAAACGTCAAGGAAGGACAAAGCTTCTCTGTCTTTTTGAGCTGGGACATTAATCTTTTCCTGCCTTTGGACATCAGAGCTCCTGATTCTCAGGCCTTTGGAATTGGACTGAGTCACACCACCAGTGTTTCTGGTTCTCTAGTTTGCAGATGGCAGACATGGGACTTTTTACTCTCCATAACCCCTTGAGCCAATTGCCGTAATAAACCTCCTCTATTGCATATCTAAATATCTTCTCTGGGTTCTTTTTCCCTGACTACTCAGAGACTGAGTGGTCTATGAAGCCTAAGGTATTGTTCTCTGTCTTTTTATATGGAATGTTTGCTGACCACTGCTCAACACAGAAAGTGCACACTCAAAACACAGGGCACATGTCTCGACTCTGAAGCATGAGAGTGTAATGACAGGAATGACAGGCAAGAGAAGCAGTGGGGGTTTGCACATACTAGGAGTCAACAGGCAATGGGGCAGAGGTAGGAGAGTGAGGTAGCTGATGCAGCTTAGGCAAGTAGGTACAAGATCAAGTTCAAGAAAGTAGCTGAAGCAAGAATGGCCATGGGGTCCTGGAAGATTTGGGCAAATAAAGTTTCCACCAGGAGAGTCAGAGGGTCAATCTAACTGAGGAGCAAGGAGCTGCCACCTTGCTTCTATAGCCGAAGCACCCTTTCTTTGGGTGCCAGTGAGCAGGCTTTGCAGTCAGGAAGGGCACCCCAGTGCAAGGCTGCTGCTCTAGTAAAGCTGGGCCAGAGCTGGGGGTGGAGAGGGTGGGCCTTCTGGCAAGTTCATTCACTGCCAAAACAGAGGGAGGAACTTCTTGGAAAGATATGAAAGCTGGAATTTACAACACAAGGAAATGTATTGAAGCTATTAGCAAGCACCTCCCCTGACTTCTGTCTTTGGATTGTTAAAGTACTTATCTTTTTGGCATCTGAATGCACTAATGCAAGCATGAAATATATGTTGCAGGAAGGAAAAGAATAATGAGGTGCCACTGGTTCAGCTCTTGATTTCATACAGCATTGCTTTATATTGCGACACCCTGCAATTTGTTAGGAAAAGGCTTTCTGTAAAGAGACCTGACATGCCTTTGTGATCTGAGAGAGAATAAAATCTCATCAATGCTTTTGAGTGGGTTATTGATTTTCATTTTATTCCTCTTTGGCAGATCAAGAAAACTTGAGTTAGGTGTATTAATGGAGCAGAAACTGGAATGTCAAATATAAGTGGTTCTGCACCATTGACTTGGATATACTGTTGAGGTGCATCATTTTCAAGGTGGTGTAATCCGAATATACCCTTAAAATAAGTGGGAACTGGACTGACAGCCTCAGCTTCATAAGGGAGGAAATTTAGGATATTGTGTCATTTTTATCTGTAAATGGATTTATTCTGTTTAAATATTCAAAAAAAAGTACAGCTTTCTTTTCTTTAAATATATTTTATTGATTTTTTACAGAAAGGAAAGGATAGGGATAGAGAGTTAGAAACATCGATGAGAGAAAGAGATCGATCAGCTGCCTCCTGCATACCCCCTAATGGGGATGTGCCCACAACCAGGATACATGCCCTTGACCAGAATCGAACCTGAGACTTTTCAGTCCCCAGACCAACGCTCTATCCCCTGAGCCAAACCGGTTTCGGCAAAAGTACAGCTTTCTGTAGAATTTAGATTCTTCCAGAGGCATCTTTGATGTATGACATTAACAAAGTGATGCAAACTTTTCTAGTATTTGGGAAGTTGTGTAAAAGCAGAGAATAGGGTGGAGACCTTGGTATTCTAATAGGAAAAAACAGAAAGAGAGAAATGTATTCTAAGCAGCCTGGTCTATCCTGCCCCTTTACTGTTGTAATCATGGAAGGACAATAAGAAGGGATTCACAGGGAAGAATCCAGGACTTGTCCATTTCAGGCCATGTGCTTCCCACCCTCTCTCAACCACCAGTGCTGCCTGAGGAAATCATGTTCTTCCACAGGATTTCAAGAAAAGAATTCCACATGGGAGTCTGTGGTGTGGCAAGATTTATTTGAGTGGAAATAGTAGGCTGCCCCTGGGTTTCCAATTTCCCATCTCTGTCTGTCCAGCCATGGAAAAATCCCAATCTTGTCTTCATGAAGGCCAAAACAAAGGCCAAGGCCCACAGTTTCTGTTTCATATTAAAGCTTAGTCCTTTGGAGCCAGTGTGTTCTGCCCTCGACCCCAGGCGGTTACTAGACCTCATGGTAGTGTGTGTTCCTGGGTGAGAGAGAACACTCTTCTTTGTTCCCCTGGGATTATGTTATCTCTGCCTTGGAAAGGGCTAGGAGCTTTTTAAATTAACCAATCAACTTCCCAAGCTCTCGCTGGCTTCTGTTAGGTCCACCCTTGACCAATGATACCTTTCCCAGGTTAGACAGACAGACCTCTATGCTATTTGACTTCTGTTGCACATTTGCTTGCTCCCCACAATCTGGTACCAGAGAGGGGATGAGAGGAGTGCTGGTGATAGTGAGGCAGTTCGGTAATCCTCGGAGTCTGCAGTTTCCAGGTGAAGCAAACAGGCTCAGTGTCAGACAGTTCCTCAGTCCATCAGGCTCAACTATGTCTGATTCCCTTTGCTTCCTTCCCGTATTAGTGTCTGGCTACCTACCTATGCTAACGCCAGGACAATGGACAAAGAAGCCCTGTGCTTCAGAGGCTCTGTCGTCACAGTTACAGGAGTCCATAAGGCAGCTTGCATCTTAGAACTAGAAAGTTGTTTCTACAATGTGGCCTGAGGCTGCTGTGATCTACCACTTACTAGTACTGTCTACAGGTAATTAGTTCACTCTAAGCCTCCAGTCTAGTGGTTCCCCATTGAGTCTGTTCAAAGTTCTGTGTCTGAGTTTACTGGTACTTCTGCTGCTGATTACAAAACACCAGCCTCAGCCAGGTGTTGGGTCTGGGAGAGAGGTCTGTTTGTAGGCCTCTTTGAAGTCTCCCTCTGTCATCAGCAGCTGTGTCCTTGTGAGGCTTCCTCCTTCCTTTGGTGCAACAGGGACCCTCAGTGCCCTGGGGTGGCACACTGGATGGCAGTGTGCAGGTAGTATGGATACTCCACAGAAATGCAGCCTCGCGTCTGGCAAATAGTGCAGCATGTTGCCCTGATGCATTTGATCCATGACCTAGTGACTTCTTAGGGCAGGTCCAGCTAACCTTTCAGTTATTATCTGCCCCTCACTCTGCGCCCATGGACAATTCTGAGTTCCTCCCACACCACAGAAACTCCAGGCTTGACGTAGAGTCTCTTATTTAAATATGCCATCTACCTTCTTTTTTATTTTCTGCTTCCCAGGCTGCCACTTTCAAATAAGTGCTGGGAGGTAGCACATCAACTATCCCTTCCTCTACACCCAAACCCCCCAAATGTATGGGCAATCCCTTCATCTCTTGCCTCTTCCTGATTTTTCTAACGCTCCATCTTGCTTGTCACTCTTTTCTTCTTATTTTTTTTTCCATTCTCTCAAATTAATGTTCTTTTGGGCATTATTGCTTCTCATCTGTTCTCTAGTGAGAGACTTTCTGGGGGAATTTCTTCTGATATATTAATAAATTAACTTTTGGGGAGAAGAATAAATTAAATGACACTTAGCTTCTGTCTTGACATAGACTTAACAGCTTAGGATGCACACTGTTTCTGAAGGGCCTTCCCCAGTGTCGTCCCCTGGTTCAACATCGTGGCTGCTCAGGTGCTCTGCAGGGCATGCCCCCAAAATCCATCTTTCTCATCCCTACCTTGATATCCATCTTGATAAGCAAGATGGAGAGTTAGAAAAATCAGGAAGAGGCAGGAGATGAAGGGATTGCCCATACATTTGGGGGGTTTGGGTGTAGAGGAAGGGATAGTGGATGTGCTACCTCCCAGCACTTATTTGAAAGTGGCAGCCTGGGAAGCAGAAAATAAAAAAGAAGGTAGATGGCATATTTAAATAAGAGACTCTATGTCAAGCCTGGAGTTTCTGTGGTGTGAGAGGAACTCAGAATTGTCCATGGGCTCAGAGTGAGGGGCAGATAATAACTGTGTTCTTCATGTATTTGTCTCTGCCTCTGGATGAAACCCCAGGAATTTCCAGAACTTTTTTGGCCATTTCTTTCTGGGTAGTAACACTAACACATCCCAGGCCAGTCTGACATGAAAACTCTGGGCTCGTAATCAATTTGAAATCCATCCCTTTGCTCTGTTTGCTACGTTTTGGCTAGGAAGTCTGAGAGGAGACATCCAGTGTCTTCCCCCTTTCTCTCATGACCTCCTCTCCATTCAGCTGCTGTAGTGCTCGTGGTGAGTTGAGAGCAGTCCCATGGGAGTGGTACTATTTCACTTGGCATTGGTCTGCTCTGCCTGTGTCACAGCGAGCAATTGACATCTTTTGCTTTTTTGAAGGGGGTTCCTTTAAAGACCCCCCTCTGCTGCTGAGGTCTGCTACCAACAGTTCCCTCAACTCGGTGATACACATTTATACCAGGCGACTCTGCCTCCTGGCTTTTGTTGCTTCGCTTCTCTGTTGGGGTCACCTTGCTCCTCCAGGTTTCTTGGATGGGATCCAGTTGAAAATCACTCATAGCTGGCTCCCTTCCAGAAGGAACTCATGTGACCCGAGTCAACATGTGTGCCTCCTTACTTCAAACTCTGAAGCTGCAGCCCACTCCTCATGCAGTGCTCTTTGATCTTCTGCCCTCACTGGGGTCCTTCTCACTAATTCTTCCCCAGGCACAAGGCAGGTACCAGCCTCTGTCCCCAGATTCTATGGGAAAAGGTCAAGTCTCTGACTATCCTTCAGAAGTTCCAACACTGCTTAAGGGAAAGAAATAATATTCTATTAATCTCCCACATGGGTAACAGGAAAAATAACCACATTGCCTTTGATAATGAGAAAATCTTTATACTATAATCTTTCTCATTAACAAATCTCTGAGCATACTATTACTAACCTTGGGATGGGTAATGGGATCACACAGGCATAATAATTTGGGGCCATCCCTTTCATAAGTCTTGTATAGATAGTCTAGCCCCTCCCTGTGCAATGAGGAGAGAGGTGGTGCTTCACTTTTTGTCTTGCCTCAAAGGTCTCTGGATTTCAAGTCTCCCTGTTACTAAGTGATGGCCAGCCCACTGACATACCCTTACACTGTCTCTCCTCCTGCCCCTGCCTCACTGCCTCCCATCCTCACTCCTGTCCTGGGTGTTGTATTGCATCCTTAAGGGGAAAACTTAAGCAATTGCTTTGGGCTCTGCTTCCTGGGGAAATAAGCAAATGTAACTGGTAAGTGAGAAACTCTGATAGATGCTGTGGAGGACACAAAAGGAAAAAGAAAACATTGTTTCCCTAACTTCTTTGGCCTTTGGAAGTACTTATGAGGTAACTACAGTGGTTGGACAGTGCCTCCCTAGTCCAGTCTTGGGCATTCAATGTTCTTCCTTCCACTGTTTCCTCCACAGGATTACCACTACTTTTTAAAAAATATATATTTTTTTAATTGATTTCAGAGAAGAAGAAGAAGAAGAAGAAGAAGAAGAAGAAGAAGAAGAAGAAGAAGAAGAAAAAGAGGGAGAGAGAGAGAGAGAGAGAGAGAGAGAGAGACATCATTGATGAGGAAGAATCAATGATCGACTGCCTCCTGCACGTCATGCCACTGGGGGTTGAGCCCACAACCCTGGCATGTGCCTTTGACTGGAATCAATCCCTGGACCTTCAATCCCCAGCTAAAGCTCTATTCACTGATAGTAGAGTTCTCTCTAATCAGCCAGGGATCTACTACTTTTTGTGTGTTGAATTGAGTTATATCAGAAGTTGAGAAAATGAGGGCTCATTTTAGGACAAGTCAAAAGTCTGCATTGGAAAGGGCATCTCCTTTCTTTAATCGCTATAATTAGCACTCAGCACACAGTGAGATAACAAGTATATTAGATGTAGAGAAAAGCCATTGCAAATTAATTTTTCTCTGCCTTTTGGTCTTTGTCTTTCTAGGCCAATGAGGGTAGCTGAGGACCTGGCTCTTTTCTCTGACCCACAAATTCTCAAACACACAGGCACACGTCTATCCACATTCTTGGATACATTTTCTTATTAAAAGTAGCTAAAACTCTCTGGGGAAATTAACTGTTGTTATAAAGAAAAAACTGCTATTGGCCTTGGCCTGGAGATAAGCATCAGCCATAGGAGATTTGAATCCTGCTCAGAGGAACGCACTTCCCTCTGGGAGTAGTAAAACGCTGGCAGCTCTGGCTTCTTGCCCAGAGGCGCTGTCTCCCATGCCTTGTGTTGCGATTATGTTCAGAGATTTTTGATGTCTATTCTCAACAGTGAACATGATGTTTTGATTAAGTCCAAACAAGAAGGCGGAATGATTATCTAAGGAATTTGACTATCTCCGGTTCTACAGTGGGATACGTTGACCTTCACAAAGGTTCTATCATCCCTTGATTTGTTTCATGGGCATCTAATTAGTGATGAGTGCCGATCCAAGTTGTGTCAGGCGGAGAGAATCACTTTAGCTTCATGAGCATAATTTAGCAGTGAAGAGTTAGCAGGTCTCTGACTCACAGATTCTGTGATTCTCTCAAGGTGTAGCTGGAGAAGAAGCAGAAACAGATGAAAGAATAGTGGCAGGAACATCAGAGAGCATATGGGACTGGTCAGAAGAAATGGAGAAAAGTTCTTGCTCTGTCATGACTAGTAAACTGACTTTAGGTTCAACATTTCGGCACCTAAATTCATGTATTTGAAAAGTGAGATGACCCGGGGGTAGATATTGAAGTGCCTACAGGGCAAGTAGGTAACTTGCATGGATGGGTGCCCAGAGTGGTTATATATGTGTACATTGTGGGTGTGGTATGGAGGATTCTGAGCTGCAAACATGAGCCCTCACTGTCCTATTCTAAAGAGAGCAGCTGACACTGATTTAACCTGATGCCACAAAGTCATACAGATTCAATGATATCAAGGTGTTTATATTTTTATAGAGAAATCAATAATGCAGTTTTGATGTGAAATTCCCCAATTTTTAAAAGGCAGCTTAAATTACTTAAAACCAATTATTTAAATTACTTATTGACCAATCAAAACCTGCCTTTGTTATGTCTAATTTTTGAATCCTCACTTTGTCAAAGAATTTAACTTTAAACAAAGTTAAAGATGTTTCTTTATTGTTGGGGTTCTCAGAGCCTTTTTATTCTAGCAGTGGTCGCAAAATGCGGTTCGCGAGCCACATGTGGCTCTTTGGCCCCTTGAGTGTGGCTCTTACACAAAATACCACAGACTGAGTGAGTCTATTTTGAAGAAGTGGCATTAGAAGAAGTTTAAATTAAAAAAAAAAATTGCCTCTCAAAGTAAATTTCCATCGTTGTACTGTTGATATTTGGCTCTGTTAATTAATGAGTTTGCCAACCACTGTTCTAAGGCATGCCTGGCCCACGTGACTCAGTGGCTGAGCGATTTAAGAATAAGGAGGCCATAATTTGATTCCCATTAGGGGCATATTCCCAGGTTGTGGGCGCGATCCTCCATGGGGGGCACATAGAGAGAAGCTTATCAGTGATTCGCTTTCATTACTGGTGTTCCTGTCACTTTCTTGTTCTCCCTTTCTCTCTGAAATCAATAAAAATATTTTAAAATATATTAAAAAATATTATAAGGCAGCACTGTCCAATATGGAAGCCACTAGACACATGTGGCTTTGACCTCCTTAAATATGGCTCATGTGTACTGAGATATGCTGTACTTATAAAATACACATCAGATTTCTAAGCTTTAGTATTAAAATAATTTAAATATCTCATCAATAATGTTTATATTTATTGCATGTTGGAATGTTAATATTTATTGTATATTGGGTTAAATGAAAATATTATTAAACTTAAGCAAATTTATTATTTTAAATGTCCCTCCTTGAAATATTTAAATTACAATGTACCTTGCATTATAATTCTGGTGGATATTGCTAGTCTAATGTATCTGGTGATCACCCAAGAAGTGGACAGAGTATGAATATTTTCAAAATTTATTTGGCTTCAGATTCTTTTTTTAATGTTGTTAATTCTTATCCAAGAATATTTTTTCCATTGATTTCTAGAGAGGGTGGGAAGGAGTAAGAGAGGAGAGAGATCAAGGTGAGAGAGATACATCAATTGGTTGCCTTCTGCACCCACACCAACCAGGGTTGGGGATCGAACCTACAACCCAGGCGCATAGACCTCAGGCAGGGATTGAACCAGAGACCCTTCAATGCATGGGCTGATACTCTAACCACAGTAACCAGGGCTGGACTTCAGATTCTTTTTACATAGGGGATAACTCATAAAATTAATGTTCCATGGCATACTTCAGTAAAGGGATTCATCTCTGACACATGATTTTGTGATATTCTGAGAGATGGAGGAGTATCATCATCACAATCCCAGATTTACCCTTTGCCTTTGATTTTGGTTAGTGGTCCCAGGGCCAGCTCTCATAAGATGGCAACTCTAGGTCCCTCAGCATAGTTCTTGGCCAGAGTTTTGTCCTGCTCACTTATTCAACCTTCCTTACCTATTTTGTCTCCCTTATTTTTTAAAAAAAATTATCAAATTTATTGATGAATCATTAAAATTCTATAAAATGTATCTAGTTTCATGAGTTTTGACCAATGAATCACTACAATCACTACAATCACTACAATCAAGAGAAAATATTTTCATCATCCTAAAATGTTCTCTCTTTTTTAAAAAAACATATGTATTTTTCTTTATTTCAGAGATGAAAAGAGAGGGAGAGAGAGATAGAAACATCAATGATGAAAGAGAGAGTCATTGATCAGCTACCTTCTGCATGCCCTCCACTTGGGATTGAATCTGCAACCCAGGTATGTGCCCTTGATGGGAATCAAACTCAGGACCCTTCCATCCACAGGCAGATGCTCTGTCCACTGGGCCAAACCAGATAGGGCCTAAAATGTTCTCTTGAATCACTTTTCCAGCCATCCTTATCTCTCAACACCCAGTTTATAAAACCATCAATCTGCTTTCTCATCTTGTTCTTTGAACCTTTTTTCTTCCTATCTCTATCTCTCTCTCTCCTTTCTTCCAATTACTTAGATCTAATCAGTTGTCCTATCTCTCCAGAATTCCCCAGAATCTAACCTGTCTTTTCACCTCCATCTTGGATCTGTGCTTCTTGGATCTGTGCCTAGCTTTCTAGTGTCCTGCCTGCCATCTGTCTGTCTAATTATAATCTCTATTGAGTCATACCCAATTCCTTCCAAAGGAGAGAAATCAGATAGTGTGCCACACTGAATATGACAAAATGGGGTTTCTAGAATCTAGAATCCTAATTATAGTGTAATCCCAGTTAAATGCCTTGTTCCATTTCCACTGGATAATTATGATAGGTGAAATAGTTTATACCATAGATGAGAGTGGCAGAGGGATGTATCAGGGCAATAAGAAGTGAGCAAAAGATCCAGGGCAGGAAGAAGCTGAGAATATGGAACAATATTTCTTAACATTGCCACACATTAAAATATCCATTGGAGCTTTGGAAATGTAATAGATGTTCAGGCTAAGCTTCAGAGATTCTAATTTTACTGGCTCTACATTAAAAAAAAATCCCCAACTGATTTTAATAGACAGCCAGTTTTAAGATCCATGAACATAGTAAATTGACCTAATTCATATCTTTATGAATTGTCTACAGGGATCATCCTGGATATAGAACTTTGGCCAGAAATTGACTTGTGAGCTCTGAGGCTCTATGTGGGAACAGTTGGTAGGACAATATCCATTATATGAGGGGTTTAGTAGTGAATTTAGGCAGAAATAAGACCAGGACAAGGTTTATCTAATGGCTTCTATACACTGGTGCTGCCTCCACACTGATTCTGATATAGCAGTCATCTTCCCACTCACTGCCAATATCCATAGGACCAACAATGAGGAGATAATTTGCCTCAGAATATCATGGGATGAAGGATAAGAGTTCCACATGTAAAATTACTGATAGAAAAGGATAGTACACTTATAGAGCACCTGAGGTGAGTCTGGATGGCAACAGTGGACAGTATATAGAAGAGACAGCAGACCAGGCTATGCAGGAAAGCAGCTGGGTAGGGATTTTGTGTGCCATGCAAGTGGATTTACATTTTATCCTGGATAGCTAAGGAAAACATTTTAAACTGCACTGGGAGTCAGGACCCTGGCCCTTCCTGCAAGGGTGTGACATGATGGCTAGTGAGCTTGCTCTGACAACAATGTGGGATTGGGTGCAGGAGAGGCAAGACGGATCCT
The DNA here is from genome assembly GCA_011751065.1 of Lasiurus cinereus. Lineage (NCBI taxonomy): Eukaryota > Metazoa > Chordata > Mammalia > Chiroptera > Vespertilionidae > Lasiurus > Lasiurus cinereus. The sequence goes on along the minus strand of JAAGEH010000039.1, from coordinate 8,754,339 downwards.
GAGACACTAGATAGAAGTTTGTTGGCATGGTCCATCACTTTTTCTGGACACGAGCATACATTTTTCTGCTCCAAGGCTGTAGTGGAAAAAACTCTGGTTCCTTCCAGTCCCCCGAGCTGTCCCCAGCATCAGTATCATGCCAGGGATCTGCGGGAAGCTGAGGTATGCATTGGGCTGGACAAGGCAGCATAGTGCCACTAAGGATTTGGAGCTATTGGTTTTCTGGGTAGTGATGCAAATTCCTGGACAGAGTGTGCATTTTGGGACTTTATGCAGACCTTTTAGAATCTAAGACCAGCATCTGCATTGAGGACTACTTCCCACAGTAGCATCACCATGGGCAGCTGCAAATCAATTCTAATGATGCTGCCATTGCTACCAGCCATCTTTATATTTCTCATGGCAAATTACTTTCAAGACTAATTTGAATTATGAAGGAAGTTAGTCAGATGTTTGTGTATTGACTTGGACTTATCGTGAAAGTGATCATCCTCATTATAGAGAAACATCACATTTTTATGACCCCAAACATTGTGTGAGCACTAACCTGATTCACCTTCCTTTGCGCCAACTCTCTGTTTCCTATTGGCTGTTTTCAAATCTCAAATGTTAAGATCTGTCACAGACTCTGGGGGAAGTTGCAAAGGGGCCATTTTCAGTACTTGCTTCTGTAAGTTCTGAAACATTTGCTAAAAACATATTCATTAACTTTTTGTAGCACCTTATTATATAAAGTTGCCCTGGGCCCAGATCTGGCCTCTGAGACATCTCAGTGAAAACGGTTTCTCCACATGAGCTGAGGCTCCTCTCAGACCCTGGTCCTTCCTCTGGCTGGTTTGTCTGGACGGGAGCCAGCTCCTCCAGAGCAGGCCTCCTCTTCACAGAGACTGTCTGGATGTAGGTAGTGATATAGCATTTTCTCCACTCCTCTCTAGATAATAAACCTTTCATGGGGTGCAAGGAATCCCTCTCCCCATTTATTTTAAGGCAGTCCCTTGTTTCCTATGAGAAGCCTATATGTTCAGGACTACAAATATTGCTTCATCCTTGATGCTCTGGTGCTACAAAGGAGTCTGCCTAGCTGTTACTTGTCACTCTAGTTTATATGCACTCACAAGTGAATTGCACTAAACCTTCACTGGGTCCAGGGATGTTCAGGTTCTAGGATGTGCTGGCCCCTTTTCCAGGCTCAGAAAACTTCCTTGGCCGGGATGTGGGAGACACTAAGTTATAGGCTCTCAGAAGGACTCAGGGGGATCTTGACATCAACTCTGTAGCTCTCTCTGGACCATTTATTAAAGGCTTCCAGAACTCTCTGAACTCACCACTTGGCTAAAGTCTTTGGACACTGACCCTGCAGGGCCACACAACTGACTATTGCAGTGGTTCTCAACCTTCCTAATGCCGCGACCCTTTAAGACAGCTCCTCATGTGGTGGTGACCCCCAATCATAAAATTATTTCCGTTGCTACTTCATAACTGTAATTTTGCTACTGTTATGAACTGTAATGTAAATATCTGATGTGCAGGATGTATTTTAATTGTTACAAATTGAACATAATTAAAGCATAGTGATTAATCACAAAAACAATATGTAATTATATATTGTGAAATCTTTATTTCTAATTACAAATAAATGAAATTTTTTGTCTTGAATCATGGTGCAGCATGGGTAACAGTCTTCCTATAACAACAATAAACTACATTGCTACACTTTACTACACTGAGGATCGGTCTGTTGGTTTCTAAGACCTTGGGAAATATATGTTTTCTGATGGTCTTAGGCGACCCCTGTGAAAGGGTCCTTCGACCCCCAAAGGGGTCGCGACCCACAGGTTGAGAACCGCTGGACTATTGGTTCCCCATTTACATTTGGCTGTACTTCTGTGTGTACCTTGTGCCCAACTTCTGTTTGCTTCCATGTCTGCTCTGCTCTATTTCCTAAAGATTTTGTGATTTCTCCTCATTACTTATCTGATCCCACATTACATTCTCCGCTTGGGTGCTTTGGAACAATTATCACTCAACTTTTCCTTTAAGCAATAAAATATTCCTTATTAAAAACAAGTTGCCTTTAGATGTCCAACATGTAAACAGATGCAGATATAAAATCCTGTATGACCCCCACCCCATTTGAAGTCACCAATGAATCAGCATTTTTAATCACATGTTAAAATTGCTCAGGATGCTTCTTTGAGTATCCTGGGTACTTCCCAGATTCAGAATTAGAAGGTTTGGAATTCAGTCCAGGAATTTGCACTTCAAGTACCTCTGGTGATTCAAATGTGTGATTTTAAGTGTTTCATTAATTTTTAAAAAAATCTAGTAATATAATTCAGTAAGTGCAAGACTACATTTTGAGAGATACTCTCATATGACCTTAAAAAGTTATAGTTTTTAAAAATACTGTTTTAGAGCATATGTGGAATATGTGGTCACTGTTCTGAGAGAACCTAGAAAGGAATAAAAGACTTTGTGAGAGAAAGGAGTGGGTGGGTAGGAGGTAAGTAGATGGAGTGCACCACTTGCTTACTGAGATGCTCCCTACACAACTAGAAAGTCTGGGTTATTCTGCTTTGACACAATCATTTGGTTCTTTCAATGTAAGAGATGGAGAAGGTTCCTAGGGGAGAATTCACTGTGGGGACAAAGTTTGACCTGAGCAAAAAGCCTCAGTAGGAGGGAGATGGTGTGACCATACAGTCTACCACAATGCCTCACATACAATGAGCATTAAATAAATATCTCTTTTAAATAGCTAAATAAATAAATACATTAATGAATGAGTGAATGAGTTCTACTGTCTTCATTTGGTGCACAGCTCCCCACTACTCCAGCTCCTCAGTCTCACTTGTATTCCTGTCCAATCTTACTCAGGAAGGAACTGGGATGTAAATAAAATCTGAGAGATACTTCCACCAAAAATTATAAGACACGGGTGCAATGGCATTAGTTAGCCTAGTGATTGGCAAACCGTGGCTTGTGAGCCACATGCGACTCTTTGGCACCTTGAGTGTGACTCTTCCACAAAATACCACATGCAGGCGAGCATGTACAGTGCAATTTAAACTTCATGGCCTGTGCGTAGAAGTTGGTTTTCAGCCTGGGCAACTCTATTTTGAATAACTGGTGTTAGAAGAAGTGGAGGTGTCAGTCGCATGTGGCTCATGAGCCGCGATTTGCTGACCACCCACTTAGCTCATTTATGTAATGAATAGGGTGAGAAGCATTCTCCCTTATTGGCCTGGGAATTCAGAGTTGCTTTGATGTCCAGAAGACTAGCAATCTTTGAGTGTTAAGGACCTAACTCACCTGCACAAGCAGATGCAATGCTGGGTGGTGAGATGAAAGCAGTGTAGTCCACTAACAGTTGTCTAGCCAGCAGATGTAGCACATCGTAGCAAGGTGCCCTCGTGGCCCATCACAAATAGTGGGAGATTTAGCTGTGAATATCACCAAAGAGATCTTTCAGAGCAGAAGAGAAAAGAATGGCATGTGCCACATTGTATATGGAGTGACATTTATGTGAGTTATTTCTGGACATTCCCTGTAATAAATGGAGAAGTTTGGGCAGAAACCTAAGCAGTGCTTCTGTAACTTGAGTGTACACCTGGGGATTTTGCTGAAATGCAGACATTGGTGCTGCAGATCTAGGGTGGGGACTGAGCACTATTTCTAAGAAGCTCTCTGATGACGCTAGTGCTGCTGGTCTACTTTGAGTAACAAAGACCTAAAGAAATGTAATTTAAAGTTATGATAAGACTCAATGAAACAAAGGTTCTTACTATTAATAGGGCACCAAGAATATTCCCACAGCAGTATTGTTTTGGGGAAGCCTAGAAGATACTAATAAAAAAGAAGTAAATTTAGAGTCAGGAGAATTTACCAAAACAGACATTATATTCTACTAAAGACCCTGGTGGAGAGAACTTATCCAAGAGAGTATTTGGGAATGGTTTTCTGATGATTGTAGCAGAACCAGTACATGTAAGTGCTCTTCTTAGGAGAGAATCCAAATTGTAAAAAGGAAAAAAGTAAGGAGTACTTAGCTGTCTTTCTCACCCCTTTTCCTTTTATTTCTCTAGTCAGCAATATCAGCCCAGAGAGCTGGGCACAGGTGCACCTTCTGGTGGAAGTTTGGAGCCCTGGCAGTGGCTGTTTGTTGCTAAAGGAAATGGTAAGTGTGTGTGTAGTTGAGTAGATGATCTCTAAGGATCATGCTCACTACAACTCATTGATTTCCCTGAGTTTTACTGAACAATTGGAAATCTAAATTGATACTATTTGATGAAATATTTTATATTGAAAGAGAAAGCTATTTTTTGTTGTTATTTAAAGAACAAGTAAATTGAACAATGCTTTGCAAATACTCTTTGACTGAATCATATAAATATAAGTATTTTCTATAATTAAGTATTGTTATTACAATATTGTCCAATTTTATAAACATACAATGATATTTTATTATCTCAAAAAATAAAGGATGAACAGTATAGGATGAATATAACCTATTATCTTTCTAACGATTTATCTATCATCTATCTATCTTTCTACCTCACATTTTACTTTCCAATTTTCTCTAAGTAAAAGACCAGTTGATACCTGCAAGGGAAAGATTTCACCTTCATGAAATCTCACCTTCTTTTCCTGAAACAGTGGGTGAGATAAAGTATCACTACCTGCTTAAATATGTTCCATTTCTACTGAGGTGTTTAAATCGCTAAAAATTATTGGTTGCTATCTAATGAAAGGTGTGGAAAAATAAGATCTAGAGTTGGAGATCCTGGACTTACCGTGTCTCAGAGCTAAAGTGATTAATAAGACTACTGCCATCAAAAGTTGCAAGTTTTTTTTTTTCAAAGAAATAAAAGGGTAACCAACTTCTTCTTTTTCAAAGAGAGAATTTAAGTTTCTCCATTGACATGCCAATCTGGTTAAGGAAAAAATCTTAAAAGGTCCCACCATATTAAAACAATAAAATTAGGCATGACATCAACATCCTTACTAAAAACAGGGTAGATGCAATTTTATTCACATGTTGTAAATATGAAATGATTTGTTCTTGATATAGTACTGATGGGGTTGGATTGAAGAAGGTCAAGAGGGCCTGGTAAGTGAAAGAAATCAGGGACCCTAAGCCCAAAGAACACGTCTCTCCTGGAGGGATAAGGGAAGGAGGTGGAAGCAGGGCATTAGACAGGTCAAAACCTCTTAAAATCTCATATCACTGCAGACCAAGCTCCTGGGCATGCTGGGGACTGTATCAACCAATGTGCAGAAGGGAGGCAAGGATTACACTAGAACAAAGAGAAGGGCAGACTTAAGACAGCCATGCAAGAGCTACAGGGCCACGGGCATCAGGGCAGAAGTTCTTTTCTGAGGTCATGGGAGACAGCACTGGAAAGTAATCAGAGAGATCATGGGAAACAGTACTGAAAAGTAATCAGAGGGAATTAGAGGCAATTTTATCTCAAGGCCGAGGGGTCAAGGGCGGCTGCAATAAGCTCCTGAGTGCAGTGACAGTGTGAAGGTGTCTTCTCACCACTGGGGCAGGACTACTTCTCAATACAATTAAAAATAAACTAAGGCACACTAGGTCTGGGCAGAGAACTACACTAAAAAGCAAGAAACCACCTACAAAGAGGAATTCTCCTGGTCCCAGGCCCTGCCCTCTATTGCTAGGGTGTTGGACCATTGAATTGGCTGAGGATTGGACCTCAGATCCCACATCCTGACACTGATAGCATCCAGTGCATGGTGTGAAGAAACTTTAATATAGAATAAATGTTTCTTGTGCATCTTATCAGTTAGGTAGAGGAAGTTAAATATACATCGCATCAACTTTATATGGGTTTTACCAAGATATTCTATAACATTAAGTAAAATAAAAAAGGCAGAAGATGGCATTGTTTCTACAATATCACTGCAACAAAGAGAAGAAACTATTCATCAACACATGCTTTGTAGTCTTAGAACTCAAAGAGACAAAGGCGATGAAAGGTAAGAGAAGAGACTGAGATCAAGCATAAATTGAAAATAAATTTGATAAAAAGATAATTTCAGGTTAGTAAACAGTTTGAATGGAATTAAAAAAATCTATTTAAAGAATAACTTATTCTATAGAAAATCAAGTTAGGAATGTGAAATATTTAAAAAGCTCTCCCTGAATGCCAAGGAAAGACACCAGAACACTGTTTTTACTCTTGCAATTGGTTGTTAGGAAAATATTGTTTCAAATATGGTGACTTCAGACATTAATTCTATTGATTTTCTTCCTATAAATGAGCATGTGTTCACTGTTGAAAATTTAGAGGAGAAAAATTTCACTTCCTACTTATATATACTTCTAGTCTTTTTTGTATGCATAAATAGGGTGGAACAAAAGTAGATTGATAGTTGTTTGTATGGAAAACAATACAATAATTAATAAATAATAATACAAGAATAAACTCTGTTTCATGTACTCATGACTGCAAACTTCCTTTTGCCTCATGCTATATGTATCTATATATATAAAAGCCTAAGCAACCATTTGACTGGTTGACCAGTAGCTATGACATGCACTGACTACCAGGGGGTAGATGCTCAATGAAGGAGCTGCTAAGCTGTGGTGACTTGACAGCTATGGTTCTTGGGTGATCCACTCAGAATCAGAGAGGAGGAAGTCCAATTCCAGAGTGCATCACTGAGAACCACCCTCTCACAATCCAGAACCTCTCGAGGGATGTTGTAGAGCTGGTTTCAGCCTGATCCCTGCAGGCCAGGCTGAGGGACCCCATGAATGCATGAATCCATGCACCAGGCCTCTAATCCATTGGCTCCCCATTTTGAGTCTGGCTCCCCACCTGGCCTCTAACCCATTGCAGAGGTTGTGGGTCTGGCCCTTACAGAAACTTTTCTACTCCATTAGCTAAATGATGAAACATGCAGGACCTATTGGCTATGGCCCTGATGTCTGGTGCCTGCACTGGCCCATCCACTTAATATCAATTTCCAGTGGAGGTGCAAATTTTCTCGCTACCACTTTTGGCTGGGAAACCAGCACAGCTTCTCTCCTTCCAGGTGGACAGTAGTGCCATCAGGAAACCTTTAGGAGGGAAAGAGGTGAGGGAGTAGCTCAAGTGGGAAGAAGGAGGCTCGTGCTGTTAACGTAAAACAAAAAACAAAAAACAAACAAACAAACAAAAACCAACCACAGAAAACAAACAAACAAACAAAAAAACACATTGAAACCTGTAAAGAATTTTTGTGAGTTTATTTGAGCTAAATTGTTGACATATGCTGGGAAGCAGAACCTCAATGAATTGAGATAATACTCCAGAGAAATGGCGAGTTACATCTGTATTTATACATTGCAATCAAAGGAAGGGACATAGGTGGGTTACATCCATTGGTGATAGATTAGAGAGGTAGGAGAAAGCAAAGCAAGGAAACCCTTGGGGTTGGATAAAAAGTAAAATGATGAACACATACTTAGATGGATATAGGAACAATTAACATGATAATGAAGGCCAGGCCAAGGGACCCCACTGGTGCACAAATCTGTGCACCAGGCCGCTAGTATAGATATATAATCACTGTGTCACAAATATATGTATGTATTCCTTTCTTTTATAAAATTGGACATTGGCTCTGAGATGTGGAAATAGACTTTGTACCAGTAAGCCCAGGGTAAGCTTATTTTTTCTCCCACTGCAAAGGTAGGAGAGGAGGCTGCTTGAGTGAAGAGTGGGGAGAAGCTGGAAGAGCTGTGAGAATCTCCTGGTAAACACTAATGATCACCTAGGACTGCCCCCAACGGGCAACCCTAGATCCATCCATCTTTTATTTTCATTCGTATGCTTGATACCTCTGTAACTGTGTGGTCTCCACAGACCTATTATGCTCTTGATGCTGACAGAAAATTCTGCAGTACCCAAGCTAGGTATTTCTTCCCAAACTTCAGTGTTTCTCTACTTTCTGATGCCTCCAATCCTACTCCTTCCCATCTTATTCTTAGCAAAAGACTTGGCCATTTACCTCATGGAGGAAATAGAGTCCATCAAGTTTCTGTGACTTGTTTTCTACAAAGGCACGTTCACCCAGTTCACTCAGACATCCTGTTCCCTGCCTTGTGCATAGGAAGAGGTGGCCCTCTGATCAGAGAGTTTCACACTGCACTTGTGCTCAGAACTACATTTTCTTGCCAGAATCTCACACCCACTCCTTTCCTGGCTGCTTCCTGCCCACATTTCAATTTGCTTGAGGCTTCTGTATCTATATAAAAATGACTCTCTATCCCATGCCTTCTAGTTCTCTCTTTTTTCTTGAACACTCAGCCAAAAGTCTTTTACAAGTTATCTGTAACTTTATTTTCTATATCTTTAAGTTATTTGTTATCTTTACCCTTCTACATACTGAAATCTGTTTTTATATTTCTACACTCCATAAAACTGCTCTTGCAAGGGCCATCTACAGCCTACCTGTAGCAAATGTTAATCTACATTTCTAAGGCTTTATGCAAGAAATCCCCACTGGGCAACAGTTGGAACAGTTGATAAGGTTCTCCATCATTGTTGTTGTCATTTTGTTAATTCTCACTTTAGGATATTTTTCCCATTGATTTTTTGAGAGAATGGAAGGGTTGGGGAGAGACACAGAGAAATATATTTGTGAAAGAGGCACAAGGATTGGTTGTCGCCCACACGCATCTTAACCAGGGCTGGGAATTGAACCTGCAATTGAGGTATGTACCTTGACTGGAATTGAACTTGGGACCCTTTAGCTCATGGGCTGCTGTTGCTCTACCTGCAGAGTCAAAGCAGCTAGAGCAGAGTTCTCCATCTTGAAGCACTTTTGTCTTGCTTCTATGACATTGTATTTCCCTGATTTTCCTCATACTTATTAGATAATTTCTTTGAAATCATTGTGTTTTCTTTTTTTTCTGTCCAGCCTGTAGATATTGGTGTTCTTAAGCAGCCTTCTTCATCTTTCTTGCTCCATACATTTTCTCCCAGATGATCTCCAACATCAAGTTATTTGCTGATGACTACTATGCATCTGTTCAACAAGGATATATTGAAATAGAAACAAACAGCAGAAAAGATGAACACATTCAAAAGGTGGATCTTTGAAAAGACCAAGAAAGTACGTCAACTCCTTTTGAAACTACAAAAGAAGAATGAGATGAGAAATAAGGAAAGAGATATTACAGATATAGAAGATATGAAATATTCATAAACATTTCTACAACTGACTTCTATGGTGATACATTTGAAACCCTACAAAAATGGATTATTTCATTATAAAACATAATTCACCAAATTTGACTCAGAAGGTAGAAAATTTCAGTAGGCCAATTTTAAATAAATGAGGTTGGAAAGTGATTAAAGAGGCACCATTGGAAAAGGAACTGAGAGCACAGTTGAGTTCCACCTAACATTTAAAGAAGAGGTAATTACATCAATAGTTAAACAATTCCAGATCATGAAAAATGGTAGCCAGAATAAATACAATATAAATACTAAAAATGTAGCACAAGGAATTTTAACTTAACCTCACTAGTGACTATAAATGCACAAAATGTTAAATACATACTAGAAATAGGACCTTACAATGCCCAAGTAAACTTGATTTTAGAGTCCATATTAGAAAATTCATTAATATACTATACTAAATGAACAAAATAAAGAGAAAAAAAACAGTCAACATATCAATGACTTTTAAAAAGATACTTAAGAGCTTTTTAATAATAAAATTGTAAGTAAAATATAGACTTAAAAGGGACTTGGATATAATATAGACTATGTCTTTAAAACTAACAGTAATTATTACAAATCCTTTCAATTAAATAGAGCAATAATAACTACCTCAATTAAAGTCAGAAAGTAGATTGTGATAAAGAAATAATAAACCATTTTAATTAAACTAGGAACTAAGTAGAAATGCTTGCTATGAACATTATTCGACTTTTTTATTTTTTACAATGTTCAGGTGAATTTATAAGAAAAGAAATGAAATAAATGATACAAAAAATTTTAAAAATCAAATAAATACGTACTTTTGCTGATAAAATGCTTATACACCCAGAAAGCACATGAAACTTGGCAAGAAACCTAAAGGCACTTTTGGGTAGAGAGCACCAAGCTGCAGGGTGAAAGTGCATAACCAGTTACTTTGTAGAATATTCTAATTTGTGCACATACTTGACTGCTTTCTCCTGGTAACATTTTACTTATACCTCCATAAACTGCACAAGGCGGACCAAAAGTTTAATTAGATTCTTACTTTTCATTTTGAAAATAAAAGCAATAGGTAGACCACCTGGTAAATTGATTGATTATATATGTTGTTATTGTTATTACTGCTGAATAGTATTCTAGCATATGGAATGAACAACATAGTTTATCTCTCCACTCTGGTAGGTGTTTTCAGGGTGTTTTATTTTGTTTGTTTGTCTGTGTTTTTTTTTTTTTTGTGAGTAAAGGTACTAGAACACTGTATATAAGTCTTTTTATAGATATACTATGGGCCCAGTGCATGAATTCATGCACCTTGAAAGGAACTGTGGCTTACAAGGTTGCAGTGAGCACAGGGGTGGGTCTTAGCCCATCCTCCATGCCCTTGCCTGGCCCCTCCAGCCATGGCCCCTAGTCCCCACTCTGCCGGCAGCCCCGCTCCTGCTGCCACCACTCCCACATGCTGACAGTGCCAGCCCCACTTGCACCTGCTGATGGCGCAGAACAATTGGGGCCAGCGCCAGCAGTGGGTGCAATCAGTGGCTGCTGTAGCTATTGCCTCTCAGGAGCAATGGAAGATGGAGAAGCCCTCAGGGGCGACTGGGACTGGCAGCCACCACTCCCAACTGCTGATGGCTCTGAGCAATTGGGACTGGTGCTAGGTGCCAGTAGTAGCAACTCTGGTGCTGACAGCAGGTATGAGTGGAGCCATTGCCAGCAGCGGGTGCAAGCGCCAGGTGGAACCATGGTATGTGAGAGCAAATAATTTTCAGTAACTACCAGAGGCTTGTCCTGAAGACAATAACCGGTGCCCTGCGTTGGTCTGGTGCCCCTGTTCACCTGCTCCACCATCCCACCACAGCTGATGCCTGCCATGTTCTGTGCACGCCTCCTGGTGGTCAGCACATGTCATAGCGACCTGTTATTTGGTTGTTCTAGTTGTTCCACTGTTTGATCTATTTCTATATTAGCCTTTTATTATATAGGATATTTTCATTTTCCTTAAATTTCTAGGAGTAGAATAGCTGAATTTAAAGAGTATACTCATTAGTCCCCCCATATTCATAGAGTATATATTCCAAGACCCCCAATGGATGCTGAAACTATGAATATTACTGAACCTTATGGTACTATTTTTCTTCTATATAAATATATTTGCATTTAAAAGAAGCACTTTATCAATCCTCTGTGGATCTGAATTTCCAGCTTCACTAATCTTGCTCCTTGAGGTTATTATTAAGTAAAAGAAGGGTCACTTGAACAGAAGCACTCAGTACCACCACAGACAACCTGAGAGGGGAGACGGCTGCGTGGTGGCTGACTGGCAGTGCGTGTGCAGAGTGGATCTATGGAGCAAAGAGGCAGGTTACACCCTGGACTGGACAGAGCACGGCAGCATGAGCTTTCATCACAGTACTCAGAATGGCTCACAATCCATAACCGATACATTGTTTATTTCCATTTACTATTTTTATTTTGTTGTTGATTGTGGGAAACTAGAATTGTGGAAAGTCAAAAAATGGATATTGTACTATATGATTCCATTTATGTAAAATTCTAGAAAATGCAAACAAATCTGTAGTGACAAAAACAGACAAAAAATTACCTAAATTTCAGAACAGAAAGGGAGAGGGATAAACAGCAAAGGGTGATAAGGAGTCCCTTGGTGGTAATATTAAAATTCTCTCTATATTTTTCTTTTTTTAAATTCCATTTATTGAGGTAACATTAGTTAATAAAATTATATCGGTTTCAGGTGCACAATTCTATAACACATTATCTTTAGACTGTATTGTGTGCTCATTGCCCCAAGTCAAGTCTCCTTTCATTGCCATTTATCCCCTTACACTCTTTTCTATTTCTGCTCACCCCCCTTTCCCTCTGGTAATCACTATACTGTTGTCTGTGAATATAAGTTGTTTTTTCTTAATCCTTCACCTTTTCCTCCCACCCCCTGAACCCCCTCCCCTATGACAGCTGTCAGTCTGTTTTCTATCTCTGAGTCTGCTTCTATTTTGTTTGTTAGTTTATTTTGTTCATGAGATTCCACATATGAGTGAAATAATATAATACTTGTCTTTCTCTGACTGGCTTATTTCACTCAGAATAATGTTCTCCATAACATGCTGTTACAAAAGGTAAGATTACCCTTTTTTCCTATGGTCAGGTAGTATTCCATTATGTAAATCTACCACAGCTTTTTTTGACACTTGGGCTGCTTCCAAATCTTGGTTATTGTAAATAATGCTGCAATGAATATAAGGGTGCATATATTAAAAATTCTATATTTTTCTTGTGGAAGTAGTTTATGGGTGTAACTATTTGTTAAAAACTCATAAAATCATACAGTTTACATGAATATAATTTACTGCACTTAAATAACATTTCAATAAAAGTGATAAGGTCCAGATTCAAGGACATAGTTATTACAGAGTACATTAGTTATTGGTTAATTAGTTATTACATAACTATGCTAATGTTGTTCTTTTAACCTGGGTATTTTGCTATCATATTTCTTTGCATATTATTAATTTTACATGAAATTTGTACAAGAGTAGGCCTTCCTTCCCCTGGCTGTCGGCACCTGGGACCAGGGCTTCCCTCGCAGCCCAGGCTTTGTCGGAAGGTTGTCTGGTCTAGTTAGCATATTATGTTTTTATTATTATAGATTGCCTTTTTTTTCTGAGGGTTTCCTTGAGCATGTGATTGTCTCCCAATAAACTTACAAGGAATAAACTTAGCAATAGAATTCTTATGAAGAAATCTTAAACTAACTTCTTAAACAAGAGAGGAACCCCAAAACTATAAAAGGAAATATTTTGACTACATAAAAGTGAAATGTTTTGACTGCAAAAAAAGATGGCAGGAGCCATTGTTACTCATAGTGTGGCCAGCTGGACAGGGCCAACCTACAGTTTGCTCCCTCCCATGTCATGGTAAGTACAGAAACAGAGCAGAAGCATTTATACTCATTTGGAAATTGAACACGGCCACAGCATCTGAGTGCATGGTTCTGTGTTATATGAAACATTGATTTGCTACTGATGGTAAATTTTAAAATTCTGGTCTTTTGCCATAGAGAATTCAAGAAGCATTGCCATATTCAAACTACATATACAAGTATGAGCTCTGGGAAAAAGTTATTTGCAATGCAGCTAAAAAATATTAAAATCGATAGTATACAAGAATTATACAAATTAAAATACAAGTGAAAATTACTGAATCAAGGAAAAAGCTGCATTTCAGAGGAGGGAAATCCATACGTCCAATAAAACCATGTCAGGATTATGTTTCTATTCTCCAGACTTACACAACTTGAAAAGAGCTATACTGCCTGTTGCTAATGCAGAAATGGGGAAATTCTCATTCATTGCTAGTGGAGCTATGGGTTGTTCGTGCCTTTTCTGGAGGCAATCTGACAGCGGCCATAAAAGTAAAATTACATTGAATGTATTCCTGACTCAGCAACATGCATACTTCTTGGGAGCTTATCATCAATGTGCACCCCCGTTAAGAAACACATCTGCTCAAAGGTATTTATTGCAGCCTCACTCATAGTTGCAAAAAGCTAGGGACAAAATGCCTCTTAGTAATAGGGGAACAGTAAAGAGATTGTAGTTTACTACCCCAGAAGACTATACAGCTATTAAAGTATGAATCAGAATTATACTAATGAACTTGGCAGAGTTTTTATGAGGTATCCTTGAGTGAGTAAAACAAGATACAGAAAATGTCTAATATAATCTCATTTTTATAAACAATAAATGAAAAATGCCATATCAGAGGCATGGTACAGACTGACAGATCTCAGAGGGGACAGGGTGGAGGGGATAGGAAGAAAGTAACCAAAGACGTTATATGCATATAAGCATAACTATAGACAAAGACAATAGTGTGAGAAGGCTTAGGATGGGGCAAGGGTTGGGTGGAGGGGGGTTGGAGACATCTGTAATACTGTAAACAATAACAAATAAATTTTAAAAATGATATACATGTTTTTGTATTTATATGTGTTGAAATATAATTATGAAAAATGAAGAAAAACAAAGATATATACTAGGTTGTTAACATAGGTTATTGTGAATTGTGCTGGTGAAGATGTGCATGCATATGGGAAAAAGCTGGAGGAGAGGCAAGAAAAAGCAAAGACTGTATTACAAATCCCACTATGGGTTGGAGGATTCAATTTATGTAAAAGTGTCCATTTGTGCACATGCATAAGGCATATTTTGACACAGTCTTTACAAAGGATGAGTTAGCTTTGTATGTCTCAACTTTTAGAAATGGTTGTAATAAAATGAAAATAAAATAAGTCAATAAGATAATCAATTAGGAAATCTATGAGGAAAAGGTTAATATCTTGGTAGAAAAATGTTCAAAGGATATTTATAGCAATTCAATTAAAAATACAAATCACCAATTACCATGCAAAAAATGTGCAACTTCATTAAAATCAAAGAAATTCAAGTGAAAATCCTATAATATGATTTTGCCACATGTCAGCATTTGAAATATTATTAATATTGGTAAACCTTAGGTTGGGGGGGGTCACACTCTCAAATATACTTCCAGAGAAAATTAAAATTAAAATAATAGCTTTGGGGAAAATATCTGCAATATGCTTCAAAACATGTCTATGTCATTGATGTTGATTCTGTTTTAAAAGTTTTAGTGTGTGAAAGAATGCTTACTGATAGATGTTAATATATTAATGAAATAACAGAATTCCAGTTTTATTTCTAGTAATGACATATTCAGAACTGCCTAAATGTTCACCAGAAAGGAATGTGTTAAAATATGTACAATCACACAAAATATCTATTGTCATTGAACCATGCTCACAACACTTTGTGATTGAAAAATGCAGCTAAAGCAACCATATTGAAATTCTGTTTCTTTGTGAGTAAAATATTACACATTGATATGTACAAAAATTAGAAAGATAAACATAAAAATGCTAAAAGTAATTTTGGAGAGGATGGTGAGATTATAGATAACATGTTTTATGTCTTTGTGCTTTTCTGTGGTTTCCAAGTTTTCTTTGTTGAGCAATAGTTTTAATTAAAATGAAGAAAGACATTATGAAATGTTAAAAGTTTGTAAAGATTAGCATCTCTGGAAGTGCATGCGGAAGGGAGGTTAAGCAGGTAAGAATTATGTGCTCCCTTCAGGAAGGGAGCTGGCCACCAGGCTATGCCACTCTCTCAACATGTTTGACATATGAACTCTAACCTTTTGCTTTCAAAGCTGCAGATATAATCAAAGGTAGGTCATTAGTTAATTGCTTTGAGGTTATTTCCGAAGTCCCTGGTGGGCTATTGTAAATGATTAGTAATATCATTATTACTTAAATAATTGTGGGCCAGCCTGTTATTGCTTTATCAGCACTGACTCAGGATTTTATAGGTAAATGGCTCTCAACTTGGGGTCCCCTCACCTCGAGAGGTCCAGAGTGGATGTAAGCTCTCTGCACTACTTTATATACATAAAAACTGTCAGGAAATTATGCATTTACCCAGCTGTATATGCTGACAAAGCCTTATTTTAATTGCCCATTTTTGCTTTTAATGTAAAATATAATTTTCAGTTGATACATTGTGATAAATTGGTAATTAGTACATTATTAATGAGTACATTAGGAATTGATGTTTTACTAAATAGATAAAAATTGGGTTTCAGAAAGATCTTTATTTATTTTATTTTTTTCCAATGGAATATTTTTTATTTTTTAATTAAATCTTTATTATTCAGATTATTACATTTGTTTCTCTTCCTTTTTAAAAAATATATTTTATTGAGTTTTTTACAGAGAGGAAGGGAGAGGGATACAAAGTCAGAAACATCCATGAGAGAGAGACCTCAATAAGCTGCCTCCTGCACACCTCCTACTGGAGTTGTGCCCCCAAGCAAGGTGCATACCCCCCGCGACCAGAATCGAACCTGGGACCTTTCAGTCCGCAGGCCGACACTCTATCCACTGAGCCAAAGCGGTCTCGGCTGTTTCTCTTATTTTCCCCTCCATAACTCCCCTCGACCCAGCTCCCACCCCTCCCTCTACCCTTAACTATCCCGCATTGACTTCATCCATAGGTGTATGATTTTTGTCCAGTGTCTCCCTGCACCCCCCTCACCCCTTTTTCCCTGAGAATTATCATTCCACTCCCTTTCTGTGCCCCTGATTCTATTATATTCACCAGTTTATTCTGTTGAACAAATTTTTAATTCACTTAATTTTTAGATTCACTTGTTGATAGATATGTACTTGTTGTTCATAATTTTTTATCTTTTACCTTTTTCTTCTTCCTCTTCTTAAAGGGTACCTTTCAGCATTTCATATAAATACTGGTTTGGAGTTGATGAACTCCTTTAGCTTTTTCTTCTCTGTGAAGCTCTTTATCTGCCCTTCAATTCTGAATGATAGCTTTGTTGGATAGAGTATTCTGGGTTGTAGGTTCTTGCAATTCATCACATTGAATATTTTTTGCCACTCCCATCTGGCCTGCATAGTTCCTGTTGAGAAATCAGCTGATAATTATATAGGTGCTCCCTTGTAGGTAATTAACTGTTTTTCTCTTTCTGCTTTTAATATTGTTTCTTTGTCTTTTGCTCTTGGTATTTTAATTATGATGTGTCTTGGTGTGGTCCTCTTGGGATTCCTTTTATATGGGGTTCTGTGTGCTTCCTGGACTTGTAAGTCTATTTCTTTGACCAGATGTGGGAAGTTTTCATTCATTATTTCTTCAAATAGGTTTTCATTATCTTGCTCTCTCTTTTCTTCTGGCACCCCCACAATTCTGATGTTGGTATGCTTGAGGCTGTCCCAGAGGCTCCTTACACTATCTTCACATTTTTGGATTCTTTTTTCTTCTTCATTTTCCAGTTGAGTGTTTTCTGATTCTTTATATTTCAGATTTTTGACTTGACTCTTGCCTTCCTCTAGTCTGCTGTTAGGTCTCTGTATAATATTTTTTATTTCAGTCAGTGTATGTTTAATTTCTAGTTGGTCCTTTTTCATCTCCTCTTGGGTCTCCCTAAATTTATCCATCTTTTCTAGGATATTCTTTTTTTTAATATATTTTATTGATGTTTTTACAGAGAGGAAGGGAGAGGAATAGAGAGCTAGAAACATCTATGAGAGAGAAACATTGATCAGCTACCTTCTACAGGCCCACTACTGGAGATGTGCCAGCAACCAAGGTACATGCCCTTGACCAGAATCGAACCTGGGACCTTTCAGTCCACAGGCCGATGCTCTAGTCACTGAGCCAAACCGGTTTCAGCCTAGGATATTCTTGAAAAACCTTATAACCGTGGTTATGAACTCTATATTCAGTCATTTGTTTTCTTCCATTTCTTTTGTTTGTGGTCTCTTCTTTTGTCTCTGCATTTTCACTATGCTGGGAGAATTTCTGTGTTGGATTCGGCTTTATGATACAAGACTTGCAACACTGCAAAAGTCTCTCTGTTGAGCTTGTGCGGAGTGGAGTCTCAGGGCTTAATGGACCGCCTTGCCTTCCAGTTGGCCCTGCCCTACAGGGCTCCTGGGTCTCTCGTGTGTCTCTGGGTAATCACTAGAGTGGTCCCTGAGTGGCACTTGCAGTGCCTCTAGACTGCTGCCTTTACGGCTTCCTTGAGCTCTGGGACCATATGAGTCTGGGTCCTCAAGGTCTCCCCCCAAACTGGGGTTTAGTGGAGTTAGAAGTGGCGCAATTGGGGGGCTCTGTCTCCCGCCCACTTGTGAAAGCCAACGCTACAATCAGCAGTTGGTCTTCTGCCAGCAGTGCTGTGCGTACCACCAGACTTCTGCCCTTTCGTGGGTCCCCTAAATTTCCGTGCACTTCTCCCTTTTCACAGTCCAAACTCTCCCTGTATGAGTTCTGGCTGGAGCTGGGATTCAATTCCACAGGATAAGGGGTTCAGTGCAGTTGGGAGTCTCTGTCTTCCTCCTGCCAGAGAAAGCGAGCCAGGTACTCCAGTACCCACTCTCTCCACGCGCGTGATTCCATACCTCAGCTTTCTGCAGCTTCTCTGGGTCTCCGTGAGCCCCTCTCTTTTCTTCTAGTTGTAGAATTTCCACTCAGCCAGCTTTCTTGTGGTTCTGGATAATGTCCGTTCTGTCTTTTAGTTGTAGTTTTGAAATTTTTGTGCAATCAGCAGTGTAGGTGTTCACCTATACTGCCATCTTGGATTCTCTCAGAAAGTTCCTTAAAAGATGGAGTCATTTTTTTGGCACTAAGATTATTCTTATAATTTGATATAGTATTCAAGTTCAGCCACAGTACTTAAAATTTTATTTTAATTTTTCCTTCAGATAAGAACTCTAGCACAACTTGTTATGATATTTTTGAAGGAGGAAAAACCATAGGGACTAGCTCACCTAACTTAGCAACCATTCTCCATTTTTCAATGGGCAACTGAGGCACAGAAAGACTGGCCTAAGGTCATGATTACTGAGCCAAAGAGCTGCTACCAGAGCCTACATTTTCTGTTACCTCACTATCTTTACCCTCCTGGGGCTCCTGGGTGATTCTCCTAGAAATAACTTAGGGATAAGGTGGCAAATGCCCATGTGCACATGGTGGAAATGAGAGAGAGAGAAAGAGAGAGGGGAAGGGGAATTCTTTGTATATATCATTTTCTCGTGTAACTCTTTTTACACTTGTATAAGATTGTTGCTATAATTAGTTCCTTTCAAATAGAAGGAATGCTGAGGCATGGAGAAGTTAAGCAACTTGCTTGAAGTCACACAGTTAGTGAGAAACAAAGCCAGAATTTAAACTGGGGCAGTACCAATCCAGAGCCCTGGCCTCAAGCCCTACATTAAATTCCTATCACCACAGGAAGAAGTCAACCTGAAGCACTGTGAAAGGGCTTTTTAATAAAAGCACTAATTCTGGCAAGTAGCCCAGAGAGGAGATGGGGAGCCCATTTGTTTTACTTCCTTGACTGATACATATCTTAAAAATGAGTTTCTTGCTGGAGGATTTAAACATTTTTAATTGTAAAGGCTGAGGGACTTAAAAAAATTTTAACAACCAACTAGCTGAAAGTTCTGGCCATTGCTGATTGTTAGGCATACTGTATTTTAAAGTATGTTTAACTAAGTTAGTACTGAATTAAAGTATTAGTATCTCAATCAGCTAGTTGATTCTTTTCAGAAATATTGCCTGCTCTTGGTCTGCTCTGTGGGTGGCCAGAACAGAAGACAAAGGATCTGAATGTTGCTTCCTTTGCTATGTTCTGCACATAGATTGGGTGAATGTACTTGATGCAACAGCTATAGGAAATGTAGCCCGGGATACACAACATGGACAGTCCAAAGGTAAAGATTTACATCCCAGACTTCAAAGCAAAACTTACAGTAAAGAAAAAAAAATAAACAGTTTCCCAAGTACAGCCACTCCAAATTTCAACTCAGCATAACTTTTCAATCAGCGGGACAAACCGCTGCGCTGGCTCTTGTGGCAATAGAACGAGTGGACCGGCACTGTCCCCTGCGCACCCATCACAGAGTCCATCTTCTTACAATTTTTTTAAAGGTTAAACTTTCATTGTAAAATCAGCCTCTCCAGCATCCTTTGAATCTTCTTGAACTCATTCTTATCATGTTGAGCTATAATTATGTGGTGCTCTTCCTTGCAATAGATGCGGAAGAACTTACTAAGTAAGAGCTGCATGATAAACCTGGGGCTTAGGTCTGTTGTGCCAGTCTTTTCTGGGCTATCTTTCCAGCAAGCCCTCCCAGCCTTTCCATAGCTGCCTTCCCTGCTCCATCTGCGAAACTGTTCAGTCCTTCATCTTTGTCAAGGCCACCAATGTCCTCCACAATTCCAAGCGCACTGATGAATTCTCACTCCCCATCTTGCTTAAACCATCAGCAGTGTCTCTCCTCTTGCTTTCAGAACAAACGCTACCTTCTTTTCAATGCCCTCCTAAGTAAGTCATTGGAAGCTCCCTGTTCAACCTGCGATACCCCTCATCCCCTCATTTCTCACCCTCACATGTGGAAGTGCCTCAGAATTCAGTCTTGGATCTCTTCTCATCTGTAGCTACACTTATGTCCTAGGTGGACGCAGACTCAGTCAGTCCCATGACTTTAAGTACTAACCCTATGATGATGACTCTCAAGTGTATATTTCCAGTCTCTCTTAAATTTGAAAGTATCCTTGTGGTCTGTCTGACAGTGAATGTCAGAGTCATACAAACTAAGCACATTTAAAACAAAATTCTTCATTTGTACACATTCATAACACTACTTTTTCTTTTCTGTGCTTTTACTATATCTTTTTTTTTTTGTTTGTTTAAGTAACTAAGAAACCTAGACCCAGGCTACCTTAATCTTTCACCTGGATGATCTTAGTGGCCTCACTGTGGTCCTTGTTGGCCCTCTTGGTCTCATACAATTGATTGTCTACCAGTAGCCAGAGTGATTGTTCAGGTACACAGTCCCGGTTATTTCGCTCTTGTTGGCAGCCATGGTGATATGCTGTTCAGGTTTCCCTTCAAGAGGACCTGCTAGGAGAAGGTGGTTGGTGGTTGATGTACAGCATCCAGCTGACACTTCCCTGGACCTGCGTATGCTTTTCTCAGTCATGTTCTCAGGCTACTCCCAGCTATGACTGCTGTCCTTGGGCAGTTGCTGCCTCACATGTGGGATGCTTTTGGATTTCTTAGAACTGTATTCCAATTCCTCCTAACCAGTTTCCCTTCCTTCCCTCTCTCCTTTCACAGTTGCCAGACTTATACTGTGGCTTTAATTCTATCCCAACTTACTCCTGTCTTCCTAACATATCCCCACCCCTTTATTCTCCATAGGTGTTTTCTCCACAAATCCTTCTGGATGTCTAGTTCCATCCTAGCCTCTGCTCAAAGCTTTCTACTAGCTTTCTCCCATACTCAGAATGAAGTTCAAGGACCATTAATTTATCCATGGCAGGATGACTGATCTTAGCTACTACACCTCTGAGCTTTGTTTACTTTGTTCTAATCACACTGGTTTTATTGGCATTTAAAAAATACATATGGCTTCCTCTTGCCTTAATCATTTTTATCATCTATTTCCTACCCCTGGAATTCTACTGCCCTGGTTATCTGTATTACTTAAAGTCTTTGGTTAAATATCAGTTTAATAGTGAGATTCATCCAGATTATCTATTTTGAAATTATAACCCAATTCCCACATCCTGCAGCACCTCTGTGTTCCTTCCACTACACTTCTTGCTATTGCAAAAATTACTATTATATTAATTACTAGAGGCCCAGTGCATGAAATTCATGCATGTGGGTGGGGTGTCCTTCAGCCCAGCCTGCTCCTTCTCCAGTCTGGGACATCTTGAGGGATGTCCAACTCCCCATTTAGGCCCGATCCAGGCCTGATACAGGTAGGATCGGGCCTGAACAGGCAGTCAGATATCCCTCTCACAATCCAGGACTGCTGGCTCCCAACTGCTCACCTGCCTGCCTTCCTGATTGCCCCTAACTGCTTCTGCCTGCCAGTCTGACCCCCCCCTAATCACTTCCCTGCCAGTATGATTGATGCCTAACTGCTCCCCTGCCAGCCTATTTGCCTCTAACTGCCCTCCCCTCTGGGCCTTGTCACCCCTAACAGCCCTTCACTGCAGGCCCGGTAACCCCCAACTTCCCGCCTCTGCCAGCCTGGTCATCCCTAACTACCCTCCCTGAAGGGTTGATCACCCCAAACTGCCCTTCCTTGCAGGCCTGGTCCCTCCCAACTTCCCTCCCCTGGTGGCCTGATCACCCACAACTGCCCTCCCCTGCTGGCCATCTTGTGGTGGCCATCTTGTGTCCACATGGGGGCAGGATCTTTTGACCACATGAGAGCAGTCATCTTGTGTGTTGGAGTGATGATTACTTTTTTTAAAAAATATATTTTTATTGATTTTTTGCAGAGAGGGATAGAGATAGAGAGTTGGAAACATCACTGAGAGAGAGACATCAATCAGCTGCCTCCTGCATGCCCCTCACTGGGGATGTGCCCGCAACCAAGGTATATGCCCTTGACTGGAATCAAATCTGGGACCTTTCAGTCCACAGGCCGACGCTCTATCCACTGAGCCACAGCAGTTTTGGCATGATTACTTTTTTATTAGATAGGATAGAAGCCTGGTGTACTGGTGGGGGCTGGCTGGTTTGCCCTGAAGGGTGTCCTGGATCCAGGTGGGGGTTCCCTTGGGGTGTGAGGTGACCTAGGCAAGGGGCCTGTGGTGGTTTGCAGGCAGGCCATGCCTCCTGGAGACCCAAGTGGAGGCCCTGGTATCTGGGATGTATTGAAATTTTGTAGCCTAGAGAGGAGCCAAGCCTTCTGCTTGATCCATGACAGCAGCCATTGAAATTTTATTGCCTTTAGTGGAGGTCTGGGCCCACCAGGGTGTGCGGAAAGCTTGGTTTCCTCCATGGCCAGGGGCAACCCAAGCCTCCTTCCTGTTTCTCTATGACCATAGGCATCTTGGTTGGATTAATTTGCATACTCTCTCTGATGGGTTGGTGGGCATGGCTGGTGGGTGTGGCTTGGGTGTAGTGGAGGTGTGGTCAATTTGCATATTACTCTTTTATTAGATAGGATATTGTATTATATTAGATTATTATGGTGTCTGTTTTGGTTTCTGATATATTTTAAGGGAAAAAACACAACACCAACAACACAGTAACCAGCACAGAATAGAAAAATGAACAAATACTTATCAAAGGAAAAAGTTGACTTAATTCATCAGAATGTAATTCTTTATTTGTATGTTTACCTCATAAAACTAGCAGTTTTCTGAGAACAAAGATTTTGTCTTACTTTTGCATTTCTTACATAGCTAGAGAACATACTTATTTCTCCATATATGTTGAAATAAATTAATATTTACTAAAATAGTGTTGGAAATGCTAACCTACGTCACATTATCTTTAAACTGCTGTTGCCAAGCTCAATAATAGTAGTTGTAAATAACACACATGGAAAAGCCCAACCTATCAATCAATTGCTTGTTCTTTTAGGTTCCTTGATTGAAATTAGTTTGTTTTGTTTTTGTTAATTTGTTCTTTTATTACTAATTATTAATTTTATTGGTATTACATCAGAGTATTTGTTTTTTAGTTCCTCGATTATTACATTGATTCAGTAAAACGCTGAAACAAAATAGTGATAGTTGTATAAAATTGCTAAATTCCTAGGAATATTAGTGAGAATTTATGTGAGAGTTTAAAGAATGAAGAACTCACTTCAAGCTTTGGGAGTGAGAATGGGTGTAAATCTGAAGATTTTTTAAAGAATTAACATTTCAATTAAGCTTTAGGGCTGAGGAGGTCTATATTTACTTCTTCCACCATTTTTTGTTGTTGTTTTGCTTCTTCTGAAGAGGAGGCAGATAGATTTGATGAGATCCTGGCCATGGCTCATGGACTGCTTCACATTTGCTGGTGGGTGGGACACAGCACATTACATCAGATCAAGTGCATGAGGCAATGCTCACTCCCCCTTTCTGCTGCTATACATTCGAAGTTCTGCAGGTCTGGATACCTTACTCTCCTTAATATCTTATCTCCAGTCCTGTTCTAGTAGAAAGAAGAAACATTGATGAACTGGTGGGTATCAGAGGGGCTGAACTTCATGATGAAGTACCTTTAACATATGTTTGTTTGTTTATTTATTTAATGTATAAATATTTATTTACTATCTACTAGGGTAAGACACTGTACATGTCAATTAAACATTAAAATGTTAATAGGCAAAATGATTGAGAAACTCAAACTATAAATCATCAAAATATTTTCAAAAGTATTAATTTCATGAAGGAATACTGTTTTGGTGAATACTGTAAAAGAAAAAATTTACAGTATATTTACATACATATCATTGCATTCTTCTAGCCAGGTATCAGCAGTGATTAAAGAGGGAATAGGCAGAGATAGTGAAGAAAGGCATTTCTTTTTTATTTGTCATGACAAATGAGAGAAATAAACCACATTTGCAACAAGTAGAGACTAAGTGCAGTGATGAATATTTTTGTGAAGGAGATACGCATTTGGATGCAACATTTCAAATCTGCCAAGCCCACATAAAACTACATTTTTTTGTATCAGTTAATCTCTACTATTTAACGTTTTAGGGAAAGAAGCAAGCAAATTGCATCTCTTGTTCATAAAACTGTATGACCACTTCAACTCCCAAAGGGGAGTACTTGGGAGATGGTGTTTTAAGTAATTTCCTGCAGAGTTATGAAGTAAATACTTAAATAAAAAAATAGTTACAAAATCCCTTTTAATGGGAAGATGATATAGGAAAGAATGAAATTGACCTCCTCTCCTGGGAAAAGGGGATGAAAATTTTTGGATAAGGAAGACAAATAAGCTAACCTAGACAATAGGCAGGAAATTAGGTGTAGTAAATGGTGTTATAAGAAGACAGCACTAAGAAGTGGTGTGTATAGACCCATTGTACTTAAATGACAATTCAACTAATGCTGATAGAACATTAGGCCACTCGACCATGCCTAGGAGACCTAGTAGCTCTACCTAATATATAAAAAAAAATAACACACAAGGAGGCTGCCAAAATGAGGAGGAAAAGAAACATTTTCAAAAGTATTAATTTCATGAAGGAATACTGTTTTGGTGAATACTGTAAAAGAAAAATTTTACAGTATATTTACATACGTATCATTGCATTCTTCTAGCCAGGTATCAGCAGTAATTAAAGAGGGACTAGGCAGAGATAGTGAAGAAAGGCATTTCTTTTTTATTTGCCATGACAAATGAGAGAAATAAACCACATTTGCAACAAGTAGAGACTAAGTACAGTGATGAATATTTTTGTGAAGGAGATACGCATTTGGATGCAACATTTCAAATCTGCAAAGCCCACATAAAACTACAGATTAAACAAACAAACAAATAAACTAACCAACAAACAAAAAAACAGAACAAAACTCAAGTAAAAGAACTAAACAGTGTAGCAACAAGCAATCTAATGTACTAAATGCAGAGCTCAAAGCACTGGTTAAAGAATGCTCATTGAACTTGGTAAGAACCTCAACAGCACACAAAAGGAGCAGTTACAAATTAAGGATACACTAACTAAAATGGAGAATAATTTACAGGGAGTCAACAGTCGAATACAGGATGCTGAGAATCAAATAAGTAATTGGGAATATAAGGAAGCAAAAGACATAGCAAAAAGAAAAAAATGCAAAATACCAAAAGGAAAAATAATTTAAAAAGTGAAGATAATATAAGGAACCTCTGGAATAATACCAAGCATACCAACATTTGCATCAAGTGGGTGATAAAGGAGAAGAGAGAAAGCAAAAAATGGAAGACCTATTTGAAAAAAATAATAATAGAAAACTTTTCTTACCTGGTGAAAGAAATACACACCTAAGTCCAGGAATCACACAGAGTCCTAAATAAGATGAACCTAAAGAAGTCCACACCAAGACACATCATAATAAAACTGCCAAAGGTTAAAGACAAAGAGAGAATCTTAAGAGCAGTGAGAGAAAAACAGTTAGTTGCCAACAAGGGAGTTCCCATAACACTGTCAATTGATATCTCAACATAAACTTTGCAGGCCAGAAGGGAGTGCCAAGAAACATTTGGAGTGATGAAAAGGAAGGGCCTATAACCAAAATTACCCAGCAAAGTTATCATTTATAATCAGAATATATAAAGAGCTTCTAAGATAAGAATAAATCTAAAGGAGCTTATCACCACCAAATCAGTATTATATGAAATGTTAAAGGGTCTTCTTTAAGAAGAAGAAAAAAAATAAAACATATGAACAATAAAATGGCAAGAAATACATATCTATCAACAACTGAATCTAAAAAAAAAAGTAAACAAGCAGATCAGGAGCAGACTGGGCAAGTGTCCAGCTGTCCTGGTACATACTAATATATATTGTTTAGTTCTCATAGATGCAGAGAACACTTTGATGGTTGCCAAATGGGAGAGGAATTGGGAGTGTGGGTGCAAAAGTTGAAGGGATTAAGAAGTACAAATTGGTAGTTATAAAGTAGTCATAAGATATAAAGGAAAGCATAGGGAATATAGTCAATAAATTCTTATACAGTGCATGATGTCAGATAGGTATGAGGTTTATCAGGATAATCACTTAGCAATTTATATTATGTCTAATCCCAGTGGTACACACCTGAAACTAATATAATATTGTATGTCAACTATAATTAAAAAATTAAAAAAAAATGATTTAAATTTAAAAAGGAAGACCATTCTTGAATACTCTGTGGGAATTTAAAGATGGGCAAGAAATGGTTTCTGCCCCTGAAACGTTGGTAAGTACAGAAGAGAATGACATTCATGAATTGTTTTAATAAAAATAAACTCTGGTAAAAAAAAACATGTTATATATGTATTATGAAACATAAGTGTATATCCATAATAATAAAAGTATAATATGCTAATTAGACCAGACAGCCAAATGACCTTCTGGACATCATTCTGGACAAAGTCGGGGTGGCAGAGACCAAGGAAGAGACAGTTAGGGACAATGAGGCAGGCAGATAGAGTGATTAAGGGTGATCAGGCAAACAGGTGAGTGGGTAGTGGCAATCAGGCAGGCAGGCAGGCAGAGTGGTTAGGGGTGATCAGGCAGGCAGATAGGCAGAGGAGTTAGGGGACATTAGGCAGGCAGGCAAGTGGTTAGGGTGATGAGGCAGGCAGGCAAGTAGTTAGGAGCCAGTGGTCCTGATTGCGAGAGGATGCAGGCTGGGCTGAAGGACTTACCTTCTCCCATGAGCGAATTGTGTGCTCTGGGCCTCTACTACATATATAATTTTAAGTGGTATATACATCCTATATAATCCTATCTAACAAAAGAGTAATCGCTACACACATAAGCCATGCCCACCAGACACACACACCAGCCAATCAGAGAGAGTATGCAAATTAACCCAACCAAGATGGCTATGGCCACAGATAGAGTAGGAGGGAGGTTTGGGTTGCCCCTGGCAATGGAGGAAGCCAAGCTTTCCACACACCCTAGTGGGCCCAAGCCTCTGCTTAAGGCAACAGAGTTTTGAGGGATGTACAAGCAAGTTTGGCTCCACTCTAGGATACAAAGTTTCAAATGTAGAAGATAAATAAATCCCAGATACCAGGACCTCCACTTGGGTCGCTAGGGGGTGTGGCCAGCCTGCAAACCACCACAGGCCCCTTACGCAGGCCACCCCATTCCTCAAGGGAACACCCACACTGATCCAGGACATCATTCAGGGCAAACCAGCCAGCCCCCACCTGTGCACCAGGCCTCTATGCTATCGAATAAAAGGGTAATATGCAGATGACCATCACTCCAACACACAAGATGACTGCCCCCATGTGGTCAAAAGATCCTGCCCCCATGTGGACACAAGATGGCCACCACAAGATGGCCAGCAGAGGAGGGCAGTTGGAAGGGAGCAGACCTGCAGGGGAGGGCAGTTAGGATGACCAGGCCGGCAGAGGAGGGCAGTTAGGGGCAAGCAGGCTGGCAGGGGAGCAGTTAAATATCAATCACGCTGGCAGGGAAGAGGTTAGGGGGTGACCAGGCTGGCAGGCAGAAGTGGTTAGGGGCAACCAGGAAGGCAGTCAGGTGAACAGTTGGGGGCCAGCAGTCCTGAATTGTGAGAGGGATGTCCAACTGCCCAGATCGGGCCTAAATGGGCAGTTGAATATCCCTCATGGGGTCTCAGATTGGAGAGGGAGAAGCCTGGGCTGAAGGACACCTCCCTCCCATGCATGAATTTCATGTACCAGGCCTCTAGACTATATAATAAAAGGCTAATATGCAAAATGACTGAATGGCCATTGCTATGACATGCACTGACCACCAGGGGGAAGATGCTCAATGCAGGAGGGGGAGTGCCACTCTGCCAGAAGCCAGGCTCACAGCTGGCGAGCACAGTATTGGTGGTGGGAATGTCTCCTGCCTCTGTGGCAGTGCTAAGGACCCCTTGGGGGATGTCCGACTGCCAGCTATCCCCTGAGGTGACCAGACTGTGAGATGGCACAGGCTTGGCTGAGGGACTTCTGTCTCTCTCCCCCACCCCCAGTGCACAAATGTCATGCACCGGGCCTCTAGTATATAAATATATATGCATATGTACATATATATACACATGTACATATATTAGTACATATGTGTACATACCAGTATTTATACAAGTACATACATACACAAATATATATGTATACAAATACAAACACGTTTATACTTTTTAAGTACTATTAAATGTCTATTTGAAACCTTTCATTCATTCTTCTCCTTACTTGGAAATGTGAAATTGTTTCAAATTGGCATACATCATAGAAACAGACTCAATGCAAGGAAATCAATGATGTCTTCAAAAAGCAGTTAACGTGACCCACCTTTTGTGACTCTGCAGGCAGTACCATGCCCGGTCCCATTTCTCACAGTGATGCTGTGAAATAGGCCACTTGCAGTAATATAACTCAGGGAAAAGGTCCTGGTTAAGTGCATCATTGTAACCCCCCAAGCCTTTGCTTCTGAGTCATAGACTTACTGAGTGCTGTCCTCTGGACAAATTGCAGGAAGCTGACTTTGGTGCTTTATGGAGACCAAACAGGAATCCAGCAGTCCCTTTGCTCTGCATTCCTGATTGCAGCCTCTCGTCAGTCACTTTGGCAGCATGAGTGTTGGGCATTGATGCTCTTAACTGCTGATGTGGACAAGAAGGTTTGGCCTTGAGCCAAGGTTCTTGCCTCTCTGGCTCTTGTTCTGAATACATCTGTCTTTCTCAGTGACACTGACAGGGGAAATGAACTATCCTCTGTGTCCTT
Source organism: Lasiurus cinereus (assembly GCA_011751065.1). Classification (NCBI taxonomy): domain Eukaryota; kingdom Metazoa; phylum Chordata; class Mammalia; order Chiroptera; family Vespertilionidae; genus Lasiurus; species Lasiurus cinereus. Next base: position 8,725,318 of record JAAGEH010000039.1, on the reverse strand, counting down.
AAGCTCTTTACTTTGTCAAAACAACAAACACAGCTCAATACACCAGGGGCTTATCTTTTAACCTCTGAGGGTGTATCTGGCTTTAACACTGCTGACCTGTTGCTCTGGCCCCAGGCAAATAGACAGCTCTATTCCTGAGGCACTGTTAGTCCTCTAGTGTCAATATTGGCAAACTCAGGAGAGGATCAATGCCAGACTAACTGGTCAAATTAGTCTTTGGAGGGAAGAAAATCAAAGATTATGTCAACACTAGTTTGACTAATTTTTAACCTCATGGACGAGTCAATTCAATTAAAAGGGGTTGAATCCACTGGGCATGGAAACCCAGCACTGAACACCCCTGAGGCATGTCATGGCTGGTGAGACACAGAGGGTCCTTGGCGTCCCGCCCATAGACTATGTGGGAACATCACTTGTGCTGCACAACATGAAGAGAGAAAGCTACAGATTAGCCTCCTGCTTTGAAGTCCCTGTGCCCTGGAAGGTCCTAGGTTGCTTTCGTGTCATTCTAGAAAAGTGGCAAAATTTCTAAGAAGAGCCAATAATGTCCAGGTTAGTTCCAGATTGATTCTCTCTTTTCCATAATTATTCTCCAATAAATGCCTAACTGAATGGGTAATTCCAACTGGCACTAATGAAGTAACGACCAAATGTTCTATGGAATATTCCTTGTTCTGTTTTATTTTGTGAAGCTTCCTGGATGAGGAACCATGCTGGTCACTGCACTTTATAATGACAGTGCTTGTGACAGCAAGTGAGGCTTGCATGATGCTCACAGAGCCCCAGTGACAAGGGACTGCAGGCAGCTCCTCTCGGTTCAGAAACTGGCTGGCTATTTCTACATGGAATGCTAGAGCAGTTTGAAAGCAACCAATGTAAAGAACAACCGGAGACACCTGCCTGTTTATCCTAGAGAAATGTTAACACAGCGGCAGTTTCCCATTGAAGGGTAACTAGGAGAAGGAGGAGGAGCTAAACTCACTCTGTTGTTTCAGGCAGTAAAGCTGGGACCAATCTCTGAATGTTTCTAGGAAACATTTTATTCAATCTCCATAGAAAATTTTTCAGCAAACGGAGCTGCTCAAAAACTGGACCATGCTGATTCAGAACGCAGAGAGCGTCCATCGCTGGACATTGAAAGTCAAACAAGACCAAGGGGCAAGACTGTTGTGCTGGCTCCAAGGCTGCACTGCGTGGCCTTGAACGTGCTCATGGCACTTCAAATCCCTGGATTCCCTAGAGGAAAGAGAAGTTCAAAGCAGATGCTCACCTCCTTCACAAGCCTTCAGACCCAGAACATGTCCAGATTCTAAGGCTGTAGCAGGGAGACGTGGCCATTGCGAGGAACTTAACTTATTCAGAAACCACTTTATACCAGGAGACAGACACTAAATAAAGTCATGCAAGGAACTGAAATGATCCTCCTTTAATGCTACCTGCAGTCAAACTTTTGAAGCTTTCTGTCTGCCCTGTGTTTGCTCCTCCTTTTTTTAAAATAATTGCATCAGCAGCTCTCTTCCCCTGTAATTACCTCTGTCACTCTGTTGAGGATGGTTTTCCTAACTGGCAAGCACATTTTCCAGAGAGAATGAATGATGGGCAGTTCTAAAGGGGAGTGTGGAGAGCTTTTTTATCTCAAATCTGCAGTGATGGCAGCTTCCAGTCAAGATGCTCAGGCAGCTGGCGACATGACTGCAGCATCTTTCCAAGATGAGTTAAAGGGACCTCTCTGAACAGGAGCCACAGCATGCATGCCACTTCAAAGAGTTGCTTTGCTGATGGAGAGACGTTCCTGCCATGTTAGGACCTCATTTATTGCTAATGGATGACTTTAAGAACTATTGGTCTGTTTTGATAGATGAATAGCCAGATTGGAACTGGGAGCTACTTTCATAGGAACAGATCATGGGACATTCTTAGTGGCCAAGGTTGAGGCCTTCTGTTGAGTTCGAGGTGCCCACAGTCAGTGTAATTTGTGAAGGGTAGTAATTTTCATCAGAATGAAGTAAAGCCCCCCAGGGGGTTCAAAACATGTTTTTGTGTCAGTCTAGAAAGCTGCACACTGAGACAAACCTGCTTTCAGGAGGCTGTGTCCCCATGGCACTGAGTTGGAATAGGAAGCTGAGAATCACATCACTCTGGACTCTTCAGCATAACTGATTTTTGCTTTAATCCTTGCTTTGCAAACACAGCCATGAAACTGACTCAGGTCTTTTGATTAACCTGGGGGTGATTTAGACCTACTCAGTTCTCCACATGAACAGAACTCCACACTCTGAATATCTTATCTCTTTAGGACCTTTGTGCTTTTTAACCCATTCAATACTAGATTCCACCATAGCTTGTACCAGCTGTATAATAAATCTCTTTGGGAGCATACTCAAAGGGTAGACTCAGAGAGCACCAAAGCTCCACTGAAGCAAGTCCTGCTCCATAGGGGCACCTCCTAAACAGCATCTCTTCTGATATAGGCACAGTTGGTCCTCATAGCCAATTAGACTGGGTTTCAATTCCTCTCAGTGATGCCATTAGCCTCTCAACTATAATAGGACAGTGCACACAGTCTACACAGGACTCAGCTCTGGTGACTAGGGAGGCTGAGCAACTGGTCCCTATAGAATACCTACTAAACAAGGCCACTGAACCAGATCCAGGAGACATAGCAGCTCTACCTAATAAATAGAAATAAACACAGGGAAATAGCCAAAATGTGGAGACAAAGAAGCATGTTACAAATGAAAGAACAGAAGAAATCTCCAGAAAAAGAACTAAATAAAATGGAAGCAAAAAAACTACCAGACACATAGTTCAAAGCAATGGTTATAAGGATGCTCAAGGATTTTAATGATATTTTTAAGGAACTTAGTGGCTTACTTCAAGGAAGGTAGAGAGAACATCAATGACTTAAAAAAGGGCCAGTCAGAAGTGTAGGGCCATACAGTAACTGAAATGAAGAATAATTTACAAGGAATCAATAGTAGAGTTGAGGACAGAGAGAATCAAATCAGCACTTTGGAATATGAGGAAGCACAAAACACCCCATCAGAATGGCAAAAGAAAAAAAAGAATTAAAAAAAATGAAGATAGTATAAGAAGCTTTTGGGGCAACTTCAAGTGTATCAACATTTACATCATGGGGGTGCTGGGGAAGAAAAAAGGGAGCAAGAAATAGGAAACCTATTTGAAAAAATAATGACAGAAAACTTCCCTTACCTGGTGAAAGAAAGCACAGAGAGTCCCAAACAAGAAGAAAACACACACATAGACCCATCATAATTAAAATGTCATAGATTAAAGACAAAGAGAGAATCTTAAAAGCAGCAAGAGAAAAGCAGTTTGTTACCTACAAGAAAGCACCCATATGACTGTCAACTGCTTTCTAAATATTAACTTTGCAGGCCAGAAAAGAATGGCAAGACATATTCAAGGTTATGAAAAGCAAGATTACTACAACCAAGATTACTCTACCCAGAAAAACTATCATTTAGAATTGAGAATCAGATAAAGAGCTTCCAACAAAGAAAAGCTAAAGGAGTTTATCACCATCAAATCAGTTAGAGAGTCTTCTTTAATAATAATAAGAAATAAAAGATAAAAAATATGAACAATAAATACATATCTATCAATAATTAAATCTAAACATCAAAATAAATGAACAAGGAATCTAATGAACAAAATAAATTGATGAATAAAATAAAATCAGAGGCATTGAGACATGGAACAGACTGAAGAATCTCAGAGGGAAGGGGAAGGGAATCTGGGAAGAGATTAACCAAAGAACTTAAATGCATATATGCCTAACTCATGGACATAGACAATAAGGTCTGGGGTGGGATTGGATCTAGGTGGAGAGGAGTAATTGGGGGGCAGGAGATAAGGGAAGAACATCTGTAACACTCTCAAGAATATATATTTTCCAATGATATATAGTGGATCCCAAATTTTAATCCAGAAATGAGCTATATCAGAGTTATCTGGAAAGTTTAATTAATAATCTCTCTCTCTCTCTCTCTCTCTCTCTCTCTCTCTCTCTCTCTCTCTCTCACACACACACACACACACACACACACACACACACACACCAGTACCATCCTCAGCAATTTGACACAGTTGGTCTCTGGTAGAGTACAGACTGTTTTTGGTAGATGATTCTACTTCACATTCACCTTTGAGAATCACTAAGATAATTTTTAATGTTTAATAGTATGTCAGATAAGTTTGGAAATAATGAAAGTTACCATTTATTGAGAATGTCTGATGCTTGAAACACTGGGAGGAGCCTTTAAAACATGTATCATGTCCTTTCATCCTTCATATACCCAATGAATATACAAATGGAACACCGGGGTAACAGCATTGTTAAGATTATCCAGCTTACACAGAAGAGATGGGGTTCCTATTCAAATCTTGACATGTTTTTTTTTTGCCTATGCCACTATGCATGGCAGATGGGGCCTGAAGGCAAATGTCAGGCATCTGAAGGTATTATTCCTAAGCCAGCAGAGCAGCCCAGAAACCACATGAAGCAAGGCAGATGTTTTCATCTGACTCCCAGAACTAATCATAGTGACTGGTCCTCTGAAGGTAGTTGTGCAAAGTTCTTTAGAGATGGTGAAGTTAGGAGTCCCTGACTTGTGAAGAGATGAAGAGAGAGGAGTGCATTTTCCTGGAGATGTCATCTCTTAGAGTAAGAGACAGCACTTCTCATAACATCTCATCTGAGCTCCTTTGATGGCTCTCTCGCCTCTGTGAGGGCGAAGATTCTTACCGATTGTCACATGAAAAAGTACAGCACAGTCATGCACGAAGAATAAATTACAACGAGGCAGTAAGCTGGACCCTTTTGCAAGGAGAAAACTTTGACCTGTCAGCTGAGCTCCCAGTACCCTCCTATGCACACAGACACTAGTGACACCAGAGGCATAGCAAATGGTACAGTATGAGGTCAGAATGCTTCCTGAATGGAAAAGAAAGATTTCAAAATCTCCAAAGAGTTCATCATTTCTGCATTGAGGGCTTTTTGCACCTTTGTGTATGCTATTAGCATAGCTGTTTCAGTATTGTAATGGTTTCATAATGTGCTTCCAGCTGCTTGCTACTTCAACTGGCTGTTTCTTCAAAACAAATCCTCGGTAGATATGGTATTTTCTCTCCTAGTCCTCATTTCTTCCTGCTGACTGCTCATGTGAAGAGGCCATGTTTTCTTCCCTCTTGCATCCCAATGCTACACAAAGAATGAAGACACACTAAGTGCATGAGAGAGGTGTGCCACAGGGATGTCCTCGATAATGCAACTGCAGAGGCATTCCCATAGTGCTGGGGACCCAGTGGGCAGGACCCAGTGACCATCTGCCCTTCTGCTGTTGAAACGGAGGCACTGTTTCTGATTCTGCCTCTGAGGGTAGTGACCCAGAAGCCTGTCCCTCTCTCCAGTAGTCAGTGAGGATGATTTACTGGTGCTATTGCACTTCTCAGGAGAATGGTTCTTATGGCTTGGCTGGCTGTCAAGATTTATCTTGCAGACATTTTGTTAGAGTCATGGAGCTGAGTCAACCACTGGAAACTCAACTGATTTTTCTGCCATGGAAATTACAAAACGGCAGCTCCAAGGCATTTGATAGACAATCTTGACCTGTGGTTTTCACTTGGGGCTTCACGGAGACCTCAAGTCAGCAGAAGGACTTCAGGGTCTAGTGCAGAGTCAGGGGTCAGAGTGTGATAGGACTCCTAGCTTCTTATTGTACATCAAACAGAACCGCTGCACTTTCCTATGTCTTTTATGTTTAGGTTCTGTGTGGGATTTTTGTGACATTTAAAAAAAATTATTTGTTTGTTTGCTTGTTTATTTATTTATTTGGCTTGGGCAGTGTACATTATCTTTTCTCAATGGCAGCCCACTTTCCTTCTGAGGAGTTACCTCTCCCTCTCTATGTGTAGTCTTGGTAGGACTACAGTTGCCTATTCTGCAATGGAAAATAAAAGAGGTCCCTGGGCTCCTTCTCCCTGGTCTGCTTTCTGGCCTGATGCAACAGGAAAAGCCACCTTCCCTGAGCACAGCCAAGCATCCTGGAACACAGAATCGTGAACAGGAATGCAGAGACAGTGAACTGATTGAGATTTTTCTATGCCATCTTGTCCCCATGTGCTGTTTCAGGTCTATTTCCACAGGTGCTGTTGCCAGTACCCTGATTATCATTTCTTGAATTTGGTTCTTCAGCTTTCAAACCAATTTCATGGCATCTGATATCCTCCAATTAATTTTTTCTTACATTGAAATTACCCTAACTATACAAAAACTTTTTTATAAGAGGATACATTGAGCCAAGACAGTCTGCTTGCACGTCCCCTGCACGAACTTAGTACTAAGACGAGGACTCAAAACCAGCTTCCTGGCTAGGCCTTTTCTCCTGCACAGGGGAGAAACTCAAATGCCTACAGTGGCCAGGCAGGCAATAAAATGAATTCTTAATCCCATTTTTTTCTTAAATTACATAAATTCTCAATGTTCTATTTCACTGCTTTTGATTGAAAAAAGGCATAGAAAAATGTTTCTTTACTGTAAAAAATAATAGTGTGAAGATAATAATAATTAGCAACCAACATTTTGATTTAATATTAGGTATATTATAGTCAGTAGTGGTGATTTTGGAAAAGTAGGAATACTTTATGTAAAAATAATTGTCGCCAAAACCGGTTTAGCTCAGTGGATAGAGCGTTGGCCTGAGGACTGAAAGGTCCCAAGTTTGATCCCGGTCAAGGGCATGTACCTTGGTTGTGGGCACATCTCCAGTAGGGGTGTGCAAGAGGCAGCTGATTGATGTTTCTCTCTCATTGATAGCTCTCTATCTCTCTCCCTTCCTCTCTGTAAAAAATCAATAAAATATATTACAAAAATAAATAAAAATAAAAATAATTGCCCACTATTCAACTCTATCTCATTATTGCCTGGAATAATTTGGTCCTCACATTGCCAAAATACCTATGTTTTAAAAGATAATTTGGCAATCTGAATTTGAAATGTAAAACATTCTGATCATTTTAGTGGTGGCTCAACTTAAATAAAATTACTATGAATACAAAGCAATAAGCCTCTGGATTGGATTTAGTCTGTGGGTCTTTGGTTTGTAACTTCTGTCTTTTTTCAGGTTCATTTCTTCCTTTTCCTCAAAATCTGTGCTCCATACCTGTTATGTGATAGTATGAATGACTCCTTTCTATCTTGAAAAACTTCTGGAAACAGACTTCATTTGAGTCCTTGTATGCTCCCCAACAGAAAGAAAAAGGCAAGCTTAATTCATTTTCAACTTGGCTGCCCTTATATTCTTAGTTAAGAGTTCAGGGTGAAGAAATAGGTTTAATTAAGGATTTATTAATTAGAATGTTTAGTTTTTCAGTAGGGAAGAAATGAGTTTCTGTGGAGCAATTCTGCCATATAGATATTATCTAGGAAGGTCAGACATGAAGAACTGTTGATTTCAGGTGTTTAGGATTGTCATCCAGCAGCACTGTGGAGAGGTCACCACAATGTGTTCCCAATTCTGAGACCTAATGAAAGAACACATATGACCATGTTTGAAAATGGTACAATATGTAACATAGACCATTGAACTGAAAAAGGGGGCATGGCTTCTAATGAATAAAGATGAAAATGGAAAATCATATTTTAAGGAATGTGAAACATGTTCAGGCACCTCCCACAGTAGGAGTCTAGACCAGGTGTTGGGAAAGCCGGTGAGACAAACTTGGCTCACTGCTGGTTCTTGTAAATAAAGTTTTTTTTTTGGAACAAAGCCATGAGCATTTGTTTACATGTTGTCTATGACTGTTTTGTCCTACAATGGGAGCTGACTAGTTGCAACAGAGATGGTATGGTTTGTAAAGTCTAAAATCTTTATTATACAGCCCTTTAGAAAAGAAGTTGCCAAACCTTGGTCTAGACCACTACTGGTGGGAATGTCAACTGGTGCAGCCATTATGGAAAACAGTATGGAGTTGCCTTAAAAAATTAAAAATGGAACTGCCATTTGACCCAAGTCATCCCACTCTAGGAATATATCCTAAGAATCCCAAAATACCAATCAGAAAGGATATAAATACCCCTATGTTCATAGCAGCACAATTCACAATAGCTAAGAACTGGAAACAGCCCAAATGCCCATCAGTAGATGAGTGGATAGAAAAGCTGTGGTACATTTATACCATAAAATACTATGCAGCTGTAAAAAAGAAGTATCTCTTATTCTTTGAGACAGCCTAAAGGGATCTAGAGAGTATTATGATAAGCAAAATAAGCTAGTCAGAGAAAGACAAGTATCACATTATCTCACTCATATGTGAAATATAATGAACAAAATAAACTGATAAACAAAATAAATCTAGAGATATAGAAACATGGAACAGAGTGATACATCTCAGAGAGAAAGGAAGAAGTTAACCAAAGAACTTGTATGCATATATGCATAACTGTGGACAAAGACAATAGAGCAGTGAAGGCTTGGGAATGAGAGGAGATCAATGGGAGAAAAAAGGGAACATCTGTAATACATTCAACAATAAAGATTAAAAATACTTAAATGTTAGACTCTAACCATAAAATTGTAGAAGAAAACATAGGCAATAAAATACTTTATGTAAAATAATTGCCCACTATTCAACTCTATCTCAATATTGGATGTTTCTCTTACCGATATTTTTTCTGCTATATCTCCTCAGGCAACAAAAACAAATGGAAACATAAATAAATGGGACTAAAAGGTTTTTCACAGCAAAGGATTCCATCAACAAAATGAAAGACAATCCACTGAATAAGAGAACATATTTGCCAATGATATATCTGAAAAGATGTTAATATGCTGCCATAAAAAAGAAGGAATTCTTACCATTTGCAGCAACCTGGATGGAACTGGAGAGCCTTATGCTAAGTGAAATAAGCCAGTCAATGAAGGAGAAACACCACATGATCTCACTCATTTGTGGATAATAAAGAACATTATAAACTGATGAACAAAAGGATAGATACAGAGGCAGTAAAGCATCAAACAGACTGTCAAATTATAGCAGGAAGGTTAGGGAGAGTTGGGGTAGATAAGAGATCAACCAAAGGACTTGTATGCATGCATATAAGCATAACCAATGAACACAAGACACTGGGAGGTTAGGGTATGCCTGGGAGTGGGGGGACAATGGGAAGATATGTATACATGTAACACATTAATATAAATAAATAAATAAATAAAGAAAGAAAGAAAGAAAGAAAGAAAGAAAGAAAGAAAGAAAGAAAGAAAGAAAGAAAGAAAGAACTCAACACCAAAAAGACCAAACAATCCAATTAAAAATAGGTAGAGGGCCTGAATGAACACTTCTCCAAAGTGGATATACAGATAGTTAATAGATATGAAAAGATGCTCAAAGTTACTAATTATCAGAGAGATGCAAATAAAAACTACAATGAGATATCACCTCACACCTGTCAAAATGGGTATCATCAATAAATGAACAAACAAGTCTTGGCGAGAATGTGGAGAAAAGGGAACTGTTATACACTGTAGGTGGGCATGCAGGCTGGTGCAGCCTCTGTGCAACACAGAATGGTATTTCCTCATATAATAAAAAATGGAACTGTTTGATGACCCAGTAATTCCACTTCTGGGAACATATTCAAAGAAACCTGAAATAAATTCAAAAAAATATATGCGCCCCTATGTTCATTGCAGCATTATTTATAGATGCCAGGATTGGAAGCTGCCGAAGTGCCCTTCAGTAGATGAGTGAATAAAAAAGCAGCGGTGCATTTACAGATGGAATACTACTCAGGCATAAAAATGAAGGAAATTTTGCCTTTCGTTACAGCATGGATGGACCTGGAGAATATTTTGCTAAGTGAAGTAAGCCAGTCAGAGAAAGACAAGTACTGTGTGACTTCACTTATATGTGCAATCTAATGAACAAAACAAACTAAAAATAGAAACAGATTCACAGATATGGAGACTGGCAGTGGTTGGAGGAGAGAGAGGTGGGGGGCTAGGTGAAAAAGGTGACGGGGTTAATAATAAAAAATACCCCGATAGTGTGGTGATTACCAGAGAGGAAGAGGTGTGGTTTAAAAATATAAATAAATAAATACATAAATTATGCATTTGATTTATTGGTTTTTATAACTGTTTCTTCTGTTTTCAATTCCTCCTTTCATCTTAAGTTGTATCTATTTTTCTCTTATTTTTCCCATTTCTTAAGGAGGGATATGAGAATAATTCTGAGACTTTTTTTCTTTTTTAGCATGCACATTTAATTCTATAAATTTTCCTAGAAATATCAATTTAACTGCAACCTGTAATTTAAAAAAAAATTGATTTTAGAGAGAGGAAGGGAGCGAGAGAGAGAAACATGGATGTGAGAGAAACATTGATTGGCTGCCTCCTGTAAACTCCTGACTTGGGATCAAACCCAGATCTGGGATCGAACCCTGAAATCTGGGTATGTAACCTGACCAAGAATTTTACCAACCACCTTTAGGTGCATGGTACTGCACCCCAACCAACTGAGCCACACCAGCCAGGGCTGTGGCATGCAATTTTTTGTTTTCTGTATTTGTATATTGTGTAGTTCTTAATATTTTCTAATTTCCCTTGAAATATCTTTTTTTACATATTGATAGTTTTTAGTGGTATATTGTTCAATTTCCAAGGATTTTGGAGGTCTTTCTTTTTTATTTCTGTAATTGATTTATAGGTTAATTCTACTGTGAGCACAGAATATACTTTGCATTTTATTAATTCTGCCCAATTTGTTCAGGTGTGCTTTATGAATTCAGATATGGTCTGTCTGGGAGAATGATCCACCGGCACTTGAAAAGAATGTAGATTCAGCTGTTGTTGGGTGGAGTGTTTAATAAATGTCAATTAGACACAGTTCTTTGATGCTGATATTCAGTTCTTCTATGCCCTGGCTAGTTTTTTATCTGCTGGTTCTATCAATTACCTCAGGGAGTGGATTTGTCTATTTATGGGTTTGTAGATTTGTCTGCTTCTCCTTTTAGTTCTGTTTGTTTTTGCATCGTTCATTTTAAAACTCTCTTGTATGTGCATATATATTTAGGATTGCTCTGCTGTTTGCTAAGCTGACTCTTTTATCTTTATATATTATCATTTATAATCCCGATAATTTTCTTTGTTTCTTTAGATAGCATAAAGTTGAATCATATGTTTAAACTATTATGATAATCCTTGCTTTTTAATCAGTGTGTTTAATGCATATATATTTAAAGAAAATATTGGCATGTTTGGATTTTAGTCGGCCATTTCATTATGTTTTCTGTTTGTTCCCTTTTTTATTTTTTATTCATTAGATCCACTTTCCTGCTGTATTTTGGGTTATTTGAATTTTTGTATTACATGAATTCATTTACTCTTCTTTGTTCTCTCTTGTTATCCTTTCAAATGGAATGTAGCAAACTTACCATAATGTGGGTTCTGTTATTCTTTTTTTTTAAAATAAATATTTATTGTTTAGGTTATTACAATTGTTCCACTTTTCCCCCCCATAGCTCCCCTCCACCCAGCTCCCATTCCACCCTCTGTCATTACCTCCCCCGCATTGTCCTCATCTATAAGTGTATGGTTTTTGTCCAGTCTCTCCCTGCACCCCCCTCACTTCTTTGCCCCTGAGAATTATCAGTCCACTCCCTTTCTCTGCCCCTGATTCTGTTATTCTCACCAGTTTATTCTGCTCATCAGATTTTCAATTCACTTGATTTTTAGATTCACTTGGTGATAGATATGTATTTGTTGTTCATAATTTTTATCTTTATCTTTTTCTTCTTCTTCCTCTTCTTAAATATACTCTTCAGCATTTCATATAATCCTGATTTGGTGGTGATGAACTCCTTTAGTTTTTTTCTTATCTGTGAAGCTCTTTATCTGACCTTTAATTCTGAATGATAGCTTTGCTGGGTAGAGTAATCTTGGTTGTAGGTTCTTACTATTCATCACTTTGAATATTTCTTGCCACTCCCTTCTGACCTGTATAGTTTCTGTTGAGATATCAGCTGACAATCATATGGGTGCTCCCTTGAAGGTAATTATCTGTTTTTCTCTTGCTACTTTTAATATTCTCTCTTTGTCTTTTGCTCTTGGTATTTTAATTATGATGTGTCTTGGTGTGGTTATCTTTGGATTACTTTTGTTTGGGGTTCTGTACACTTCCTGAACTTGTCTTATTTCTTTCACTAGGTGTGGGAAATTTTCAGTCATTATTTCTTCAAATAGGTTTTCAGTATCTTGCTCTCTTTTCCTATGGCACCCCCATAATTCTGATGTTGGTACACTTGAAGGTGTCCCAGAGGCTCCTTATACCATCTTCACAGTTTTGGATTCTTTTTTATTTTTGCTTTCCCATTTGAGTGTTTTCTGCTTTTTTGTATTTCAAATCTTTGACTTGATTTTTGCATTCTTCTAGTCTGCTGTTAGGTCTCTGTATAGTATTTTTTTATTTCAGTCAATGTATGTTTAATTTCTAGTTGGTCCTTTTTCATCTCCCTTTGGGTCTCTCTAAATTTATCCATCTTTTCCAGAAAATTCTTTAAAAAACTTTATAACCATGATTTTGAACTCTGTATCTAGTGGCTTGTTTTCTTACATTTGTGATCTGTTCCTTTGTCTCTGCATTTTCACTGCTTCCCTAAGTTGGTAGAATAGCTTTGTGTGCTAGGTGTCCTATATGGCCCAGTAGCTCTGCCTCCCAGTTACCTGAGGTGTACCCTCTTGGTGCACTCTTTTGTGGACTGTGTGTACAGTCTTGTTGTAGTAAAGTCTTGATTGTTGTTGGTATCACTGGGAGGAATTGACCTCCAAGCCAATTATTTGTGAGGATTAGCTGTGTCTGTGCCTGGAGAACTTCTGTGCTGAACTCAGCGTTAAGACTTGCAAGATTGCAACAGCCTCTGTGCTGGGCTTGGATGTGGCAGAGTCTCAGGGCTGAGCAGACAGCTTTGGCTTTCCAACATCCATGCCCTACTTGGTGGCCCCTGGGTCTCAGTGCCCCCAGGTTATTGCTGCAGTACTCTCTGTGCAGACCTCTGCCTTTTGCACATACCTCCAGACCTCTGCCTTTCAGCTCCCCTGAGTTTCTGTGAGCTCCTGGGACCCATATGAATCTGAGTCCCCAGGGTCTCGCCCAAAACTGTAGTTCAGTGCAGTTGGACCTGGATTTCAGTGCTGTTGATAGGTTCTGTTTTCCTCCCACTAGAGAAAGCCCAGGGCACAATCAGCAATCATTCCTCTTCGTGCAAGCCTCCAGTCCTCTGCCTTTCACAGCTCCCCTAAGTTTCTGTGCACTCCTCCCTTTTCACGGCAGTCCAGATTCCCCCTGTATGAGTCTTGCCCAGAACTTGGGTTCAATGCAGTCAGAAATAGAGTTCAGTGCAGTCAGAAGTTTCTGTTTCCCTCCCGCTAGAGGAAGCCAGCCAGACCCTCCGCCACACAACCTCTCCAAGCACGTGTCTCTGTACCTCAGCTTTTTACAGCTCCTCTAAGTCTTTGTGAGCCTCTCTCTTTACTTCTAGTTGTAGAATTTCCACTCAGCCAGCTTTTCTGTGGTTCTGTATTGTGTCTGTTCTGTCTTTTAGTTGTAGTTTTGAAATTATTGTGTGAGGCAGCAGTTTAAGTGTTCACCTATGCTGCCGTCTTGTTTTCTCCTTGTTATTCTTTTCCCTTCATCTTGTAGTTGTCTTATGTACCATGTCCACATTCATTGAAAACACATCAGACAATATTATAAGTTTTAGTTTCAGTAATCAAGCACATTATAAAGAATTTAAGGGAAGGATAGTCTATTATGTTTATTTAGATATTTACTATTTCTATTGCTCTTTATTTCCTTCAAATAGCACCACACTAATTCATGGGTAGAGCAAGTACCTTATAATAACAAAATGTTTCTAATACCTCCTTCCCATTCCTTATATTATCGCTGTCATTCATTTTAGTTATATGCAAAAATACAATCTATTGGTTCTATTTTCATTTTAAATGAACTATTACATGTTAGGTCAATTAAAAATAAGAAAAATAAATTACTTTATTTTACCTTCATTTATTTGTTATTTCATGCTCTGCCTTTATGTAGACCCATATTTTTTACCTGTATCATTTTCCTTCTCCTTAAAGAACTTCTTTCTAACATTTCTTGCAAGGCAAGTCTACTGGCAACAAATCTTGTCAACCTTTATTTATCCAAGAAAATCTTTATTTCTCCTTAAATTTTTGAAGGATAAATTCACAGAATACAGAATTCTAGGTATTTTTTCCCTTCAAAACTAAATATTTCACTCTATTGTCTTCTCACTTGCATTGTTTCTGAGAAGTCAGATAGAATTATTGTCTTTGCTTCTCTGTATGTACGGTTTTTCCCTCTAGTATCCTTCAGATTTATTTTTTATCTTTGTTTTTCTATAGTTAGAAAATACTATGCCTAGGTATAGGGGTTTTTGTTTTTATTTTATTTTTAGTGATTTGCATTTATCCTGGTTGGTGTTTTCTGAGCAGTCTGGATCTGTGGTTTTGGCATCTGACATTAATTTGGAAAATTCCAAGTCATTTTTGCTTCATTGCTTCTGTTCTTGTTTCTCTTTCTTCTCCTTCTGGTTTTCCCATTATGCATATGTTACACATTTTGAAGTTGTCCCTCAGTTCTTGAATGTTCTTCCCAGGTTTTATTTTTTGCTTTGGAAATTCCTACTGTTATATTCTCAAGCTTATAGATTCTTTCCTCAACTAAGTCCCATCTAATAGGGAGCCCATTATGAAGGCATTCTTCATTTTTGTTAGTGTTTTTAACCTCTAGATTGTCTTTTTTATTCTTTCTTAAAATTTCCATCTTTCTACATAAATTATCCATCTGACTTATATATTGTCTACTTTTTCCATGAAATCTTCTAACATACTAATCAGAATGTTTTTAAATTCCTGGTCTGATAATTTCAACATTCCTGCCATAATTGACTATGATTCTGATGCTTGGTCAGTCTCTTCAAATGCATTTTTTGCCTTTTAGTGTACCTTGTAATTTCTTCCTGAGAGGTGGACTCCATGTTCTGGTTGAAATAGGCCATTAGTAACTTAGTGGCAAGGTGTGAGGGGAGGGGAAGCGTTCTCCTGTGTTATCTTTAGATTGAGTTGTTGATCAAGGCTCTGAACCTAGACTATGAACTTCACTGTCCCTTCTCAGCCTCCATGTGCCCCCCACCCCCCTCAAGCCCCAACTGTGCCCCAGATGAGGAAGGATAGCTGGAAGGAGCTTTCCCTCATGTAGAAAGATAGAGGGGCCTCCCATGGGTATTTCCCTTCCCCAGTTAGTCTCTAATAACACCCAGCAGGTTAGACTCTGATAAAATAGTTTATCCTGAGGTCTGCTGTTAAGAAGAACAGAATTCTTTGCAGCATTTCATAATGTTTCCCCCTGTCCTGTGCTGAAAGTATAACATTTTTCAATGTATTCACTACGGGAACCAGCTAGAGCTGCTGGAGGTAAAACTCACAATAGTGTGGGCATTCATCTATAACTAAGTTTCTTGGAGTTTTTATCTCCCAGACTTGTCCATACCCTGTTTTCTGAAAGTAAGAATCCCCCGAAAATAAGACCTACTTCCAGTTTTGCCTCTTGCTATAATATAAGGCATCCCCCTGAAAATAAGACCTCCCCAATAATAAGGCCTTCCATGAACATAAGGCCTCCCCAGAATATAAGGCCTCCGAAGCTACCGTAAGGCATCTGACTCCTGATTTAAAGAGACCTGGCACTGCCTGAACAGCTCTGGCTGCGCTGCAGCCAATCAGTGAGCTAGTTTGTGATAAAAACTACTACCATACCATATACAGGTAATACATTTTCTTTTTTTTATTCAACAATAAATGTGTACCATATTCTTCTTCATGGAAAAATAAGACATCCCCTGAAAATAAGACCTAGTGCATCTCTGGGAGCAAAAATTAATATAAGACACTGTCTTATTTTTGGGGAAATAGGGGACTGAGCCTTTAGCAATTTGTCATTTAGGTTTTCCTACTCTGATACTGGTATCCTTGGAGGTTTTTGTCCTGGTAAGCTGTGATTTTCTGTATTTTCCTGTCTATCTCTTTAATTTTGGAAACAGCAATTTGATTTATGGTCTTACTTGTGAAGAGTGTTGGTTTTTTAGTTCATTTGGCTTTCTAGTTGTTGTTAGGATAGAGTGGAGACTTTCAAACTCCTTATATCTAGACCTGAAAATCTCTTTTGTTCTTTATAATATACTGTTTTCTTCTGGTGTCATTGTCATTCTTCTTGGATTTTATTGATTTTTATAGAGAAGGAAAAAGAGAGGGATGCAAAGATAGAAACATCAATGAGAGAATAACATCATCATTTGGCTGCCTCTTGCACAACCCCTACTGGGGATTGAGCCAGACATGTACTCTGACCTGGAATTACACCTGGTGGACTTCTTTATTCCTGGGTCAATGCTCAATGCTCAATGGTTGGACCACACTGGCTGGGCTAATTACCTTTTTTTTTTAAGGGAAGATCTATGAAAAATAGATTATCTCCTTCCTCCCCCCCCCCTCTCTCTCTTTCTCTTTCTCTTTTAAATCTAAGGATGTCTTTATTTACTCTTGTACCTGAATGACATTTTCTCTGGATATAGAATCCTAGGTTGATAATTCTTTTTTTTTTCAGCAACTTAAAAATATTATTTTACTTTTTAATGCTTTTTATTGTCTGATGGGAAATCTAGTTATTTGAATCATTGTTTACCTACATGGTGGCTTAAATTTTATATTTCTCTGGCTACTTTCAAGAATTTTCCTTTTGTCTTTTGTTTTTATCAGTTTGCTTACAACATGTCTCAGCATGGATTTTGGGAAGATTTATCCTGTTTGTGATTTACTAAACTTCTAAAATCAATAGTATTATATATGTTTTTTCCAGATTTGGGAAGTTTAAGCCATTAATTCTTCATACACACTTTTTCTGTAATGCATTCTCCTCCCTCTATTTCTGGGACTTTAATGACACAAATGTTAAACATGTTCATACTGTCCTACAATTCCCTGAGTCTCTGTTCATTTTAAAATTCCATTTCCTCTCTGTTGTTCAGATTAGATTATTTCTATTGACCTATCTTCAATTCATTGACTTTTCACTGTAATTCCCATTCTATTATCAATCGCACCCAATGGGTTTTAAATTTTTATGCTTTATTTTTCTTATAAAATTTCAGTTTTGTTCTTTTGTATAGCTTTTATTGTTTTGATGATATTTTCTATCTTTTCACTTATTTCAAGAATATTTATCTTTCCCTTGAAGTATTTTTAAAATTTTACTTTTCAAATACAGTTTACACTCAATATTATTTTGTATTAACTTTCAGGTATAAAAAATAGTGGTTAGATAATCATATATTTTACAAAATGTTTCCCCTGATATTTTCAATATCCAACTGACACTCCATACATAGTTATTATAATACTAGTGGCTTGGTGCATGAAATTCGTGCACATTAAAAGGGGATAGGGGATTAGAGGAAATAATGTAATATTACTATTTGCCCTTTCTTTATAATAGAAGTGTCAGAGATGAAAGAAAATTAGTAAAATGTATATGAAAATCTTCTTCCTCCTGTCAGAGGCTGGGGGGCACCACAGGACCCAGTGTCAAGTCCTGCCCACCCACATGTGCCTCAAAATTGTGTGAGACCCAGATCTGGCTGCCCCCCTCCCATTGGGTTAGATTCAGACCCAGCCAGTCCCACCTTGTCAAGCCCCACTGGGCTGGGCGTGGGGGGTAGCCTCAGGTCCCCTGGCCTGATGCTAGGATGGAGGGCATGGCCTGAGGTCTCCTGTTAAGCCCCATCAGGCAGGGGGGTGCAGCCTCAGGTCCCCTGGCCTGCCACTGGGAAGGGGGCGCTGCCTCAGGTCCCCCATCAAGCTCTGCTGGGCAAGGGGCATGGCCTAAATTCCCCTGATCCAGCACTGGGGGTGCATCTTGAGGTCCCCTATCAAGCCCTACTGGGTGGGGAGCATGGTCTGAGGTCCCCTGTCAAGTCCTGCCAGATAAGGGGGTGCAGCGTCAGTTCCCCTGGCCTGGTGCTAGGGTGGGGGGGTGACCTCAGGTCCCCTGGCCTGGTGCCTGGGTGGGGTGCATGGCCTGAAGTACCCTGTGAAGCCTCACCTGGTGGGGGGCTCAGCCTGTGGTCCCCCATCCTGGTGCTGGGGCAGGGGGAGCAGCCTGAGGTTCCCTAGCTCAGCACTAGAATGGGAAGTATACCTTGAGGTCCCCCGTCAAACCCTGTTGGGTGGGGGGGCATGGCCTCAGGTCCCCTGGCCTGGCTCTGGGGTGGGGGTTTGCAGCCTAAGGTCCCCAGCCTGGTACCAGGGCAGGGGCAAGGCCTGAGGTCCCTGTCAAGCCCTGCCAGATGGAGGCACAGCCTGAGGTCTCTTGTCAAACCCTGCTGGGTAGGGGGCATGGTCTAAGATCTCCTTGTCAAAGCCTGCTGGATAGGGGATGCAGCCTGAGGTCCTCTGTCAAGCCCCCTGGGGCAGGGGAGGGTGTAGCCTCAGGTCCCTGCTGATTGCTCATTAAGGTTCCTTAAGGGAACTTGGCCTCAGCTGTAGGTGCAGCCATCTTTGTGATGGAGTGATGGTCAATTAGCATATTCCCTCTTTATTAGATAGGATTATTGACGATATTTTTATAACAGCTGCTTTAAAGTCTTTGTCAGATAATTACAACATCTGTGTTATCTTAGCATTTGCTGCTATTACTTTTTTTTCCATTTGAACCTCTATTTTCCTAATTCTTTATATGTCAAGTAACTTTGTATTGCATCTTAATAATTTTGGATATTATCCTCTGAAACTCTGGGCTTACACAGATGCAATGGAGTATGTTAAAATGTTTATTTCAGCAGGCAATCTACTAGATACACTCAGGCTGATGTTCAGATCAGCCTTCTGTGGACTATGGTTTCAATGCTGATTCCATGTTTGAAGCCTCTGCAGTGCTATGTGGATCTGTAAAATGTGTGCTCCACCATAGGAGTAGGTTGGGACCTAGATGGTACTGTATCCCTTATTCCAGTTCTTACAGCCTTGGGTACATTTGGGATAAGATTCACACAGGCATTAGTTGGTGAGCTTGAGAATTTATAAATAACACTACCAAATCTAAGTTTCTTTCCTGAGTTCCTTCCTCACTGTGATTACCCTAGTGCTTTCAGATTTCTCGCAGTTCTCCTTTCGTATGTCCAGTAAACTGGAACTTGATTTACCTTATTCTGCCTGCACTTCCTGTGCCTGTGTCTGCTAAGCCAAGGGGTGGAAGAACAGAGAGAGGAAATGAGCTTATCCTCTTGGAACCACAACCCCTTTAGTCCGGAAGGGAGGCTCTCCTGCATCAGAGTATTAGGTTCTGTGGGTCCATCCCCTCTTCCACTACCGCTGCTGCCACTGCATATGCGGGAGTGTAACCTGGAGGCTGGAGTGTGGGAGAATAAGAGAATAAGCTGTAATTGAAAACTCGAAGAACAATGGGAGCTCCTCAGTCTCCCTAAATTCATTCCTGTGCCTTAGTACAGTACAGGGGGACTTCTTCTGGAGCTCTCTCTGCACTGGTCCTCACTGCTTGCAGGTTTCCTTGCTTTCATGCTGGAAGATACCAGACGGAAAAAGTGGTAACCACATTCCTAGTTCAATGCTGCTTCACATGCTGGCCTTCTTTCTCCATTTTTCTGCTATTTACTTTTCCAACTTCCTGAATAGCCACCGCATGCATTCTTTCCAGGTTTTATAACTGCTCTCAGAGGGAAAGTCAGCATGGAAGATGCTTGCTTCATCTTACATAAAACAAAACCATCCTTAGATTTTACCATTAGCAAGCCCTTTGCTTCCACCAACTGCAACTCTTAAGTCCAAAACAATTTGGCACTCATTTTACCTGTAATATTACTATTAGATGCAATTGATTGGCCAAAGGCTAGGTTGAAGAATAAGATATTCATAAAAAGGAGAGTTTCCTTACTTCTTGTGCTGAGCTGTTACATAGAGGGTGTAGGATCACTGCTATTTATTCCCCACATATAAGATAGTTTATTCAGGGATTAATGCATTGTCCCCTGATGTTTATAGTCAGGATATATTATTTAGAATGCTTCTAATGTTCATTTTAACTACAGTTTATCTACATACAGTTGTTATAAATTTGATATCTTTGTTGGGAGAAGTGGAGGGGTATTGCACTCAGATTTCTTTCAAGACACAACCCTTTTAGCAATAACCCTGGTTCTTGTTGTACCTATGCCTTTCTCTTCTGCTTCCAAGTTTCACTTTTTCAGATACCTGGTGCATTCAACCTCTTCTTTATTTTACAGATAGAAAAATTCAGACCAAACATTTACTGGCTTCTCACAGCAAACTGTTCACAAAGCCAAGTTCTGTCTCATTACTTTATCTGGAGAGGAGCTGTGGCAGATGCTGAAAATTTTGACAAACATGCAGTATGAGATATATTTATTAAAGACAGGACCTCTCCACAAGAATGACTGTGCAAAGGTAAATTTGTAGAGATGATTTCCTCAGTGAAATATATTGAAAGAATTTTATAGACTCATCTATGTCTTCATGGTTATTCATTCTTCAATTCACTGCAATCGGGTAGCTTCTCTCTTTTTCCTGGCACTACCAAGAACCAGTTTTGACCACATCCAGTTGACGTTCCCTAGTCCTTATCTTTTTTAAACAGTGTATTTTTATTTATTTCAGAAAGGAAGGGAGAGGGAGACAAAGATAGAAACATCCATGTTGAGAGAGAATCATTGATCGGTTGGTTGCCTCCTGCATGTTCCCTACTGGAGATTGAACCAGCAACATGAGCATGTGCCCTGACTGGGAGTCGAAACATGATCTCCTGGTTCATGGATTGATGCTCAACCACTGTGTGGAATCTGGTGGGCCCTAGTCCTTATCTTAACTGACCTTTAAAAAATACTAAACACTGATATTCACTTCTTGAAAGTCTTCCTCTAACTTCTGAGATAGTATAAAACCCTGGTTTTACTTTGACCTTTTGACTATTCCTTTTGAGTGTTTCCAATAACAGTTTTCCTCCACCCAATCCTTCCATAGTTTTGTTCCACAGGATTCTATGATCAGCAAAATTACCTTTCTTTTTCTTATCCTGTTTGGTACATTGACTTCTGAAAACTTCATTGATTCTGCTACTATTGATTATCCCATTATACTGATGACTTCCAAATCTCCATTCCAATATATTAATTGATACCTCCACTTAGATATGCCCTATGCCGGTGGTCATCAAACTGTAACTCTCGAGCTGCATGAAGCTCGTGAGCCACGGTTTGCCACTCTGTTGACTAATGAGTTTGCCGACCACTGACCTACACTCTCTATTCCAATAATTACAGGCTGTTGTTGTTCCTTATAATTAAGCCCCTATCCCAGTGGTCGGGTCCAAGATATGATACTTCTAAAACAATTCATTTTATCACCTGCTATCCTCACCATGCCCTGCTCTCCCTGCTAACCTATGTCAGTAACTGGTACCGCCAACTACCTAATACCTAAGTAGGTCACATGGGATTATTCTGTGGAGCTATTACCTGCCTCTTGTGTCAGATTTCTTCAACATTTTTACACAAAGCTTCTACAAGGATGAAACTTGAAAATATGAGACAAAATTCTTCATTGCCTCCTTATTTTCATCAATATAACATCCCAAATTCATTCTACTCATGAATCATTTCAAAGTGTGGATGGATAGGAGTTGGTGCTGTAACTGGCAGAGACTGATACAAAACAAACTCAGAGAACCAAGAGCCAAGGATTTTCACCCAAAGGAGATTTAATTTTATGAAAAGCCAAGTCCAACTTGATAATGAGACCAACATTTAATCTGGTTGTTTCTGGCATTGCATCTGGTTTATATTCAGTCCCAAAGGTCTCGTGTGTGTATATGTACTTGTGTGCATGCGCATGCCCATGAGTGCATGTGAGTGTGTTATAAGCCTTTCAAATTGGGTGCAAGCAACGCTATTTGAAGCAGGTTCTATCTCCCTCTCTGAACTTACCTCTTGATACTCCCACTTTGTCTCTTCAACCAGTGCATCTATATTGTAGACATAGCAGACTGTTTGAATTTCCCCAAGCAGGCTATGCTTCCCAGTTCCTGCTCGCATCACTTCTCACATGCTATTTGCTCTGTGAGAATACATCTTCTGCTCCCTTCCTTCATTTCATTAACTGAACATGTTATTCTTTGTTTATTTTTATACTCTCTGGACATCATTTACAGAAACCTCTATACTTGCCTCATCTAGATGCACTCTGGCATACTTCTCATTTTATTTGAAATTGTATCAGTTGGAATTGCAATGTTTAGGAACTTAATGTGGCTTCATTTAGACATAAAACTGTACTAGTATATCTGGCTTTTGTCTCTTCCATTATCTTCATCTTTTCTGTACAGAGAAACACCATGCACATTTTGGTGATCTGGCTGGAAGGAACAGAAACTGCCAAAAGGAACCTTCAAAGTGGTGATTGTCAAGAAGAATCATAATGTCTTATGTGGATCTAGCACTATAAGTTTATAAATCTTTTCCTCTTACGGTTTTTGCATTTAATCCCGATGGCAGCCCCTGAGGAGGGCTTATCACCATTTCACAAATGATGAAATGGTAGTCGCTGGGATAAGGGACTCACAGAGGTGCCTGCCTAGTTTCAGACTCTGACCTGGATGCATGGCTCTCAATGTTTCTGAAGTGTCAAAGGGCCAGGTCCAGTCGTGGACAGTCTCCCCACATTCTAAAGCAGCATCCAGTGCTGGCACAGAGGCCTCATTATAATGCCTGATGCAATGTCTCTCTTTCTGTCCTATTCCCTTCACATAATTCTGGAGTCCCCTTTCTGGGATGAGGTGAGATGCGAGGGAAATCACCTGAAAGGAGTTAATTACCTTAGCTTCTAATTACTTTCTCTTTTCAAGGGCAATGGGTTAATTATCGATACTAACCACACGCCAGATTCCCTGGGTGAAAGGCACTTTCCCTTTAACATGGTCACACTGTGTTAATGATACTCGTCGCTCCCAGAATTCTGCTAAAATAATTATCTTTGAGCAGGTTGCTCTACAGAAATATTCATGGAGCATAAAGCATTAAACCCCTCCAGTTGCATAATAAAGAATTTTTTCAAACTATAAAATTAAGCAAGAAAAAAATATATTAATTAAAAATCTATCCTTAACCAGTCCAGAAGTACAGTTAAAATGCTACAGAAGTAGCAATTTAAAGACTTAAAATATACAACACTTCTCTATGTGCCTCTGGTACCAAATAAAACTGTTCATATTTACTCTCAGGGTGGGCTAGTGCTTTTTGGTTTCTTAACAGCAGTAAAGGGAGGCCTAATCAGCTCCAAATTGGCTTCAGGTGAATATGTTCAGGCTGCCATTCGGCTGTGTGTTGTCTAGCAACTCAGTGCCCCGAACAGACGGGGATCTATGACCCACTACATGCACAGTCTGAGGTTAAGATGCCAGGCTCTCAGCTCCACTTCAAAACAAGAGCTAACTATTGCTACTGACAACCCCCAGGGTGACTTCGCCTTCAGGTACATTTAGAGAAGAGGGTCTCATGCTCCATCACGAGAATCTCCTGGAGAGCTCATTCAAACACAGACTCCTGAGCCACCACTCCCAGAGTTTCTAATTCACTGGGGCCAGGAGAAGCCCAGGGAAAGCATGGAGCCTGTTAGAAACTGCATTTCTAACAAGTTCCAGGTGTCTCTGATGGTGTTGGTCCCAGAACAACACCTTCAGAAACACTGATTCAAGTTAATGAAGAGAGTTGGCACCAAAGATGCTGTGGTTCTCTTTATCCCAGGGTGGTTCTAGCCTTTGTCAGAAGTCTCCTATCTTCAGGCAGCTGCATTCCAACTTTATTTCACTCCCAACTTCTGCCTTTTTTTTTTCTTCATGGACTTACCATATTGACTGTATTATTATCAGTATTCAACTAGGGTGGTTTGGGCTGTAAATAACAAATACCAATTGGTTAAAGAAGTTACTGAAAAGATCTGTATTTAATAAACACAATTTGCTGGCCCAGAAAGGTAAGGTTCAGGTGTTGGGTAGCATTCAGTAATGCTGGACCAGTGGCTTGGTGAACTTTAAGGACCTGCATGCTGCACTTCTATTTGTCTACTCTGCTAACTGCAGTTTGAGCTTCATCCTAAGATTGGGTCCCTTCATGGGTTTAGGATGGTTGCCAGCCACAGCCAAGTGCATGAGTTGCTTGTTTATCCTTTGGGAGAAAGTGACTCCCTGGGCTCCCTTCAGAACAAAAGGAAGTCTCCCAAAAGCCTCTGACAAGTGTCTTCTTAGGCCTCCTTGTCCAGAGCTAAGTCATGTGTTCATTCCAGAACATTCTCTGGCAAGGGTATTGATTTACCTTTAGCTCAGACACCCCTGGAGTTGAGGGTGGTTTCAGATTCTCCTAAGACCCAGGTTTTCTTGGGAAGGAAGAGGCTGGAGGGGTATTGGGTAGCAATCATACTGATCACTATCCTTTCTAAGAAGTTCTGAGAGAAGGTTTCAGAGAACTAGAAAATCAGTGGGGACATGTTTTAATATTTTTAGCACATGAGGTTTTTCCAAGGTAAGATTTCACTCACTGGATACTGACTCAGTGTGCTCACCATCAAGGCTAAGAAGGGCACACTTCTCACCCTTATGTGATGGCTGGCACAGTCACTGCCCACTCTTTACTATCTCCATCCTATGGACCTTCTGATGCCACAGCCCACTCCCTGGGACTCCTTCACAGCCTCTCTCTCATCTGTCAGCTCATCTCTGCCTTTAGTCTTCCTACTCTGAATTTTCCAAGTCCCCTCTCCCAAGCCTTCATCCTGCCAGGTCCTGCCTTTCAGCTCCATCCCTCTGAAACTATCATCCCTGATGATCTCATCAACTAGGTCAGTTTTCCTATTGCTTCTCCATCGCTTGACATCTCTCTTGCCCCAGGCTCCATGCTTCCCCTGGGCTCCACTGCTTTATCCTCAAAGTAGCTTCACTGATGTGCATACTATTCTCTCATTTCTTTCCCAAGAATGCACACCCTACTGGCTCAATATTTCCCTTCTTTCTTTCCAGGCTGTTTCTCATGAGGTCTCACTCTTTTCTCTTAGCTGCTTTTCTAAATCCTTGAAATGATGAATGTCAGACCCACTTCACTTTCCATATTCTGGCCAGTCCTGGCTTTGTTTTCCCAGAGTGAATGTTTTTCTCTGTGGATCATGGACCTTTTTGTGCTTTTCCCCCTGCCTTAACCATTAGTTTCTGTTTAAAAAACAAACATCTTTATGTATGGGAAACCCCGCCAAGACAATTTAAAGAAAATGCTTAAATAGCTATTAGTACAGGTGGAAGGGGGCTTGGCATTGTGAAGGGCATGCAAAGCCAACCAACAATGGGCACTGTGCCATGATGTAAGTTTACGAAATATCTAGAGAAGCCATTTTGGAAAGATGGTAAATTACTAGCTGGATGACAAGACTGTTGGGAGCTTCTCAGCCTGTTAAAGGCTGTGTCAACCTCAAAGAAGACACTTAGTACTGTATCTAAAAGACTCATTATAACTTCTATTCTCAGTGGTATAAAATGTTTAACAGCTGACTCTCAATAAAACATAACAAAATAGGCAAACCAAAGCCCTCATGCTAGTTTTCACAGTGTAAATACTTCAATGATATCTAATGCTGAGCCAATATCTTGGCCCCACTAAATATGGATGTAAGAGAATGTTTATACCCAACTTCCACAAACCAGTACAAGCCAGTTCCAACACTCCCTGCCAATCCCCATCACTATTTAACTTCCAGGAGCCTCTCAGAGTTCGCATGATCTGGGAACAGTACTGGGTAGAGATAAGACTGAGAAGGTAGGGCTAAAATATGTAGGACTTTGAATACCAAGTTAAAGATTGGGGTTTGAATCTCGTTTCAGTTATTTGGGTAACGTCTTCAGAATTTTTACAGTGCCTTCAAATTCTCCGTAACATTATTTATTAGTGATTTTTAAGTGGATCTACTTTCTAATAAAGAAATTTTAATAGCTTTATTAAAACACAATGTATATAATTAATTTACCCATTTAAACAGCACTATTCAATAGCTTTTAGTATATTCAGAGTTATGCAATCATCATCACGATCAATTTTTTAAAAATTGCCATCATTTCAAAAAGAAGCTCCATACCCATTAGCAGTCACTACCCATTTTCCACCAACCTCCATAACCTAGAAGGTTGTCCTATAAATTCTCCTATTCTGGATATTTATGTAAACAGAATTATATAATATATAATTTATAGTGGCTTATTTCTTCCACTTAGCATGATATTTTAAGTTTCATCTATAGTGTACTGTATATCAATACTTTATTATTTTATTAATAAATGAAATATTCATATATCATTTAACTTGGGGGATAGACACTTAGATTATTTATATTTATTGGTTATTGTGATCAATATTGTTATAACTATTTGCATACAAGTTTTTGTGTGGGCTTGTTTTTATTCTTTTTTGATATATACTTAGGAGTAACATTGTTGGATCTTATATTAGTTATATATTGAAGCTCCTATGGTACTACCAAATTATTTTCTAAAGCACCAGCACCATTTTACAATTTTATTAGCAGTGTATAAAGGTGCTAATATATCCATATCCTCATTAATACTTGATTTGTCTATCCTTTATTTTAGCCATTCTGGTGGGTATAAAGTGCTGTCTCATTGCGATTTTGATTTGCATATCCCTAAGAACTAAAGACACTGACCATATTTTCATGTGCTTATTGGATATTTGTTTATCTTTTTTTGGGAGAAATATTTATTCAATAAATAAGATATTCCATTGTTGAATTGTAGGAGTTCTCTATATATGCTGGATTCAAATTCCTTATGAGATATATAATTTGTAAAGATTATCTCCTAATCTATTGGCCTTTTTCTTTCTCTCTCTTTTTTTTAAATATATGTTATTGATTTTTTACAAAGAGGAAGGGAGAGGGATAGAGAGTTAGAAACATCAGTGAGAGAGAGATACCGATCAGCCGCCTCCTGCATGCCCCCACTGGTGATGTGCCCACAACCAGGATACATGCCCTTGACCGGAATTGAACCCAGGACCCCACAGTCCACAGACCGATGCTCTATCCACTGAACCAAACCAGTTTCAGCTTTCTTTCTCTTTTAATGATGTCATTTATAGCATAAAATTTTATAATTTTCATGTATTTCAATTTATCTCTTATTTTAGTTGTTTATCCCAAGGACAAAAAAATTATGTTATGAAGAAAATTTGGAAAAATAAAAACAACTAGAATAAAAATAAATAAATTAATTAAAGATATATACAGCACAGATATTTATAAAAATTTGTAGTTAGTCACTACTTTTATTTTATTTTATTATTGAATTTATTTGTGTAACATTGGTTAATAAAATTAAGATTTCATGCATACAGTTCTACAATACATCATCTGTATATTCTGTTCCATTGATCTATATGTCTGTTTTTATGCTAGTACCATGCTGTTTTGATTACTATGGCCTTATAGCATGGTTTCTTCTCAAAACACATTTAACTATAGAACTCTTTGTGTGTTTTATGGTTCTGCGAATGTACAACTACAGTATACATATTTATTGAAAAAATATTAATTTAACAAAATCTATCCAAACCAGGTGTTGGCTGTTGGTGAATTGGTCACAACAGTGGGAGCTGATACCTGAAGGATGGAACAATATGTACACTTGGGGTTGCCAATTAGAAGCCAGCCAACAGAAGAGGCCATGGGCTATGCAGTTCTGACTGAGTCTAGATCATGGAGGCAGGTGGAGGCCAGGTAGGCAGAGCACAGAGAAGATAGCAACAGGAATGACCAGACGGAGTACCTGAGTTTCCTAACACCCTGCAGAGCTCAGCAACCAGAAAATCTGGCAGGAGGCCATGCACTAAGCTTCAAAGAGGAAGTGAGATTCCCAAGAGCTAGCTGGTAAGTGGACCTCAAACTTAAGCTTGGAGTTCAGGAGCAGAACCATGAAAGCAAGCAGTGAGTTAATCTCCAGGGTCCAGGAAAACCGATCAGAAGTTTGGGAAGAAGCACAATTGATCAAGACAAGCTTTTAAGAAGTGATGTAGGGGGCAGAAGCTTGGTGTGAAGGAGCAAAGTGAAAGTCAAGTTATGCTCTGCAGGGAAGATCACTCATGACTCCTTAAATCCTTCCTGTTTTAGAATTCATGGCCATAGAATCTGAGCTGAGCTGATAGGCAGGTCAGGAGCCATAGGAATCATTGCACAGTGGCAAGTTCACACATTCATAAGACATCCATGTGGCAGGTAGTTGAAGCTAGTTACTGTTCCTTATTACAACAAGGCTTTTGGTCCAGCAGAGACTGTTTGTGCTAGACCAGATTGCAGTTCTCTGCTGGCTGGCATCCAAGGATGCATGCTGCAGCCTAGGGTGGGATCAGCAGCCTCAGACACCCAGGAGGATAATCACCTCCTATTTGGGCTGTTCTGCACCATTTCCTGGGGCAGGTCCCCTCCTAGAGCAGGTAAAGTACTCTGGCAGTATCAAAATGCAACTATAGACTTAGCTGATGTCTAAGTTAAGGGTTGAAGTAAGAAAATTTATCATAAAATTACCCTGAATGACTGTCAGTGAAAATTACTCTGCTTGATAAGTTTTGAGGAAAATGTTTGTCAAACTCTGGGCATATTTATGATTTTCTCTCTTCAATTTGTCATTAAAACTATTATGCCCCAAACTTCTCTTTCAGTCTCTGCTGGGACTAGATAAAACAGTTTCATATTTTTGCTCCCTAACATAACCATTTGGAAGATATCAATAAACAATGCTAATGCAACTTATTTTACTGTTTACTCTCTCATCTTGGAGTACTCAGCTAGTAAAACCAAAATTATAGATTGGCACTTAAAAATTCTGTTTGTAATGGTTCTGTCCTACCCATATTAGAATTACATTTCTTTTTCTTTTCATGTGTCACTTAACTTTATTTGTGAATTATTTTTTAAATTTATCTCTATTGTTGAAAGTATTGCAGATATATATATATATATATATATATATATATATATATATATAACTTCCAACAAAATACAATTAATATAAGGCAGATACCCAACCAGTGCTGCAAGAACAGAGAAAGGAAAGAATAATTTTGATCAGATTGATAATCAAGAAAGTCTTCATGGAGGATGTGACATTTGAACTAGACCTTGAAGGAGAAAGAGAAGAGAAATTATTCATTAGCTTGCTGTTACCTCCAAAGGATTTAAATCTGGGGAACATGATAGGAGAGTCTCAGATAGAGTTAAAAAAGACTAGCCAAGTGGCTCAGTTGGTTGGAGCATTGTCCCATACATGAAAAAGTTGCAGGTTCAATTTCCAGTTAGGGCATATACCTAGGTTTTGGGTTTGATTCCTGATCAAGGTGCATATGGGAGACACCTAATTGAATGTTTCTCTCTCTCTCTCTCTCTCTCTCTCTCTCTCTCTCTCTCTCTCTCCCCCCCCCCCCCGTAAAATCAATAATAAAAAAAAGTTGTCTTGCTTTCAACTCTAATATTTTGTCCCCAAGTTCATGAGCACTTAAACAAAAAGGAGAACTAATGAAAAAATCATTAAAGCAGTTTTTTCATTTTTCTCAGTTTTGAGCTTTCTTGGCAATAGCAACAGGTATTTTATTTTGTTTTTGTTTGTAATGTTGGGAAAGAGTGAAAAGCCCAAGAGTCAAATCTTAATATACTTTGTTTACAAATGTTAAGGAGGGTGGACACAATTAAGCCCAATGGGGGGAAGATGGAGATAGATGCCCTGGAAAGGAAGAGTCATCTGACCTACGGCAGAGGCCTGTGGGCAACAGGAACTGGATCCAACTTGCATACAAGAGCCTGCATGCATGTAGCAAGCCTTCATCCAGCCCTCTTCTGATAGATAGAAGCCTGGGTGAAGGTAAAGGCTATTGCAGCTGACCAGGAGACACAGAGAGCATGGATAGTGAAGGAACATTGACCCTTCATGTGATTATTTTTGGGGTGTATGTGGGGAATGATGATCCTAAGTATGCTCACCTGGGCTCTGCTGACACTGAGACAGGACTTTAGGGAATCCTCCTGTGGTCAATAGTGAAGGGGTATCAGACATCACAATAGTATAAGGACCAGATGCTACCCCCATTTTTATAGGCCTATGTAAGCCTGGTAGTGGAGAAAAGAAAGCCTCAATTATTATTGATGTTGAACTCCAAGTCGATTTCGGTGTGTAAGGGCTATGAGCCAGATTTTAATTTGATTTATGAAAATTAAGAAATATTACATTTTTCACTTTGAGTATCATGGGAAAATTCATAATGATCATATTTCAAAATCTGCAATGGTACATTAGTAATCCCATATCTAATTTCCAAGCTATTCTGCTGAAAGCACCTTCATATTTTAATATCCATCTTGTAGTCATTAACAGTGTGTCTTTTGAATCAGAAAAACCTAGTTTGAATAATGACTGTACTTCTTATAAGGTATATAAGCAAAAGCCATTTAATATTTTTGAGTTTCAGTTATCTCCTCTGGAAATGAGATACCTACCTTACAGGCTTATCAAGGGTTTAATTGGATAATTAATACATTTCCAGGAAGCACTGAGCTCATTATCTGGCACTTAGAATGCATTCAACAGATGGTAGCTCATGTGATTATTTTTGGGGTGTATGTGGGGAGTGGTGATCCTAAATATGTTCACCTGGGTTCTGCTGATACTGAGACAGAACTTTAGGGAATCCTCCTGCTGGTCAGGATCTCCCTTCACCTCACTTTTTACCTGCGACTCTTTCAAATGACAAATGACTGCACTCCATGTTTTGGAAGGATGGGGCCAACTTGTTTATGAATCCAGAAATGGCTGTGAAAGAAAGTAATGAAGAAATCTCT
This sequence comes from Lasiurus cinereus, assembly GCA_011751065.1. Taxonomy (NCBI): domain Eukaryota; kingdom Metazoa; phylum Chordata; class Mammalia; order Chiroptera; family Vespertilionidae; genus Lasiurus; species Lasiurus cinereus. The sequence continues at coordinate 8,694,251 of JAAGEH010000039.1, read as the reverse complement.
TTTATTGGTCAGGTAATGTAAATTGTACATAGCACATTATATAATCTCAGTTCTCCTTTGACAGAGGATATCGAATAAACAAGGGAAGCATAGTTTGAGCTAAGAGAGTGACTTGAGAAAAAATACATTCTGCAAAACTATATTAGAATCACTGAGCTATAACTTCCAAAAAAGAAAAAAGTGGGTTAGGAGCCCTATGAAAAAATAGGGAGTTTGGGCCCCTCACATTGATCAATGAGTTAATACTTGGTGAGATTCCAGATGCTCAGCAATAATCCATCATCACTGTAACTGACTGGGAGGGGAAAGCTGGGCAGACTGGTCCAAGATGGTGTAGCCTCGGGCATCTTCACTTTGAGATTCTTTGAAGAGAACTCCTCAGCTCTGCCCTTCATCTATGGATCTGGAGAGCAGCTCAGGTCAGTGGACAGGGCAGAGAGGGTGGTGGAGGTGCGGTTGTGACGTCACACAGAAGAGAAATTCAGAGCTCTGGTCTGAAGTCAATGATGATCTTCCTCTGGTAGGATTCATTCCGTGTTCTGCAGGGTGTGAATTCAGGACCATAGCTTTGTTTTTGGTAGTTCTTTTGCAAAAAGTAGGAAAACATTTGAAAAGCAGGTGGAGAATACTGGGAAGGAAAATAGAATGACAATTTGGATTTAGGGAAGTACAGCCATATTTAGGGTTAACGTACCTGGGCTGTGCTATTTCTATAGGTGAGAAACTTCTTCCCCAGGTCAGCAGGGGTTAAGTCATAGCAGCCACAGATGTTCTCCTTCATGTATGAGGAGGGCACAGGGCAAGAGACTGAAACTTGGAGAGTCTGGGCAAAAATGAGGGTTGAATTAGACATTTAGAAACTCTAAACAGAGTCTGAGCATTCATTAAAAACATAATCCCTGAGCTTTACAATGTGCCAGAACTGTGCTACCTGGATACTGGGGATATAAAGGTAAGTCCCATTCCCTCTTCTTGCTGAAACCACACATATTGAAGACAGGTGAGTAAAATCTTGTATAATAAAAGCCTAATATGCAAATAGACCAAACTGTGGAACAACCGGTTTCTATGACATGCACTGACCACCAGGGGGAAGATACTAAACACCGAAGCTGTCCCTAGCCTGCAGGCCTCAGACCAGCCAAGGTGGGTGCCAATGGGGGGTGACTGGCGGTGGCAGAGGCAGGGGGTGGGGCTAGTGAGTGGGCAGTGCCAGCAGCCCCCACCCAAATCACCCCAGTGGTTGCCTCACAGATCAGCCAGGCCCAGGGACCCTACCTGTGTATAAATTTTGCGCACTGGACCTCTAATCTATGATAAAACATTGTGACAACTGCTACATAGAGGCTCATACAAACTGCCCATTTGCTCTGGAAGCGAGAAAAAGGTGCCCATCTGTGTGGCCTGGTAGGGCTGGGGAACACTTCACTAGCAGGTGACACTGGACTTAAGTCTTAATGAATGAAAGGTGGGTGGTTATGAAGAAGGTAATGAGGAGAGGAACATGAGTGGTGGTTGAGGACATAGACTTGGCAATGTGGCTGGAAAAGGTCTGGGGTTCTGTGTGGCTGTGTGGAGTGGGTGAGAGCAGACTGACTGTTTTGAGAGCAGGTTGTGACAGGTCTTATGAACATGGCCTTTTTGCTGTGAGCAGCCATTGAAGGTCTTCAGAGAGAGGGTGGCCAAGATCCTGTGGAAGGATGTTGGGATAACATGGGCATGCGGTCCAAGGTAGGCAGCAGAGAAAATAAAAAAAGCGACAGATGTGACCTCAGATAAAATATAGCCCAGTTCTCTTGCAGGGCAGGAGTCCTCATTTACTGGGAACTGGAAAAGTACTTAAGGTGATGATTTTGTTCTGCTAGGGTGGGCCCAGTCTGAAGGTAATTTTTCAAAAGCAGCTGCTCTAAGTGTTCGTTAAATGGTGCCAGGGGATTCACTGGACACAGGTGTCATGTTCAATCTCTCTCATTTATCAATAAAGCTTGGTGGAGTGCCGCTTGGATGGGCCACAGCCCCTGAGAGGTGGGAATCTATTAAGTGAAGCTGCCACAGCTTCAGGACGGGCTGGCTGCGGCCATCAACAATATCTCCACCCTGGCTTCTATCGCTGTTTCTCCAGCATTTTAGCTGTGCCTCCTGCCCAACCACTCAGATCCATCTGTCACCTATACTCTTATCTTTCTATGTTCTTAATACAGGAAAAGAAAATTTTTGCATTTAATAATTTTTTTGAATAATTAACAGATGTAGTTGGTACAACATTTTAAAAGGTTCTGTGAGAATTTTCTCCCCCACCCTTTCCCAGCTGTCCAGTCTCTCTCTGCAGTGGCAAACACAATCCCCTAATTTCTTGTGTATCGTTCAAATATGTGCTGTAAAATTGCAAGCACGTGCCTATGTTTAAAAAAATATATTGATTTGAGAGAGAAGGCAAGAAAGAGAATGAGATCAATTTATTTTTCCACTTATCCATGAATTCATTGGTTGCTTCTTATACATGCTTTGATCCAGAATTGAACTTGCAACCTTGGAGTATTGGGATGATGCTCTAACCCAGTGGTTCTCAACCTTCCTAATGCCGCGACCCTTTAATACAGCTCCTCATGTGGTGGTGACCCCCAACCATAAAATTATTTCCGTTGCTACTTCATAACTGTAATTTTGCTACTGTTATGAACTGTAATGTAAATATCTGATATGCAGGATGTATTTTCATTGTTACAAATTGAACATAATTAAAGCATAGTGATTAATCACAAAAACAATATGTAATTATATATTGTGAAATATTTATTTCTAATTACAAATCAATGAAATTTTGTCTTGAATCGTGGTGTAGCATGGGTAACAGTCTTCATATGACAACAGTAAACTACATTGCTACACTTTGCTACACCAAGGAGCCATCTGTTGGTTCCTAAGACCATGGGAAATAGGTGTTTTCCGCTGGTCTTAGGCGACCACTGTGAAAGGGTCCTTCGACCCCCAAAGGGGTCACAACCCACAGGTTGAGAACCGCTGCTCTAACCAACTAAGCTACCTAGCCAGGGCCTTTTCTTTTCTCTTTTCTCTTTTCTCTTCTCTTCTCTTCTCTTCTCTTCTCTTCTCTTCTCTTCTCTTCTCTTCTCTTCCCTTCTCTTCTCTCTTTTCCTTTTCCTTTTCCTTTCTTTCCTTCCCTCCCTTCCCTCCCTCCCTCCCTCCCTTCCTTCCTTCCTTCCTTCCTTCCTTCCTTCCTTCCTTCCTTCCTTCCTTCCTTTCTTCCTTCTTTCCTTCTTCCTTCCTTCCTAAAGCATAAAGAGGGGCACAGTAGACACCTTATTCTCTATCTTATATACACACAGGATCTAGTTTCCCATCACTCTTCCCATTTTTCCAAAGGCTCATGGTATTCCATTGTGACATGTCTTCATTTACTTTTTTAGGCCACTATGTTTTTTAATTTATTTTTATTTTTTTAATATATTTTTATTGAGTTCAGAGAAGGCGGGGTAGGGAGAAAGAGACAGAAACATCAATGATGAGAGAGAATCATTGATGGGCTGCCTCCTTCACCCTCTTGCCCTCCCCTCCCACCCCTACCCCCTACCCCCACCCCCCCCGTACTGGAAATCGAATATGCAATCCTGGCATGTGCCTGGATTGGGAATGGAACCATGACCTCCTAATTTATAGGTTGATGCTAAACCACTAAGCCATACCCACCAGGTTGTCAGGCCACTGTTAATAGACATTTAAATAGTTTCTAATTCTATGCTATTACAAATATAAGAAAATTCATGAATATCCTTATGTCTCATTTAGAAGTATTTATAAAATAAATTTCTAGAAAAAGAATTGCTGAGTCCCTGGGTATATTTATAATCTGAGAGGTTTTACCAAATTATCCTCTATAATGGTTGCTGTAATATAATGAAGTTGATTTTCCTACATGTTTCCTAACAATATGGTATATTATAATATTTTTATTTTCATCATGTTTATATTGAACAATGCTATATATTTATAATTCTACTTTTTACATCTTTTATTTTCAGTAAAGCTGATCATTGTTACATAGTTTAAAGTCATTTGTAATTCTTTCAAAGATGAAAAACCTGGTGTGTGTGTATATATATATATATATATATTTGATTATTTTCCCATAGTATTGCTTCTTTTTCTTATTGATTTATAAGAGGTCATTACATAATTAGAAAATTATTCTTTTATGTATAATATACAAATACTTTTCATGGTTTATTGTTTGAATTTTAGCTTTATTCTATTTTGTGATAAATTTTAAAATTTGTACGAAGTAGATTTTATTTGATTTTTTTCAGTTTTGGATCATACTTAGAATATTGCAAGTGTAGGATTATTTTTAAAGTGAAGTTATTTCTTTTAGAACTTTTAGTGTCATTTAAAAATGGTTATTTTGAGATAACTTCAGACTTACAGATGAGTTTTAAAAGCAGTCTTCACTCACTTTGCCTAATGTTAACACTTTGAAGTAAAACATTGATATGAGACCCTTCATTAAACTGTGGACTCTAGTGGGGTTTCCACATGAATCCACTAATGTCCTTTGTTCCAGGAACCAATCAGGACCCCACATTTTATTCAGCTGCCTTGTGTCCTTTCTCTTCTCCTAAAATTCTCCATCTTACCTTGTCTTTTGTGACCTTAGCATGTTTTAAGCATACTTGTCAAATATTGTGTAGAATGTCCACAATTTAGGTTTGTCTGATGTTTCCTTATAAAGATTATGGATTTATGAAAATATCACAAAGTTGGTGTGCTCTTTTCATAACATTATATTAGGGGCATATAATATCAATATGTCTTATAATTGATAATGTTAAATGTGGTGTCCACCAGGTTTTCTACTGTAAAGTTACCATTTCCCCCTATGTAATTAAGAAATACTTGGGGGGGGGTTACTTTGAGTAAATATATGTACATGTTATTATATAATTTATATGTTATTACTATATTTATTTATCTGACTTTAGATATATATATATGCTTTTATGCATTTTTCATTGATTTTTAGGATAGAGAGATAGAAACATCAATGAGAGAAGAACATCATCGATCAGCTGCCTCCTGCACATCCCCCCACCAGGGTTGATTGAGCCTGTAACCCTGGGCATGTGCCCTGATTGGGAATCAACCTGGCGACCTCTTGGTTCCTGGGTGGATGCTCAACCACTGAACCATACCAGCTGGGTTATTATATGTTTTTTTTTAATAAAAATATATATACATTTTTATAGATAACTCAGACTAATCTGGCACCAAATCCTACAATTTCCCCTTTGCTCATTTGTAACATTTTCTCCAACAGTGAGAGACCTGTCCTTCTGTAATATATTTACTTATTTATCTGTTTAGCACTTGTACATCTGTAGTTTCCAAATTATTCACACACAACCCCTATGTGAAATAAATAGACTGACTAGAGTATTTGAGCATAGTGTTTTGTGTTCAGGTATTTTGTTTCTAGCCTGTCCCCAGTAGGAAACTCTTTTTCACATAGGCCAGCTCTTCTCTTATACACCTTCCCTTTCAGTGTGGTTATGCTGTTCATTTGTAATGCAGTCATATGCATTTCTCATGGTCTGCAGGGCCTCTTGAGTTGCCCCAACAACCTGGTTGGTGTGTTTTTTAATCTGCTCATAAAAAAATCATGCTTTGTGTGCTTCTGTGGATTCTGACAAATTCATTGAGTTGTGTAGGATCACCAGAGTTCTCTAGAGGACAGGTCCACTGACCCCAAGACTTCCTTTGTAATTAACTCTCACTCCCAGTCTCAACTCTGACCATCATGTTTGTTCCCATCCCTATAGCTTTGTGTTCTCAAGGAGATCATAGTGCAGTCCCCTGATCTGTTTCTCCCTTCAACAGTGTTTGGATGGAACACTCTCAGATGCCTCTTCTTCCAGTCTCCAACCACCTACCAACTTCTCCTGTTGCCACTTTCAGAACCACCTCAGCCATCCTCAGGCTCTGGACTGGCCAACATCATTTTTTTAGCTTAACCCCTTATTGCCAATCAGCCATGAGCTCCCCTATTTTCAGAATTCTTCCATCAAAGTAGAGGCTGCCATCAACCTTGGCCACCCTGCCTCAGTGGGCCTCCTCCACCTATCTGTTTCTGAGCTTCTATTTAGACATAGACCAGGTGGCTTTGAAGGGCATTGGTGGAGAAGAAGCTCCAGAATTTCTTTAAGATACAAAACCAATACTGTGGCTAAGTTCTCTTCCAGGACATGCTGAAGCCTTCCCAAGGTGAATGGGTGAAACCCAGGATGCCCTAAAAGCTGCCATGGTCCTGGAGAGGATCCTGAACCTGGCCCTTTTGGAACTGCATGCTCTGGGTTCTACCCACACAGACTCCCATCTCTGTGACTTCCTGGGGAACCACTTCCTGGATGACCAGATGAAACTCATCAGGAAGATGGGTGTCTACCTGACTCACCTCTGCAATCTGGTGGCCCAAGAGCTGGGCCAGTATCTCTTCTAAAGTCTCACCCTCAAGCATGACTACTTTTTCTGTTTTTAATATTCTCTCTTTGTCTTTTGCTCTTGATATTTTAATTATGATGTGTCTTGGTATGGTCCTCTTTGGATTCCTTTTGTTTGGGGTTCTGTGCGCTTCCATGATTTGTAAGTCTATTTCTTTCACCAGGTGGGAAATATTTTCGGTCATTATTTCTTCAAATAACTTTTCAGTATCTTGCTCTCTCTCTTCTTCTGGCATCCCCATAATTCTGATGTTGGTATCCTTGAAGGTATCCCAGAGGCTCCTTACACTATCTTCCAATTTTTGGATTCCTTTTTCTTTTTGGTTTTCCAGTTGAGTTCTTTCTGCTTCTTTGTATTTCAAATCTTTGATGTGATTTTTGCATTCCTCTAGTCTGCTGTTAGGTCTCTGTATAATGTTTTTTGTTTTTTATTTCAAGTCAAATGTATGTTTAATTTCTAGTTGGTCCTTTTTCATATCTAGTTGGTCCTTTTTCATCTCCTCTGGGGTCTTGCTAGATTTATCCATCTTTTTTAGGAAATTCTTGAAAAACCTTATAACTGTGGTTTTGAACTCTATATCCAGTCATTTGTTTTGTTTGTGATCTGTTCCTTTGTTTCTGCATTTGCTGCTTCCCTGGTAGAGTAGCTTTGTGTGCTAGTATCCTATATGGCCCAGTAGCTATGCCTTCCCAGTTACCTGAGGTGGACTCTCTTGGTGCACCCCTATGTGAACTGTGTGTACAGCCTTGTTGTAGTTCAGTCTTGATTGTTGTTGGTATCACTGCGGGGGTAGGGAGGGATTGACCTCCAAGCCAATTGGTTGTGAGGATCATCTGTGTCTATACCAGGAGAACTTCTGTGCTGGAGTCAGCCTTATAATACAAGACTTGCAAAACTGCAATAGCCTCTGTGTTCAGCTTGAATGGGGTGGAGTCTCAGGACTGAGCAGACAGCCTTGGCTTCCCATCAGCCCTGATGTATGGGGCCCCTGGATCTCAGTGTCCCTCGGTAATCATTGTAGCCCTCTCTGAGCTCACACTAGCGTGCCTCCAGATCTCTGACTTTCCGGCTCCCCTGCGTTTCTGTGCGCTCTGGGGACTTGTATGAGTCTGGGTCCCCAGAGTCTCACCCAAAACTGAGGTTCAGTGAAGTCAGAAGTGGATTTCAGCACAATTGGGAGGTTCTGTCTTCCTCCCACTAGAGAAAGCCAGGAGCACAATCAGCAGTCATGCTCGTGCGCCTCCAGACCTCTGCTTTTTGCAGATCCCCTAAGTTTTCGTGCACTCCTCCCTTTTCACAACAGTCCAAACTCCCCCCAATATGAGTCTCACCTGGAACTGGGGTTCAGTGTAGTCAGAAGTGGGGTTCAGTGCAGTTGGGAGTTTCCTTCTCCCTCCCGCTAGAGCAAAACAATAATGGAACAAAAACTGTCAACCTAGAATTCTACATCTAGCAAAATATCTTTGAAAAATGATGATGGGAAGAAAGTGTTTTCAGACATACAAAAGCTGGAATATTCATTACCAGCAGACCTGCACTGAAAGGAAAGTGAAAGGAAATCTTTCTGGCCGAAGAAAAATTTAGCCAGATGAGACTATGGATCTACAAGAGGAAATGAGAATACAGGAAACAGTAATTGCACCAGTAAATACACAAGATATTTTCTGATCATTTAAATCTTTTTAAAGTAATTAATTAAAAAATAATAAGTGTGGTATGGAGCTTATATATAAAAGTGAAATGTATGAAAACAATAGAATGAAAGAGGAAAGAAACAAAAGTGTACTGTTGGAAACTTCTTACCCACAAAGTGTGCAATATCATCTGAATGAGATTGTGGTAAGTTAAGAAAGTATAATATAAACCTTAAAATAGCCATTAAAATAACACAACAAAGAGGTATAGCTAATAAGCCACCAAAGTTGTTAAAATGGGCTCATGAAAGATATTCAACTCATCAAAAACAATGCAGAAAAAGAGGGGATTGAGAAAAAGAAAACATGGATCAATAGAAAACTAATTGCAAGACAATAGATTCCAGCCTAATGATATGTTAAGTACAAATGGTTCTGTGTCAGGGCTAGGTCTGTTCCTTCTCACCCTTTCAGGTGGTTCCTTCTCCAACTTCAGGTAGTTTCTTCACAGGCAGTTGCTGCTCAGTGCTCACCTGCGTTCCACACAAGTCTCCTCAGCAGGTCTCTGCAGTTGGTCTCTGCAGCTCTTTTGTCTACTCTACTCTGTCTTGGGAGCTTGAGCCATTTTGTTTTCCATAAACTCTCGGCTCTGCCTCTTTTTACTCAGGGAATTGTATGTTGGGCTCCAGCAAGGCTCCTCTCCCTGTGTGGTGATAGGATTCGCTCTCAGACAGCGAGTTGAGACAAACCTAGGATTCATCTCATTTGTATCCTGTCTCTCAGGCATCATCCTTCTTTGTTCCCCAGAATCCAGTACCTTTCGAACTGTTATTTCATATATTTTATTGCTTATTTGTTTGTTTCAGTTGGGAAGTAAATGCAGTCTCTGTTCCATACTTTGGTTGGAAGCAGAAATCACTCTATTCCTTGTTATTGCTGAGAATATTCCATTGTACTGATGCCTGGTAGTTTATTCATTTATTTATTGAAGGTCTGGGCTGTTTCCAGTTTTTGCAATTGTGCATAAAGCTCCTATAAAAATTTGCATGTAGCTTTTTGTGGGAACATACATTTTCAAGTTCACCTGGATAAATACATAGGATCATTACTTTGTCACTTGATAAGGGTGTGCTTAATTTTATAAGGAATTACCATCAGAGTGGCTATACCATTTAGCATTTCCACCAGAAATCTATGAGGGCTCAGTTACTTTGTTTTCTTGCTAACACTTGATGTTGTAAGCTGCTTGTTTCTTTGTTTATTGATTTATTGTTAGTCATTCCAATATATGGATAGTGGTGTCTCATTGTGGTTTTAATTTGCATTTCCCTAATGACTAATGCTGTTGCCCATCTTTTTGTGTGCTTATTTGTCATCTTTATGTCTTCTTTAGTGAAATGAAATGCATGTTGATAATTTTCTCCCAATTTAAAAATTGAGCTATTTTAAGATTCTTTAATTTGAGGTTTTTAATATATATTAAACTAGAAACCTGGGGCAAATATCCGTGCATGGGTGGAGTTTGGCCAGCCCACCGTGATGAGGGCCTATCAGGCCTGGCTGGTGGGGGGAGGGGCTACAGGCAGTTGGCCAGCTGGCCCCAGCCCCGATTGGGGTGTTGGGGGCCAATTTGGGGCGGGACCAGCTGGAAGGAAGCAACAAGGGCCTAGATTAGGCTGGTTGGCTGCCACAGTGTTCATCATGGCCACCAGTCATTCTGGTCGTTCTCATTCCACTGAGCTTTTATATATATAGATACATGACTTTTATCTGGTGTTGCTTACAAATATTTTCTTGTAGTATATAGCTTGTCTAATGTTTCATTTTAAAGTCTCCCTTTTCAGAGGGATCTGATTTGGTGAAAAGACTGAGTTGGATGTGTGCTTTATTAATATATTCAAATAATTTATCAACTAACAGAAAAATAATTTTTTAAAAGTTTAAAAACAAAACAAAACATGATGCACACTGTGGCAGCCAACCAGCCTAATCTAGTCCCCCGTGTCTCCTTTCCGGCTGATCCCACCCCAAATTGGCCCTAAACACCCCAATCAGGGCTGGGGCCAGCTGACCAACTGCCTGTAGCCCCTCCCCCCATCAGCCAGGCCTGATGGGCCCCAATCAGGGTGTGCCGGCCAAACTCCACCCATGCACGAATAGCATGCCCCACACTAAGGATCAAGCTCATAACCCTGGCATATGCCCTGACCAGGAATTGAACCCTGACCTTCTGGTTCATAGGTTGATACTCAACCACTGAGCCACACCAGCTGGGCTGACTAAAACCTTTTTAAAGTTAATAACATAGAGTCCAATAACATATTCTATTAACTTTCCTCAGACGTTTTAGTTTTATCTTATTTTGTTTTTACACTTTTATAATAACATTATAGTACCTTTTATTGAGAGTGATATTCGTATATGCATTTTTCTATTTTTGTGTTTTGAATAACTTGAGGACTAGAAAATGCATATGCAAATTAAGAGGGAGAAGAGGGTGCAAAGAGGAAGAGATTTTACATTTTATTCAGATAAAATCTGAATAAAATCACATTTATTTAAAATCAGCATCACATTTATTTAAAAAATTCCACTTGAACAGACATATTAATTGATAGGGAGTAAATTATTTCAAATGTGTCACATGTAATATTTAGTGGGCATTGGGTTATATTGATCAGTCATCTATTACTCATCATTTTATTAAGTTGAGATAAAGTGTCAAAATATGTTCTGAAGAAAAATTCAGTCCTAGTCCTGGTGCCTTTCCTCAGCATTTTTATGAAAAATGTCCAATGCACAAAAAGTTGCAAGAATTTTACAGTGGATACCCATAAGCCTACAATGTAGACGTTCCAATTAACATTTTATTATGCTTCCTCTATCAAATATCTCTCCATCACATATCAATTCACCTTTTCTGATGCATTTCAAATCTAGGTAATTTTTAAAATTTGAGTATTTATCATGAAGAAATATTTTGGCTGTATGTTGAGATCATTGTTTTTAACATACTCATCCATTATTAAACCCCACAAATATCCTGCTGCTAAAGTTCCTAAGCCTGGGGAGTGCTCCTAACAAACAGACAGAGAGGATCCTGGCCCCACCTCTGAAGATGAACCTGGAGCTGGAGTAAACCTAATGCCTGAGCTACCCACCCACCTTCTCCCCTTACTCCACAGTGTCTGATTCATCAGCAGAAGCATTGGCACAGGCTTAGTCAATTAGACACAGCAGACACTGGAAGGCCCTAGCCATGCGTTACCAACAGAAGTCTGAAGAAGAGAGAGTCAGAAGGAGCAGGAGGATGACATTATAAAGTGCAATTCTGTGAAGGATGCTATGTTCAGACAGGGCTGAGATAAGACTCGTGCTCTGATATTGTTCTTTGCAAATCTAATAATCAAAAAACATTATTTACAAGAACTAAAAAAAAAATCCTTGAATATTAACAAAGGGATTTGCATGTAGAAGCTCTGGATGGTAAACCTGATTATGTATCTTTAATGCGTGATGCAGGTACTCTGGTTACTACTGGCCTAGAGCAGTATTTAGGAACTTCTCTAGATTAAAGGTGTGTGTGTGTGTGTGGATCACCAGCTTGATTCTCAGCTGTATCTATTGCTAGAATCCATACACCTTGAGTCCATTGGTAGGGCAGTCCAGCAGAGGTGGATTGGATAAGTTTGGTCAAGTACCAAACTCCTCATGTGCAGTGAAGGGAGGGATGGATTAGAGTTCCAGACATGTATTCTGACCATGGCTGCTAGGCTGGAAACCAGCCAGGAAGGGGCTTCTGAGCAAATATCTTGAGAAAGATTTGGCCACTAACTAAGACATTAAGATGCAAGCAATGTTTCTTTGTTGTTCATAACACATAGCGACATACAAAAGAAAGATACAATTTTACATGGGGATTCAGTGTCCTAAGAGCTCCAGGAACAGCAGTTCTTGGCGTTGTGCCTTAGATGTGGTGCACTGTGAGAGACAGCTGTTCCCCAAGGAGTCCAATGGAAGTGCTCAAGGGCAACCTTGACACCTTCGGACGTCATTGGAGCAAGTATCAGAGGAAGAAACTGCCACCATCCAGCTGTGAGGCCAGACTTGAACTCTTTATCCTGGAGCAAACAGGTAAAGGATGTTGGGCTTATTTTCAGGGGATGAACTTCTTCAGTTAATGGCAAAGTTTGGGCAAGAGTCAGCACAATAGGACTTGTATAGGTGCTGAGTTTAAATGTCATTTGCTTGTCAGGTGATGCTAAGAAGATGTGAAGAAGGCCAAAAAGAAACACAGGTCCAAAAAATGGATGAGGCAGCATATAAGAGAAAGAAAGACCAGAGATGGTGTAAACTCATGTTTGTCCTGATAGATACCACTTGCTTTACTTCCTCTAATTAAAGTTACTATATTCATGTCCATTTAATAGCAATCATTGAGCATGCAGATCTCAGGGAGTTTCTGGTGCCTGGTACCCAGGCTGCTCTGCGTCTCTGAAGTTTGGCTTGGACCTTGCTGTATGACTCTGCTTCTGAGAACCTCATGAGTTCTTCTCCTCTTATACCTTAACAGCGTGTTTCCTTGTTTTTGCCCTTCACACAAAAGAGGGGGGCATCAGGGTGGTGTTCATTCTGCTCAGCACCCTCCAGCCCTGCTCTTGGAAACACACCACATCTGTGACTGACTGTCCATCAGGCCGGGGCAGAACTGAGGCAAAGAATGACTGCTCTTTCCTGCAAAGGCCTGCACCTGCTGGGACAAGAAACCTCGGGTGGCCTTGGAGAGGTGTCTGACCAGCTTTCTTTCCTCTTGAGGAACGCTGGCCGTTGATTTTGGAATAGTGAGGAGCAATGGGCACCTCGATGCTTGTATTTGGAACTTGGTAAATGTGGAACTGGGTGGGAAACAGTTCCCCTCTGATGTGTGGCTTTGGGTAGACAGGTGTTGAGAAGAGGTGTGCATCTGTGTCCTGATCCCGCCTAACAGTTGGCCTCCGGGGAAGCTGTGTCCTGATGAAGGGGTGAGGTAAACAGGGCCTTGTGCGGGATGTATGCCTCTGATGAAAGCTTAATGTGGGGAGAGTTCTTGAAACATCAGAATGTAAATAATTTACTTTTCTCATTCATTCAGCAGGGAGAGGGGCGGGAAGATTAATGGGCAGTTTAAAAGAAAGTCCAGTTAAAACCTTTGCCGCCCTCATGTCATGGAAGCAAGAGGCAGTGTAATCTAAACAAAAGGGGCGCTCACCCCATCCGGGCAAGCTGGGACCACACAGTGGCTGAGTCACCATCGCCATCATGGGTCCCTTTTTAGAGACCATTTGTTTCCATTTGTAGTGAAAAGGGAGATGCTATTGTAGAGGTTAAGTCTCCCAGTTATTTGTTATAAACTTTCAGAAAGGAATGGGTTTGAAACAAGCCTTAAGTGTTTCAGTGACAAATATTTAACGTCACCTCTGAGATTTATGGCACTTCTGTTCGCCCTTTGAAAGCTTTTAGTTCAGTGGCAAAGGTTACGGGGGCTGGTCCCGAGGAGAGGAGGGTCTTGTTATGGGTGTTTCATCCTTTCAACACTGGCTGGAGAGTGCTCCAGTTTCAGTCAGGAAGGATCACCCTTCTGCCCACACCATCCTTTGTCCTGCAACCATGATTGCCTTCGGACACTAACCCCAGGCATCCGGAGCCCCCGCATCTGGTCCCTGGTCATTTGGCATTTCACAGCTGTCCCGTGGGAGGAGGGTGGGTGGAGCTGGTCCCTCTGGTCCTTCCTGAAGCCACAGGGCCACTGAGCCAGGAAGCCCTGGAGTCATACCTGCTGTGAGCCTCTGATATTCTGTCTGCCGTACCTGCTGTGCTGGGTACCTGTGCTGCAATCATCCAGTGGGGAAGCCTATCACTCCGTGGCCAAGGCCTGGTTTTCTATTAATGTCTAACTTTTGATGAGAAGAACCCCCATTGGCTTGATTACAAGAAACAGGCCTTCTGAAAGTGTGCCCTCACCATTTGTGGCAGGATGCTGGTCACCGCCCAGTGCTGCCACATTGGGAGGTCGCTGCTGGCTGAAGTGTGGTCACAGCTGTCTGCTTCTGGTGCCACACTGCCACCACCTGGCCTTAGGTCAGGGTGGGTGGCCGGTGAGGGAGGAGGGAGGGCTTCCTACCTAATCAGACAAAGAGAGACTGTAACTGCCATTGACAGTGGCTCTAGATCCATCCTGGTCAATTCTGAGGGGTCCTTAGGAAGCCCTCTTTTTGCTGGATCCCAGCTTGCTCCATGTCCTAAAGACAACAGCCAGCACTCACTGGGTCCTTTCTATATGCCAGGAGCTGTGTCAGTGTTCATTGCGTAGAGTATTACCCCAGGACTGTTCACAATAATGCTGTGAGGTCTGTGCTGTTACATCCCCATTTCTATGAGGAAAGTAAAGCAGAGAGATTGGTAAGCTGCTCCCGGGCACGCAGCTGGCAGGTGCAGAGTAGATGACTCCAGACTGCCAGACCCCAGCATCCCTCTCTCATGCACCCACTACCTTTCCTTCCCCCTCAGAATTTCCCCCAACTCCATGTCTTCAAGTTCAGGCCCAATGACTAAAGACACCCTATGGGGCAAGGAAGTTCCCCTTTAAGCAGTATAAGTTAGCCCATCCACCAAGTCTTAAAAAATGGTTGATGACCCATTTGCATTCAGTCAGGTGGCCTTGCCCTTTTGCTCTCTCAACTCTATCACTTCCTGAGGATGCTGTGAGACAATGTATGTTTCCCAATATCTGGGATATTCACCAGGATTCCCCAGTCACTGCTGTGTTCTTTTTTCTTTTCTTTTCTTTTCTTTTCTTTTTTTTTCTTTCCTTTTCTTTTCTTTCAGACTCCTGTTTTGAGAGAAAGAAAGGGTCTCTGGGCTCATACTTCTCTGCTGCCTTCTCCTGGTCACCTCAAACAGCTAAGCAAACAAGATCTCAGAAAACTGCAGGAGCCAGCAGGCACGTATTTAAGATGGGAGTCCACATTCCTACCTAAGAAACATTTCTCTAAATTGCTGGTTCTGGACATCAGGAATGAAAACATTGCAGAAAAAACACAAGGCAAGACATTGTATTATAAAAAGTAAAATATCTAACATACAATCTTGGCTGCAAACCACTTGACCAAAGGAAAAGTATAACAAAGACATAGACCTACAAAAAGATATACAGTGGTACTTCGAAATACGAGTTTAATTCGTTTCATAACCTTGCTCGTATATCAAATTGCTCGTATCTCAAAGCAAATTTCCCCATTGAAATCAATTGAAATGTCGTTAATCCGTTCCAGCCCCCAAAATGCCACCCCAGTTGTTCTTGTTACGTGTTTTTGAATAAGAAAAATGTATTTATAAATGACAAATATTGTATAAAAACATAATAAAAGAGAATGTAAAGGAATAAACTGTTTTTATAAAGTGTATGTACCTACTCGTTACACTCTTAATGCTACACTTTATCCCTAAACTGAATGTAACTTAACTAATCTTCACTGAACTTAATTGCTACTCGTCTTTGCATTTTTGGCCGATTTAAAAAAAAAAAACGTATCCTACGAGGTTCGCCTCTTCCTCCCTTTCAGAATGTTTCTGAAATGGGTGAGGCAAGTTTCATTGAACAGCTCCGATGCACGACCAGTAGCAACTTTTTCTGGGTGTTTCTTTTCCACGAAGTGTGACACCCTCTCCCACATTCCTAAGATCTCCTTTATCTCCTCCACCTCTGGCTCCTCCTCGAAACCAATTTCTTGGAGAACCTCCGCATGTTGCTGAGACTGCAACTCTTGTAACTCCTCCGTGGTGAGTTCCAGAGAGTGCTCCTCGACGAGCTCATTCACGTCTCTCTCATCCACCTCCAGGCCCATGGATTTTCCCAGAGACACTATCTCCTCCTCCACTGGCACCTCGGGTTCGAATCCTTCGAAGGTCCTTTCGGCTACGGCCTCAGGCCACAGCTTCTTCCATGCAGAAGTCAAAGTCCTCGTTGTAACACCCAGCCAGGCCTGATCAATAATTCTGAGGCATATCACGATGTTAAAGTGGTTCTTCCAGTACTCTCGAAGGGTGAGGTTTGTGTTCTCCATCACCTCAAAGCAGCGCCAGAACAGGTGCTTGATGTACAGCTTTTTAAAATTAGAGATCACCTCCTGATCCATGGGCTGCAGGATAGGAGTGGTGTTGGGAGGTAGGTAGACAACCTTTATAAACTTGAACTCTTTGAGGAGTTCATCTTCGAGGTTCGGTGGGTGAGCAGGAGCATTGTCGAGGACGAGGAGGGCTTGCATGGTTAGGTTGTTTTCCTGTAGATATTTCTTAACAGAAGGGCCAAAAACCAGGTTTACCCACTCCACAAAGAACTGCCTGGTGACCCATGCCTTCGGGTTTTCCCTCCACATAACTTGCAGTTTATCTTTTAAAATCTTATGTGACTTAAAGACTTTTCTGAATGGTATACGAGCAGAGGCTTGATCTTGCAGTGGCCACTCACATTGGCACACAGTGAGAGAGTTAGCCTATCCTTCATGGGTTTGTGGCCTGGCATCGCCTTCTCCTCTGCCGTTATATAAGTCCTATTCGGCATCTTCTTCCAGAAAAGTCCTGTCTCGTCACAGTTGAAGACTTGCTGGGGGATATATCCTTTGGCTTCTATCAGTTCGGAAAAAGTTTTGAGGTAATCCTCAGCTGCCTTCACATCTGAACTTGCTGCCTCACCATGCCTGACGATGGCGTGAATGCCAGACCTTTTCCTGAAGTTATCAAACCAGCCTCTACTGGCTTTAAATGAGTCTTTCGATGCTTCGTCCATGGAAGTGCGCGGAGTCTGCTCCAGCAAATCACCGTAAATCGCTCGCGCCTTCTCGCATATGATGCCCTGTGTTAATGTATCTCCTTTAAGCTGCTTCTCTGTCACCCACACCATCAGTAGATTCATCTTTTCATGGAGAGAGCTACGGAGCTTAGAAATTATTGTAATGCCCTTAGCCGGTGTTATACCCTTTATCGACTCCTTCTGTTTAAGCACAGTGCATATCTTTGAAGTACTCCGCCCGTACTGCCTCGCCAAGTCAGCCACTTGCACACCTTGCTCATATTTTTCTATGATTTCACGCTTTAATTCAATAGACATCATCCTGTTCTGAGCACTGACCTTTCCACTCACTTTCTTCAGACCCATGGTTATAAAAAGAAATGTGATAAAGTATGTAAATGCACAAAAGATGCTTCGAGACAATGAGGTAAACAAGCACACTGACTGAGGCGTGGGAAACTATGAGACGCTCCAGTCCCGGTAAACTGGTGGGTCGTGTGCAGCTGGCCAATCCGCGCGATTACTCCTATCTCAAATGTTGCTCGTATTTCAAAGCAAAAAATCGCTTGCTCGAAGGTTCGTATCTCAAAAATCTCGTATGTTAGGGCACTCATATCTCGAGGTACCACTATACTATACTTACCTTCCCAAAAAGGATATCTAATTACAAACTAAAACATTTGTATCTGGGGAGTTCATAGTACTCAGGTCATATGCAACAACAATGCATGTGTGTGAGTATGGGTGTGTGTGTGTGCATTGTGTGACATGTAGTATATTTGCTTTGCATTTGCTAACTAAAGCTCTGCCAACTTTTAGGTGGCATAAAATTCTCCTAATTTTTTTTTTTTACTTTATATTAACAAGTACAAACTTCTATTTAACTGGAGGAAGAGAAGATGAAGCAAACCTTGACTGGAATTGAACCCAGGATCCTTCAGTTCACAGGCTGATGCTCTATTCACTAAGCCAAACCAGCCAGGGCAGAACTTTTTAAGTGTTGCTCCTAGTTGTCTAGTATTCAGTTTTATTGTGGTGAAACCTGAGGCCAGCCAGACTTTCCCTTGTCCACTAATCTATTGTTTTTTGTCAGTATGGCTAAAGATTCTACCTTTAACCTTAAGGTTAAATAATTTAATAAGGGTATATCTGGAGCCAATAACTTTTTTTTTTAATCTTTCATATATGTCATATGGATTCAATCTGCATATTCAAGTTTTTGTTTTGGGAGGAAATTTTTCTTTATTGTATTTTTGAGTATTTTCTCATACTTTTTGGGATTCTTATTTGTAGGGACTCCGATTAACTTTGTGTTGAATCTTCTTTATCTCCCATTTTAATTATTCATTCTGTAATTATTTTAACTTCTTTGTCATTTCCATTCATTTAGCATATGCAAGTCTTTCCTTATGCCATTAATATAATATTTTACTTTACCTACTATGTATCTTTTATCTTTCTAAAGTATTGTTAGACTCAAAATACTATTATTACGTTTCTCAACTTGTTTTCTTTTCATATTAGTCATTTATTTTAGTAGTATCTTATCTCTCAATTATAGTTTTATTGAATTTTTATCCAATAGGTCAATGCATTTGGTTTTCTTGGTTATGTTTTTCTCCAGGTTTGTTAAATTTTGTGTGTTATTTTTGTTGTAATTAAAAAATGTTGATCATTTGTTTATTCATCTTATTAATTTTATTTTCTGTCTGATGGTATATGCAAAATTAACAATGCCATTTCCTTTTCTACTGTTCATGTTTAATTTGGGATACATTTATTTTCTCTCCTCCCTTTGTAAATATGTTTTGAGGGCTATATTTGTTTTTATTCATTTTTATGTAGCTTGCTTGCTTGGAGAAAGGAAGAAGTCATTAGTCGAGAAACTGAACCTCACTGGAGCTTTTGGACCTGCCTCTATTTCCTGGCTTATTAGTGATCTGTACAAGGCATGCGCCACCAGTGGTCCCACTTTATTCCTCCTCAGACAGGTTTGGAAAATGGCTCTGTTTCCAATGAAGTTTTACATATAGTTTTAAAGTTTGCGAAGCACTAATGCATTTTTGTAAGAGAGTAAACTGAGATTCTAATAAGGTTTATCCAACTATTCTTCTTCATTGCTCTATTTCTATTATGCTGTCATATTATTTAAATTGCTGTATCTTATATAAATAAACATCTTTATGTTACATTTATACACAATATAATGAATGCATGAAATATGATATAAAATATAATATAACATTGCCAGGCTGGCATGGCTCAGTGATTGAGCATCGACCTATGAACCTGAAGGTCATGGTTTGATTCCTGGTCAGGGCACATGCCTGGATTGTAGGCTTGACCCCCAGTGTGATACATGCAGGAGGCAGCTGGTCAATGAAATATCATTGATGTTTCTATCTCTTTCTTCCTCTCCCTTCCTCTCTGAAATCAATAAAAATATTTAAAAAGATATAATATAACATTAATGCTTTGTAATATTATATGTAATATAATATGCAGTAATGTATTATAAATATATGAATTAATACATAGTATGGTAATCTCCTTTTAGATATTTGTCTATTTTTGTGTTTTTATATTTTTGGGATGAACTTCAGAATTATTGATTTGACAACAATCCTCTTCTATTTTTATTGGAGTTGCATTAGCTTATAGGATAATTTGAAAATCAACATATTTTTCATTCTGAGTATTCCAATTAAGTATACCTCTCCATTTATTTAATTAACCTCATATATATTTTGCACTAATCTTAAAATTTGTATTTTATATTTGTTTCCCTGGTAAGTATTACTATATTAACTTTTTCCTTATTATGTTCTACTTGTTTTATTACTGGTATACAGTAATAAAGTGATAGAGTTGACAGTGGCTCTAGATCCACTGTCATTAATTACATTAATATATTTTTAAATTAATATTCTCTCTTATTATTTTAATAATTACTCATGTGCTTCTCTTCCATTTTCCATGGGGATAATCCATTGCTTTAACTTTTCTATGTTTTCCTTTCAATATGTACAATTCTTACTGCACTTTTGGGGTCAGATTGCTTTGGTTAGTTCTTCCAGAACAATGTTAAATGTCAGTTTGCTCATGCTCCAAGCTGATCTGCAGGCCAGCCAGGAGCTGATTGCCCTAAATCCAGTATGGCTGGCTTGGCTCCAGGATCCAGGTTGGATCCAGGTGCTAAATTTTATTTACTCTTGACTTACTTTGTATTTATATTCAGAAGTGTTCCTCTCACCTTTTCAGTTTAAGTACTAAGGTTTAAGTCAACATGAGTCTTCTGTTTTCTGCAGAGCATCTGAATTGACTTGTGCCAGGAGACTCACCACCAAACATGTGTAAAAACTGCTCAGAACTCCTATGCAGACCTCCAGCAGCCCTTGCCGTGACTTCCTTGGTGACTCTCTCAAGCTCTCTTTGACTAACATGAAGTAATCACTCCTACCTCCCTTTCCTCTGTGGCTACGTCCTCTCTAGACCAATGTTTTTCACACTTTAATGTGCAATCATATGACCTGGAAAACTTGTTGGTATGCAGTTTCTGATTCAGCAGGTGCAGGGTAGGGCCTGAAGTTTTGCATATGTTATAAGCTCTCAGGTGATATTGCTTTATAGATCCCACTTTGAATACCATGGCTTTCAGCCACAATAATTATACTTAAAGTAATTATGAATTGCTAATGTGTGTTGGGGTCATAGAGTGAGTGAGAAGATACTGGGCTAGGTCAATATATATATATTTTTTTTACTGTTCCTGCTGTTTATTAGTTGTGTGTTCTCAGCTTTAATTTTTATTTAAAAAGTTGGGAGATCAAATGTTAAAGTGGTGTGAACATCCTGAGCACACACCATCCAAATGAAAAGTGTTATCTGTGATATAGTAAAAATTATTATCAATATTTCCCAGGTAAATTATTGTCTTCAGAATAATAGTATAAGCAAGTAGCTAGAAAGTTAGGACTAAAAATGGATAATTGATAAAAGATTAAAAATCCCTAACACTGTGTCTAGAATACACATGTAAATGTTAGTTAATGCCATTTTTATTTATTGTGAAGACTGGGTGAGGATAAAGCTGTGCTTTCCAATGAGTAACCCTGGAAGTGATAGCAATGGCTGCTGGAGGTCCCATAGGAAGCCAGGGTGGTGTTTACACAAATTTAGTGGTAAGTCAGTTGGTTAATTTAGTAACTGCACAGATTTCCTATCTCTCCTCCTTTTCATTTTCATCGTGTTGGTGTGAGAACTCCCCTTATGACCTCACGGGGGCTTCAGGCAGTTCACATGTCGCATCCATACAAGACCATGTCTGAGGAAAAATGATTCCTTTCTTCATGTCTCTATTTCAGATGGAGGAAGTTTATGGGAGACCCCAAAAGACTTGTTCTTCACTTATTAGCCAGAACTGGATCACATACCACTTTCTAAGCTAACCCCACTAGCAGATGGAATGGGGTTGCCATGCTTGTCTGAACAATTCACTCAGGAATTATCTCTACATCATGGTAGGAAAGATGGAAACCAGAACACAGTCTGAGTTGATGAAAAAGGAGGGATGGGCTTTGGGGCACTCAACAGTGTGGACAGAATTCTAAATATGAAGGAAGCTGGTGAAATCTATACAGTGGCAAACATCTTTGGATTTTACCTAGGACAGGAGTCCTTTTCTGTTGCAGCCACCTATAATATTTTTTCATCATCCATTTAAATTTTTAATGATGGGAACCTTAATTATTTTGGAGTCTTTGACCCTTCTCCACCTTATTGGGCCTTAGCCACACCCCCAGCCAACAGTTGAAGGAGGCTTTTATAATAGGACTATCATGCCATTGTAAAGAGGGGTGACTCAGCCTCTGAGAGTGGGGATGACCACTGGGCTTGTGCTGGGTTTGGCTGGGAGGGCATATACTCTAAAAGCCTCAGGTGTGCTCGATTCCCTAGGTATCATCTAAACCCTAAGATTCAAACTCATCTTGTACTCATTGACCTCTCTTTCACTCTGCTTCCCTAGTGCTTCATTTCTATATGCTTATAAATGGCATGCCAACAAATCACCTTAGAGTTGTTGAAAATGACCCACTTTAAAAGACTTGCTTTGCTTCCCACTTTCTTCTTCTTACCACCAGCCAACACTCCCCAACCCTCACAAC
The DNA here is from genome assembly GCA_011751065.1 of Lasiurus cinereus. Taxonomy (NCBI): domain Eukaryota; kingdom Metazoa; phylum Chordata; class Mammalia; order Chiroptera; family Vespertilionidae; genus Lasiurus; species Lasiurus cinereus. Next base: position 8,672,115 of record JAAGEH010000039.1, on the reverse strand, counting down.
CACCAAACACCTCTGTCCCCAACTCTTTCAGATGAATACAAAAACTTCAAGGCTATTTAAGACTATATTTAAGAGCTTCTAAGAATCTGACCCATTTCCTCAGAACTCTGAGCAAATAAATTGACCCTGCATAGATATTAATACCAAGATAGGTGCATGTCTAGAGAGATTTAAGTCTCAGCTTTCTATTTGCTTTCAGAGTAATTCATCTTTGTTCAGTGACATTGGAAAGTTTATATAGCATTTATTGCTTGCTCCAACAGCCTTCTTGGAAACTTTGGAGATAGTTGCTTATATATTCCAAAACAGAGGAGAAATAACAATGGTATTAACTTCACAACTGTGTAATTCAACCTTTGGAAGTGGACAATATTCCAAAGGGAGAGATTGAAAGCCAGCCTCCTAACAAGGATGGATTTTCCCATTATATATCTATCATTAAAAAAAAAAGGTTGTGAAAATTTTTATTATTTCAGAAAATCTCTGCTAAAAAATCCTTTTATGATGTGGGATCCTTCTTCATTTTTCCTTTTTTGCGTTATTGCCTTTCCATTAAGATAAAGAGAGTAAGGGTGATGCTGTGCTTTGCACAGTAACCTTGGCAGGCTGAGCTTATGAGGTTATGGAAAGGAAGACATAGCCTATGTGTGTAGCCCATGTGGCCTTATGGAGAGAAATACTTGATAATTTGCAGTAAACTGGGAGGGCAGAGGCTCCTCTCTGCTTCATGTGCCTGTCCAGCCATTGGGGAGTTGTAGCAGGTCTCCAAAGGGCTTCCTTTGCAGGCATAATAAAGCTGGAAGTACTTGTCTTTCTACGAGTGAAAATTGTGGTTCAAGCCCAGACCAGTACTGTAGTTACCTCCTCTAAGCAGAAGCTTCTCATCCCAACTTCCTGATGACAATGAGCAAAAGCCAGGTGAAATAGTTTCATGAGGAGGCAATTTACTTTTAAATGAACCCTAAATCAGACATTACACTCAAACTTTCTTATGCATTCAAATTCCTGGGAAGCATGTTAAAAATGAAGACAGGATACTTTGATTCAATAGGATTGTATGGAACTCTGAATCTGCATTTTAAACTTAAAATACTAACAGCTGAATCTGAGGCAGCTGCTTTGAAGATCTCACTTTGAGATAAACTGCCCTAAGTCATAGGCTTGAGAATCAATATTAGGAACAAGAGCTCCTACCTATTACAGCCTCTCTGTGCATGTGCTTTGCACAAAGTCAGCATGAGTTCTCAGTCCCCTTGCAAGTTTAGTGGCCCAGCTAACAGATAAGGAGAGTGAGGCACCCAGAGGTTAGGGAATTTGCTCAAGGGCTTATTGCTGGCTGTTGTCAGAATTACTACTAGTACAGGTAGTATGTGAACAAAGGGGATGCCTAAGTATAAGAGAAGACTAATTAACCTGCAAAAATCTTTTCTAGTCTACAGCACAAATAAAATAAATTCTTCATCACAAAGTGTAATTTCTCAAAGGTACTCAACATTCATCTGTTGTTTGTTCACTTTGCTCTGGAGTACCTATCCTAATATATAAAAACCCTGGGTCTGTCATGACTGAAGGCTTCACCAACAGAAATCAGTCATGCAGTCAGTGCTGGATTGCACGGACTGCGGTGACTGCAGGCGCAGGTGACCCAGCACTGACTGTTGAGTGGGCTGCGAATCAGGCCTGGAGAGAGGTCTGAGGAGAGAAGCAGGGTCTGATCTGTAGCCTGTGTGGCAGCTATTGATCAGTACTTGCTTCTCTCTTTCTCTCCAGGCTGGGCCAACAGCCACACCTCCATTTCTCTCCAGGCCTCCACTGGGGCTGCTATAAGCTCTGCTTTTATGATCAGGCCCTGTTGATAGGCCCAGAGACGCTGACAGAATACAAACTGATCAATCAGAACCAAATCTGGGTGAAGTGTGAGGAACCAATGGCTGCCTAGGAGGCAGAGCTTTTGACACTTACTGGCATAGACACTGACCAATCAGAACCAAATTGGCCAGCAGAGGAGGGAAGTTGAGGGCAAGATCAGATTGGCAGGGGAGGGCAGTAAGGGGTGATTAGGCAGGTAGAGAAAGTTAGAGGTGATCAGTTTGGCAGGGAAGGACAGTTGAGGGTGAGATCAGGCTGGAAGGAGAAGGCCATTTGGGTAAAGATCAAGCCAGCAGGGGAGGGCAGTTGGGGACAACTAGGCCAGCAGGGGAAGGAAGTTGGGGTAATCAGGCAGGCAGAGGCAGTTGGGGGCAAGATTAGGCTGGCAGGGCAGAGCAGCTGGGGGTGAGATCAGGCCAGCAGGGAAGGACAGTTAGAGGTGATAAGACAGGAAGGCAGGTGAGCAGTTAGAAGTCAGTGGTCCTAGTTTGCAAGAGGGTGCAGGATGGGCTGAAGGAAACATCCCTTCTGTGCATAAATTTCATGCACCAGGCCACTAGTAAATTAATATGGACTTTGTGGTAGACACACAGGATGGCTCAGAAATATTTTGCTATATTAAACAACTCATATAATTTTCAGGTCTAGACTGAAGATGAATGCAGTATGATACTGATTCTTTTCATAAACATAAAAATTATACATATGCATATGAGTTCCATTTACTAGTATACTCTGGGCTATTATGACTGTTAAATTAACATTTCTTAAGTGGAGCACAAGGCGACAGATGGTGATTCAGGTTCAAGGTTCAACCACAAGAGAAATGGAAATAGAAATGTATTACTCAGAGGTCCTAGAGGAAGTATATGGCACACTCAGGGGGCCATAGAAGAGTTCAGACAGAGAGAGACCGAACCTGGGCAAATGCCTTTATTGAGGTTTGTGGGTGAAGTGCTTCAGGTTTCCTGGGCTAAGGCTGAATTGGTCAATTCAAACCAAAAGAGCAGGGATCCCTGTGGGGTCTTATCTAAGGTGTACACAGAGAAGATCCTGGAGAGGTTGGGGTGATCCTGCAGGCTGCTAGTGAGGCCATGTACTTGCAAGAGGGGCAAGTGTCATTTTAAAGTCCCTGGAGCCTACTTGGCCAAACAGAATAGATATGGAGACAGAAATATCATGGGGTAGCTTAGCTAAGTTCTTGACATGGCCCTGCAAATATTTAGGTAAGTCCAGATCAGGGAAGGGTCAAGGGTGTCCCTTGGGTTTCTGGTATGATCACTTAGTAGAGTGACAGTTAGTTTGATATGTATTGTTTTTGTGGAGCTTCTCAGAATCTAGGAGAAGTGGAGTAAATGTTTGGATACATGCTACTCAAAGTGGGAGTCTAGGTGGGCTGAAGACATTGATTTTATGAATATCCGGAAATCTCTTGGGAAGAAGAATGAGGAAGAAAAGGGGGCCTGAGACTCAGCCTTGGGACACAGCCCCTTTTAGTGGCTAGATAGGGGAGAACAAGCCTGTTATAAAGGATGCAGAGAAGGCGCTGCCAAGGAGGTAGGTTTTGGTTCATTGTGTCACATAAGCTAAGGGATGGGTATGGCTCCTTGGAAGTCTTCACTGACCTTAGGCACATTTTCGTGAAGCTGGAGGATAAGGATATAGAAGCTTTATTGAGATGGTATAAGGAATGTATGAGTCATGAGACATGGAAACAATGAGTGTGGACAGGAAGTGCAAGGTTGCTGAAGTCGAGGAGGAAGTAATAGCTAGAGGAGAAAGTAGGACAGAAAGAACCTTTTTATTTTTATTTTTAAGGATAAGAGGAACATGTGTAAGTGCCAATGGATAGATTCCAGGAGAGAGAGAGGTTGATGATAAAGGAGAGAAATTGTATTTACATTCTAAGATGAGATAGTCTGTTTGTAGTCTCAATACATGGGATCACTCTTTGTCAAGACTCTGCTATATCAAGTGGGCTTAAGAATGAACATGAGCATTTTGCTAGGAGAGATAGCAGCCATTCAACCCTGAGAAAGCTGCACTCCTGAGTTCGCTCCTCACTTACCCAACTGCAAGGATTTAATCTTCTGAGTCAGTTGTACACAAAAGAGACCTTTTTATTTATCCTTCAGAAAATGAATTACATTTTAAAAATAGATCTTATTTTAGATCCAGAGACTGTAATGCAATCAGTCCACCAGATAGAAATAGCTTATTGCTCTCTTGGTTCATTGGAGTCTTAGCAGTAGGATTTCATGTTTCATAAATGCTTCTATCCTGCATGGATATCTAACATGCTCTCCATCACTCTTTTACTTGATTAAAAATGTTGTGTTCCACAAAGAAACAGCATTTAGGACACAGGGGTCTCTAAGTGGAAGAAAAGCTGTCATTGCGAAATGAAATTTAGAATCTTAGAGATGGCACCAAGCTGGGAAATTTGCATACTATTAGGAAGAAGGACTAGCTATCTGGAATAATAGAAAACCACTGAATGACATAAGTTGTTCTAAAGGGTAACCTAGAAAATGTAATAAACATTTTAAAAATCCAAGACCTTTTATTTTCCACCTATTCCCTACACAGAGATGCTGTCAACCTCAAAGCTAAATATCTTTTAGTAAATCACTTGTTTTTGTTTTTCAATTACATTTGACATACAATATTATGTTAGTTTCAGATGTACATCACAGTGATTAGATATTATAATACTAAGTGATCATCCTGAGAAATCTTCTACTCATATGATACCATATACAATTATTATAATATTATTGACTATATTACTTATTCTGTACTTTACATCCTCATGATTATTCTGTAACCACCAATTTGTACTTCTTAATAGCTTCACTTTTTTTATCTATCTCCCCAATCTTGCTCCCATCTGGCAACTATCAAAATGTGCTTTATATCTGAGTCAGTTTCTGTTCTGCTTATTCATTTATTTTGATTTCTAGATTCAATTGTTGATAAGTATGTATTTATTGACATTTTATTGTTAATATTCTTGTTCTTTATTTTTCTTTCTTCTTCTTAAAGAAGACCCTTTAGCATTTCATATACTACTGGTTTGGTAGTGATAAACTCTGTTAGCTTTTTTTTTTCATCTGGGAAGATCTTTATCTGACTTTTGATTCTAAATGATAGTTTTTCTGGGTAGAGTAATCTTGGTTGTAGGTCCTTGATTTTCCTGACTTCGAATAATTTTTGCCATTCTCTTCTCTCCTGCAAAATTTCTGTTGAGAAATCACCTGATAGTTTTATAGGTAATGCACTAGCTGCTTTTATCTTACTGCTTTTAAAATTTTATCTTTGTCTTTAATATTTGGCATCTTAATTAGGATGTGTTTTGATGTGGACCTCTTTGGGTTCATCTTGTTAGGAACTCTGTAATTCCTAGACTTATAGATCTATTTTTTTCACCAGGGAAGCACATTTTTCAGTCATTACTTTTTCAAATAGGTTTTCAATTTCTTGCTCCCTCTCTTCTCCTTCCAACAACTCTTTGATGCAGATGTTCATATGCCTGAAGATAACCCAAAAGTTCCTTACACTATCTTCATATTTTAGGATTCTTTTTATTGTTCTGATTGGGTACTATTTGCTTCCTCATATTTCAAATTGATGATTTGAATCTCTGTGCCCTCTACTCTATTGGTGATTCCCTGTTAATTATTCTTCATTTCAGTTGGTGTATCTTCTTACTGGTTCTTTTTTATGGTTCATATGTCATTTCTATGCTGTTGACTAAAATCCTTACTAAGTTTCTTGAGCACCCTAATAACCATTATTTTGAACTTTGTATATCTGGAAGTTTTTTTGCTTCCATTTCATTTAGATCTTTTTCATTTAGATTTCTCCTGATCATTCATTTGGAACATCTTTTTTTGTCCCCACATTTTGGCTGTTTCCCTATGTTTGTTTCTATGTATTCAGTAGAGCTCAAAAATTTCCCAGACTTGGTAGAGTGGCTTTGTGTAGTAGGTGTCCTATAGGCCCCAGCGGCACAGACTTCCAGTCACCTGAGCTGTTTGTTTCACATGCACCCCTGTGTAGGCCATGTGTACTTTCCTGTTGTAATTGAGCCTCAATTGCTCGTGGAATCACTGGTATGGATTTCCAGGCCAATCAGCTGTGATGACCAGCTGTGACTACAATGGAGGAGCTGTTGTGCAGGAGATGACACTATAGAGTAAGAGTTGTTTTAGTGGGGCTTTGGTGCTCACTGAGTCCACCTCTTGAGTGTGTCACTAGTGGAGGCTGTAGGTTGTAATCTGATGTGGTCTGAAGTTGCCCACTGGGTGAACTGGCTCTGGAGTTTCTCAGAAAGTGTAAAATCAGCTGCCCTTTGTGTTCTGCCCAAGGCCATCTGGCATGAGCTAGAAAGTGATTTGCAGATAGTTGCTACTTGTGTTGGGTTTGGAGGTGCCCAGGAGAAGCCAAGCTGTGAACCAAGGTGGGCTTCTGCTAGTGCCAGGCCTGGGGCCACTTAGCAAGACTTAATGCAGAGGCCAGATACTGCTTATTTGAGAGATTTTAGGAAAGTCCAAAGCATGAGGCAAGAGAGGCCAGTTGTATGAAAAAGCCACTAGAAATGGCTTGAATGAGCCCTCAATTGATGGGGCAAGGTTTCAGAGAATCACCAATGGAGGGTGAATAGTTGTGAGCTAGGTTGTTTGATACTCAGATATGGCACTTACCTGTTAGCTCTGTGGAAGGGAAGTGCTCAGCAATGGAACAAAGGCCTCTGCCAGCACTTTTGTCTGTCAGAAAGTTTTCCTCCAGTTCTTGCCCTAATGCTCAACAATATAGTTCCTCTCCATTTGTCCCTGTTTTATTTCAAGCTGTTGCCCCAGAAGTGGAGCTCAGAGGGAGTGAATAGGAGTAAGTCTGTGCATGGCCTCTTTACGAGGAACTGCCTTGCTTGGGACTCCAGCAGCCCCATGTCACCTAGCCACAAGCACCGCTAGTTTTTACTGCCTGACATTATCGGAACTTTTATTCCTGGCTCTGGATCCCTAGGATGGGGTGCCTGTTGTGGGGCTGGGATGGGATGCCTGTTGTGTTGCTTCTCAGTGGGGACCTCAGCAGCCAAAATATCCCTCCTGATTCTCAATCACTACACGTGGTTGTGAGACCAGCCTATTCCACATCTCCGTCCCTCCTATCAGTCTTGATCTGCTTCATTAATATCTAGTTGTAGGAATTTCATTTAGCTAGATTTCAGATGGTTATGAATGATGTCTGTTCTGAAGTTTAGTTGTATTTTTTATGTGGTTGTGGGAGGACTTGAGTACTGCGTTTACCTATGTGGCCATCTTGACCAGAAGCCCCTAAATTGTTTCCTTGATGTGATTTAGTCCCCTAAATATTGATCGCTATCATTACTGATACCACTTGGAGCAATTACTGTGCAAAGTGCTTTATATACATTTCCTCATTCTACCTTCATAACAGTCTTGAGAGCTCACAGTGTTTTCCATTCAACTGAGGAGGAAACATGCTCAGAAAGGCAAATTTCTTCCCTAAATGTCACATGTACTGTTTGTAATGCGGTTTGGATATAACCTCAGGCTGGATGACCCTGGAGTCCTAATGTTTAACCTCCTTATTTCTCTATATAAAAGTAAAGCAATTTTAGTTTTTCTCTCAGAGAGCTTCAAATCTTATTGGAAGTATATGATATGCACAGCTAACTTTTACATAGGCAGGAGATTAGGAGAGTGAAAAATTACTTCTGGGAATGAGGGAACATGCTATCAAGGCTGGTTCATTATCACTCCTATCAGCTAAAGGACTTGTGGAATTGTGATTGACTGAAGTGAGAGTGAAGGCTAGGCAAGGTGGAAGAATAGTAAGGTCAAAAGTAAAGTCAGGACAGAAGCAATGTCTGGCATTCCTATTTAACTGGTGTGTGTGTGTGTGTGTGTGTGTGTGTGTGTGCGCGCGCGTGCACAAACACTGAAAAACCTTCCTGTAATGATCTACTAGTAAATGACAGGATGTGTATATTCTTTCCATACATTCTGGAAAAATTGTACTGGGTAAACCCATTTGGCTTCTAACACCCAAGGGAAAAATATTGAACTCAGATGATATTGCTACGAAATAATTGTATTAAAAAAAGTTTTGACCTTTCTCCTTTCCTCACACAACCAGTGACAAAGTCCTGCTCTTGCTAGCACAGAGACTCTCAACCGTGGCATATAACTAAAATCACTTAGGAAGATGTTGAATTTCAAATTTCCAATTAAGTAAAAACCTTGGGGGGAAGGAAACAAGCATCAGTATTTTTAAAGGTTCTAGATACTTCCAACATGTAGTTGAGGCTGAGTAATACTATGTCAGCAGGTCCCTCACTTACTAAATGAACTTACTAATTAGTTAAGGCAACAGGCAGGGCTGAATGTAACAAAAAAGGGAAGATCAGAAACAATTGCTCATTTGGGAAAAGACAAGGAGATACATTTGTTGTAAAATATATTGAAATTAGCAAATGCAAGCGGAGATTGGATTCTCCTCGAGGGTGGGTTGTCCTTGCCATTGTGGTCTCATCTGAGGGTACTGTTCCCCAGAACACAGCAGCTACAGAAGAAGCACTGGAATTTGAAAGGCCAGCAGGAAGGATTGCTGAGATTCAGATGCTTTAAGTGTTATATATATACAATAATGTAAATCATTTAGGCAGAAAAAAGAAAAAGGAAAGAGCTGGTGAGTTAGTACTGGAAAATGTCAATATGAAGGGGGAAAAAGGAGAAATAACTAGGAAAGAAGTTTTACAGATGACAATGAACAAAATAATGCAAAGACAAGAAAATGGAAAGTCTAGAGAGTTAATTGTATAAAATATGGCAGAAAGGTGTTTATTTTAAAGAAGAAAACCTGAAAATCTTAGTGCATATAAGATAGAAAAGTATTATTTTTCAAATCATACAAAGTATATTGTTGATTGTAGAAAAAATTAAAAATTACAAACATCAAAACAAATAAAAATCACTACAATTCCACTATTCGAAGATAAGCATTTATTTTTCCAAATATATATCTGCATTTTTATAAGCAAAAATGAGACATTATTTACATAGTAATATGAAATTATTTTTATAAAAAATATGCCATGAACATTTTTATGTCAATTAATATATACACATAATAATTTTAGATGGCTGCAAGGTATTATTCTACTATAATTTATGTAGTTACTCCTTATTAGTGGCTTCTAATTTTTAACATTTTCAACATTTTGATTTATATGTGCATGTATTTGTATCTGATTATTTTCTTTCATTAAAATTCTAGGCACAAAATTACAGAATTCAAGGATATGTACGTGGTATAATCTTTGCTCTTGAGAAGCTTGTAGCAATCATTACTTTTACTATTAAAATATATAATTAATTTCTTCTGTATATTTACCAGTATGTCAGGTAAGAGGTGGTGGGAGTCAAATGTTTTTTTCTTTGATTCCCAATTAAGCTAAGTTTTATTTTTCTTCATATATATATATGCCATTTGTATTTCCTCTTCTGTATAATTCATTCATTTCTCTTTTCAGTCTTTACATGTATGGAGCAGGGCAATGCTTGTTGTTTTTTCAATTTCAGTCCACTTTCCCTGCTTTTCAGGGTTGAATTTATGTCAGCCTTTATTTACTATTTCTTTGGACAGTTAAAAGGGACCTTGGGATGGAGAAATGTCTCAGGATAAGTTCTCTGCAGGTGCCAAGAGAATGCTGTGAAGGAGACTTTCAATGGCTTAGCCTCTGCAAATGGAGTAGGAAGAAGCAGGGTTATGAAGAGGAAAAGGCAAACTGGTGATGCTGGTCCAACAAAATCTTGACAGCCTTTTAACAGACCTGTCTCCTGGGCCAGAAAGTCCTCACCTCTCTCAGTTATTGTCTCCAGACATAGCCAAGAAAAATATAAGATGCCCAATTAAATTTGAATTGCAGCCAAACATGAATAAGTTTATATGAATATGTCTCCAATATTACAAGAGACATACCCATATTTTGAAAAGCTATCTGGCCCTGGCCAGTTTTCTTAATGGTTAGAACATTGGCCCATGGACCAAAGTGCAGGTACATACCTCAGTTGTAGGCACCATCCCAATTGGCACATTGAAAGGCAACCACAATTGATGTGTCTCTCTCACATTGATGTTTCTCTTTCTCTTTCCTTTTCCTCCCTCCCCTCCCTTTCACTCTCTCTCAAAAAAAAAAAATCAATGGAAAAATATCCTGTGGGTGAGGATTAAAAACAACAACAACAACACACACACACAAAACAAACAAACAAAAAACAAACAAACAAAAAACACCAATCTGTTGTTTATCTGCAAGTCAGATTTAATTGGGCCTTTTTTATTTTATCTGGGTCCCTGGGAAGGTCTGATCTTGGAGGGGAGGAACTCAACATCCAAGCAGCTTTGAAGGAGCTGATAGCTGGAAGTGGCCTGTGGATCACATGGCACCTCGTATCTGAAGTAAACACTCCTTGGTGAGTGATCTAGATGGTACATGTCCATGTCTAAGGGCATTAAACACAGGACTCCAGTCCTAAGCTCATACTGGAAGCCCTAAGAGAACTTCAATTGTCTATAAGAGAAAACAAGGTTGACAAAAGTCTAGAAATTCATATATGATGGGACTGAGGGAGCAGTGAGTACATACCATTTTTTAAAAGTGGGTTGGGAAAGCATTTTTAGGAGGAATAATGAGAACATTAACACTTGGAAAATAAAGTCAAGGCAGAAGGAGGGTATGGAAGAGGGTGGGGTAAAATGATAACTCTTAAAGGAAACTCTAAAAGGAACTCACCAGCTTCCCTAATAGAGAACTTTCCTTCTTCCGATAAACACAGGGGAATGGAAATAAAACCCAGAGAGCAGAGAGGAGGGAACATTGTGTGTATGGGATGTGTGTGACCTCTATCACTTTAGTAAAGGAAGAATCAAGGTTGACTTTTGAGAGTGAGGGTTTGGGCTTGGAATAAAGGACCTCTGAGGGGGAGCTTAATGTCTCATCTTCCTCCTATGCCACTGAGCATGGCTAACACATAAAACATGCTTTCCATATTTAAGGAGCTTATAATCTAGTTGGAGAGAAAAATAATACATGGAAGGATAAATAACCATCCAGGAAACTAAAATTTAATGCCTTTTTGTGGTCCAGACAAAACCTATTTCAGTTCAAGTTAGTGACTGCTGTGAAACAGTGGAGCTGAGAAGGACTGATCAAAGAGGGAAGGTTTTAGTTGGATCTTGAGTTCCTAGGAGTCAGTTAATGAAGAAAAGTGGGACATATGTTGCAGGCAGGAGCCCTGGATTTTGCCAATCAGCCATTTGACAGTGTTTTAGGTCTTATCTATCTCAGAATGAGCGCTGACAGTTACACGTAGCAAAGTCCAGTCGACTTCACATGATAAGCCTGAGAGGGCCCAGTCAGCTTGGCATTCTTGCTTGAATTTTTATAGCTGTCTAATGACTCTTGAATGAGGCTAAATAGGCTTGGTTTCTATTCCTTTATTCTCATAAGAATGAATGAAATTTCAACTGTTCCAGAAAGAAAAGGACAATGGGAGCCTCACACTGCATGTGGGCTGTTGGCTAAGCAGGCTCATTTCCCGCAACAATGAAATGATGGGAGAAGAAGCCTTAGAGGCCCCTGGCTGTCTGGAGACTCCATGTTAAGGGCTCGATTTGGCATTCATGAACACTGAGTGAGAACAAAGATAATTTAACTTAATGAGCTGAGGAAGCTTTGCAAAACTTTCTGGGTACTTCTTAGCCTATGCATTACCTTAACTGCCTGATAAAAGTAGAAGAGATTTGGTGATTCTCTCTCTCTCTCATTACTTATCTCATTACTTATTCTATCTTTGTTCTTTGTTTCTATTTAAGGGCCTTAGGAGAGATCTTGCCCTAATACTGCCAGACTAATCTTCCTTAATTACAGCCTCTATGGCATTGTTTTCCTACTTAGAAACCTTCAATGGCTCCCTATTTCCCACTGAGAAGTCTTCTTGATTTACAAAATTGCCATAATATCTCTGCTTTTTCTTTGCACTCTAACTGTACTCCTTTTTAAGTTTGTAAAAAGCACCTAGTTTCTTGACAGACTTGCCCTAATTTAGGCGCTATTTTAGCAATGAGTACCTGTAGGTTCTGTACCCTTGGCTGTCATTATGTCATATCTCACAAGGGACAACCTAGTAAGTTGGTCCGGGTTTGCCTCATTGATATAGCGGAAGTTGTACTTCGTGATCTTGAAAATGCCCTCCTGCTGTTTTCTAAAACTTTGATGAACCACGCTCTGCCTATCAGCCGGAATGTTCCCCATCAATGGGGTTTTGGTTATGGATATTTCATGAAGCCTCTGGTGCCAGGAGAGATTTGATCAGCCTTTGCAAAATCTAAACAGCTTGTGTTTTGTCAACATCAATTCCCAGTTTAGATTAGAATCATTAGTGCAGATCAAGTGCTGTTTTAGCTGAGCAGTGCTAATTAAAGCAGCAAACAGGGACCTGCCTAATTCCTCCCATGTTTTGCATGGATAATGCAAATGGACTTTGGAAATAGAAGATGATTTGGGCTCAGTTGTATATCCTCTGCCCCACTCAGAAATGAAGTTAAATTGCTAAAAGGACATAAAAGTCAGGGAAACACATCAGTAGTTCCAGAAATGAGGAAAGTGTTCCAGCAACATGTTACAAGGTTTCAAGTATTTCTAAGACAGTACAAAGGATGTGACAAAGGACATAAAGTCACAGGTCCCCTTGTTTAGGATATGTGACTGTTGGCAATAAGTGGAAAGTGTCTACCAGATCTCCAGAAAAATAAAGCCCAGATTTTCTGTCTGCTGCAAATACTCCCATCCTGGCCTGCTTCAGCCCACTAGAGCGGTGCTGGGATGAGATGCACAGATTTGAGTCTTGCGAGCCTGCCAAGTCAGCTCCATCTCACTACTGAGCATTGTGCCAACTGGTGTTCGTGGTGGTTTGCAATAAGTCTCTAAAGTGGATATTGGTGGGGGTGTGTGTGGCAGGGACACGAGGCCATGAAGGGATGGGTGCCAGCTTCCTGGATCCCACTTACTGCCGGGATCCACAGCTTCTGGGAGCATCTGTGCAGGGATTGCGGGGAGGCACAGGAGCAGGGCAGCCAGAGGAAGAGGGGAGCCAACCTGTGTTCTCTGTCTCTTAGCGGTTCTCTCTTTTTAAGACAGACACAGTGGCCTTCATAAAGCAGGAGAGTGGAGAGGTTAGGTTAAAAACAATAGATTTAGAACAATGTCCTAGTATAAAGAGGTCACAAAATAGATGTAATGCAATGATGGAGATAACAATGTATATGTGTTAAACTTCTGAATACAAGGCAGAATTCTCAGATTGTGTGACAAGACAAATTTCAATTATATGCTCTTTATAGGGTAGATACCCAAAGCAAAATAACAAAGAAAAGGTAAACATATTGGGATGAGAAATAGTATCTAAGAAAAAGGAAACAAAAAAAGCCCAGAGCTTATTATTAATATCACATCCAAAGGAATAAAATATTTATTTAGTGTTCATAAAAATTTCAAAACTAGAAAAATGAAGAGTCAGGCAACTTTATGTACCAAAAATATGTAATATTTTTGTCACTGTTTGGAAGATGAACAGTTGATACAATCTTGGTGGTGTAATATAACAAATGCAACTTTCAGAATTTGATCAGACACAAAAGTATGATGCAGAGGAGTGAGATAGTTTAACTATTTTCATTTGATTTAATAATTAATGCATAGGAATTTTGTACTCCAAAATAAATATTGATTTTTTAAGTAACCAGTAAAACATTGTACATTAACTGAATAGATATTCATTACATACTAGAGGACCAGTGAACTAAAATTCATGCACTCGGGCAGTGGGTCACTCAGCCTGGCAGTCCTGGAGCCCTCAGGGGATGTCTGACTGATAGCTTAGGTCCACTCCCCAGCCACAGTCTGATTTCCCACTGTGGGAGGCGACTGGGTGGGCAGATAAGGGGACGGAGGCAGGCAGCCCTGCACAGGACCCTCCTTCTCTCCCCCCTCTCTCCTCCCCCCTCTTGATTGCTGTCCTTTTCGTCTGCCCACTGGCACATGCCTTGGCTGGCCTGGCACCACCTGCTCTCCAGTCCCACCTCCTGCCAGCCTGTCATTCAACTGTTTAGTTAATTTGCATATTATGTTTTTTATTATACAGGATCTGCCTGCTGCCAGGTTTTGCTGGGAAGGGGATGGGATGTGAGCAAGCTGGTCACAGATCTGCCACTTGGTGCCCAGTGTCTGGCGCTATTCTAGAAGCAGGGGATGTAGCAGGGAACAAAACAGACCAGATCCTGCTGCCCAGCACTTAGAGTCCAGGGGGAAGATAGAGAGAGTAATGCAGACATGCAGAGTATATCCCAGTGGGAGGACAGAGAGGTTAATGCAGAATATATCTGATGGCACTAAGTGGAAGTGGCCTGGAGGAAATTAGGCAGGAGGGATGCGGGCCTGGAAGGAGGAGCTCCAGGCAGAGAGTGCACCACAGATGGAGCTCCTTATCCTGTCAGGATTTTCCCATGACTTCTCAGATTTCTTGAAGTGAATATTTATTATCAGTCTTTCCTATTCTATATAATAAAAGTGTGGTATGCAAATTGTCCCCTCAACCAGGAGTTCTTCCAGGAGTTCAACCAGGGAGTGGGGCCAACTGGAGGAAAGAAAGGATGCACTGGCCAGCAACCAGCAGTTGCTAGGGACCCTATCAGTGCATGAATTTCATGCAAGGGGCCTCTAGTTTTCTAATATATTTAAGAACATTTTTGTCTTTGTATTGTTTTGAACTTATCCTTTATAATATTTTAATTAAAAAAAACTGTATAGCTCTAGCCAGTTTTGCTCAGTGGATAGAACATCAGCTTGCAGACTGAAGGGTCCCAGGTTCAATTCTGGTCAAGGGCACATGCCTGGGTTGTGGGCTTGATCCCCAGTAGGGGATGTGCAAGAGGCAGTCAATGATTGATTAATAATTATCTGTCATCATTGATGTTCCTATCTCTCTACCCCTCTCCCTTCCTCTCTAAAATCAATAAAAATATATTTAAAAAAACAACTTTATAATAGTTTATAATTGTAATTTTATATATCTTTTGGACCAACACTAATTCCAAAAGAGCATTTCAAACTTTTCTATGTGGTTAAATTTGGGCGTAGGAGGCATCATTTGATAATGTTTTTATTTATTTTGGCTTTAGGCCAAAGAATGTAGGCTGAACTATTTCTAATTTTAAATCTACGTAGAGAAATTGATAGTGGCTATGGTGTGGTATGTCCAGCTCAGCATTTCCACATTGCCCTAGTCTGTTGATGCTGGTTCACATATTCTTCCCAGTGGTAACTTGCTCAGCTGTGAAACCTGCAGCCCCACTGATAGTCTTACTCTGCTCGTGAAAACCTGTGCATCTTCCCATTGCTGAATGACACTGCGCACTGAGCAAGGTTTTCAGAACCACAGGCAACTAGCTCCTTCCCATTTACCAGCCATGCCTCACTTCTCTTAACGGTTCATGTTCAGCCCCAATGAACTGCTTTCATTTGCTTGAAAGTGCCTTTTCCTCTATTTTGGGGTCTATTATTCCTGTTATGAAACACTCTAGTAACCCAGTGCATGGATTCCTGCACATTGAAAGGAAATTAATTAGAAGGTGCCCAGCAGGGTGGGACTGGATGAGACAGGCTAGACACACCCTGGAGCCAACCTTTCATGGTCCCTCCCCAGGGTCTGTGGGGTGAGAAGGGTCCCTCCAGCGGGTGGAGTCCCTGGGCCTGGCCTGTGGAAATCTGGCTGAAACTGGCTCTCCAACTCTGCAAAGTTGCTGTCCTACAGGGTGTGGAACACAAATCCAAGTGTGCACTAAACCAGATTCGAAGCTGACAGTATCCCAGCAACAACATAACCCATGGCCAAAGGTAGAATCACGTGGACCCACAAGGAATTGGGCTCCCTCGTGTGTGTGTGTGTGTGTGTGTGTGTGTGTGTGTACAGAGAGCTTTATTATAAAGACTTGGTTCATGAGAGTATAGAAGCTACAGACCCAGGAGAGCTGGCCTAGAGCTCCAGGCCCAGACCCTCCAGCCAGGTCAAGACACAGAAGCCAAAGGCTGGAGTGAGACAGCCACGTGGTATCCTCAGCCCACAGGAGGGTGTCACTGGATCCAGCACATCAGTGGGTCCCAAAGAAAGAGTGGGTTAACCAAGTAAAAATGGAAAACTGATGACATTCAGCAGAAAAGACACCAACTTATCCTTAGGTGATATACTCTTTTACATATTGCTTTAGATTTTCCTGAAATTTAAGTAATCAATATTGAATTCATGCCAAAACCGGTTTGGCTCAGTGGATAGAGCCTTGGTCTGCGGACTGAAAGGTCCCAGGTTCAATTCTGGTCAAGGGCATGTACCTTGGTTGCGGGCACCTCCCCAGTAGGGGATGTGCAAGAGGCAGCTGATCAATGTCTTTCTCATCGATGTTTCTAACTTTCTATCCCTCTCCCTTCCTCTCTGTAAAAAAATCAGTAAAATATATTAAAAATATATATATTGAATTCATAATTTATAATTGATTTTATAAATAGTTGTGGCAAATTGTATCTGATTAAATTTTTATTGAAGAATATTATACATACAGAAAAGTGCAAAGACTATTGCACAGTTTTTGGTGTATATTGTGGCTTCATGAGCCTAGGTAAGTGGTCATACAGGGCATTGTTACCTCCAGAGGACCTTGGACTCCCCCTCCCAGTTACTTGCCTCCTCCCTCTGCCCCTCAGAGTTTAGTTTGGCCTATTTTTAAACTTTATACATATGTGACCATCCAGTATATATTTTTATTTTTATTAGTTTCTTTTGCTCAACATTTTTTGTGAGATTCATCTGTTTTTCCATGTAGAAACAGATAATTTATTTTCACTGTTGCATGATTTTCCAAGGAATGAAAACTTTAAGATTTACTTATCTATTTTAATATTGATGGACTTTGATGGGTTAGTGTTATGTCTATTTTTTTACTATTAAAATAATGACACATTCTTGTACATGTATTTTGATGCACAAGTCTTTGGTGCATGTTGGGTACATAAATAAGAGTAGAACTGTTGAATCATAAAACACATATGTATTCAACTTTATTACTTAATATCAAATGATATTCTAAAGTGGTTGTTCTAACTCATATTTCCTTCAGCTGTATACAAAAGTTTGTTATTTCATTTTATTGTTAAAACTCGGTAATATTACTATTTATGGTGGGTGTGATTCTGTGTCTTATTGTAGTTTTAATTTAATTTTCACTTATCTGATGAAATAGGCATTGAGCCTCTTTATTTATGTTTATTGGCCATTTGAACATCCTTTGTCAAATTTCTTTCAAGTTTCTTGCACAGCTTTCTTTTAGGTTTTCTGTCTTATTTTTAATTGACTTGCAAGAGTTCTTTATATGTTCTGGTATAATTTTTGTTGAATTTCTGCAAATATCTCTTCTACTCAATTACTTGCATCTTCACTCTTTCTTGCTGTCTTTTTTTAATATCAGTTCAATCAATTTATAGTTTATTTCTTTTATGATTAGCTTTTATTTCCTCCCAAATCTATGATCATGACAATATTCTTCTATGTGATTTCTAGAAACTATATTGTTTCATTTTTCAAATGTAGAACTTTAGTTGACGTGGAGGTGATGTTTTGTATGGTGTGATGTGGGGGGTCATGTTTTATTTTTTCCTTTATGACTATCATATTTCTAAATAGCAGGGTATATCATGCTCATGCAAGATAAGAATCAATGTTGTAAACATAACAATGATATCTAAATTGATTTATACATTTAGTATATTCTCAATCAAAAGACCAACAGATTTCTTTGTGAAACTTAACAACCTAATAGCTAAAGTTATCTGGAAGCAGAAAGGACCAAGAATATTCAAGACATGTTTAAGAAAAAACAAATATAGGGAGATGCATTCCACTAGCTATTAAGATTTTTTATAAAGGTAAAATAATTAGGACCACACAGTGTAGACGCAGGCAGACAAATCAACTAGAGAAATAAAAAGAAAATTTAGAAATAGACACAATACTTGGTAATTCAATGCATGATTGAGTGACATTGCAGAGCAACAGGGAAAGAACAGTCTTTAAAAGTACTTTAATTTTAAGTGCAATAATTGATATTAGAAAGGTAATACTTTCTACTTAGATATTTTAAAAATATATTTTATTGATTTTTTTTACAGAGGAAGGGAGAGGGATAAGAGTTAAAAACATAGATGAGAGAGAAACATTGATCAGCTGCCTTCTGCACACCCCCTACTGGGAATGTGCCTGCAACCACAGCACATGCCCTTGACCAGAATCGAACCTGGGACACTTCAGTCCACAGGCTGATGCTCTATCCACTGAGCCAAACCAGTTAGGACTCTATTTAGATATTTTAGATATGTGTCCTCTTAAAGTATGCTATCCTTTGCAACTTTAAAAGTTAATAGAAAAGTCTTGAGAGATTTAAAGTTTAAACAGCTGTAGTAGATTAAAGCCTGTTGTTTTAAACATCTCCCATATGGTTGCAGTTCTATCATCTCTAGAGAAGCTTACCTTCACTGCAAAATGTCAGTTCAGACAATCAAGGCCTTGAAAACTTACTTTGAGGCTAATACTGTTCAAATTCTGTGGGGCTACTGAACATATAGAGTTTACCCTTCCAGTAATTCCAGAATTTACATGCGATGATCAACACACATGGAAAGAGAAGAAAGAAAATGGGTGCTGACAATGACCAAGTAGATGTGTTGTTTGGGGCACAGGCTGGTGAAGAAAGAACCATCAGATTGGATCATTGCGTTGGCAAAGCCCTTCCAGAGAAGGACTTTTGTGCTGAGCCTTGAAAGCTGGGCAGGATTCAGAGATGTGAATGGGAGAGGGCGGAGCTAGAGCAGGCAGACATGGTAAGGTAAAGAGATGGGGAAGAGAGCACTGTGATTGTGTACACATGTGTGCTGGGACCGTGTGTGTGTGTGTGTGTGTGTGTGTGTGTGTGTGTGTGTGTGTGTGAGAGAGAGAGAGAGAGAGAGAGAGAGAGAGAGAGAGAGAGAGAGAG
>JAAGEH010000039.1:8590071-8653070 GCA_011751065.1 Lasiurus cinereus | reverse complement strand
GAGAGAGAGAGAGAGAGAGAGAGAGAGAGAGAGAGAGAGAGAGAGAGAGAGAACAGAAGAGCTGGATATAACACTTGCATTGGTGAAAAAAATAGAATTTGGGTGGGTTTTCTTTCTATTTAATAAATCTTTATTGTTCAGACTATTACAATTGTTCCTCTTTTTACCCCCCATAGCTCTTTTCCACCAGCTCCTACCCCACTCTCTGCCCTTACTCCCTCCCCACATTGTTCTCATCCATAGGTGTATGATTTTTTTTCTAGTCTCTACCCCAGCCCCATCACTCCTTTCCTCCTGAGCATTGTCAGTCCACTCCCTCTCTATGCCCCTGATTCTATTATATTCACCAGTTTATTCTGTTCATCAGATTTTCAATTCACTTGATTTCTAGATTCACTTGTTATAAATATGTATTTGTTGTTCATAATTTTTATCTCTACCTTTTTCTTCTTCCTCTTCTTAAAGGGTACCTTTCAGCATTTCATATAAGACTGGTTTGGAGTTGATGAACTCCTTTAGCTTTTTCTTATCTGGGAAGTTCTTCATCTGACCTTCAATTCTGAATGATAGCTTTGCTGGGTAGAGTAAACTTGGTTGCAGGGTCTTGCTATTCATCACTTTCAATATTTCTTGCCACTCCCATCTGACCTGCATAGTTTCTGTTGAGAAATCAGCTGACAATCACATGGGTGCTCCCTTGTAGGTAATTAACTGTTTTCCTCTTGCTTCTTTTAATATTTTATCTTTGTCTTTTGCTCTTGGCATTTAAATGATGATGTGTCTTGGTGTGATCCTCTTTGGATTCCTTTTGTTTGGGGTTCTGTGCACTTCCTGTACTTGTAAGCCTATTTTTTTCACCAGGTGGGGGAAGTTTTTGGTCATTATTTCTTCAAATAGGTTTTCAGTATCTTGCTTTCTCTTTTCTTCTGGAACCCCCCCATAATTCTGATGTTGGTACACTTGAAGTTGTCCCAGAGAGGCTCCTTATACTATCTTCCAATTTTTGGATTCTTTTTTCTTTTTGCTTTTCCAGTTGAGTGTTTTCTGCTTCTTTGTATTTCAAATCTGGAACTTGATTCTTGTGGTCCTCTAGTTTGCTGTTAGGTCAGTGTATGTTTAATTTCTAGTTGGTCCTTTTTCATCTCCTCTTGGGTCTTGCTAAATTTATCTATCTTTTATAGGAAATTCTTGAAAAACCTTATAACCATGGTTTTGAACTCTATATCCAGTCATCTCTTTTACTCCATTTCTTTTGTTTGTGATCTGTTTTTTTGTTTTGTTTTTTGTCTCCACATTTTCACTGCTTCCCTGAATTGGTAGAGTAGCTTTGTGTTCTAGGTGTCCTATATGGCCCAATAGCTATGCCTCCCCTATACCTGAGGTGGACTCTCTTGGTGCACCCCTTTGTGGACTGTGTGTATAGCCTTGTTGTGATTAAGTCTTGATTGTTGTTGGTATCACTGGGGGAAGTGACCTCTAAGCCAATTGATTGTGAGGATCAGCAGTGTCTAAGCCAGGAGGACTTCTTTGCTGGAGTCAGCCTATGATACAAGACTTGCAAGATTGCAAAAGCCTCTGTGCTCGGCTTGGATGGGGTAGAGTCTCAGGGCTGAGCAGCCAGCCTTGGCTTCCCATCATCCCTGCCCTACATGGTCCCTGTGTCTCCATATCCCTTGATAATTGCTGCAGCCCTCTCTGTGTGCACTCACACTTGTGCACCTCCAGACCTCTGCCTTTCGTGGCTCTCCTAAGTTTCTGTGCATTCCTCCCTTTTTTTTGAGAGTCCAGACCCTGCCCCCCTGTATGAGTCTCGCCCAGAACTGGGGTTCAGTGTAGTCAGGAATTTCTGTCTCCCTTCTGCTAGAGGAAGCCAGCAGGCACTCCGCTGCCCGTCCTCTCCACAGGTGTGTCTATGTACCTCAGTTTTTTGCAGCTCTTCTGAGTCTCTGTGAATCCCTCTCTTCCCTTTTAGTTGTAGAATTTCCACTCAGCCAGCTTTCCTGTGGTTCTGGATGATGTCTGTTTTATCTTTTATCTGTAGTTTTGAAATTGTTGTGCGAGGCAGCAGTTTAGGTGTTCACCTAATGCGCCATCTTGGTTTCCCTCTCTTGGGTGGGTTTATGGGTTGGAGCTACATTGTAGGGGGACTTAAAAAGTAGAAAATAAATTCAAATTTATAGAAAAGGCAGGAGACAGCTGAGATTTGTTTGTCCTATTTGTCACTTCATTTCTAGTATATAGCAGAGTACATGACATATAATTTCTATTCACTGGATATTTGTTGAATAAATAAATGGAAAAATAGTAGGATTCAAGGAATAGCCAGTCCATGCCCTGGTTTAGGACATAACATTCGTAGTAGAGCTATCATCTCTTACCTAAAACACTTCTGAACACTGGTGGTTGCTGACACTCTTAAGGATAATTAAAATAATATGATCAAATAATTATAAACTTCATGCTGAAAAATGTTTCATTGAGCAAATTCTAGTCATTAACTTCCATTTTAAAAGGCTCCAAAGTAAAAGTTCCCTATATGAGTCCATTCTCCTGCTCTAGCTGTATTTGATAAGACTATGGAGATTTTCAACCCAGGGACATGGTATGGAAATTACCTTTTTTATTAAGTGAAGAGAATGAGGAATGCATCATATTTTCAGTTACAAGAACTTAGACTTTTGCCTCTCTACACAAATTCAAGGTTAACTTAATAAGTGTTTGTGGCAGGCTAGGGCTCCATCTGTTCATTCTCCTCATAGGGAGAAGGACAAAGTAAACACCTCACCCTGCAGGTGTCACCTAGATCACACTCTACTAATCACCTCTCCCCTCTAGCTGCCACCTGCCTTGGCTCTGGCTCAAAGACGCGAGTGGGGACCATTAGGGAAAGGTGAAGCCCTCATTAGTACCTCTGTGAGCTTCAACCCCTGCTCCTTCACTCCTTCTTGCCTGAGATTTCTTCATTAGGGCATGAATGAGATATTTCAAGTTCAGTGACAGGGCCAAATGAGCCTGTTCTCTTGTCCTGTGCCCACAGGCATCAATGAGGCCCCACAACTACTCATGGACTTTCCAAGCTAAGGGACCTGAGAGATTATGGTCCAACCCCAGCAGTTTACAGAGAAGACTGAGTCCTATGGAATGAATTGCCAAGGAAACACACCTTGTTACTGGGAGTATAGGCAAGATTATTAGGCCCTCTGTACCCAGCTACTATTCTGGCACCTGCTCATCCAGCCTATTCCTGTGTTATTGATAAGTCAGCTTTGTAGCTATGGTTTTTAGATTAGTTTCAAATCAAAGCCACATATTTGTTATAAAGTAATTTCACAAGGCTGATTACCATTGCATTACACATATTGCAATCTCTCCCTCAGCCTCTCAAAGTGAATCAAAGCTGAGAAGACGTGTGACTTGAGGGGCTCTTGGTTGAACATGACTCTTCGCCAAGACATGTGGCCCCCAGACAAAGTTTATGCTGAGAGCTGATTTTGAAACATGAAAAATGTTTCTTTCCTCCGAATTCATTGCCAATTTAGAGAAGTTTACAGAAAGAGTTCTTAAGCTGACAGACTATCAAAGCAATGAGCTGAGCTTTGCAGAGCATCTGGGAAATCCAAACCATGAAATGCAAATGAATATTGCTCATCGCCTTGAATAGTGTGAAAAAGTTTATCTCCCTCTGGCAAATATGGAAAGGACATGGGGTCCAACTATTCCTTTTTTTTCTCTGGAACACCAGAGAGGGCAGGTGACTCTCAGTGGTTGGGTGGGACTGACATATTTTCTAAGACTCCTAGTCTGGGATTTTTTTCATTGTGTTTGTGTTAAAAGAAAAAGCTTACTTAAAAGTGACATTGAGTTATTTGGGCTTTATCATCTATTGTAATAAAATAAGATCCCTAAAACCTTGCAGACTACTTTTTAAAGATAAACTCTAAAATTTTTCCTAAACAGAGTGTGGCTTTGATAATGAATGCTAAATTCTCCAAACTACAAGAACAGAACAAAACAAACAAAGAAAAACAAAGAGATACAGTTAAGTGGGATTTCTGGGGAACAAAAGCCTGTTACTTGACACTACTGTTTATCTCTCTGTCTTAAGGAACATGTTATCCCAGCACAGAAGGCTGTCACCAGAAGTGAGTGACCCCAATTCTTAAAGAGCAGATGGCATTGCCAGAGGTGACTTCATTTATTTCCTCTCACCTGAGGAGCTCTAGATGCCACTATACAGATAAATGTGTTTTCTCTGTTTTAAAACTCTTCGGAGGGGATTATATGTTATGGAACACACAGAATTTTGGAATCCCTGGTGTGTCCCCCTCATTGTTAAAACAAAAGCAAATGCTATAAGCTTCAGGGTCTTCTCTCTTTTCCTCCATCTTAGGAAATGGCATCACTATTTCCAGTTTTGAATACAAAACCATAGAATTCATCCTTGATTCCTCCCTCTTTCCTAACATCTTTACTTCCCTAAGGCTCACCTTGCTGCTTCTATTTCTAAAATTCATCTCCACCATGCCCATTCTTCTCCTCCATCCATTCCAGTCCATGCCATCCACCCACCTCTCACTGAACATCTCCCCTCTCTTTCTGTTCTCAGTGTCTTTGCTCCTGCCCCACTAAAACCCATCCACACAGCAGTCAGAGGGATCTTTTTGTTGTTTGTTTAATTCAGTGGTTAATTTTTTGTTTTGTTTTGTCTTTAGAGCAGTGTTAGGCTCACAGAAAAATTGATTGGAAGATACTGAGTTCCCATGTACCCCTGGGTCATCTCCTCAAAGCACCCGCATTACCAGCATCCCACATCAGAGTGGTACACTTGTTATAATCTATAAACTTGCATGAACACATTATCGTCACCCCAAAGTCCATATCTTACATTATGATTCTCTCTTGAGGTTATACATTTCATGGATTTGGATAGCAGGACTTTTTAAAAATGTAACTTAGGTCCTGTTTAAGGTCTGCTAGGAAACTCCCACTGGCTTCGTGTGGCACCAGGAATAAGCATGCACCTATCTCAAGGTTTGTGAGACCGACACTGGTGGGAAGTTAATCCAACTGGGAAAATTAGTGAGGGATTTTCTAAAGAAGTGACAACTAAAATCTAAATGATGAATAAAAGTTTACTAGGAGAAGAGGGGTGGCTGAAGTATTCTAGGCAAAGGAAATGGCATGTACAAAGGTCCTGTGGCAGAAGGCAGCATTAAATGTTCTGGAACTATAGTGCAGAGAGCATAGAGACCTATCCAAAGAATGCAGGATGACTTTCCTAAAAAGGAGAGAGGTGGGGCTGAGATGTCCTGAATAAAAGAAATTGTTGGGCCAAGCCATCATAACCTGCACAAAACTATTCTCACCCAGTTGGAGGTCCTTAGACTTGGCTCCCCCTTAAGCAGCATGTAAAAGCTTAAGCATGGAGAAGTAGCAATTAAAATCCATTACTTTTTTAAAAGAATTATTCCCATATAACTTTGTTGGGAGAGTTTGGAATTAAGAAGAGTTCTACATCAGTTGTCCATTGGCAGTGAGGCCTGGACATGAGGATTCCAACAGAGCATCCACTGTTGTCTTGCCCTTGCTGGCCAAGGGCTGTGTGTGTCCTGGCAGATGCCCTGCTCCCAATCAACCAAATGAAGATGTAGTGAGTGAACAAAGGCATTTGCTGGAAAAAGAAAACCAAAGGATTGGGGACATGAGCAAGAGCCAGAGGCACTGCCTTCCAGCT
This sequence comes from Lasiurus cinereus, assembly GCA_011751065.1. Lineage (NCBI taxonomy): Eukaryota > Metazoa > Chordata > Mammalia > Chiroptera > Vespertilionidae > Lasiurus > Lasiurus cinereus. The sequence goes on along the minus strand of JAAGEH010000039.1, from coordinate 8,647,336 downwards.
GCTCTGAGAATGAATCAGAGGTTGTTTTCTCAGCAAAAATAACACAATCACCAGAGGCTGTGAGTTCTAAAACAAAGTTTAGAAAGAGTAAATGGAGGTGATTTAAAATAGATGAAATTACCAATTCTTCCCCTGTTCTCCATGACTCACACTGGATCAATAATCCAAATGACTCTCTTCTCATTAGTCCCTAAATGGAAACCTTGGCCAGGTTGTAAGGAGGAGAGTTAATGTGTATTCACTCCATTCACCTTTATAGATGCCAAACAGCCCCACAAGCTTAAGATAAAATACCTGTTTTACAGACTCTCTGGAATTCTCCATGGCAGAGGAGATAATTGAGAGAGAACTGGAGATCTATAAGCAAAGCAGCACCTTGGACTCTTCTCTAGAAATTAAGATGCGGCTGGTCAGTTTTCTTGTGAAGTGTGAATACTAGAGTGTTAAATAAACATTAAAAAGGGAATCAGCTTGACAGTTACTTTTAAGAGCCTGGCATATATATACTTTTTTCCTTCATTCAAAGAGCTAGAAATTGGCTTAAGTGGAGTTTAATTGAAAAAGTTCACCTCAAGAGTGTGATTAAGTCTGGAAAATTTTAGCCAATAGGGGAATTTTTCATAAAATTATGACTGAGTGGAAATAGTGCTATAATGGAAGTGTGTGTGTAATGGGCACTGTTAAATTATATATGTATGTATTTGAGCATCAACAGGTAACTGACTTACAAGGTTATAATTCTGTGAAAGGTTCCTGGTGATATTATAAGCTACAGGCGCAAAACCCAAGTCATCCAAATTCCTAAATACTATTACAGTTAGATTAAAAAAATATTCCTGCTATAATTACACACCAGGCCTGGTTTAGAATCTTAAAATTAGCTCCTCTGTGCACAGACTTTGCCTGTGTAGTAATGGGTAACCCAATTCACAGGTAATGGGATCAGAGGATATTCACATGGGAAGCAGCCTCTGATTTTCTAGCTCATCTTCAGCACTAAATTCAAAAGGAAAACAAATAAACCTAAAGAATAGCAACCCTGCCAACACTAACTGCCAGCAGGCTAGGAGACCTGCAGATACCAAGGTTCAGGAGAGGCTAAAGCTCTGCTCTCTGAGTCCTGTACCTTTCTTGTTTATAATTATGATTCTCTTCTGGTCTGCTAGACTGTGGTTCAGTGAAAGTTCTAGAATTGTTATGCAAGAGGAATACCCAGGTGCCCATTTGGTTGGAGAAAAGGCATAAGCAGCAAGAGATGTGTAAGCTTCTCAGGTATGACTGTGAATCTTAGCATCTTGTAGATACAGACACCTCAGGTTTGTGATGTGGCCCTAAGAAGCTCTCAGCTGATGCTGAGGTTTTGATCCCCAAATCTTACATTGAAGATTAAAGAGTCAGAGGACTTGTCATACAGCTCAGTTTATATGCAGACATTACTCATAACATGATGGCGTGCTTATGTAACTGTCTTTGGGGTGATTGATGGAGATTAAGGGTACTTTTCCAACCAATGCTTGGCTTGGTACCTGATGTAGCTCAACTACAATTGCTTATTAAACACTAGTGGCCTGGTGCACAGATTCATGCACATTGAAAGGAAATTAATTAGAAGAAATATTTTAATATCACTCTTTGCCCTTTCTCTATAATAGAAAGTGTCAACCAAATTCACAATTGACAATGACACATCAAAACACACTCTTGCGATTGGCACCAGCAAGAGTTTTGTAGTTATCACCCATGCGCAAGTCAATGTTTATTTATTTATTTATTTTAATATATTTTAATTGATTTTTTACAGAGAGGAAAGGAGAGAGATAGAAAGTCAGAAACATCGATGAGAGAGAGAGACATCAATCAGCCGCCTCCTGCACGCCCCACAGTGGCGATGTGCCCGCAAGCAAGGTACATGCCCCCAACCGGAATCGAACCTGGGACCTTTCAGTCCGCAAGCCGACGCTCTATCCACTGAGCCAAACCGGTCTTGGCGTCAATGATTATTTTTAAAATGCTGGTGCACATCATATGTACTGACCAGTTTGTTAGTCAGATGGTCAGACAGTTGGTCATTTAGCTGTTTATATTTATAGATAATTGTAATCTCCATTAGTATTCTCTAGAATTTCCCTTTCTGGAAAAGTCACCTGCACATTTTTAGGAAAAGTTCACCTATTTTCTTAAGTTGTATCTTTATATCTTTTGTAAAATTTGGGATATTTTTTTAGCTATTATTTTTCCAAGTATTTTTTCTACTGCCTGCCTGGAATACCAATATAATGAATGTGAAAATTTTTGTTATAATTCTGCAAGTACCTGAGGCACTGTTAATCTTTTTCCATCCTTTTATCTCTTTACTGTTCAGATTGGATAATTTCTATTGCTCTATACTCCAGTTCACCCATTTTTCCTCTGCTTTTTCTCTTCTGTTGTTGAGCTCCTCTGCTAAGGTTTATTGCTTTATTTTCTTTATTGACTTTTTTATATTGATTGTATCTTTTAGTTTTAAAATTTCCACATGGTTCTATTTCTTTCTCTTTGTTTTAGGCATGTTTGTAATTGCCCTTTGAAGCATTTTTAGTGGAGCTGCTTTAAAATCTTTGATTATTTAACATTTCTTTTATCTCAGTATTGTCTTTTTTTACTGTTTGGAGTATTTCTGGTTCTTGGTATAATGAATGATTTTCAAATGAAACTGGCATTTTTGTATTATAGGATGAGAGTATGGATCTTATTGAAACTATCTGTTTTAATTGGGCATTTTTGACATTACTACAGTAGGGAAGGGAGTCATTCCCTTGTTCCTGCCAGTTGGAGGTGAAAGCCCAGGTTCCTCACTTGACCTCTATCAACCCCAGGGGGACTCTTCTTTACTGCTGGGTGGGATAAGATTTCCAGCTCCTGGCATGATCCCCACAGACATGGTGAAGGGCTGAGGGACTTATATCCAACCATGGGGATGAAAGTTCCAGCTCTAACTGTGCTGTGTCACTGCCCTGGGGCAGGTGCTGTGGAGAGTGTTGGGGCACTTCAGCAGAGCCTCTCAGGTGGGAATCTGGTTCCCACTTAGCCTCTACCCATGAACCTCAGAGGGCAAAGGGAGCTCAGTTTTTACCATGGAGTTTGCTGGTGTAGAGAGATTATTGTCTAAAAGCTTTCTGTCTTCCTAAGTTGACCCTCTCTTGAGCTTGGCTGTAGAGAGCAGGCTTTTGGGGTTGTTTGTCCAAGTCTGTTACTGTTTCTGGTTTCTTCAGCTCCAAGTCTAGACTATGGGAGGTAAAAAGAAATTTCAAATACTTGCTACTATGTCATTCCCAGTTCTGCGGTTTCTAGTGGACTTCCTCTTTTCTTCTCCTTCAAGGTCTCTTTATTTTAGTTGTATATAGTGGGAAGAATAGGAAAAGTACATTCATTTCACCTTCCAAGAAGCAGAATTTATTATTATTGTTATTATTATTATTTTACATTGATATAAGGGCCATATGCAGCATACAATACGAGTCAGTTTACAACTTGCCTTTTTCTCTTACATTTCAATTTTGAGGACCATCCATATTGCTATTTCAAGACTTAGGTCCATACTTTTCATAGTTACAGGTTCAGATAAGGATAAGTGACCTGCTTTCATGTAGAAGGAGTACAAAAATGAATTCAACAGACTCTACAATATGGCATTCAGATGATTCACAGGGACTCTAGCTGTATGACTTAGCTGATGTGTTTGCCACTGAATAATCTATTGAGTGATGAATTAAAATACTTTGAAATGGGGTGAGAACTAGGGGAGATTGAATAGCAACATTGGGCTAGTAACAACAACAATAAAATAGCAATCCCAATTTCTGCCACCATTGGATCACCCTACATTATGTGCCAAATGTGATCAATTTTTTACAACATCTATGTTGTGGGGAGGGGGTGGGGAGGGCAAATCCCTTATTTTAAAAACAAGGAAATGAGCTCACAGAAATCAAATAACTTTCTTAAAGTCATCTAGGTTGCTTTTGTCAATTGGATATATTCTGTGAAATTTTTAAGTAAATGAAAGGCCCATCTCAAATGGTAAAAACAAAAAAGAAGCTTTATCACCTCATATGACAAGAATCCCCAGGATCATTCACACTATCACCCAGTAGCCTTACCAAGATCCAGGTTCTTTCAGTTTTCTTCCCCATCAAGCTTAGCTTCCCTCAGGGGCGCAAATGGCTGCAGTGGCTCCAGGCATCACATACATACACATCTTTCTATGAATACATGTTTCTGATCAACAACACAAATACTATTTAGAAGTTCTTCTACAAGCTTTCTCCCATGTCATGGTACCCAGAATTGTATTATCTGCTCAGGACCAATAATATAATTTGTGGGGCCCATTGAAAAATGAAAGGGTGAGGTTTCTTACTCAATGATTATTGAGAATCTCAAGATGATAGCAGAGCATGAAGCCAAGCATGGAGTACTTCTAAGCTCAGGGTTCTGGGCAGCCATACATGTTGCAGACTCATAATGCTGGCCTTGATCATGCCCATGGCGGAACTAATTACAGAAAAAGGAAGAAGGACACTATGACTGGCTTAGCTCAACTGGGATTGATCAGTGAAATGTGGGATAAAAGCCACTCTTTCTTGAACCTTAGGAAGAGGTGGGAAACAGAATAGAATAGAGACACAGTCACTGCAGAAGCGTGGAGGGCTGTTGTTGGTAAGCAGCATTGTCTTGTTTAAGTGAATGCATCTCCAACTTCCTGCTTGTTTTCCTATATTTTGCTATCTCCTGTGAGTTCATTTTTCTGTGACCGAGCTCTATTCTGCAGCTATTGTGAATTTAAGCAAGTGGTGTTTTATTTTTTAATTATTTGAACTTCAATTATCTGAAAAATTAGAATATATAGGTGTCCCCTCAATTCAAGGAGCAACCCTATGGCCAGCCGCATATGTCCATCACTGGAAAGTGGAGTCCTGAGCCCTCCATCCAGATTGCAGTAAATCTACAGCAAGACACACCCCTTCCTTGTTACATGATCAGGTATCTTCTGGGCAGTCAAATCCTAGGGAAGTTAGCAATTCAGTTTTCTGCATTTGGGGGCTGAGGGGGGAGTCAGTAGGCAAAGGCTATTTCTTGCTTTGATCGCAGAAGGAGAGGTCTGGGCAGTGCAATAGCTGCTGGTGTAAAGCAGACTCGAGTCCCAGTCCTATCACATGCACAGGCACTGGATGTGCCCTTCCACCACATTTTTTATTTTTTTTTTATTTTTTGTTCACATACTGGGCTGCCTCTTAGAGCATGTGGTGAGCTGTCAAGTGGCCACAAGTGTTTCTCCCCTGTCCTGCCCATTGACATTGAAGCTTCACTCATCAAGAGGTGGAGCCTATTTCTCCCCCCACCTCACTCCTCCCTCTCATCCAGGCCTGCTTATGCCCTAATTTAGGTGATGGGACAGTAATTAATTAATAATTAACATGCCTCAAGGAGAGACTCAAGAGTATGCATTGGAACTATCTTCTCTTTCTCAAATTAGGAGTCTTAAAACTGTTGTGTGAAGAAGTCCATGCTAGCCTGCAGAGCTGAGAGTCCAGTGGAATTAAGTCCCCAAACAACTAGCCCACAATCACCACACATATTAGTGAGGCCTTCTGTATTAGCTATCTATTGCTGCCATTAACTAACACACACACACACACACACACACACACACACACACACACACACACACCATAAACAAACACAAATTTAGCAGCTAAAACAACACAATTCTATTATCTTACCGTTCTGGGGGTCAGATATCCAACATGGGTATCACTGCGCTAGAATCAAGGAGCCAGCAGGACTGCATTCTGTCTGGAGGTTCTAGGAGGAGAACCAACTTTCCTGCTCTTTTCTAGCTTCTTGAGCTGGATATGTTCCTCCCTCTTCAAAGCCAGCACTGTCTGGTCAAGTCTTTCTCATGTCACTTTCCTCTAACATTGAATCCTCTCTCCCACTACTACTTTTAAAGACTCTTCTGATTACACTGGACCCACCTGGATAATCCAGGAACCTGTATTAAGTCTCTGTATTAAGGTCAGCAAGTTAGCAACCTAAACCTATCTCCAACCTTAATTCTCCTTTGCCTTTGAACTTCAATGACATTGACTTTACTCACAGTTTTCAGGGATTAGGGCATTAAGACTTTTGTGAAGCACTATTCTGCCCACCCTCAAATCTATGCTATAAACCACAACATCATTTAAGTCTCTTTAATACTTACATCTGAACCAGGAATATCTGAGACTCAGTCTTTGAGTCCATTTACCCCAATACTCAAGTTATATTAAAGAGATTCTCCACTGTCTCCAATGTGGGTCAGGAAGGGTTCATTTGGGATGTTGGGAGAAACCACTTCCTAGAATTTGTAGGACTGAGATTCCTATTGTTTGGCTGGCTGTCAGCTGAGGACCATTGCTGGCTTTAAGAATCCACTAACATTCTTTGGTTTAAGGCCATCTTCTTTCATCTTCAAAGGCAGCAATGGAAGATCAAATTGTTCTCATGCCTCACATCTTTCTTACTCCTGCTTCTACCTCATCTCTCCCAGCTAGCTAAGAAAGGTTCTCTGCTTTTAGGGACTCGTGATCAGACTAGTTCTTCAGGGATAACCAAGACAATCTTCTTGATGGGGTAAGGAGTATTACAATTTGCTTCCTTGTCTCACTTTGCCACAAACTTTGTCAAATCTTAAAAATTAATTAATATTTTCTGTGTCAATCCTTTTACTTATAAAATGAGGAAATTCAAATAAAGAGCTCCTAGAATAATTACCTTATCTAAATTCCTAAAATATGTTTCTAAATGATTTTGATTTATAGGAGTGAGGTTGTAGAAATATTAACATGCTACTAAAATATCAACTCATTTGACTACAATGACTATGTGTTAGTGGCTGAAAAGCTGAGGTGAAGTTACATATAAAGCAACAGCCAAATACAATTGTAAATATATGGAAGATATAGGAGGTTTTACTTATACATTTTGGGTTAAATTTATGCTTATATTGAAGTAGAAAATATGGGGAGCTATTTGGAAATTTTAAGGTTGAATAAAATAGTACCAGCAGAAACCCTTGGTTTTCCTCTATGCAATCAGAAATGTCTTCATGGCAGATAGAAGTAGGAGCTTAAAAATGTATTGTTATCCAGCAGAGGACCTTGTATTAGTTTTATACTGCTATGTCACCTATCACTACAAAATTAGTGACATAACCTATTACATGAAAGGTAATCTCATGTTCTCTTATTCAATTTTTGTACTAATTATCTGAAGTAGGTATTTAAAAAAAATGGTCCATTATTTACTCATGCTTTAAGTCTCAGAAGATACATAAGAAAACATATTTATCATCTCATAGTTGCTGTGGAAAGGAGTCAGGCACAGCTTAGTTTCTTCCTCTGCTTAGTGTAGAAAGATGTAATTCTCATCTGAAAGCCCAACTGGGGAAGGATCTGTTTCTGAGCTCCCACAGGTTGTTGGTAGAATTGATTTTCTTGTGGTTGGGGACTGAGGAACAGCTTCTTGTTTGGCTAGAGATTGTGCTCAGCTCTTAATGCTACCTGGAGTTCCTAGAGGCCACGAGTGCTTCTCAAGGCCCATCCACAGTTTCATGCTATGCTTCTCAATATGGCCACTTCCTTTATCAAGCCAGCAAGAATAGACTCTAGAGTAAATATTTTTACAATATGGAATGTTATATAACATAGTACAATCACAGCAGTGACATCCCTTCACCTTTGCTATATTCTGTTGATAAGAAGTATGTCATAGTTCCTACCCACATGCAAACGAAGGGATGTAATACAAAAGTGTGAATACAGAAGGCAAGGATCTTGAAATCTGCCTGCCACAACCTCCAAAGAGGTAAAAAAATAAGCATTCAGAGTCTGCCTTCTTTGTACTCCTATTGTCTATAGAAGTGACCTTTAGCAAGTAACTTCCTTTCCTTCTCAAGGCTACTTCTCCAGAAAGACTCTGGGATCAGTAATTGTTTCAGGTTATTTGAATCCAAATAAAGAGCTATCTTGTCAATTGATAAAAAATGGTACTGCATTCATAAGGATAACTTTAGTTAAAATTTTCCTTATTTTACTTCATTGGAAGGTGTAATTCTTTTCTCTGCTTTTGTGTCAACGTCTTTTAGAATGAGACTCCTGGAGGATCTCACAGAAGGTTAAAGATATATTGAGTTACTGTAAAGCAAGAGGGTAGCACTGAGACAAAGAAATCAGGTAAGACCTTACACTGCTCTTGTTAGACAGATTTTGCCTAATTGAGCAAAACACAAATTTATTAAGAAAAGAAAGTTAATCAAATGCCAGCTGGAAGGCAAGTTGCATAAACAAATACTGGAAGGAACAGAACAGAGTCATAAGCTTCCAATTGTGATAACAGTTTTTTTTTTGTTTTAAACAGAGAATTAAATTTAAAACATACTTTTTTTCTCTTGCATAACTCTCCAACCAACAGTGTGATAATATTAAAGTAGGTTATAGCACATATTTTTTCCTGGTCTCAATTTCTTTCACCCATCCTCAAATTGCCTTTACAATGGAGGATCCATATGTCCAAACAAACAGACAAGTGAGGAGATTAATGAACTGACCTTTAACCTTCTAAGTATTTTTTCCAGGCTCAGGGGGAAACCATGTCTGCACCAGCGAAAATCCTAAAACTGTCTCTGATAATTTGGTATTAAAGATAGCTCTATCAAATGCCTCCTGAGGCATAGTGAGCATCGCCCTTCTCCTGACCCCAAGCTTCTTAGCCCTTACATTTCTCTCTCCCCATTCAAATGCATTGCACTCTATTCCATTACCATTTTTTCCTTTAAAAGAGTGTATTTTTAACAAAGAGCTTCATTTATTAAGCACCTACTACATTAGACACTGTTTAGCTATTTTCATCATCATCATCATCAAACATTTTTGAGATTACATGAAAGGTAATCTCATGTTCTCTCATTCAATTGTTATACTAGCCATCTGAAGTAGGTATTTAAAAAATGGTCCATTATTTACTCATACTTTAAGTCTCAGAAGATACAGTAGAAATTGGATTTGTTAAAAACTTGATTAGATAAAAGAAATGTCTCTTGACCACTAGAGCATGGGGAATAATTCTTTCTACCTCTAATCACTCATTAAATTCATGTAAGTGTCTATATAGTCAGCACATGGACATATATTTGATTGCAAGAGGCAAGTTTTCTCTTTTCCATCCATACTCTTACAGTAGGACAATACTTTGGAGAAGAAAAGATACAAATACATATCCAGAACATAAAAATACACCAGAGTGGTTGAGCATGGGGTTAAATGTCATATTTATTATGGTTGCTTGTGTTCGAAGATGGCCTCTGCCCATATCCTGTGCTGTCACATGGCCTTTTCCCACTCTGCTCTGTCTCTTTATCTTTTCTTATAATGACACCTGTCATCTTGGATTAACCAACTGGAGCACTTGGGGATTTGAAAGCTAGATAAGGTACGAAGGTCATAGAGTAAGAGCAATGGATGACCTTTAAGACTCATTACGATGAGAGGACGTGATCCAGGCTCAGTAGGAGTCATCCATCCCTGGATGGGAGGGTCTTCCTCCAGGCAAGAGGTAGAGCTTATCTTCCCAATCCTTGAATCTAGACTGCTCCTGTGGCTGTTTCACCAAAAGAATGTAGTTAAAATAAATTCTACTTCTTCCAGACTCAGGCCTTATGAGGCCGACAGTCTCTAAAAGCTTCCTTCTACAGCTTCCTTGCTAAATGTCTTCTTGGAAAGAAGACACCATGTAGTGAGAAGGACTGAGCAGCCCTCTGGAAAGGCTCCATGGAGGGAAACTGACAGCTTTCACCCACGGCTCTGCTGAGTTCCTCTGGGATAGAGAGCACCCATGGCCAGCCATTGTAATACTCCCACCGGCATCAACGGAAGCAGAACTGCCCGCTCTAACCCACAGAATGAGAAATCATCCATGGTTGCCTTTAAGGCATTAGATTTTGGGGTGAATGGTTATTCTGTCCCCGATAACCAGAACATTACAGTTTCTTTGCACAAGGGTATTTTCTGCACGTCTTTTATTGGGAATGTCTTTCTTTTCCTTTCTGATACTTCTCTGTCTGAATTTATGACACAGAAGCAACAGGGCTAATCTAAGACTCCTTTCAGTGTGGGAAGCAGACCAGCCAACCTTTGTACATCCATCTCAGAGGTTTCTCAGGACCTGCTGGAGTTCAGAAGAAGGGCACAGGCAGTTTTCTTTCTAGAAAGAAAGATTTTCTTTTACCTCTATTTCAGTTTTCTATATCTCTACCTGAAAAAAAAGTTTCAATTTGAGTTTCATGATTCAGTGTCAACCATCAAAGGCCCCAAGGTAACTGCTTTGGCACAGACATGTGGTCTCTGATGCCCTTGGCATGACTGGGGCACTTGGGGATTTGCTGGTGCTTTAGGGGTTCAGCTGATGCTTTTGGGTGAAGTGCAGCAAGGCTCTGAGGCTGAGCTGGGAGCTGCCAGGAAGATCACTGTGTCCACCATGCTGCAAGCATGCCCCAGATTCATAGCCAGGCTTTAGGGCTTCAGAAGCTAGGAAGCACCCAAGGACAGCTACATATCATTTGATATCATGCCATCTCAATCTGATTATGCTGCCACTGTATTAATTTGGAGACTCTAGATTACATTTTAATGGTCTGGTTAGCATTCTCCCCCCTCTATTTTTCTGGTTGATAAAATTTTAAAAGGACATCTGTTGTACTACAGATGACTTTTTACTTAAGATGCAACGTCATTGGAATGTGTGGTAGCAATTTTTCTTAGGTAATGACCTCTCCTATCTTATCAAACCAGGCTTTGGCCGCACCAGGCTCTATTAATTCAATTGTTGTGTAATTTTGCCATTTGTTGCCTGGCTGAGTGAATAGCTCCCTCTCACACCTCATTCTGACTTTTCACATATTTGTCTTCAGTTCTGAAGAGGGAGTCTGGAGTCTGGAGGCCTGGCCAAAGACTAATGAGAAATTCCAATGTTATTTTACAAGGTTTTTAATAAAGAATCCATTTCCTTTAGTGCCAGAGAAGGTAGAGAGGAGCTGTGTGCCAAGATATAATTGCTATCACCATCAAGGGAAAGTGTATAATGAGTGTCTCTGGCGGATAGAGTCCTGTGATGTGTCTAAGACAGCAGTTTTCTACTGGGGGTCATTTGCCTTCCCTCCACTTCCCAGTGGACATTTGTCAATGTCTGAAGTCAAAAAAAATAATTGTCACAATTTTGAGATGCTACTGGAACCTAGTAGGTGGAGGCCAGGTATACCACACAATATAGAGTTTTCCACAGCAAAGGATATAAAGATACATTGAATATGGGCCTTTTCTTCATGCAGCTGAACCAGAACAAAAAAAAATAGGGATGAATTATGAATACAATGAGGCAAGAAACAGAGAGGGTTCAGCCAAGCCTTGACTCAGTGCACCTAGTGTTTGTATACCAAATTCACCATAGTAAGAAAGGGCACTTATGCTCTGCATACAACATTATAAACCTTAGCAAAGGTTCAGACCAAAGAAAAGAGAGCCATAGGGTTCCTCTGGGTTTGGGACAAGGTCCCTTTCTTTTTCCCCCTATATTCCTTTCTCTCTGGAGAGAGAGCATCTGGCACCATGGACTTGAATCAGCTTTCAAGGCTGATGACTCTCAATTTCTATCCCAAGACCAGTTTTCTGCTCTGACATTTATCCTTATACACCCAGGTGGGTAACATTATATTTCCTTGTGGATGTCTACAGATGTCTCCAACTTAACATGCCCAAAATCTTCCTTACCCCCAAATATTCCCTCTTTCAGCAAATACTGCACCATCTTTTCAATTATTCAGGACAAAACAATGATTCTTTCACTTTCCAAACACTTATATCCAATAGGTAAGGTAAATAGTTTACCTTCATTCTTCCATCTTGCCCTGCTGCCATCCAATCTACCTATGACACCCACAGGGGAATTAAATCATGTCATTTCATTGCAATTAGCTCTTAAAGGTCATCCATTGTTCTTACACGATGACTTACATGTCTTCTCTGGCTTTCAACTCCCATGTGCTCCAGCTGGCTAACCCAATATGACTGCTGTCATTAGCAGAAGAGACACACAGACCACAGGGAGAAGACAGCCATGCAAGGGCAGAGACAGAGACTGGAGGGGAGCATCTGCAAGCCTAGGAACCCTGGGGTCACCAGCAATGCTGGAAGGTAGAGGAAGAAGGAAATATTTCCCTCAGTTTTCAGGGCCATACTGAAACTTTGATTTCTTGAATTCTAACCTCCAGGATTGCAGACAGTTAATTTATGTTGTCTTAAGCCACCTGCTCTGTAGTGCTTTATGATTCCAGACCTAGGAAATTCAGACAAACTCACCACTTGTATCCTCTCACTCACTTTTTTCTAGTCACTCTGGTCATCTTTCTCCCCAACACTGTTCCCTTTCTTTAAAATCACATACGTGTTTTCCTTTGATGCTCACAGGCTGACTCCTCCTTGCCATGTAGATAGCAGCTCTGAGCTCACCTCCACCACACACACCTGGTGTCCACATCACACTGTCCTTCCCATCCACCTCTCTCCCCACTCTCATACTCTGCTTAGAACATAATAACAACACTGAATGACATTGTACTTGTTTACTTTTTTTTTATTGCCAGGGTTCAGCACTCCATATAAACCCTATAAAACAAAAACATTTTCTCTCCTGTTAACTCCTGTTTCTCTACCACATGACATAGTGCCTGAATTTTGTAGATATTCCATAAATATATTTTGAATGAATAGGTCAGTTGTAAAAAAAAGATAGTCTTTTCCAAAGTGAACCTGGTTTGAGCAAGTGGACAATAGGGAATAGGCCATTAGTAATTCAATTATATCATTGAGGTGGAGTAAGTAGAGACTTTTTGATTAAAAGAGCAGGAGTTCTCAAAAGATCGCCCTCTGCAAGTGAGAAGAATGTCAGCCCATGCTCTATGCTAAACCTCTGGAGGAAGGGGACATGGTTGGTTGTACCCCATCAAGCCCACTCCTTTCCCTCTACAAATATTTGTGCTACGAGTTTCCTCTCCCAGGCCCAACAGGAGCCCAGGAGAGGCCCAGCACCAGCACAGGGCCTAATGGAGACATTGCAATGCATTAGCACAGATGGTTGTCATATGTATGCAAATGAGAAACAAATTGAATTTGCTGTCCCCTCTCACCAGCTGTCCTATCAAGGAAGCCTCCCACAGCAGCAAAAAGACTGCTGCTACATCGCTAATCTGTCACCACAGATTAATTACAAGGAACACATTAATCACCATTTGTTCCTAGTACAAAGGAAAATATCTTGTTTTTCAAGTACGTCCTGTTAAAAGAAGGTGTCCTGCCTTGTAAAAACAAGAAGCAACAAAGGCATGAAGCTTCCTTAATTAGGAACAGGATATGTGTGGAGTGTAAAGAGCCCTAGGTGGCATGCTGCCCTCAGAAGCTGCTACTAGGGAGGATGCGAGGGAGGATGGGAGACTGGATTGTGGAGGAGAGGTAGGACCATGGAGGCAACTAGCCAACACTACTTCACCTGCTGCTCCCACACCCCACAGTTTGGAGGCACTGAAATATATTGTTGTTGTTGTTGTTGTTGTTGTTGTTGTTATTATTATTATTATTATTATTATTATTATTATTGTGGTAAGGCAAGGGATAGAGCAGTAGTTGAGGATTCAAGGGATCATATTTCAGTTTTGACCACGTAATTTGTTCTTATGTAAAAATTGGATTAAACTAGTGGTTTTTCATTATTTTGGAGAGCAAGGACATTTATATACTATCTAATAAAAGAGAAACATGCAAATTGTACCTCCACTATGCCTACCAGCCAATTGGAGCAAGTATGCAAAAACACCCCAACTAAAATGGCAGTGGCCACAGAGCTGGAGAGAGCAGGAGGAGGCTTGAATTGCCCCTAGCGATGGAGGAAGCCAAGTTTCCCGCCTGCCCTGGCCGGCCCTGGTCTCCACTCAAGGCTACAAAGTTTGAATTATAAATAAATAAATCCTAGATACCTGCTTCAACTGGCCCTGGCCTCTGCTCAAGGAGACACTGAAAAAATAAAAGAAAAAAAGGAGGGGCTGGAAACTGGGGTTGCCAGGGTGCATGGCCAGCCTGCAAACAAACAGGCATCAGCCCCTCACCCAGGCTGGCCATGCCCCCCAGCAGGGAACCTCATCCCATGGGGGCATGGCTGGCCTGAAAACCACCACAGGCTCCTCACCCAAGCCACCCCATGCCCCAAGGGAATCCCCATCCTGATCTGGACACCCTTCAGGGCAAACCAGCCAGTGGCCACCTGTGCATCAGGCCTCTATCTATACTAATAAAAGGATAATATGCTAATTAGACTGGGAGACCTCCCAGGAGACCTTCCGGATGTTCTTCTGGACAAAGCCACGGTGGCAAGGCAGAGGCAGAGGTGGTTAGAGGCCAAGAGGGGAGGGAAGTTATGGGTAATCAGGCTGGTGGGGGTTGGGGCCATTGGGGCTAAAAAGACCAGCAGGAGGGTCAGTTGGAGGGGAGCAGGCCAATAGTGGGGGCCAGTTGGAGGTGATCAGGACAGTGGTGGGTATAGTTTGGAGTGAGCAGGCTGGCAGGGGAAGCAGTTGGGGGCAAACACATCGGCATGGGGGACAGTTGGGGATGATCAGGCTGGCAGTGGGGGGGATTTTGTGGGGTAGAGCAGCCTAGCCACAGAGGCAGGTAGGCAGGCAGGTAAGCAGTTAGGAGCCAGCAGTCCTGGATTATGAGAGGGATGTCTGACTGCCAGTTTAGGCCCAATCCCTGTAAACTGGCCGTAGAACATCGTTTGAGGGGTACCAGATTGGAGAGGGTGCAGGCTGGGCTGAGTAATACCATCCACCCTGCAACCCCACATGCATGAATTTTCTGCACTGAGCCACTAGTACAGTTATAATAGATTGAGTCTAAGAAGCCTTTCTATGCAGCTTGTTAAGAAGGCTTTAACCCATGATGTCTCCTCCCTGCTTCCCCTCCCCACAGCACCACCATGAGGTCAGTTCCTCAACCACCCATCTCTAGGTCTTACAAGCTATGCCCCTCAGGTTTAGCCATTTATTTGTTCATTCATTCATTCATTTATTCAACAAACATGTCTTGGATGCTGCACTTGATGATAGTCAAGTAATGGTGAACCAAATGCCATCCTGGTTTTATTTTTTATTTTTTTAATATATTTTATTGCTTTTTCACAGAGAGGAAAGGAGAGGGATAGAAAGTCAGAAACATCGATGAGAGAGACATTGATCAGCCGCCTCCTGCACGCCCCCTACTGGAGTTGTGCCCGCAAGCAAGGTACATGCCCCCAACGGGAATCGAACCTGGAACTTTTCAGTTCTCAGGCCAATGCTCTATCCACTGAGCCAAACCAGTCTCGGCACCATCCTGGTTTTAATGAAACTTATACTCTGGTAAGGGAAACAGATATTAACCAAACAACTACAGAAATACATATGACATTTCAGCTGTGAGTAAAGAATAAAACAGAGAATCACATGGCACAATGGAAGTGTAGAACTGGGAGATTCAGCCTTTTCTAAGGTAGAGGAGTCTTCCTTGAAGAAGTGACAGTAATGTGAAGACTGGGACTATAAGGCAGAGCTAACCAGGTAGGGAAGGGTGTACATAGCATTCCCACAAGGGAACAAATCTTTGTGGTGGAAGAGCACATGGCTTGCTTAAGAAACTAAAATAAGGCTAATGGTCTTCAGAGAGTGAGGAATAGCATGAGGACATTTGTGACTGGACAGCAGGAGGCTCCTGGGTCATCTGTAAGAGGCCGGCCTTTATTTCAGGAGCAATGTGTGATCCCTGCAGCACTTGAAGCCAAAGGGGGGCTGATTGGGTTTGCATTCTGGAAAGCTCACTCATCTTTGACCTTAGAAACAGAGACTAGGTCATGTGGTGTCTCTGGCTACTAAGAGTGCTAGTCAAGGGCTCAATCAGTTTGAGCTTCTATTCTGGACACTGTAAGGAGTTCAAAGACAATAGCACAGAGTGTCCTTCTGCAGAGTAGCTCCCAAGTATGAGAGAGAAGAGGGGAGAATTCAGGGATCCAGTGTTAATTTTACTTAGGCGATCTTCAGAGAATAAGGAGTCAACTGAGATGGAATTATTATTATTGGTAAAAAAGCAATGGATAGGTCACTTACTGAGGGTTCAAGAGGTTAGATTTCTGTTCTGATCATGTATCTAGATCCTTTTAAAAATGATTTTTTGGGGGAGTTCCTAGGGTCGGCTGGCTATTGCTGCCTCTGGATGCCAACAAACTGACCCTAAGACAGGAGATCTGGATTACAATCCCGAATGCCATTGAGGGGGTCCTAAAACAGCCTCCTGATAGATGGATGAGCAATGCACGTATGACTCACTATCAAAGCTTGCTGCTCAACCCTCCTAGAGTAAGGTTCCATCCAAGTGCGGCCCTCAACCCCGATACCCTGCTGCCTGACCCTGACCTAGATGCCCACTACATGACTGTGTGGGAATCCCAGAGCGGGTGCATGGACTCCGGAAAGACTTGCCTGACCGGCCCCTCCCTGATGCAGAGGCCACCTGGTTCACGGATGAAAGCAGCTTCATGCGAGATGGGTGCAGGGAACTCCCTTACTTCTCTTCGGGGGTGGGGGCAGTGGTCACCGACACGGACACTGTATGGGCAGAGGCTCTGCCCCCTGGGACGTCAGCTCAGCAAGCAGAACTCATTGCACTCACCAAGGCACTGACACTGGGGGCTGGGAAATGGCTTAATGTCTACACAGATAGCCATTATGCATTTGCTACAGCTCATGTTCACTGGGCTATCTATCAGGAGAGAAGGCTATTGACAGCAAAGGGATGAACAATAAAGAATAAACAGAAAATTCCTGACCTGCTTACAGCTTTGTGGCTCCCCACTAAGCTAGGCATTATCCACTGCTAAGGGCATCAAAATGCAGATGACCCAGTGGCAAGAAGTAACCAAAAGTCTGATCAAGCAGTCAAAGCAGCAACCTTCACTTTGGTTCCTACCATGGCCTTACAACTACCAGACCCAGTCTTGCCAGATCAGCCTGGGTATTCTCAGGAAGAGCTGCAGCAGATCAGAAGGCTTCCCCACGTCCAGGAAAGTAAAGGATGGTGGTACACACCAAACAAGGAGCTCATACTACCGGACTGGCTTGGGGTTACAGTGTTAGAACGCATACACTGGTCCATTCACCTGGGGACACGCAAATTAAAGGACTTAATCTGACACGGCAGAATTAAGATCCACCAACAGGACATCAAAATAGAGCAGGTTGTATCCACCTGCAAGACTTGTCAACTCACAAACGCGAGAACCAGGCCGAGTGTAAAAGGAACCCGCCTCTGTGGAACCAAGCCTGGAACACAATGGGAGGTCGACTGCGCTGAAATTAAACCAGGAAAGTATGGCTATAAATATTTTTTAGTATTTGTAGATACCTTCTCTGGATGGGTAGGAGCATACCCAACTAAGCATGAAACAGCTTCAGATGATAGCTAAGAGGCTGCTGGAAGACATCTTGCCCAGGTACGGTTTTCCCACTGTGATAGGGTTGGACAATGGATCAGCTTTTGTCTCACAGGTAACGCAGGCAGTGGCCAAGGCCATTGGGGCAAATTGGAAATTACATTGTGTTTATAGGCCCCAAAGTTCAGGGCATGTAGAAAGAATAAATAGAACTCTAAAAGAGACCCTTACCAAATTGACCATGGAGACTGGCGGGGTCTGGGTGGCTCTCCTTCCATATGCCCTTAACCAGGTTAGGAACTTCCCCTTCAACCTGGGTTTTACTCCTTATGAAATCATCTTCGGCTGGCCACCCCCTGTTATCCCTAACCTTAAAGCCTAATTTATTGCATAATTTAAAAGTCAAGAACTGTTTCTTTCCTTGAGTGGGCTCCAGAGGGCACAGGAGGACATTTGGCTGTGCCTCCCTGCCATCAATGAAACCAGCCCAGCCCCGAATCCTCATTAGCATAAGCCCAGGGACTGGTTCTACCTCAAGAGACATCGCCAGGAGACCCTTGAGACACATTAGAAGGGTCCTTACATCGTGGTGCTGACGAACTTCACCGCCCTCAAAGTAGACTGCAACGCGACCTGGGTCCATCACACTCAGCTCACCCAGCCGACCCCTCTGCAATCCAGGAGGACTTCATTGCGCAATGGAACATCGACCAGGACCAGTGCAACCAGCTCAAGCTCAAGCTGCAGCGCACTCGACTTGCCTGATGTTGGTAACTTTACTCACTATCACTCCTACCACTGGGAGCCCACACACACCCTGTAATATTACATGGCAGATCATAGACACCAGCTCCAGGACAGTACTTAATCAGACCTCTCAGATCCACCCTAAGAACACTTGGTACCCAGACCTCTACTTTGATTTGCTAGACCTCATCCACCTGACATGGGACCTTGGCTTCACATGGGGCCACTATTTCCATGGCCCTCGTAAGAGAGGGATAGCAGAAGCGTAGGCTAGAAAGGGAGCGGTCTTGGTATGAATCACTGTTTAATTAGTCCCCATGGTTAACTACTCTTATTTCCACCCTCATCGGACCCCTTATAATCCCCTTAATGCTGTTAACTTTCGGTCCTTGTATTATTAACAAACTGGTCCAATTTGTCAAGGAACGCATAGGAGTAGTCCAAATAATGGTTTTACAAGACCAGTACCGGCCTCTAACAACAGAAGAAGAGGCAGAAATGCATCCCGTCTCATGATTGATACGAGTGTCCCAAGACAAAGGGGGAATGAAAGGAAATGAACTCCCCTCCATCTTATCCTATAGGGCTGGGCCCCCTGCCTAAACCCCCTGCCTTTTCTGGGAGTGGTCACAGGTGTGCCAGCAATGTCCTAGCTTCTCCGACCACCCGAATGGACCAATGAAGCTCCAGGAAGACAGTGAGGGTCCTAATTATGCTAAACTACAGAAAGACTCTAATTCAAGTGACCAATCTCTGTAACCCTTTTCACTTCCCTAAGCCCTCCCAATATTCTACCCCATATAACTCATTGTTCCTCCCAGTTCGCCCGCTCTCTCGTCTCACTGCTGTGCCAGAAAGAGGCTGGGAGCCAAACCCGGGTTTGAATAAAGACTCTTTGCTTTTGCATCGGAAAAGGCTCCTTAGTGGTTGATTTTTGGGGACCCCGAACTCTGGGCATAACATGAATCTTGTCTCTGGGGAACTTTGGGCCATTTTTTGAGAGCCAAACATTTCACATGAGAGACTAACAGAAATGAACAGAAGAGGGAAGACAGCAGTCTGTGTGCTGGGTACCTGTGAAGGAGAGAAGTAACCATTCCTGAGAATTTAAACAAAATATCTTTAAATCCAGGAGCAGTTTGCAAAGTTGTCCATCAACTTCTAGTTGATCACTGTGCTGGTGGAAAAATGACCAGCTGCTTTTTAAAGCAAATAATTAACATGAAGTCTCAAATCTGAGAGGAAAATCACATTGGATTGAAAGAGGCCTGTGGGGATTAAAGCCAAGAAAAAGAAACAGTTTGCCTAGCATACGACGTTTAAAGAAATTGACCATTATAGCCTTCATATTGTATAAAGTAGACTTCTGGTTGTTCAAAGAAGTAATGGAAATATTGGAGAAAGGAAAGCTCATGATAGAGAAGGATGATTTTCACAGAAATCCCATTCTTATAATCTATCCAGAGGAAAATGATCTAAAAATGAGTAAGAATATTTATCATCAAAATATGAGAGGAGCTTGGCTGGCATGGCTCAGTGGTTCATCCTCAATCTATGAACCAGAAAGTCATAGTTCAATTTCTGGTCAGGGCATATGCCCAGTTTTCGGGCTCAAGCTCTGCAAAGAGGCAGCTGATCAATGATTATCTGTCATCAATGATATTTCTATCTCTCTCTTCATCTTCTTTCCTCTATGAAATCAATAAAAATATATGAAAAAACATGGGGTGAAGCAGAAATTTTAGGGGGACATAGGCAGGCTTAAGGATTTTTTAGAATCGGGGTCCATGGGAAAAAGCACTGGGCTGCAGACTGGGAGAAGGTACATTTCCAAAACACAAAGAAGCCAGGTGCAAGTATATTTCCATAAGACAAGGAGGTAGCAACAGGTACATTTACATAAGACAAGGGAACTAGAAGTAGCCAAGAAAGGTTCATATTTACAAAACAAAGGGAATAGGGAAACACTGAGGAAGGAGGGAGGAGAACCTCACAGGTGCCATGTGAGGGTCAATCTTTGAGCCCAGGAGTTAAGTTACTATAGTAACCAGTCTAAGGGAATAGTGACATATCAGAGGGGCTATCAAGGTGTTGTATTTTATCCCCCATCTTACAAAGGACACCTCAAGAAGTCGAATTATGGAGTCATTTATTAAAGGCCGGTGGCATACGAGGGGCTAAAGCACTCCAGACCTTGCAGCCCCAAACAGCTTGCCATATCTGGCATATATTGGCAGAATATCACAAAGGTATCGATTACATCTTTGGATCTGGAATGAGAAACCTGTTTCACAAAAAGCATTTTTACAGAAGCAAAATTGAGCAAGTTAGTTATCTAAAGTATCTATGAATCACTGAATCAACAGAAACATTATCTAGGACCTTCGGAGCAATTTGGAATAATTGAGCTGTCCTGGTTCCCAGAAGAATGTGCTTCAATAACCAGTGAAATCACAATCAATGGGATATTCAAATCATCATCAATTGAGTGTTGGGATAGCATACATAAGTTCAGAAAATCAAAATAACTTTCTATTGTTTTAGCAAACAAATACAGAACCCAAACAGCAGTTTCTACCTGCATTGATTGCTACCATACTTCAAAGGCACCAGGATCTGTAGTCTTTATAAGCCTTTTGGAAGAGGAATCCAGGGGAACTTTTCCCCCTCCCTACTTGGGAGTCCATTCTGTGGGACTTGTCCTTCTTCCCACGTGGGAGTCTGCACTTTTCTTCAATAAATCTCCACCTTTGCTATAACACTTTTTGTCTGTGGATTCATTCTTTGATTCTAGCAGACAAAGAATCTGGGCTCCATTCCAAAAATTCGGTATCAGGAGGAATTAACTTGTCTCCACAAGAGTACTGAATAATAATTGACTATACAAAGGAATGCCATACAGTAAGGATAATTGAGATGCATATCTATTGATATGAGAATATGTTCAAGGGCATATTCAATGGGTGACTAGGACAGACATATTTTTAATTGCATGACCCTATGGATATGTATAAATCTTTATAGAGCCATCAGTGGGCACTCACCTTCTCCCAAGGCTGCAAGCCCTGCCTGGATGAGTTCCCATGTCCCCATCTCCCAGAGGGGTTCTGAGGAAGAGAAGTCCGGGTTCCCATCAGCAGCCAATAGCTCCTCACCTGGACTCAGCCCACTCCGACTTCCACGGGGACATCATCAATGTGGTGATCATGCTTTTCTCTTTCATTACAAAATTCTTTTCTATTCGGCCATTCCCACTGGAGCAGGAAAAGGGTCTCCATTTTCCACATGCAACAGCGGCTGATTTACACCTATTTGTTCAGAACAGAACTCAAAACACTGCTGCTGAGCCTGTTTCCACTGCCGCTCCCTCCACTCTGGTTCCCTCCGCATCACTCCTGTCAGGGCTATAAACTGCCACCTGTTGCCAAGCCTCCCAGTAGGGCGGCTTCTCCAACCTGATCCCATTCACTTGGCAGCCTTGGAGCCCCAGGACCTCGCCTCCTCTCCAATCCTCTCCTCTCTGCCTCTCCTTCTCTTCAATAGCCTTTAATTCTCAAACCCATGCTGATGGCTTCAGAATTGGTTGAGATTCTGCCTTCTTTCATTAGATTGGTGGTTCCCAACTCTGCCTGTTCCTCAGCACCACCCAGAAGTGTTTCCAAATGCAGCCATTCTTGAGTCCCAGATGGGGACCTGCAGTCCCAGGCATGGAGCTCAGCTCAGGCAGGTTTCATAATTTCTCCAGATGACCCTGACAAGCACCAGGCGAGAACCATGCTGCATATTACCACCCCGAGGCCCAATTCCTATTGAAATGAAATCTTTAGGTTTCCTGAAAGAGCCAGGCTGGCTGAGTGTGAAAGAAATCCCATGTCCCTCATAGTCCTGGGCCTGGGGTGGGGTGATCACAATGACAACCCAGACATCTGTGAATGTGTCACATACTTGCCGTCAGAAGAGAGGGACTTCCTGCTCAGGACCTTTCTTGCAGATTTCCCATCTCAACATCACTTTCTCAACAGGATGAATCGTTTGGCTTAGACAAAAGATGAATAAAGACAATGTGTTCATTCTGAATCCTAGTTGGCTGCACAAGGACCTCATGCTCCAGGTTTACACAGGCCTGTGTTCTGGTTGTCTAGTATTCACTGGCCCAGACCTCTGGGCCCCATCAATAACCATAGGTAGATCCGCCTTTTGTTGCTTTGCAGTGTCATGCTAATGAAGATTTGCATTGACCTGTAGTCCAGCAGGAGTTCTTTCTCATCTCATACCAAGCTCTCAGGGAGGCTGGCTAGCTGTTTTTGCATTTACTTCCAGTTCATTAACCATATCCGCAGGTGATGGTTAATTTTATGTGTCCACTTGGCTAGACCTTGGGGTGCATAGAGATTTGATCACACATCAATCTGGTGTCTATGTGGTATCTCTTGAGGAGATTAACATTTGAATTGGTAAAGCAGGTTGCCCTCTTCAATGTGGGTGGGTCTCATCCAATGATTTGAAGATCTGAATAGAAAGAAAAAAAAATGCTGACCTTCCCCTGAGTAAGAGATCATATCTCCTACTTGGCTGCCTTCACACTGCAGCACCAATTTTCTCCTGCCTTCAGACTGCTAATCTATGAACTGGAACTACATCATCCGTTCTCCTGGCAGGGACGCTGGGCCATGTGCTTAGGAAGCTGCCAGTGTGCAAAGACAAGAAAGGAGCTGAGATCAGAGAAAGATCTGCTGGGAGAGAGCAGGGAGATCTGTGCCCATTCTCACCAAGCCCAGCTGTACATCCTACCAGATACACATCCTTGCTTGGTGCGTCTGTAACGCTCAGCTAAACTCCAAACTCTGTCCTCTCCACAGACCTTTTTACATTTAAAATATTTATTTTGAATAAGAAATGCATCCAAATATTCAAGCCCCAAATGTACCAAAGGGTATATCATAAACATTATATCACCTCCTCTTTTCCCTCCTGTCATGCCTGAATGCAAACCACCAGCAATTTCCTTCTCCAATGAGAGTGCTACACAGGATGTCTGTATAGATGCATTATTTATCTGCACTTTTCTTTTTTCCTTGTCTGCACTTGACTTTTCACTTCCAATTATCAATCCCAGGGTTGGTTCCATATTGGTATAGTTCCTCAGCACCACCCAAGAGTGTTTCCATTGTATGGATACTTGAAAACATATTTAGTTCTCTGGTCCTACTGATGGATATTTAAATTGTTTCCTTTATTCTGCTACTATAAACATAGATGCTTGTTTCACAAGTTTGTGAGTCTATCTCATGGCTGCATTCCTAGGGGTTGAATTTCTGTGTTGAAGGCAAATGTATTTTAATTGTCTGGCTACTGTGTTGCTGTCACAGACACATCCTTCACTCTCTGAGCAATGTAGTAGGTGGTCTCTCCCGGCAGCTTTGGGAGGGGTGCATCGTCTACTATATGATCTTCACCTCTTTGTTATTTAAAAACACACACATAAAGCCATATTAGAGTTTAATTTGATCACTCTAATATTCAATGAAGCTGAACATATTTTTATTGTTTTAAGAGCCATTTGTGCCCTAGCCAGGTAGCTCAATTGATTAGAGTAGCCTCAGATATACCAAGGTTGTAGGATCGTTCCCCAGTCAGGGCACATGTAAGAATCAAATAAGGAATGCATGAAAAGGTGAAATAACAAAGGAATGTCTCTCTCTCTCTTTCTCTTTCTCTCTCTCTTTCATCAATAATAATAATTTTAAAAACGTATTTGTATTTTTCCCCTCTGAAACGTCTGTTCATAATTTTGACTCATTTTTTCTTAGGCTCTATATCTTTATCTTATTATTTGGAGGCTTTTTCTATATTAAGAACATTCTTTTGTGATAGAAGAAGCATTTTTTCCTCTCAATTTTTCTTTGTTTTTGTTTTATCAATTTTTTAGAGTAGAATTTTTTAAAAATATATATATATTTTATTGACTTTTTACAGAGAGGAAGGGAGAGGAATAGAGTGTTAGAAATATCAATGAGAGAGAAACATTGATCAGCTGCCTCCTGCATGCCTCCTACTGGGGATGTGCCCGCAACCAAGGTATATGCCCTTGACCAGAATCGAACCTGGCACCCTCCAGTCTGCGACGCTCTATCCACTGAGCCAAACTGGTTTCGGCTTTAGTATAGAATTTTTTAAAAAATATTTTTTAGTATCAAGTATTTTAATTTTGCCTTTTATAGAATATTCTTCTTTCCAGGGAGCACATAGCAATTTTTAATTATTTCATTTTAATCTTTTCATTTGATTAATATAAAATTTCTTTTAGGGGAAATAGGAATTTTTTCTCTTTTTTATTCTTGTTGGTTAGCTGCTTTTCTTTTATGACTTACAAAATGTCATTTTGGCTGTATAAGTTATTTATTTTCTTTTTTTCTGGTTCATTAATATGCATGTTAAAATTTTTTCTTGGTTCTGCTTTAGCTGTATCCCATAGAACACGTACTGTTTTCTTATCTTTATTTTTGTTGCTATATGCAATTAACACGACATTTATTTTAAAAAATTTCAGGTGGTTGGGTGTTTTTCCTACTAGTTTTATAATTCCTTTTTAACTTTATTTTATTGTGAGCAGAGAAATTTTTAAAAGATGTTCTCTTTCAGAATTTACTAAGGTTTGCTTTCTGATTTTGTTTTGATTTGGGGGAGGGAAGGAGGAGTGAGGCATTTAAATGATCTATTCTTTTGTAAATATAAGTAAATACTACCCATATTACTATGTTCTTTCAGCCTTTTAAATCTTTTTTAAATATTTACTTGTTCTTCTGTAGACTGAGAGAGGTGAAATAAAGTTTTCCACAATTGTGCCTGTCCATTCCGGGATTTCCTGCTCCAGTGTTTTACAAATCATAATGCTGTTATTTGGTGGCCATCAGTAAGTAGTTCTTCACTGTGAGTTGATCTATTACTTAAAACTAGTGGCCTGGTGCACAAAAATCACACACATTAAAAGGGGATTAATTAGAGGAAATAATTTAATATTGCTATTTGCCCTTTCTTTATAATAGAAGTGTCAGAGATGAAGAAAATTAGTAAAATGTATATGAAAATCTTCTTCCTGTCAGAGTCTGGTGCACACCACAGGACCCAGAGTCAAGTCCCCACCTACCCACATGTGCCTCAAAATTGCATGAGACCCAGACCCAACTGTCACCCCTCCATTGGGCTAGAACCAGACCAGCCAGTCCCACCCTTGTCAAGCCCTGGTAGGGCAGGGGGTGTAGCCTCAGGTCCCCTGGTCTGGTGCCAGGATGGAGGGTGTGGCCTGGGGTTCTCCAACCCAAACCAGGGCAGGGGGCATGCCTTGAGGTCCCCCATCAATCCCTTCCAGGCAGGGGGGTGCAGCCTCAATTCCCCTAGTCTAGCACCAGGAAAGGGGTGCAACCTCAGGTCCCCCATCAAGCTGCACTGGTGAGGGGCACAGCCTGAGTACCCCCAACCTAACACTGGGGATGCACCTTGAGGTCCCCTGTCAAGCCCCACTGGGTGGGGGACATGGCCTGAGGTCCCCTGTTAAGCCTCACTGGGTGAGGGACACAGCCTGGGGTCCCTTGTCAAGCCCAGCCAGGTGGGGGTGTGTAGTCTGAGGTCTCCCAGCCTTGTGTTGGATTGGGGGGCATGGCCTGAAGCCCCTGTCAAGCCTCACCTGGTGGGGGGCGTGGTCTGAGTTCCCCCGGCCCAGCACTGAGGGTGCACCTTGAGGTCCCCTGTCAATCCCCACCAGGTGGGGGGTATAGTCTGAGGTTCCCCAGCCTGGAGCTTGGGTGGGGAGTGTGGTCTGAAGTCCCCTGTCAAGCCCCACCTAGTAGGCGTTTTGGCCTGAGGTCCTCTGGCTTTGTGTTGGGGCAAGAGGAACAGTCTGAGGTCCCTTAGCCCAGCACCTGGACAGGAAGCACACTTTGAAGTCTACCAACAAGCCCTGCTGGATGGGGGGCACGGCCTAAGTTCCCCTGTCAAGCCCTGCTGGGTGGCGGGGGTGGGGCACTGCCTGAGGTCCCCCAGCCTGACACCAGTTCGGGGGTGTGGCCTGAGATCTCCTGTCAAGCCCCAAGGGGGTGGGAAAGGGCATAGCCTCAAGTCCCTGCTGATTGCTTGTTAAGGCTCCTTATGGGAACTTGGCCTCAGCTGTGAGTGCAGCCATCTTTGTGACAGAGTGATGGTCAATTAGCATATTCTCTCTTTAGGATAGGATGTTCTTTGGGATTATTTAGGTCTTTTTACCTGGAATACTATTGTGTCTTTTATTACAATCATTACCATTTTGCCTGTCCTTGTACTTTCAACTTTTCTGGCTCATTTGGTTTTAGATTTGTCTATTTACACAGTAAAATTTGAGTTTTGCTTTGTGATCTGAGTCTTTTTTTTTTTTTTTAAAGAATGAGTGTTGCCCATTTATACAATGATAAATAAATGTGTTCTTCATTCTTATTTTCTGTTAAGCTTTGTGCCTTTCTTGATTTTAAAAAAGTTTCTAGGATTGAATTTTCTTGGCATTTTGGGTGTGGTTGTGTGTTTTGATAATTTGGAAAATTCATATTTTAGTTACTTTTGTAAACATATAACATATTTGTGTATGACATTTACATAGCTATGTGGACAGTAAATGTCTACAAACAGGACAAAATTGGTATGCTATGCTTTCTTTATATTTTTCGTTAGCATTCACCACCCAGTTTTAGTTGGCATGATTTTCTTGGTGTTTAGCTTAGCATTGTTAAATGTAGCACTTATAGCTCAATTACCTGATACATCATCTTTAAGTGCTATTTTCTTTCCCTCTACAGCTGCAAATGCTATGTCTCAACTTCTTTCTGCCTTCCTCTTCAAACTTTTGTTAGAAGTTTTATTTCAACATTTTTAGAGTTTTAATTTATATTCTATTCTGAGAAATTATCCACTTTTGTTTTCATCTTAGTTCTGTAATTTCATCAGTATTTTATCACACTTTTCATTCCCATTGTCTCTAGTTAGCTAGAGTTTATCCTCTCTTAGTTCTCTTGTTGGATATAAGAATTTCTTGAGTATTGTGTCATGTATGTCTTTCTTGTCTATTATTTTCTCTATCCTTCAAAGTTCTGATGATCCCACTTCACTTTTCTTGTTTCCCTTATTTCCATTCTTTATATTCCTTACTATGTTTATAAGTGTTTATTGTATGTGCTACTTCTAAATGTGAATTTTTCTTTCATTTCTTTTCCTAATAATTTCCAACTCACATTTGTTTCCATCTACCATTTCACTTACCTTTTGAGTACTGTATCTCTGCCTTCTGCTTCTATAAAATAAAGGTGATTGCTTCTTAAGGTTTTGTTTGCATGATGAGATGCTTGATGAATTTTCCCCAGCCATGGCAACATGTTCTTGGTGAGTGTTATTCATCTTCACTTGGCTTTTCCTACACTTGTTCTTTGTTAAGACTTGCTCATCATGGTTGAACAGGTGAATCCTTCCTGACCTGCTTTTTGCCAGCGCTCCCTGGTTGGGGAGAGGAAGAAGATAGTGCTCCAGGCCTGCAGGACTTCTCCTAGTGATGAGGGGTTTGAAGAGTGAGCAGACTCTTCCAACCTGGACTTCTCCCCAACCGGCCAGGGTTGGCAGAGCTGGGCTGCCTTTCTCCTCTGCTTGTCTCATCGCTGACTGCTCTCTGCAAAAGGCTTGTCTATGTGATCCCTCTTCTTGGCCCACCTATCTCTCTCTACTTAGCAGCAGACTCAGTTAGAGGAGCTTCCTCTGCTGGCTTGTTCCAAAAGAGCGCTTCCCCACCTCATTCCCACTGTTCCAAACGGAGCACTTCCCCACCATGCCTGGTTCTCTCCGACAGCTGAGCTCTCCCGCTTTAGCTGAGATCTGTGACTTTGGGCCCTCTGTGGTATTTCTTCTAAGTCAGTGTGGCCTTCACTTCCTTTTCTTATAAACAGTAGGTACTCAATATTCACAGGTTCTCTATTTGCAAATTTTCTTCTCACTAAAATTTAGTTGTAATCCTTAAATCCATAATGGTGGCATTTTTGTGGTCTTTCATGGACATTTTGAGTGGTAACAAATTTTAATTCCCTAACAATACACATTCCCAGCTGAAGTGGGATGAAGGGAGATTCGCCTTCCTGGTGTAGCTCTCACACTGTAAGCCAGTATCCTCTGTGAGGCCAGTGCCATGCTTTTCACATGGCTAAACTTGCTTTTGATAACTTTGCTTAGTCTGCCCCAAGTGTAGTGCTGAATTGCTGTCTAGGGTCCCTAAGTGCAAGGAGGCTGTACCATGCCCCATGGAGAAAGTACCGCTAGAGAAGCTTCATTCGGGCACACGTTAGAGTGCTGTGGCCGTGAGCTCAGTGTTGAGGAATCAACAACATACATTAAAAAAGATGGAAGCATGTAGAAGCAAGGTTAAGTATTGGTCGATGGAGGACAATGTGAGCAGACACTTGTGTTTCCCTCCGACCCTGGTTCCCTGTTCACTGCGACTTTACAGAACATGACTATAGCAAACAGACAGGACCAACTGCATCTGGCATTCAGGTTTCCAATGTCTCCTAGTTACACCAAGGATGGAGTTGCCTCTCTCTCTCTCTCCCTCTCTCTCTCCCGTGCTTTCTCTCTCCTTTGATTGTTTGCTTCTTGCTTTGGGCTAGTTTCTGATGAAAGAAGGCATGATTGCCACATCTTACTAAGGTTCAGTGGGATGGTTTGAGATTGGACTTTTCCTGGTGCTGTTGAAGGGTTTATTTTGTTGGAGGAAATGGAAGGTGCTGACAGGAAGCTGAGGTTTAGTGAGGATGCTGCTGGAGAGGGTGGAGGGAAAGGGCCCAGAAGGCAGGTCACAAGGCCCGCTGAGTGCACAGCAAGGGCCATCCCAGGCCATAGTATGTGCAGTCCGGTGGCTTCAGGCCTGATCTCTGAGACTCACCAGCTGCCTGCACTGGGACTCCACTTCTTTGCAAATGTTGACCATATAGAGTAGTTGTTATATCACATTTTTAAAGATTATGTATGTAAAGCATCAGTACACAGCAGCACTCACATTTATTAGTTCACTCCTCGTTCACTCAGAAAGCTCATGTGCCTCTCAGAACCAGTTTATGATCCGTGCCCAGAAAAATCAATCTCAAAGTCACTCTTGTTTATCACCTAGAGTGTTATTACCCTGCTTGATCGGCTTCTCTCACCAGGCTTGGCAATGACTAGCTCTTAGCCGTTTTCCAAGATCAAATTCATTCTGAGTAAATGGAGATTTAACACTAGTAACAGTATCTTGGGGGCATGCCATACTATGGGGGCATGGGAGGAACTCAAGACACTGCCAGAACACGTCTTGGACCCCACAGCCAAACAGGTTCCTGCTGGAGAAGGGCAGCATCCACCAGGATGCCATGTTCTGGCATGTTTATTCCTTAGCATTACAGCTGGTATGGCCCAGCCAATGCTGGTGTGACGCTGGCGAAAGGACACAGGGGACTCCTGACTAGAGACTGGAGGTCTAGTGCTATATGCTCCCCATGCTGATGGGCCAGCCCTCCCCCACAGGTCTTTGTAGGGGACCTGCCCCAGGAAGCCAGGAAGATTCCTGCTTCTCTGGTGGTAACTTGAGTGTGCATGCACAGGAAGCTTTGTGGTTGCTCTGTGCTTTCACTAGAAACTCTAGTCACTGAGTGGGAAGAATTAAAGAAATGAAAGAGGGCTTGGTGGATATTGAGGATTATAGGGCTAGGATTCCACACTTGCCTCTCTTGACAGTAGAGCTCAGTGTGTTTCTGGGCTGGGGGGGCGAGGGGATGGGGGGCAGGGACATGGAAAAAGGCCAGAGCACCCAACCAACTACTGTAGCTGTTTTCTCTGTGTAACCTTCACACTCCTTCACAGCCTGCCTGGCCAGGCTAGGGCAGCTCCTCTGGCTTCTGGAAGGTTCTGGGTCCGGGCACACCCCCTCTTAAGGCAATCTTGTGCTGGGAAAAGCCACGCAACCCCATCCCTAATAAAAATAGACTTAGCAGGAGCAGTTTTAAGAAGTATTAGCTGCAATGGTACTATCTGTCAATCATTGAATGCTTACTATTGTCAGGCCTAGCACTCAGCATAATTTCCATGGATTATTTCATCTAATTCTCATAATGTCTCTATAAGGTAGATTTTGTTAATATCCATATTTTGCATATTGGGAATGGTTTAAAGTACTTCCTTGTTCTGGCATAGCTGGCAAGTGGGACAATAATGCGTGCACTTAGTTCTACTATAATCTAACACTAGAAGGTGTCCACTGGGTTAAAGGGCAACACACCTTCAAGTGGAATGGTTTGAGATTGGACAAGGTGATTCTTGAAATCCTATCTATCAACAAAATCACAGGTCACAGTTTGCCATTTGATGTTTAAAAATATGGCCAATGCATTCTGCACTGCGAGCAAAGTAAGAAAGGTGCTGGCTTTGTGAGATTCTCAACTGCCGGTTTGTGTTTTAGACTTTAGAGTATTTGGAATTTACTTTGCCTCAGACCAAGGCCAGCTGGACATAGTGGGTGAAATGCATGTTAACTACCTCTATAAATGGAGGCCATAAATGGGGAGCAAATGTGGACTAGAGATTAAACATTTGAGACTTAACCAGTGAGGCCCCAAATGGGAGACTTGATTTGGAATCAGAGAGCTATCCCCTAGGCTCCCTTACTTCTGTCCCTCTGTAGCTTTAAGATATGTAGGCAGTAGTCTGAGATCTGCAGTCTCCAATATCACAATGACAGGGGGAGCCCCAGAAGAAACTATGGGCATGAGAGATTTGTCCTGCTTAGTTGGCAAATTTGAGAAACCATATTCTTTTAAAAGACTGAGTCACCTTTTTTTATTTTTTTTATTCACCTAGGTCTTCCCTTTTCTGGACTCAGCCTCTTTCCTGATGCTCTCAAAAACGTATGTTTTCCTTTCTTAGACCTTCATGCACAGTGCTTCGCTCCCCCAGCCCAGATCACCCATGAAACTCTCCCTCTTCCACTGTGGCTCCTTTTGGCAGTCAGCCCACTCCTTTGCCTTCAGGTTCTTTCATTTTCTTGCCGCTTCCTCCTTTTCAAAATAAACATGGATTGCAAGCCTGCCTGTCTTTCTCCCTTTCTGCCCCCTCTCCTTTCCTTTCTTTCTTTCCCATCTTGTAGGCAAGCCTTATTGACAATGCCATTTTTTTTAATAGAGGAAATACTCGAGAGCCTTTTATTTACTAAGAACAGTCAAAAGCTGATATCTTGTCTGGAATGGCCAAGAATCCTTGATGCAAT
Organism: Lasiurus cinereus; assembly: GCA_011751065.1. Taxonomy (NCBI): domain Eukaryota; kingdom Metazoa; phylum Chordata; class Mammalia; order Chiroptera; family Vespertilionidae; genus Lasiurus; species Lasiurus cinereus. Next base: position 8,615,709 of record JAAGEH010000039.1, on the reverse strand, counting down.
GGGGACCTTTCATCACAGTCCCCACAGAGCACCTTCTGATGTTTTATAGTCAAAACCAAAGTTACTTCAAATCCAGCAGGCATTGTTAGAAGTCCTATTGGCCAGCATGATTTTATTGCTCCCATTTTTAATTTGAAGTGTAATAAGGTCACATTTCTGGAAATAGAACTCAGTAAGATACATTGGTTTAATTTGTAAAAGTAATCTCCCTTCATAGACAATGTTTCATTTCATTTCAGCTAAAATCCACATCAACAGCAGAAAAATGAAACGGGCTTCAATTAGCCTCAATAGTCCTCGATGATGAAAGGGATAAAAAGAGAAATTGATATTTCACATCTTCATCATTTAAGGACTTTGATGACACAAAATAGATCAGCCCTATTTATTTCCCTGTTGCAGTCCAAATCTTCTTGAAAGGTTGTAATATAATGAAATGATTTTTAACAAAATGAAGGTGAAAAGAATTCCTTGGAACCAAGTCAAGAAGCTTTGGACTAGGTAGCAGAGAGGGTCCAGGAGAGCTTTTGCAAACTGGAGGCTGGATTTGACCTGTGAATGGATGGGCTTGGCTTGAAGACAAACTGTTAAGTCAGTTTTTAGTTGAGTATGGAAATAGTGCAGTTTTTTTAAAAAGTTCTACCTTATAAAAGTAGTGTGGAACTTATAACTCAATGGCCTATGCAATTCAGAAAGGGTATAAGTAAAGATTGAGGTTTTAGGAGTAGGTATGCATCCCAAGTGTCTGAGCTGAGTTATATCCCTTCTCAGTCCTAAAATACTAATCCATGAAATAGATTAGGTCACAATGGTAGTATTTTTCTCATTTCTATGTTAGTTCAATAGTATCCATAATATGTGAATCCTGATCTACAGCATTTTCTATTTGACAAAATGTGGCTATATGCATGATGCTATTTGATCCTTGCAAAGGTCGTCTGAGCAAGAGAATACAGAAGCCACCCCCATTTTAAAGATAAAGAACATTGACACAGATCAAGGGTGAAATCAAAGTTGACCTAAATAGTTGTGGCAGAACTAAGACTAGAACATAGATTTCCTGATGGATAGTCTTTGTCTTCAACTGAATTCCAATTCAGTTCAGCACATATTAACTTCACTATATGCCAAACTTTAGAGATAAAATAAAAATTATTTCCAGACTTTTAAATGCAGAATTTTTTGGAAGAAAAAAACATACTTCACATAATAGATTGAATCACATAACATTGACATTTTGTAGGTCATTTGCTTCAGTCTAATAATATTTAAGTCCTATGATAGAGGTATATTGTTAAGTTTGTTGTTTTTCTCCTTATATTTCTTGCATTTGTCCTGCTTATACCCATTTTCTCCTCTACTTCTTGAAGCATTGGCTTTGCCAGAAGTGACTAGATGTCACACTCACTTAAACCCACAAGAGCACTTATGTGCACACTGGATGGTATCTCTAGCAATTGGCACAGAGTTCTCTCTTGCCTAAACCTTAAACTCAAGTTTATATCTTGTGTAGTTTTCCTCTACTGAGCCTGTGAACACACAGAACCAATGCTGAGTAACTGATTTAATATAGGCTTTGGGGTCATATATAACAAGCTGGGTACGACATGGTCTAAGGTGTCAAGACTCAGAAGTCATGATGGTTATGACTTAAGAAAGATCACTGATTTTCCAAATCCTTGGTGACTTCAAGAGCTGCTACAGTGGAGTGAATAAGACTGAGACTGGACTGTAAAGGTAACAGCAAAGAATGAGCAAAGAGGATATCAAGCACTGACTCAAAAGGCTTAGCGACTGACAAGAGAAGTCAGAACAACAGGATGTCCTTCAGCAGGTGCATGGCTGCACTGTGGAACATCCTGAAAATGGACTACCATCCAGGGATAATAATAAACACACTATCAAGCCATGAAAATACATGGAGGGGCCTTAAATGCATATTACTAAGTAAAAGAAATCAATCTGAAAGGCTACATACTGTACGAAATTCTGAAAAAAAATCAAAACTATGGAAATATAAAGAGATGTGTAGTTTTCAGAAGTTAGAGAGGATGGAGGGAAGAACAAGCAGAACACAGAGGATTTTTAGGGCAGAAAAACTATTTTATATGCTATCATAACAGTAAATACATATACATACACAAATACATTTACATTTGGCCATAGAATGTATAACTCCAAGAGTGAACCCCAGTGTAAACTATGGACTTTGGGTGATAGTGATGTAGACTCATCAGTTGTAACAAAGGTACCACTCTGCTGGGGGGTGGGGGGTGGAAGGGCAGGGTGTTGAATTGGAGGAGGTTGTGCATGTGTGAGGGCAGGAAGTAAAGAGAAAATCTCTGTCTTCTCGATTTTGCTGTGAACCTAAACTGCTCTAAAACCTGTTTTTGTTTTCACTTTAGACACTTAAAGACTAAGAAATATTACAGCATCTCTGAAGAAAGGGAAAAAAAATCAATTAGAAGCAGAGGGGTTAAAGGTGAGAGAAAGAGACAGACAGTGCATATTCATTGGGTATTATTTTAAAATAGAAGAAATGCTTTTGAAATAGTCCAGACAAGATTTGGTATATGCTTCCACTCCCCTAAGACTCTCAGACATTTGTATCAAGAATACTTCGATTAAAAAAAAAGTAACTGCCACATCTTATTATGTAGCCTAGGAATCTACTATTCTTTTATTTCTCTCTTCAAAGCTCCCCTCTCCCTGCCCCTCAAACCTAGTGACAATGTAGAAACTATTGACTCTTTCTTTGAAGGGAAGGGAAGGAAGAGGGAGGTGATTAAGATAACACTAGCTCCAGGCTTAACAAAATAAAGGCATATTCTTATTCAAAGACATTCCTACTTGGGCAGCTGTCTTGAGCAGCTCACTTGGGTGATTCTCCTTCCATCTTGTCACCCGCTATTCCCAGGAGCTCAGAGTTCTCCAGCTGCCTTCCTGTACCAGGCAGGGCAAGGCATGTGAACGGAGAGCACCCAGAGAAGGTGGCAAACAGAGGTTCAGAGTCAAACCTAGCCCACCACCAGTTTTTGTATGACCTGAAAACTTAGGATGTTTTTCAGTTTTCCATGGGTGAAAAAAAAGAATACTATGACATATGAAAAATGATATAAAATTCAAACTACAATGTCCATGAGTACAGTTTTTTTGGAAAACAGCTATGCTCATTTGTTTATATATTTTCTCTAGCTGCTATTTTTTTAAAATGACAGAGTTGAGTAGTTGCAATAGAGACTGTGTAGCCTGAAAAAAACAACAAATATTTATTATCTGCCATTTACAATAAACTTTGCCAACCCCTGACCTAGAGGATGGAGCACCCAATATTTATCCACCTCACTTCAGAAGCCCACACCTCATTCACTCCATTGTTTTGGCAAGAACTAGCCATGTGGACCCACACAGATCCTGACTGGGCAGCTATTCCTGTGTGGGCCATGCCCTTCTCCACTGGAGAGCCAGAGCATTTGTGTTCAAGTCATTCTGTCTTTGTCAGGGGATTATGTTGCACACTTTCAGGGAATGAATACAGATGCCCTTTAGATATGTCTGCTCTGCAAACTCCATTTTCAACTGTGCCACCAGCGGAGGTATGTGGAGTGTGTATGTGTGTGTGTGTGTATGTGTGTATGTGGGGGTGTTTCTTTTGGTCTTTTGGTGTATTTCCCTTTCTGGCTGGTTCACGTTGGCTCCCACCATGCTGTCACTCCTGCCCTCCATGCGTCATCTCTTTCTTGTGATGAGTAACTCAGCTACACTTGAGCTCTCAGTCTGACATCACAGGCCCACACCCAGGACACTAACAGCCAGCCCCTGTCAGTAGAGTACATGGGTCTTTGAAGGACATGGGCATCAGAACTCATCAACACCTGCCTTTCAGACATGTTGAACCGCTCTCCATCCAGGAAGGTGAGTTAATGAACACATAGTTTCTCCATACTCTTGACAGGTTTTTAACATTTAGGTAAAATGTCAACATATTCAATGCAGAAATATTTTGGGAGTCCTTCTGTTACCAAGGGTGGCTTACTGGGGATTTACTGTTTCTTTTCCACCCATGACCTAAAGCTACCTGAAAAAATAAAAAAGTTAAGAGAAAATTCATCTGCAATGCAAACCCAGCCCACAGAAGTTTCTCCAGCCATCTTGCCTTAGATTGCGACCCCTAAACCACTGCTGTCTAGGAATCTTAGAGTTTCTACTATGATGCAATTGTAGTGAAAACATCCCTGCTCTTAAAGGAATCACAGCCCAGTGGACAGGCAGGCTTCCACATGTTCATGGAGCATAGGAGGTAGACAGGCATCAGTACTCAAATCGAGGTCCAAACAAAGTACTCTGAGCAAGCACATGGGCGGAGTGATTAATTGTGGCAGATGTTAACCATGAGGAATGATTTTAAGTATCAGCAACAGAAAACCTTTCTCCATCACACTTGCAATGTTAATTCCTGTTCATTCATCATCAAGCCTCCACCTTGCCTGGACATTTATCTTGAATGCAAAGCCAGCGTTATTCAGGAAAATCAGTCATCTCCATTTATCCTCTGACTGCATTCACTTGGAAAGGATAACCACTGTTGGTCATATTTCATGCTCATCCACTGATGTGGTAGGCCTGGATTTTGCCAGGTGATCTCTTTACTTGAAATGGTTTTTATTTCAATCTAAAACTGAGATGTGGTAATAGGCAGCCCTGTCCTATACCCTAGGACCAGGCACATGTTCTTGTCTCTGGTCTGGTAGTCTAGTGAAACTAATTATGGGTATTCTCTCAGGAGCACACCTTATGAGCAGATATGAAAGTGGAAAGATGATTGACATGGATTTGTTTCTTCAAAAAAAAAAGAAGAAGAAGAAGAAGAAGAAGAAGCCGAAACCGGTTTGGCTCAGTGGATAGAGCATCAGTCTGCGGACTGAAAGGTCCCAGGTTCGATTCTGGTCAAGGGCATGTACCCTAGTTGCGAGCACATCTCCAGTAGGGGGCGTGCAGGAGGCAGCTGATTGATGTCTCTCTCTCATCGATGTTTCTAACTCTCTATCCCTCTCCCTTCCTCTCTGTAAAAAACCAATAAAATATATTTTAAAAAAAGGCCAATATTCAGCCATGCAATGATGCTGCAGGGCTGCAGGTGAAGTGGGAGGAGAGGGCCTCAGACCAACATATCATGAAGCATAAAACACGGAGAAGTGATTGTGATTGAGAGACAAGAGCCAACTCAATCCTCCTTCCTCTGTTATAAGTACAAAGCTGTTCCCTCTTGTCCAGGCAACCCTCTCCTCCACCTATGATACCACATCCTCCTGCTTCCCTAATGACTCAATGTTTCCTCTCTATTTACCTCTTTTCACAGAAACATGGCAGGTGTTCCCATTGTTGGGGAAAGAATTCACACCAAACTTAACAGCCTCCTCTGCCTACTTTTTCTTACCTTTCCCCACATGCCATCTTGAGGTAGGCCTCCATGATGCCCTCACCAGCAGCATTGCTGCCTTCTCTTTAGCAGCATTATTTCAAACAAGACCTAAGTGTCTTTGCCAGAAATTGACCCAAACCACTATGCCCAATTAATATTTGACCAAGGAGGCATGAACATACAATGGACTCAAAACAGTCTCTTCAACAAATGGTGTTGGGAAAATTGGATAGATACATGCAAAAAAATGAAACTAGATCACCAACTTACACCATACTCAAAAATAAACTCAAAATGGATAAGGACTTAAACATAAGAGGGGACACCATAAAAATACTAGAGAAATCGACAGGCAGGAAAATCTTCATGTGATAAAGATTTTTAAATGAAACTCTGTAGTTTGAAAATTATTTTGGAAGGAAATAAAGTTTCCTTCAAATGTCGTAAGGATTGTAATTGAAAATCAATATATTTGGCCTCTTGAACTAAAGTAAGTAATTTGTGTTTTTGTCTCCCTGACAAAGTTTATATAAAGTTACAAAAAGAAATTGACAGCCAATTTGAAATTGAGTTGCCATGGCCTAGAGCAAAGAATATCCTTGCATGATACTATTCTACAATGTCATTATAATCCTTGATATTTCACAACAGCATTATCCCAAACAAAATTACAAATTAATTCTTTGAATATTTGGCAGCAATTTAAAAAAAGACATGAAAGGATTTAATCAGAAGGAATCAAGGCACTGGGAAGGCACTTGAGCATTCTATATGGGACTCTCTTCTCACAATCCAATTGCCCCAGCTGTTGCCTGAGCTTTCTATTCCTGCTGAGTTTGAAGCCTGGAGGTGGCTGGTATAACAGATCTGTCTCTTGCCCAATGGTGTGAGCTGGGCCCTCCCTGGAGAAGGAACCTGAGTTCCCTGAGGAATGTGATCAGTGCTGGGGCTCTGCCAGCAGGTGAGGGGATCCCAAGGCAGGTGCTGGGCATGGAAGCCACGGGGGCATAGGCTATCAAGGAGACAGAACTGAACCTCACAACACCCTGCTTGGCCCTGGAGGATGACTGGTTAGCCAGAGACGGATAAGATTCCTCAGGGAAGGAACAACTTAAGACAGGCACAGTCACAGAGGGATCAATAGGAGAGAACTTGGGGGTCAATAGAGGTGGGGCACAGACCCTCCCTTGTAGGGGCCTGAACCTTCACCCCTTCTGAGGGAGGTCTCCTGCTTCCATGGCTGCTTCACTCCCCATGCCTAACACAGATCAGGACCCAGATAACAGACAGAGACTTGGTCAACAGCAGCTGCCCTATATCTAAATCCAACCTACCAGGAATGCTCAGGGCCTACTCAAGAATGCAAAAAATCCTTTCCACTAATATTTACAGGGTAATCTAACATTGTTGGTAGAGTATTAAATTTGACAGTAAAAGAGTAATCAAGCTTTCAGATTAATTTAAATTGGCTAATTGAAATAAGTGAATATCCAAGAAAATTTAATTGTACTGGACAAAAAGTTGTTTCCAAAGTATTAAATAAAATTTCTATTGGTAATTATCTCATGGTAAAATTCCTTAACATGCAATGAACATAAAGCAGTCATATTTTTGTGCAAAAAAATTAAAATTTAAAGTTATCAAGATTGTATTAAAAATTTCCAAAAGTTTTTATTAATCAAAAAAGATACATAATATCATGTAAGGAAAAATACCCTGTAAATAAATTACATCTAGAAAATTTTTACTTTAGAAAATTAATTTTCATTTGTAATGCTAACAGCAAGACGCCCATGAAAAACACACATGGTGGCAAAATAAGCCAAAGGAAAATCGTTTGGGCAAAAATAAAAAGGACCCCAAGTCAATTTTATAGAAAAGAGTCCTTTAGTAACTTTTGGTCAAGAATGTGTTTATAGCCCTAACCCATTTGGCTCAGTGAATAGAGCGTGTGCCTGAAGACTGAAAGGTCCCAAGTTCGATTCCAGTCAAGGGCATGTATCCAGGTTGCAGGCACATCCCTAGTAGGAGGTGTGCAGGAGGCAGCTGGTCCATGTTTCTCTCTCATTGATGTTTCTAGCTCTCTATCCCTCTCCCTTCCTCTCTGTGAAAAATTAATAAAAAAAATATATTTTAAAAAAAAGAATATGTTTATATACTTTCAGAAGACAACAATAACACCAAGTGGACTCCTGCCACAGAGAGGAATTGACAGGTCTGCTCCAACCAGGAAGACAAGAGGAGAAACAGTCCAGAGATGGAAGATGCTGACGACGCCTTGCCATGATAGCAATCAGCAGCTGTGCCTTGCTAGAGGATGCCTGGGACCAAACCAGAGAGGGTCGGACCTGCTTTGCCACTATTTGTCCACCATCCAGATACTGTTGTTGACTTGTACACATAAGGAACTGTTTGACATTGAAACTGGGACTCAAACATTTTTTGTTCTTATAAGTTTATTTCTAGTCTGCAGAGGCAAGATGTTTTTAAAGAAAAGAATCAGGGAGCAGGGGGGAGGAGAAAATGGCGGCGGAGTAGACGGACGCATCTGGATCTTTGTCGCTGGGCAGAGGGAGAGAGAGCGGCTGAGAGTCGCATTGGGAGTGTTTGTTGGCAAGCTAGGAGTCTGTTGTCCTCCAGGGGAAGGCGGAGAACTGCTGGAGGGGGCTCTCCCGGCCAGGCAGCCCCACTGCCACGGGGTTTTTGTCCGCCGGAGCGGACAAAAATTTCAGCGCGAACGCGGAGCCCGAGCCATCTTGCAGTGGGAGGTGGATGTCTGCGGCGCGCTGAAGCCTTCGGCTGGGCACCCATCGAGCAGCCAGGAACTCGGGGACCCAGAACTCCGCTCTCCAATCGGCGCAGACACGCGGCGGAATCAGAGATCCACAGAGCACACGGAAAGGTCAGATTGCGCCTGACTTAAGGGGGAGGTGGATGTCTGCCGAGGTCTGAGGGCTGCGGCTGACGGAGGCACCCACAGAGCAGCCAGGACCCAGAGCGCGGCTTCCCAGGCGGCACAGACGCGCAGGCGGAGGATTCAGAGATCCACAGGGCGCGCGCGGAAGGGTCAGACTTAGCCTGGGCCAGGGTGCGGTCTCCTACCCCCGCAGGGCAGAGACGAGCACTGTGGGAGCCGGGCTGCGGGAAAGCTGCCTCTGGAGAGGTCCGCAGAGGTGGTCAGGGCGTGATCCCTGAGTGTGAAGGCAGACCCTCTGAGCTGTTGACAGAGGAGAGCTCTGGAAAACGACTCTTTTTTTTTTTTTTTTTTCTGGGGCAGAGGGACAGCCTGGGAGTTATTGCAGTGTCCAGGCTGCAAAACTCCCACAAACTGGTTTTGGGAACCACAGAGTAGCAGGATCTGAGCACAGCCTAGAGAGGTCCTGTGCTTTGTCTCAGAGATCAATTCCGAAACACTGCCACCCAATGGATGACACACAAAAATTTTTAATTTTTTATTTTTCATTTTCACATATTTTAGTTAAAAGAATATTTTTTTTCTTTCTGCCTCAATTGATTTTACCTTTATAATTATTACATTTTTGTTTTAAACTAGTATTATTAATTACTGCTAGTACTTTACCGTTTTTGGGGAAAAAAAAGTGTCATTTTGTTTTCTCTTTGTTTTATTTCGGGATTAGAGTTCTACATTCTATTTTCATCTTCCCTTTAGCATAATTTTACTCCAACTCAACTCTACCTTTATGCCAACACTTTCCTCCTAACTTTCCCCATTTTGCTGTCTTGTTTCTCTTTCCCTTTTCCAACTTTAGATTCTCCCTATTTTTCTCTTTACCTGGTTAAAATTTCACCCCATTTATATATCTAATTTCAAGTCCCCTACTACAAGTCCACACAAACCTCTCCCCTCTTGTCTTCATTAGCCAAAAAGTTGTTTTTTCTCTATGTCCTTTTGTTGCTATTTGCATGAAAAGTGATTATATCGATTTTTTGAAATTTTTTTTGTGAGATTGTTTTAGTTTATTCTGCTTGTTTTATTTTGCTTTTTGCTTGCTTTGTTTTCTACCTCTCTTTTCCCTTATCTCCCGCGATACCAGTTGCTATTTGCAATTTGCCTTACTCTCTAGGTACTGGTTGCTGGCCTTTATTGGGATTAGTGACTGTTCTATTGGAGTTGTCCCCTGACATCTATATTTTGTTCCTCTTTTCTCTCTTATACACTTTTTTTTCTCTCTGACTTTTTTCTCTTCCTCTTTCCTTCTCCTTTTTCTCCTTTTTATTTTCTTATTTTATTTTATTTTATTTTATTTTATTGTTCATTTATTTATCTTTTTTTGTTCTCACTCTCCCAATTTGATTTTGGCACTTCTTTCTTTTCTTTCTTCCTCATTTTCCTCTTCTTCTTTCTCTATTTACCCCTAATTTGTCCTTCATTGGTGGTCACCTTATTTGTGATTATTAACATCTTGAATACATTTCTACTCAGTGCCTTGTGTGCTGTACCTGGTCTGTTGTAGTTTGTGCCTTTCAATCAACATAGGAGAGAGAACTACATAACCAGACACCCAGAGAAGAAAGACCATGGGCAGAAAAAGAAACAGCCCACAAAAGACAGAAAGGCAGGTTTCACCAGAAAAGGAAGTAAACAAAATAGAACCACAAATAAGCCTACCAGAGAAAGAGTTCAGAGAAATTATCATAATGTGGTTGAAAAGAATGGAAGACAAATTTGACAATATGAGTAAGAGCCAAGAGGAAATGAAGAAGAACCTAGAGGAGGTGCAGAATAAACAAGAAGAAATGAAAAATGACATCACTGCTATAAAGAACTCAATAGAAAGCATCAAAAGTAGACTAGAAGAAGCAGAGGACCGCATCAGTGAGCTAGAAGACACGGTAGGAAAAAATACACAAGTACAGCAGCTTCTAGAAAAAAAAGTTAAAAAGCAAGAGGAGAGTCTAAGGGAACTTTGGGATAACATGAAACAAAACAACATGCGCATAATTGGGGTTCCAGAAAGAGTGGAAACTGAACAAGGATTAGAGAACGTGTTTGAAGAAATAATGACAGAAAATTTCCCCAATATAAAAAAGAAAAAACCCACACAAATCCAAGAAGCTCACGGAGTCCCAAGCAAAATGAACCCCAACAAACGGACACCGAGGCACATTATAATTAAATTGGCAAACACCGACGACAAAGTAAGAATCTTAAAAGCAGCCAGAGAGAAACAGAAAGTTAACTACAAAGGAACCCCCATAAGACTAGCTACTGACTTCTCAACAGAAACTCAAAAGGCCAGAAGGGAATGGAATGAAATATACAAAGTCATGCAAAGGAAGGGTCTGAATCCAAGAATACTGTACCCTGCAAGACTCTCAATCAAAATTGAAGGTGAAATCAAAAGCTTCACAGACAAAAAAGGACTAAGGGAATATATTACCACCAAACCAGCAATGCAAGAAATGTTAAAAGGTCTGCTGTAATAAAAAGAAAGAGGAAGCGAAGAAGGAACTCGGGGGTAAGGACTAAAAATGGCAACAGATAAGTACTTATCAATAATAACTTTAAATGTAAACGGATTAAATGCTCCAATGAAAAGACATAGGGTAACCGATTGGATAAGAAAACATGATCCATATATCTGTTGTCTGCAAGAAACCCACATTAGGAAAAGAGATGCACACAGATTGAGGGTGAAGGGATGGAACATGGTATTTCAGGCAAATGGAAATGAAAAAAAAGCTGGGGTTGCAATACTTATATCTCACAAATTAGATCTCAAAGTGAAGGACATAACAAGAGATAAAGAAGGCCACTTCATAATACTAAAGGGAACAATCCAACAAGAAGAAATAACTCTGGTAAACATATATGCACCCAATATAGGAGCACATAAATACATAAAAGAACTCTTGGAGGATATTAAGGGAGAGATTGACAGCAATACAATCATAGTAGGAGACTTTAATACCCCACTGTCACCATTGGACAAATCCTCTAAACAAAAAATCAGCAAAGAAACATCAATCCTAAATGACTCACTAGACCAGATGGAATTAATTGACATCTTCAGAACATTTCACCCCAAAGCCACAGAATATACATTCTTCTCCAGTGCACATGGGTCATTTTCAAAGATAGATCATATGTTGGGTCATAAGAAAAGTCTCTTCAAATTCAAGAACATAGAAATCATATCAAGCATTTTCTCAGACCACAGTGGCATAAAACTGGAAATCAACTATAATAAAAACAATAGAAAGAAATCAAACACATGGAGACTAACAGCATGCTATTAAACAACGACTGGGTAAACAGAGAGATCAAGGAAGAAATAAAAAACATCATGGCAACAAATGACAATGACAACACAACAATACAAAATTTATGGGACACAGTGAAAGCAGTCTTGAGAGGGAAGTTCATAGCCCTACAAGCCTACTGCAAAAAACAGGAAACAATGGTAATAAATTACCTAACCCTACAACTCAAAGAGCTAGAACGAGAGCAACAAGAAAAGCCCAGTGTACTCAGAAGGAAGGAAATAGTGAAGATCAGAGCGGAGATAAAGAACTTGGAGACCAAAGAAACAATTCAAAAGATCAACAAAACAAAGAGCTGGTTCTTTGAAGGGATAAACAACATTGATGGACCCCCAGCCAGGCTCACCAAGAAGCAAAGAGAGAAGACCCAAATAAACAAAATCAGAAATGAAAGAGGAGAAATAACAACAGACCCTGTGGATATACAAAGGATTGTTAAAAAATACTATGAACAACTCTATTCCAACAAATTGGACAACCTGCAAGAAATGGACATTTTCCTAGAAAAATATAACCTCCCAAAACTCAATGAGGAGGAAGCCAAACATCTCAATAGTCCAATAACTATGGAAGAAATTGAAGCAGTAATCAAAAAGCTTCCAGCAAATAAAAGCCTGGGACCAGATGGCTACACAGGAGAGTTTTACCAAACATTCAAGGAAGAATTAAAACCTATCCTCCTCAGACTATTCAAAAACATTCAAGAAGAAGGAATACTACCAAACACCTTCTATGAAGCCAGCATCACCCTAATACCAAAACCAGATAAAGACAACACAATGAAAGAGAATTATAGGCCAATATCTCTCATGAACATAGATGCCAAAATCCTCAACAAAATTGTAGCAACCCGGATCCAGCAGTACATCAGAAAGATCATACACCATGACCAAGCAGGATTCATCCCAGGAATGCAGGGATGGTTCAATATCTGCAAATCAATAAATGTGATACCTCACATAAAGAAATTGAGAGATAAAAATCACATAGTCATATCAATTGATGCAGAAAAAGCATTTGACAAAATCCAACATCCTTTCTTGATAAAAACTCTCAGCAAAGTGGGAATAGAAGGATCATACCTCAACATCATAAAAGCCATATATGATAAACCCACAGCTAATGTCATATTCAATGGGCAAAAACTAAAACCATTTCCCCTAAGAACAGGAACAAGACAGGGATGCCCACTCTCACCTCTCCTGTTCGACATAGTACTGGAAGTATTAGCCATTGCAATTAGACAACAAGAAGAAATAAAAGGCATCCAAATTGGAAAAGAAGAAGTAAAGCTGTCCTTATTTGCAGATGACATGATATTGTACATAAAAAACCCAAAGGACTCTATTCCAAAACTAATTGACTTAATCAATGAATTTGGCAATGTAGCAGGATACAAAATTAATGCTAAGAAGTCTGTGGCATTTCTATACACTAACAGTGAAATTATAAAAAGAGAAACTAAAAAAGCAATCCCATTTACCATCGCACCAAAAAAATTAAGATACCTAGGAATAAACCTAACTAAAGAGGTAAAAGACCTTTATGCAGAAAACTACAGGACACTGAAAAAAGAGATAGAGGAAGATGTTAACAGATGGAAGAGCATACCATGCTCATGGATTGGGAGAATCAACATCATTAAAATGTCCATACTACCCAAAGCAATCTACAGATTCAACGCACTACCCATTAAAATACCAACGACATATTTCACAGACCTACAAAGAATTCTTCATAGATTCATCTGGAACAAAAAAAGACCACGGATAGCTACAGCAATTCTGAGAAAAAAGAATAAAGGAAGTGGGATCTCAATACCAGACTTCAAGCTATACTATAAAGCAACTATTCTCAAAACAGCCTGGTACTGGCACAAGAACAGACATATAGATCAATGGAATAGAATAGAGAACCCAGATATCCACCCAAACCACTATGCTCAATTAATATTTGACAAAGGAGGCATGAACATTCAATGGAGCCAAGATAGCCTCTTCAATAAATGGTGTTGGGAAAATTGGACAGATACATGCAAAAAATTGAAACTGGACCACCAACTTACACCACATACAAAAATAAACTCAAAATGGATACAGGACTTAAACATTAGAAGGGAAACCATAAAAATACTAGAGGAATCCACAGGCAGCACAATCTCAGATATATGCCGAAAGAACTTCTTCACTGATACTGCTCCAAAGGCAATGGAAACTAAAGAAAAAAATAAACAAATGGGACTACATCAAAATAAAAAGCTTTTGCACAGCAAAAGAAACCATCAACAAAACAACAAGAAAGATCAATGCATGGGAGAACATATTTGCAAATGCTATCACTGATAAAGGTTTAATCTCCAAAATCTACAGCCAACTTATACAACTTAATAAAAGGAAGATGAAGGATCTAATAAAAAAATGGGCAATGGAACTAAATAGAACCTTTTCAAAAGACGACAGAAGGAAGGCCAAGAGACACATGAAAACATGTTCAAAGTCATTAATCATCCGAGAGATGCAAATCAAAACAACAATGCGATACCATCTTACACCTGTCAGAATGGCAATCATCAACAAATCAACAAATGACAAGTGTTGGTGAGGATGCGGAGAAAAAGGAACCCTTGTGCACTGTTGGTGGGAATGCAGACTGGTGCAGCCACTGTGGAGAACAGTATGGTGTTTCCTCAAAAAACTAAAAATGGATCTCCCATTTGACTCTGTAATCCCACTCTTAGGAATTTATCCTAAGAAATTACAAACACCAATCAGAAAGGATTTATGCACCCCTATGTTCATAGCAGCACAAGTTACAATAGCCACAATTTGGAAACCGCCTAGGTGCCCGTCAGCAGATGAGTGGATCAGAAAACTGTGGTACATCTACACAATGGAATTCTATGCTGCCATTAAAAAGAAGGAATTCTTACCATTTGGAGCAACCTGGTTGGAACTGGAGATCCTTATGCTTAGTGAAATAAGCCAGTCAATGAAGTAGAAGCATCACATGATCGCACTCATTGGGGCATAATAAAGAACATTATAAACTGATGAACAAAATGATAGATACAGAGACAGTAAAGCTTCAAACAGACTGTGAAATTATAGCAGGAAGATTAAAGTTATGTGAGGTAGATAAGAGATCAATCAAAGGACTTGTATGCATGCATATAAGCATAACCAATGAACATAGACACTGGGGGGTTGGTGTATGCCTGGGAGGGAGGGGGGGCATATGTATAAAAAATTAATAAAAATTAAAAAAAAAGAATCAGGGAGCAAAAATAAAACAGATACAGAGGCAAAGAAGCATTGAACAGACTGTTATACTACAGCGAGAAGGCAGGGGAAGTTGCGGGGTTTGGAGCGGGGGCCTGTAAGAGATCAACCGAAGGACTTGTATGCATGTATATAAGCATAAACAATGGATACAAGACACTGGGGGGTGGGGGCAGTTGAGGGCATGTACTGGGGAGTAGGGAAGGCTGGGGAGAAGTCAATGGGGGAAAAAAACAAAAAGGAGACATATGAACTACTATTTGTAATACTTCAAACAATAAAAAAAAAAGAAGACTCCGAGGCAGACCCACCCAGGTAAGCTGCTTCCAGATTCCTTACCTTCAGAAGAAAGGTAACATTACTAATATTTTCTTTATTAAAATGCTTAGTTTTGGAGTAATCTGTTTCACAAAAATAGATAAATAAAAATGCATATTACCTTAAAAAATAAAGTCTCATTGGAACACAGCCACACTCACTCCTTTATGAATCACCTAGCCTGCTTTTGGGCAGTAATGGTTGACGTGACTGGCTGCAACAGAGATGTGGAACTTTGCAGGAAAAGCTTGCCAACCTCAGACTAGATGTTTTTTACAGGGAATGTTGTGGGCTCTATGTGATTTTCATTCTTTGTCCCATTGGTAAATTTACGCTGGACTTTGGGAGGCCATGTCCTCTTCTGATAGAATATTTTAGTTCAAAAGGTTGGGTGAATCCTGATACAAGGAAGGGCATCTGAACTTTAGTTATCTTGTGCTGCAAACAGGGCAGCTACAAGGCCCACAAGTGGGGTCATACTGTGCATATTGTCCTATAGTTTACTTTGTTCATCTACAAATTGTCTTTGTGATTTTTTTCCATAGCAAAACATGTTTGACAGCTGCATAATATTTTACAGTAAAGATATAACATGTCCTATTAATCCCCCATTAATGGACATTTAGACATTGTTTATTTTATGCTAATTCCAACAATTCTGCAATGTGTTCTTTTTCTAAATTCTCACCCAAGGGTATGTTTATTGATTTTGAGAGAGAAAGAGAGAGAGAGAGAGAGAGAGAGAGAGAGAGAGAAAGAGAGAGAGAGAGAGAAGTGAGAGAGAAAAAGAGAGAGAGAGAGAGAGACATCAATGTGAGAGAAAAACATCAATCAATTGCCTCCTGTACACCTGACCAGGGATGGAACCTATTTGATGTATGGGATGAGACTCAAACCAACTGAGCCATTCAGTCAGAGCTGTGATAACTATTCTTGTACTCAAATATTTCTTTAGTATAAATTTCTAGCTTGTTTTCAGTTTTGGTAGATACTATCAACTTGTCTTCAAAGGACATCAATACTCAACTATAGTATTTAAGAGAATCTGAATTCTTCAGTGAGAGCTATTACTTAGTTTATCAAGTTTAAATGTTTGCCAGTCTGACACATGTTTTGTTCTTTGTATTTTCAGAAAACTTTTAATGAGAATTTTCACCCTGAATTTAATTCTCAGAGCATGGAATATGCAGCCAGATTCCTTTGTTTGATACCATGACTCTGTCATCTATGAGATGCATGACCCTGGGCTAGTTGCTTCACCTTCCTGTGGATTATCCCCTGGCTCTGTGAAATAGTAAAAATAAGAATACCTAACTCCCAGGGTTGTTGTAAAAACAAAATGGGTCAATCTTGTAAGACACTTATAATATCACATTGCATATTGTCAGGATATATAAATACTTGCCATATTACTACTATATTTTATTGTATAAAACAAAATAAATGGCTTTATTACATTGTTTTCTACTTGGCCACTTTATTAAATTACCCATTAATGATTTATCTTAGGTTTGCTTCATTGATGGTTATAAAAAGTAACCACTTTTTTTTTCTGTGCAATAGTTAAAACTTGTGTGTGTGTGTGTGTGTGTGTGTGTGTGTGTGTGTGTTTGTCTTGCAGCATTAGCTAATATTTCCAGGGACAATGATAAAAGAGATCTGGTATTTCTGTAGTATAAATATCCTTAACATTTCACAATTGTGTGGTACTTTTTCTGCAATAATTGTCAAATATACTTTTAGAGAGTGAGGGCATTTCATTATAATGAAAGAATATTATTGAACTATTTTATTGTTTTAAATAAGGAAGGGTATTGAATTTCATCAAATGCTTAAGATAACCATATTTTTTTTTCTCTTTTAATCAGCCTATGCAATGACTTATACTAGTGGATTGCCCGATAGTAAATGAGATGAACCATTTTGACATTCTGTTATTAAACTGATGGATTTAATATGCTAATATATTACTTAGAACATGTATATGTATGTATGTGAGAATAGCCAAGAATTTTTTCCATGTACTATCTGCAGATTGAGTTGAACGTTTTCTTATCACTTGTTAGGCTATAGAATAACTTAAGTGGCACAAGGAGTCTTCTCCTTGAAGGTGTGGAGAATTTGCCTGCGAAGCCTTTGGGCCCAAAGTCTCAGTGGTAATTTTTGACTAAATTGTCAGGTTCTGAATAGTTTTGTACTTATTCTTGAGTAATTTTTATTTTCCTAAGAAATCTTTTATTTCATCTAGATTTTCAAATTTGCTGGCATTAATTGCTACAATATATTCTCATACTTTAAAAGCCTCCTTCCTCTATAGCACTGGCTGCTGTGGCTCAGTGGCTAGAGTATGGGCTCATGCACCAAAGAGTCACCAGGATGTATCTGGGTTCCAGGTTCGATCCCCAGCCGAAGTTCCGGCACCTGTGGGAGGCAACCAATTGATGTGTCTCTTTCACATAAATATTTCTCTCCCTCCCTTTCCTTCCCTTCCTTCCACTCTCTAGAAATCAATGGAAAAACTATCCCCAAGTGAGGATTAACAACAACAAAAAGAGCCTCTTCATCATATCACTTTTTTTGCTTTCGATATTGCTTACTTTTGTATTTTTCTTTTTCCCTTAGCCAAACCTGACAAATATTTATTACTCTTTACAAAGAATGGACTTTGATTTTTACAGATCAACTGTAACATTTTTGGGTCTGGCTGTTTTTTATATCATTAATTTCTGCTGCTACCCTTATAGTTTATTTCTTTTATTTTCTTTGGGTTCATTATTTTGTTCTTTTTTTTTTGGCATGGGAGTGAGACATATATGGACAGGAAAACATTATAGACTGTGAGTCTATACTTAGCACACTGAGAACACATAATCGGAAGAGACAAGTTCTATAATTGGGGGTGGGGTAAAGGGTGCAGCTTCATGACTAAAAGATGAATGGATGGTTGAAAAGTATGCGCAGGTGCTCGTACCTGTCCATGCCCACATCACTGTTGCCATGACTGTCTAATGCAGGTGAGTGAAGGCTTTGGCAAGTATATACCCTTGTATGCAGCTTGTTTCATTTTTTTTTCCGGAGGCACTCAAAATATGTATTCAAAAATATGTTTATGAAATGTGTTAAGTAATTGTTAAGTAATGAAACAAAATCAAGTTATTTTATTAAACACACACAAAAAAACTCCCAGAACTGGAAGGCCTCTCACAGATGCGCTGGCTTAAACATCCTCCTTTGCTTAAGATCTTTGTAAATGTCAGGAAGTCAGCCTCAGAGGCACACAAGTGCAAGTCTGGTATCTCTTTGGAAGCCAGATGCCATAAAACCTGCTGTCTGGTTTGCTGATGGGCAGCGGCTCAAGCAGCAGCCCAGGGCCCAGCAATCAGCAAATTTGAGGAGAGAAGGCGGTCCCTGGATCCAGTCACAACAGTTAGAGGAGGGAATGAGAGGTTTCCTGTCTGAGGCAGGCTTGTGCTTTTGTTTTAAAACTCCTTATCTCTGTTGGGTTAGGTCTGCCTCCACTCACCTAACAGCTCTCTCCCCACATTTTTTTTTTCTTCTGACTGGGCTCCAGCCCCAGACAGTGTCACTGTCTGCCCTGCCTTTGACCTGCAACATCGCTTTATTGCCCAAGCACCCCACCTTTGTCCCCAAGTTCAGCCACTTCACTGCTCCTGCCATGCAGGTTGGAAATAACTAGGTCAAAACTAGGTATTGAAAGTTGAGAAGAACAGACACGGAAAAAGGAATTAGTTAGACGGATGGGGCAATAAGTGAATGTTTATTTGGCCAAGGTGGAAGCGCACCCCTGTGTGGGATGGGGAAGGAAAGAGAAAGCTGGGCAGAAGGTTATATTTAGAAAAGGAAACATCAGCTTCAAAATCTCAGAGAGCAGAGTTACAAAGGGAGAGAGGGAGGAAGTCAACATGCATTTATTGAGTTCTTCTGTGTTCCAGGAGCTCTCTGGATAGAATCTCATTGAATTCTCTCACTTCTCCACATTTTCCAGATAAGGATTTGGAAGCTTACAGGAATTCAATAGCTCACCAAGGACCCAGAGCTGACACATGGAGAGGCAGGGTCAGAGGTAGCTGGTAGAGAGATGGATTGCTGCCTGAACATGAGAGAGGGAAACTTGATGTTCCCTTCAGTTCTCATTGATTTGGGGGAAGTAGAAAGTAAGGTGCTTGCCATCCGGTTAAACTTCTAATAGCTTCCTACCACCTTTTAGACAACTTCCATTATCTTGAATGTGAACTAATGCAAACTCAGTAAGCTTCACGTAGTCTTAGGATTATGAGTAGCATCCTTTCTCCGCTTAGCATTTGTTTCTTTATTTGACTCTTCTTTTGGTCAGTCTTTTCATTGTTTAGCTTTCAGATTCAGTGGAACCTGCACAGGGCTGTCTCCTTGCTTGTGCTGTGCACCCAATCTGGGTTTAATATCCTGCTGCATAGCTAATTAGTAAAACAGTGTGTTTAAGCTCATGTCTAGCAGCAGAGAGAATGTGTCATGAGAGGAGAGATGGTTTATTGTTTACTGTTTGTATTGATACTCATTTTGAATGAAAGAATAAATAAGTGAGTGAAACATTAAATGGATGAAAAAGCATATCATGAAATCAAATCACAAGTGTGGTCTTCTGTTACTTAACCAGGCCCATGTGTTCAGGGTGAAGGGCTTCTCTCCCTCCTGTCACTTACATAGCTGTGAGGCAATGGCTCAGGCCATGGCTCACCCATGTGCCGTCCAAGGGGTCTGGCCATGACCTTCCTCTTCTGATGGGTGAGGGAGCCTGACTCGCAGCCTGACTTTCTGCAGCGTGTGCTCCACTCCAGCCTCTGTGCCCGGCCTGCCACCTTCTTTACTTTGGCTTGGAGTTTCAGGTGCTGCTGGCAGGCAGCCCCCTGCTTCATGTGAACTAAATATCATACTAGAGGTTTTTCATGGAAAAATTAAAAGGAAACTTAAGAAAATATGTGGGGAGGGGGACAAAGCCGCTCTGACTTTGGCATCCCCATGAAGCCACCTTGGGGCAGTGTCCTCATTTCTCTCTGTGAGGCTGCAGGTTCCCCATGCCGCAGACCCCCACCATCGCCCACCCCCAGTGTGGGCACTGCCAGGCTCAGCAAGAGGCATGGCTCTGCCAGAGGGATCTGGGCTTTTTCCATGTCGTGACTCAACCTGGGCAGCCCGGTCCTGCTGAAAGGAGTTATAAATTGCGGGTTGTGGACTTCTCCTGCTGAGAAGCACTAACAGTTTATAAGGGAGAAAAATGGATAAACCCCTGGGTATCAGTTTTGTTTTCATTTCACTCCAAGGCCAGCTGTGGAAAGGAAATGACAGTAAACAGCCTGTTAGTGAAACGGCTTCAGTGAAAATACCGCAAAGGAAAATCACAGCAATTGTTACGTCAGCCGGGCTTCCTACCTCGTTTTAAAAGGCAAAAGAAGTAGAATTAAACTCCAAGGTGCACCTATCTTGCCAAAAACAAAACAAAAATAACATCCAAAGCTCCTTTTGTAGGTGGAGCTGGAACCTGATGGCACCGTAACATGGCAACATGCTTTCTCAGGTCGGGATCAGCCTCCAGCGCTGGATCTCATGTCTGTTCTCCTGAACACTTATTACGGGCAGCGCCCACAGGACAAAGGAAATTGCATCCAGAGGTAAACAACACTAGGAGTGCGTTGTAATTGAAGCTATAGTCAACCTAGTCCTTAAGGAAGCTTTCCCGAGATGTCCAGGGGGAAAAACATGAAGGATGCGACTTCTGAACTTGATTGGGGATTCTGAGGGTGGGTAGGAGGAGCAGGAAGGGGAGCTGACAGAGGGACAGCAAAGAGGGGCTTTAGGGAGCAGTCTCCCCATCCCCATGGGGCTGCAGTCACTCTGAGTCACAGCGCAACCACTCTGTTAATAAGTGAGTGAAATTCTAAGTCAAATGCCAAAACAGATACAAAAACAATGTCAACCCTCACCCAAGGATGTCTTTATTTATTTGAGAGAGAGAAAGAGGAAGGAAGAGGGAGAGAGAAAAAAAAGAGAAACATCTATCGATGATGTGAGACCCGGGATCAAACTTGAAACCTTTCAAGGACAATGCTCCAACCTACTGAGCCACCCAGGCTAAAAATACAAACTTCGGTGTCAGCCAGACAGAGTCTGAGTCTTCTTCAGCTGAATTCTGTGGCGAGTACAGCAGCCTTAGAGTCTCTACCTGTTCCTCAGCAAAGTGGCCATGGGCCTCAGTGCCACTGGCACAGCTTTCCAGCTGGCCCCCTGCTGCCCCTCCTTCTTTGGGAGGAAATAAAGCTCCTTATGTGACCCTCAGGCCTGGCTACTCACAAGCATTTCAGGCCTGAGGCCCCATGGGGAGCCTGCAGCCTCGGGAGGCTCCTGTTAGACCACTGGGGCCTTGGTCTCCTTGGCTGGATTCCAGGCCCAACACCTCGGGTCCCAGGGAGCCTGGCATGACCTTGGGCAGGGTCTGTTTATTAGCTGTTCTACTAAAGTTCCATTCATTGATTTAAATAAACAACTCCATCTAACTCAGGGCTTTCCCTCGGCAGCCTTAAATCAAAGGAAGCTTCTGTTATACTTTATTACTTTACTTTGCAAATTTGAATTAGAAGAAGGGGGTGCCAAGGCCTAATTGCTTTATGGCTCAGCTGCACCTACAGAGCAAGTTCAGCTACAAGCTGTATTTGCACCTCAAATTCTGCTTCTTTTTTCACTTGCAAGCCTCTCTATTGTTGGAGCTGCAACAGAGCAGGCCTGGTGAACACCCAGAAGGCCAGTCTGCATGGCCATGAGAACTGAGGGCTGGGCGGAGCCCAGGACTGGGACCTGGGATGACACGCCCTGTGGTGGGACTGGGGCGTAGCTCTGTGATTGGGACAGTCACTGTGTCTCTGACTTTTAGTTGGTCCTTTGGGTAAAGTTTAGGGACAGGGCAAGATAATTTTAATGTTCTTCTTAGTTCTAACATCCTGTGGCCCTGTGACCGCCGTGACCAGCTGGTGGTGGGAAGCCAGGCAGAAACTATCCTACCAGCAGCTGCAATGTGGGTGTGAGTGAGAAGGAACCAGCTAAGGTTCAGGAGGGCCAGCTGGGATCACCGCCATCTCTGCCGGCTGCCGTGTGACCACCTGAATCCACCTGCAGTGGTTTCCCTCCCACACGCTTCCTCTTCCTTCGGGGACTGGCTGTCCTATCCGGTGAGAGCATCCACCCCAAGCTCCGAGATCCCCACAGCTGTTATAACCTGGAGCATAGTGCCTGCCCTCCTCATGCCTAACCCACATCAGAAAAAAAGGGACAAGAGAATCCACATGAACACATCTGTAGAGGGAAAAAGAGAGGAATAGAAACAGAGCAGGTTGTGATCAAGATAACCATGTGTTTCTATTTGTGGGCTTGAGTTATCTCCCTCGTGAGGGGCATTGTGAGACTGACCACAAGAGGGGCCCCCATGCCAGCATGTTGTCTCCTAGGACTTCCCTAACCCTCCTACCACCTGGAGAATGATCTTCCTTCCTCCTCTTTTCACTCCTTTGAATACTATTCAGACTATTCTTTTCTTTCCTTCCCAAAGGGATTTGCCTCTTCCATCTTAACCTGGTGGTTAGTAACCAGCTCAGAAGCCATGCAGCCATGTGGTGTGGCAATGCTTCAGACACCAGGATGCTGGGCGGCACCCTGCAGATGGGCGCTGCTGCCCTGCTTAGTACACAACCATCTACTCCAAGCATGTGAAACTCAAAGGCTAACGTGGGCCAAATACAAGGGGTAAGCGTATGTGGGCCGCAAAAAAACAAAAGCTTCAATTTTCATAGAAACGTAGGTTTATTTCCATAGAGACATGCTGAATACAAAGGGCTAAAATAAATGAATCATTGTTAACATAAAATAATAGAACATTTTAATAAAAAATAATATTTTTTCTTGAACATTAATTTACTAGACACGGAATAATTGTACAAATTAATAAGCGTAAACGCAAATAAACCTATTTTTTTTTCAAAAGCGAAATATTTCCTGTGGTGCACACCAAACAAGTCAATCCAAGACTAATGGCATGGCAATCAGCTGCTAAATATTCACTGCTGGTATTAGTGGAGAAAAATGGTGTGTCTATGTGCAAGGCGTGTAAGGGAAATGAATGAAACATGATTATAATCTTCAGTCATTAGAGAATGTTGTAGTTCATTATAACAGGATATTGTAAAAATTAAGTTATGAAATTTTTATTAAAACATTTCTTACATACCATTATATTGGCTGGGTTGCAAAAATATTCTTTATGGGTCACATGTGGCCCGCAGGCCACGAGTTTGACATGCTTGTTCTAGACGGCTCCCATGGCCTTCTGGCTTCATGTTCAGGTGCCTGGCAAAACCAATTCTGAATTCCACATGACTTCTTTCTAGGTGCTGCTGCCCATATGGGCAGTGAAGGTGGTTCATATCGCTCCCTCCTTGGAGCTGCACAGGTCCCAGTTCCGCCTGCCTGCTGTGGCCACGTCCTCTAAACCAAGCATCCCCGTGAGCTTTCCAGCATCCCCTCACGTCTAGGTTTAGCTACTGCAACCCAGAAACAACCAGCATGAGAAGGGACAATGGGCTCCCCCTTCATGTTTCTTCTGAGGCCCAACTTGCCTTCTGAGAAGAGGCATGCCCTCCGCCCAGCCTGTCCTGTCCTTTACCCGCCTGTGCCATGGATTGCATATTTCACCAGTAAAGGGCATCTCCAGGGACCATGATGCTCGGGAAGACATCTTCTCTGTTCTTAGGCGTCCCTCCATGTTCACTTAGGGCTGCAGTGGCGAGAAGGAAGAAGAGCTGGTCTTCAAGGGAGCATCATTGCCTAGAATCCCCCACACAAATGTGTGACTCATAGGGATGGGAAGGGAGGTTTTGGCCAGCTGTCTTCCTGTAAAGCAAGTGCAGGTTGGCCAAGGAAGCATGACATGCATGGGGCTGCCCACGCTGCTTTGCAATAGCTCATGTGAACATGGAAACCAGGAGACCTAAGAACCAGCGGGGTGGGTGAAAGCTTCTTTTTCTTCTCCTCCTCCTCCTCCTCCTCCTCCTCCCCCTCCTCCTCCTCCTCCTCCTCCTCCTCCTCTTCCTCCTCCTCCTCCTCCTCCTCCTCCTCCTCCTCCTCCTCCTCCTCCTCCTCCTCCTCCTCCTTCTTCTTCTTCTTCTTCTTCTTCTTCTTCTTCTTCTTTTATTTTTTACTAGAGGCTCCATACATAAAATTTGTGCACTAGGGGAGGGTTCCCTCAGCCCAGCCTGCCCCCTCTCACAGTCTGGGAGTCCTCAAGGGATATCCTCTCTGGGCAGCCAGGGCTGTCAGGGGAAGGCACCACCCCCATCACCCTGCTACTGCTGCCACTGCCAGCCATCACAGCCACTAAAGTGTTTTCATCAACCCGGACTCCAGTCCCTTCACCACAAAAAGATGACAACTTTCTTTAGACATTTTCAAGATATCTCTCTCATAGGATATGACATTTCTCTCTTTCTTTTTTTTTAATCCTCAACCGAGGATATTTTTCTATTGATTTTTAGAGAGCATGGAAGAGAGAGGGAAAGACAGAGGGAAACATCAAGGTGAGAGGAACACTTCAATCGATTGCCTTCTGCATAAGCCCTGACCTGGGCCCCGGCTAGGGAGGAGCCTGCAACTTAGGTACAAGCCCTTGATCAGAATCAAACCCAGACCCTGTGGTCGGCAGGCTGAGGTTCTATTCACTTAGCCAAACTGGCTAGGGCAGGATTTGACTTTTTATAGCTCCTCCAGCAGCAGACATTTGTTTTTTTCTCCCTCCTGGGTGAACCCTAGTTCACCTTCTTTGATTCTTATTACCCAAGTTACCAAGAACACTGGGAGATTAGCCAATGAGCTATAAGAAAGGTGTTTCCTCTGCAGCTCACTCACTGGCACACTGTCTCCCAGAGAGGGCAGGCCCCCTGTGTGTTGTGTCTCTGCTCTGGACCTACCTGTAGCCCCTGAGGTCTTCGCACTGTGGCCACTGGGGCCAGGGACTGACCCTCTGTGTGTTTCCTCTCTGCCCCCGGGCCTATATGTGCTTGCAGCCTCCTCCTGAGCTGGTTGTGACTGTTACAGCATCCTGGCTAATTTGCATATTACCTCTTTATATATAGAGAGATTTTTAAGGCTTTTATTTTCATAGCAATCCAAAAGCAGTGGCTCAGGAGAAAATGGTGAGTGTGGTTACTGCAGGTAGAATTGCAGATGAACAGGATTTGGGAAAGCATGCTGCGCTGCCACTCTGCAATGCAGACTATACTGATTCACATGCTGCCACTC
>JAAGEH010000039.1:8543587-8590061 GCA_011751065.1 Lasiurus cinereus | reverse complement strand
TGCTGCCACTCTGCAATGCAGACTATACTGATTCACATGCTGCCACTGAGGCAGAGTTTTCTTCCTGCTTGAATCAACTCGAATGCAAAATTAGAGAAACTTTACCATATAACATCTTGCACATCTCATTTAATTTTTTCCTTATTCAGGTCTATCTTTTCTTTCACAATTTTGATTTGTGCCTTTGCCCACTTGGAGATATTTTATGATCAGGTTCTAAGAGGAATTCATCCATAACTGTTTGGCTGCCTGAAACTAAACAAACAAACAAAAAACTTAGAATAAAATAAACAGAATAATGTTAGAGAAAACCAATAAAATAGCCCTTAAAGCTTGTGTGAATCATGTGCCCATGTTGAGTCCCCGGCTTTGTGTTTCCCCACTCCTGGAGGGCGAAGGTGCTGGCAGAGTGGCTGGGTTTGCCACATGCTAACGCAGAGTAGATCCAGGCTGGCAGCTGCCTATGATCCCTTGATGGGCCTCTTTGAGAAGAAAGATTGATGTGAGTCAGCAAAGCCCTCATTAAGTGAGTCACACCATTAATAAAAGGTGCAGATTGCAAAGTGGTGTTTATTTCACTGTTGATAGAAACCAGGACACAGTGGCCTTGAATCAAAAATAACCTGAGCCAGACACATTGAACCTGGATCTGATGTGAAATCCCAGCATTCATTCCTCCCGTGGCAAACACATGCAGATATTGCTGCTGCTTTAGCCAAGCAGACGAGCTGCTCCCAGGACCACTTCCCCCTCGTGCCTGACAGTTACAAAGTCCATCCACTTACAGCTTATGGAACTCAAATAAGTCTTAAGCAATGACTAAGTGATGTGCTCAGGTTTCGGGCTGCCCTGGGTCAGAGTCGTGGCTTTGCTTTTTTAAAGATGTGTGAACTCGGTTAACTGACTTAACCTCCTTAAGTTTTGGACGACAATAAATCACCTCTAATCGCTCTTGCTACTCTAAGCAAGCCTCTCCGATTTCCTCATCTGGACTCAATGTCCTTGGATTCTTCCATTTATTGGTGAGGATATTCATAGTATCTACACCATCAGTCATGAAGATTAAACTAGGTAATATAATTAATGAAATAATCTCGATGTGTGGCACATAATAAGAGCTCAAGAAACGTTATCCTAAGACTTGGGGAGTGTAGGCATTTATGCCAATTAATAGACAAGGAAACTGGAGTGAAGAACAATTATTTGTCCCAGGCCATGGAGGTAGAGTCTAATGTTACCAGTCACAGGAGTAAGTTCTTTGAAAATTAAACAGCACAGACCTCTATGGGATGGGTACATTTCCCTTGATCTGCTCGCTTTCCAGGAAGTGAAACTACTTTGCATTTTCCCCGATTCTTCTTATTAGTTTGCTGCTTGGTTCATAGTCACTTTGATTGGTATGCCAGTGTCTGGGGATACCCTTAGTGAACAAGACAAAGTGCTGACTACTTGGTACTGTGTTATAGTTAATAACAAGGACATATAATTTGATGTGATGGGTGATATGACCATACATATTACCCTGGGCTGCAAGTGGAGGGGAGAGGGTGATCAAAGATGGTCTGGCATTTAATAGTTGGCCCAATAAATACAGACAGGTTCTTTGGAGTAAATTGGTTTCTCTTTAAAAGAGTGGAGAAGAAACTTCTGTCAGGAAAAGCTTCCTTTAAGCTAAGGCTCAAAAGGTGAGGAGATGGCAACTGAGGATAACTGAGGACACATTCCAGGCCCAGAAAAGAGCTGTGATGAAGACCCAGCCCTGGCTGGAGTGTGTGAGAAAGGTGGACCTGGAAAACAATGAATGATCCCATTTGTTAAACAAATAAAAACAAACAAGCCGAGCCAGCATGCTCAGTGGTTGACCATTGACCTATGAGGCTCATCAAGGGATTCTGAGTCAGGGCACATGCCCAGGTGGTGGGCTCGATGTCCAGTGCAGGAGGCGGCTGATCAATTATTCTCTCTCATCATTGATGTTTCTATCTCTCTCCCCCTCTCCCTTCCTCTATGAAATAAATAAAATAAAATAAAAAACCCATATGCAAATACCCCAAGTTTAAACTGAGATACTAAATCATTAAAACAATTTTCATTAAAGGTCTGACAAAGAAAGGACCCTCTAATATACTGTTCATGAGAGTATAAATTGGTACACACTTTTTGTAAGGCATTTGGTAAGCCTACTTAAATTTAAAATATTTTTTTATTTTATTTACTTCCAGATGGTTTGAAATTTTACTCATGTATTACAGCTACACTTAAAAAGCTTATAAAAAATTAGACCTGTTCTTTTACATACATCATAACAGCACATATACACTACATACATACACACCTACAGCAGTGGCAGAAGAGAGAGAGTGAAGCACAGTCTAAAAAAGCAAGGAATGAACAAGCATGTAAGATAGAATTAAGCAAATATGCCCAAGTCCTTGACTGCAACCATAAAAACGTTGGATCAACAGTAAGAGCTGAAACCAGAAGAAATCAGCTTAGACCCATTTTTTTTTTTTTTAATTAAAAGTGTATTTCTTGAACTATGTCCAACTCAGATTTTTCTGTCATTTTTAAGTCCTACCTTTGGTTCGGAAACTTTTCACCATCTATCGTACTTCACAGCCACCTCCTCGGAAGAAACACAGGTTAGTCTGTGTAAGTGAAATAGACGAGTGCATGCCAGTGTGACTGTTGCATCATTTCCCTTAGGTGATCCAGGAAGAGGTTTGAGCCCTGAAGTGGCATATCACGGAGGCCAGTTTATTACAATCAATTTTTCAGTAACTCCCAACTGGGCCAGATTTAATCCAATAACAAAAGATGAAAGTGTCTCAGTCTATTAAACAACCAGGTGTCCGAGTTTACTTAAATCACACATTAATTTCCTTCCCTGATCTCACTCCTAAGCTGTCAAAGCTCTATCCATGTGTCACCGAATCAACTATTCTGGGGTCAATTATGTTGAATTGCTTTGCTATTAATTGGATCACAGCCCAGCAAACTTAATTCAGTCTTCATTCTAGAATGGTCCATGATCCAATTACCCCATGTCCTCTCTCTAAAACCAACACATAGGGAATGTGTTGTCTGATTGTCCTGGAGGTTAACCTTAAAATCCAGTCATATACTCTAACAACCAGTTATAGCAATGTTGATTATATAACCATTTGTGAGCTGATAACTTGTGCATGTCTCAAGAGCAACTATTTTGCTTGAGTTATAATGAGTTATAGTCTTGTTTTATTTTTTCCCCTTTTCTTAAGTTAGCACTGTCAATATAATGGTTTATTACTTCTCAAGTCCTACTACCAATCCCTGTTCTTTACAATTCTCATTCTTCCAGGATGGGATTTTCTATCACCTACTCTAGACTTGTTTCTTTATGATGTTAAGTCCTGTTCATCTTTAACACCTTTGCAAGTGCCCACACTCTCTTTCTCCAGTTTCCTGCTTTTAATGTTTTCAAAAGCCCGCCTTCCATCCTAGACGACTGGAACGAATCCAAGAGTCCTTACAGAAGCATGATGCGCGGTATCCATTTTCACTGAGGAAGAAGTGTGGCATCTTGAAGAAACAATGAAAGATTCTTCTTAGCTGTGATACTTTTTGCAGCTTTTAAAAACACCTGGATGTATTCTATGATATTTTTGATACTAATAATTTCTCCTTCCAAATATGGATCTAACCCACAGCTGGAAATAACATGTTCTCCAAATCCCCTTGCCAAAGAGTTAAATATCTTCCCAACATTTTAAATCATTTAAAGGCACTTAACCACTCAAAGTGGTATGAATTCTCCTTCCACTCACATGGAAAGCCTTGCACAATTGACAAAAAGCATTAGAGGGGATTCAAAACCAAAGCTAGAAAAAAATCAGAAAAAACAAATACTCCAGAGATTTATGAGTGAAAATCTTTAACTAATGCAGAGTAAAAAGTTTATCAGGAACGAGTGGATAGACCTTCCTGGTCTCACACCCATATTGGAGTGAATTCACTTTTTTTGGATGAATTAGCAGAGACAAGCAGGGTTTTACAAAACAGAAGAAGTGTAAACACTAGAAGAACAAATTTATTTTTACAAAAAGGGAATTAAATCAACTCAGAAATATGTCAATTGAGCAGATATTAGGGAATGTAGCACTTTTTGTCGTATCTACTCCTCAGGCCCACATCACCATCGTCTCTTACTTGGATAATTGCCTACTTGGATTTTTGCCTCCCACTTCTGCCATGGTAATCAGTTCCCCCAAAAGCCTCTAAATCATATCACCTCCCTATAAAAACCTTCTAATGATTGTCCATTGCTCTTCTACTGAAACCTAATCCTATTAGCATGGTCAGCAAGGACCTGCATGACCTGCTTCCATGCCTGTTTCTGCAATTTCATCTTGAACCTTGCCTGTACTCACCATGGGATGGCCACATTGACCTGTTATTAGAGTGTACTGAGCTCAGGCCTTTAGACTTATTATTTCCTTTGTCTGGAACACACTTTTCCTTGTTGATTTTATTTATTTATTTATTTATTTATTTATTTATTTATTTATTTGATTGTTTCTCTATTCTAAGATTCTTATCTTTTAAATTTCTGTACCCACCATCTTGTCCCAACTAATTATATTTTGTTAAGGATGAGCTATCTGCCTGAGGTTTTAGGCTCAGTAATACAGTCATTTGAACTTTTGTTGTTTTCTTGCTCAATATAGGGGGGTCAACTGCATGTAAGGTGCTATGCTTCCTCTTCTATAGATGGGACAATCACTATAAAGAAAAAAATAAAACCATTCCTTGGGAAAAGTGATATTTCTGTGTTGCATATAATTTTTTTTCAGAAATAGAATTATTTAATATGTAAGGTAACACTTTAAAAATCGAATTTGTTGGGGTGACATTGGTTCACCAAACCATACAGGTTTCAAGTGTACAACTCAACAAATCACCAACTGCACATTGCGTGGTGTACCCTTTGCCCCAAGCAAAGTCTCTTTCTGACCCCACTTATTCCCTGTTTGCCCACCTCCACCTAGCCCCACGCCTCTTTTTCTCTGGCTATTACCATCCTTTTTTGTATCTATATATTATATCTTATGTCTTTGGCTAACCCCTTCACCGTCTTTCATCCAGTCCCTGCAAACCTCTCCCCTCTGAGAGCTGTCAGTCTGTTCCATGTATCCATGCTTCTGTTTCTATTTTGTTCATCAGTTTATTTTGTTCATTATATTCCACCTACATGTGAGATCATATGGTATTTGTCTTTCTTTGGCTAGCTTACTTCCCTTAGCCTAATAATTTCCATGTCATGGTTATATTCTGTCCTAAAACAAATAAAAACTCCTCAAATTTGTGAAACAAGTTGCTGAGATGATGACACTCTTCTATGCATATTCATGGTACATAATTGCTTGTGATGGAGTTTAGTACATGCTACCCCCAAATATGACACCTTGGCTTATTAAAAATCGTAACCTAAAGGAATTTGAGTAAACAGCAGAAGCCCTTTTCCTTTGAGACATAAGACTTCCAGGTGCAAGCTACCTACCACATACCAGGAGGAAAGAAGTTGTTCTTATCACTAGAGATGAGGAATTGAGGGCTAAGAAGGCTGAATAAACAAACTTTGTTACAAATCTTTATCTTCTTTACCATTAATTATACAGCCCCTAACCCAACCCCTTTATATTATCAATTCTTCACACATTTATTATTTCTTTGTATACAAGGTATAAAAGCTTCCTGCTCTGCTGACTTCTTTAGGTCTTCATTACCTTATGAAGTTCCCTTGTACATGTAAATATTTAATAAAACTAGTGGCCCGGTGCATAAAATTTGTGCATGGGGGGGTGGGGGGTGGTTGGAATCCCTCAGCCCAGCCTAAACAGGCAGTAGGACATCCCTCTCACAATCTGGGATTGCTGGCTCCTAACAGCTCACCTGCCTTCCTGCCTGATTTCCCCTAACCATTTCTGCCTACTGGCCTGCTTGCCCCCAAGTGCCCCCCCAACTGGACTGCTCACCCCCAACTGGCGTCCCACTGGCCTGATCACCCCCAACATCCCCTCCCACCAGCCTGATCACCCACAACTGCCTTCCTCTTTTGGCCCCTAACTGCCTCTATCTCGGCCCTGCCATGATGGTTTTGTCCAGAAGAATGTCCGAAAGGTCTCCTGAAACATATCCCAGTCTAATTAGCGTATTTCCCTTTTATTAGTATAGATAGAGGCCTGGGACACGGGTGGGAGCTGGCTGATTTGCCCTGAAGGGTGTCCTGGGTCAGGGTGGGGGTTGGGCGAGGAACCAGTGGTGGTTTTCAGGCCAGCCATGTCCTCATTGGGGTGAAGGTCCCCACTGGAAATGGTGCCAGCCTGGGCGAGGGCCTGGGGCAGTTTGCAGGCCAGCCATACCCCCATGGGGTGAGGGTACCTGCTGGGGTGTGTGGCCAGCATGGGTAAAGGACTAAAGGCTGTCACCCTGATGGTGGTGTGACTAGCCCGAGTGAAAGGCTAAGGGCCATTTTCAGGCCCCTCTTTCAGCAGCCGGCGTGGGGGACTCAAGCCTTCTGCCCCTTTTCTTCCTGCAACTCTTTGTCAGTTTAATTTTCAGAGCAAGCTAGGTGCCCTATGAGGGTTGAGGAACATTTTTCCTCCCCTATACTTGCAATGCTAGGTAAATAGTACTATCAGTGCTTCAAATCTGAGTCTTAGAGTCTAAGGACACATGCATATTGATAATGTCAGTGGTCAGTTTTGGATCTTGTCGTCTATTGTGGCAAGACCTTATCATTGCTGCATCTGTGATTGTGAAAAAGAAGTTTCCCTTGACTGGCTTTGGTCAAAGGCCATGTCTTATATTCAATTAGTCAAACCTTCGAAAGTTTCATCATTGAGCAATATATGTGATTATTTCCTTAAATAATTACATGATCAAACCTTTATTGATAAAGCCAGAGGTTTGTGCTAGACCATAATGAGAGCTGAGAAAAAAAAATGCGTCCCTTTGGTGAGGACTAATCTGTGGTCTTGAAATACAGTCTTTTGGGAATAAAGGAGGATAAACAATTCCATTTCAATAGTCCACTGACACCAATGGTTCAAACAGTCCTGTTATTGGAGTTTAAATCACAGGCACCAAGTTATTTCAGGTGAGCAGTAGCCTCAGGCCTTGTATACTCCAGCAGTGAGAAACAAGTTTTTAAAAATTAATTCAAAGAGCCAAATAAATGCAAGTAGCATATCATAAGTTTCACTTGTTGCTAGAACATCTATATTAGTCTAGAAAGGTGGCATGTTAAGACAGGTATTCTCACAGAGTGGAAATAAAACCAGTCTTTCCACTTGCTAACTGCTCAGCATTAATCAAATTTCCTCAGTAATTTAGGATTTAATTCCCCTGTGTCTAAAACAGAGCCTTGAAGTTCTTTCCATCTTAAAAATTCTATGGATCTTTGAGTGTTTTAGCTGGTGCCCTCCTAAAACTACTCAACTTAGAACTGGAGGTCTGTAGCTCTTAGTCAATAGGCCTGCATTATTGAATGGTCTCTGATGGCCAGCCAATTAATTGGATATTACCAAGCCCATGCTATCCTCCCAGACTGAGCACTGTAGCTTTGCTGTGGAATAAAGTGGGGATATTTGCATTCTGAACCAGGGTGTGCAGGTACTTTTCACTGGCTATAACTTTGCTTAACAAAATAAGAGGACACATGGCCACATAGATGTTTATTCAGACCCTTGCAACTGGCCCCCCTTTCAGCACTCCTTTCAACACTGTTGTGAAAACAGCAAGGTAATTGCCAAGTTCAACCAGCTTCCATGATGTAATAAATGGAAAGACCTGTGAATTGCTCCATTGCTAGACATTAAGGCAGGGAATGATGTCATTCCTTAAAAATAAATAAGCATAACCTAATGTCTTTTTATTAATAGTCAACTAATTGCTGCATCAGAAGAAGGAAGGCTTTGTAGAAGGGAATGAGAAACTGCCCTTGACATCATACCAACAGCACAAGAGGAACTTTATTCTCTGGGTGCACATACACACACACGGGTAAACGGCTTCTTACATAATGAATCCCTAGATAACACTCTAAGAGACATGGAAAGTGGTGTCAGTCAGCTGATTGGCTTGCAGCTGGAAAGAATTAGAGCCTGAGAAATGACAGAATGATACAATGTGATACACGCTGAAGCCCTGGCTTGGGAGGAAAGGAATGAGCAGCTCTGATTGGAGGGCAGCCTCCTGCCATCATGGAGCCTTCCTGCAGACCCGGGTTGTCTCTGTGCCCTCATGCACTTGGTCAAATGTGTTTAACAAAAGCAATGTCTTGGTAATGTACAATTTGGTTGAATGAAAAGAGAATCAATAAAAATAATTCAGGAATAAGGGAAATTTAGAAATCAAGGCACCATAAGGAGCAGTTTATCCAAGTATTGTGGTTCTTACGTATTCACAGCTGAGCAATGGGAATTTTTCTGAATCCGGCCTGTTTTATCCCCAAGAGACTGAATCTGTCCCTCTCATCCACTCTGACTAGCCTTGCAATAATTCCTATAGCACTGGGAAAAAATTAAGAAGAAAGGTTATTTCACAACTTCTGAAGTATGTCCATCATATTTTCTCTGAACAGATCTCATAAAATACGTACTTGCTTAGATAGAAATACATGATCCACCATTAGTGACAACACAGCCCCACATGCATTCCCATATATAATGTTGATGGCAACATGTGCCTTGTTTTCAACCTGGAACTTCTTACGCTGTGTAAAGTCACCACATGTATCGGTTAGGAGAGGAACTGCTACCTGGAGCATCCTACCATTGTCTAGGGAAGTCTGAGTACCGCTTCTCAATTAGTGTCCCCACAACTGTGGAGCAGCTGTATTTCTAGTACCATTCTTCCTTGGCTAGCCTTTAATACTGAGCCACACCTGGAGGATTAATGAGTTAATCAAAATAAATAACTTACCTAAAGAGCAGAAATCATTCTCATGGTCCCCATCACTGTGAATTGTAAACAAATGATTGCTTATTCCTCTTACACATAACAGAGCCTAGGTGGTCTCACTGGGATTCCTACCACAAAGGTGCATGCTGTAGAGTGACCACTGGTACCTTTTATAATTAGACACATAATAGGTTGCTCAGTGATGGTGGGAGAAGAAGGATGGCAGTGGAAAATGGAATAAAGAGGAAGAAAACCTAGTTAGCAGATGCCATATAAACCACCTTTTATGCAAGCACAGCAATGTATTGGGAAGAGTACTGAATGTGAGAATACTATTAATAATGATGAATACTTATCAATAATAGTAAGAATTGGGAGTCGGGGACATGAGACCAGTGGTTCTCACAGTGTGCTCTGTCTCCTTATTCCAAATGCAAATCCTCAAGCTTTATAAGAATCTGAATCAGAACCTCCCAAGGCCCTGGTCATTGTTTCTTAATCATTAGAGTGCCATCCCGTGCACTGAAGGGTTACAGGTTTTATTTCAAGTCATGACAATGCCCAGGTTGTGGGTTTGATCCCGGTTGTGGCATGTGCATGAGGCAACCAATCAATGTTTCTCTTTCACATCAATGTTTTCTTTCTTTCTCTCTCTCTCCCTTTTCCTTCTTCTTCTCTCTCTAAAATCAATGAAAAATATATTCTCAGGAGAGGATTAAAAAAAAATAAATCTGAGGATAGGGCCCAGAAATTTGTGTTTTAGCAAGTCCTCAAAGATAATTTTGATCCAGACTAAAGTTTCAGAACCACTGGGTTAAGAAATCTACTAAAGCGAGGCCAGTTAATTTTGTTGTTGTTGTTGTTAATCCTCACTTAAGAATATTTTTCCATTGATTTTTAGAGAGAGTGGAAGGGAAGGGAAGAGACACAGAGAGAGGAAACATCCATTAGTATTAGAGAGACACATTGGTTAGTTGCCTACTGTATGCACCCAACAAAGGCCTGGTATTAAGTCTGCAACCAAGGTATGTGCCCTTGATTGGAATCAAACTCAGGACCCTTCAGTCTGTGGGCTAATGTTCTATCCACTTAGTCAAACCAGCTAGGGTAATACTTTCTGAAAGCAATTCTCCATGCTCACAGGATCCCCAGTCCCATTTCACTTCCACCCTTGTCACACCCTCTTTGATCACAGTGGAGGACTATCAAAGTCACCTGCAAGTAGAAAAGGGACAGCTTAACTGCTTTATAACTATTGAGGCAAGTACTGCTACTTTCTGGAACTAGGTCTCCATTTCAGCAACATGAGATGTTGGCCTAGAAGATTTCTAAATTTCCCTTATAGCTAATATTACACGATTCTAAGAGCTGTCAGTGCTATTCCTCTAAACCCTAAATGCCAACCACTGCTATCAGCATGTATGTCATGGGGGCATTCAGAAGGACAGGAAGTCTGATCATATTCCTCAAGATAGTAGCAAAACAAATAATTGAAAACTTG
This sequence comes from Lasiurus cinereus, assembly GCA_011751065.1. Taxonomy (NCBI): domain Eukaryota; kingdom Metazoa; phylum Chordata; class Mammalia; order Chiroptera; family Vespertilionidae; genus Lasiurus; species Lasiurus cinereus. Next base: position 8,579,617 of record JAAGEH010000039.1, on the reverse strand, counting down.
AAATTATGAGCCATTACAAAAAAAAAAAAAGTTTGTGACATTGTGACATCAATGTCTGAGACAAGAAAAGTGATATGTACCAAATGAGTATGTCTAAATTTATGAGTCTGCATTCTTGGGGCATACACTAAAGACAGTATATTAATGTTAGCAAGGTGACAAGTTTTCCACATGGGTTAATCTCAAGTAAGCATTAAATGATTAAGTGGTAAATCCAGGTGAATAAGTAATATGATGAGATTTCATGATAAATTTATTCAATAGCAACTTGAGTGCCAAGCCCCCAGAAAACATTTGAAAAGCAGATGGTGTATGTTTTAGATAGTAGATACAGCTTTATGCTCATTATATTATTATAATTCTTTTTAATTAGCTCTTGTTATGGAAGTGTAGAACAGATGCAAAGTATATAACAATAGAATAATGCATCGCCAGAGTTGATGCAACCAAAATTTAGGGCAAAGACTATAGTCAGGAAATGTGCAAACAGTAAGGTTGGATAATCTGGAAATGAGAGTAGACCCAAAAGGTGATCTTTTATATATATATATATATATATATACTAGAGGCCTGGTGCACACAAATCGTGCATGGGGGTGTGTCGCTCAGCCCAGCCTGCACTCTCTCCTCTCCAATATGGGGCCCCTCAAGGGATGTCCAACTGTCCAGTAGGATTGGGCCTAAACGAGCAGTCAGACATCCCTCTCACAATCCAGGACTGCTGGCTCCTACTGCTCACCTGCCTGCCTTCCTGATTGCCCCTAATTGCTTCTGCCTGCCAGCCTGATCACACCATAACCACTCCCCTGACAGCCTGATTGATGCCTAACTGATCTTCCCTTCTGGTCTGCTCCCCAGCAACTGTCCTCCCCTGCCAGGCCTGGTCATCTCTATCTGCCCTCCACTGCAAACCTGGTCGCTCCCAACTTGCTCTCCCCTGCAGGCCTGGCCATCCCTAACTGACCTTCCTTGCAGGCCTGGTCTCTCCCAACTTCCCTCCCCTGCTGGCCATCTTGTGGCAGCCATCTTGTGTCCACATTGGACAGCCATGTTTGACCACATGAGGACAGTCATCTTGTGAGTTGGAGTGACAGTGAATTTGCATATTACTCTTTTATTAGATAAGATAGAGGCCTGGTACACAGGTGAGGGCTGGCTGGTTTGCCCTAAAAGGTGTTCCAGATCAGAGTGGGGATTTCCTTGGGGTGTGTCATTTGCAGGCCAGCCAAACCCCCCAGTGAACCAAGTATAGACTGGAAGCAGGTATCTGGGATTTACTTATTTTCTATAATTGAAACTTTGTAGCCTTGAGTGGAGGCCAGGGCAGGCCAGGGCAGCAGGAAACTTGGCTTCCTCCATCACTGGGGCAACCCAAGCCTCCTGCTTGCTCCAGCTCCATGGCTACCACTATCTTGGTTCGGTTAATTTGCATACTCATTCCTGACTGGCTGGTGAGTGTAGTGGAAATAAGGTCAATTTGCATGTTTCTCTTTTATTAGACAAGATAGATTGTCTAAATGGAGTAATAGTTCCAGAGGGCTAGTAAGTAGAAGGATGGTGATTTGAACCCTGAGAGGTAGCTTTGAGAACCTGTGTGCTTATCCACAAAATGTCTCTTTACCTTAGAGAGACTGCATGCAAGCCCCCTCATTTTACAGTTCAAGGAGAAGGGAGAGGGGCTATTGGATTCTCTCCACTTATGTCTGGCAATGCCCCACACACAAATAGTGATGTCTACCCAAGACAAATTAAATTGAGATTTGAAAGAAATGAGGCCTAAGCATTCCTCAAAGCTCTCCAAATAATGCGAAAAGACAGAAAAATTGAGAAATCACTGATAGTAAAAGGGGCCTTGGATATTACCTGTCACCTGCTTTGAAATCTTAGCTCCATATGATCATACATCCAAAGTGACTTTGTAAACCCGGAGTTTATGTTGAAAATCCAAGTCCCTCCAGGCCTTTAGAGCTATGGAGTCTGAGAGAGAGAACATTTTCTTGCCAAATCACTGCTCTCAAAACAAACTCTGGACTGGAAGCCCATTCCCTTATAATTATCTAGCCATCTCCACCTGTGATACTCTCCTGGGCTACAGAATGTTCTATTGAATCTGCTCTGTTGAGTTTAAGTGTATTTTATTTTCCTCCCAAGAAGGGCTGTATTTCACTGGTGTTAAAGTGATCACTCTGAAGAGTTTATATATTCTTCCATTTTTCAAAAACACATCTTTGGTTCCTAAACACTTAAATTCATAGAGCTTTAGAGCTGGAAGAGGCCAAGGCCAAGGTAGGCACTATAATGTCTTAAGAGAAGACATAAAGTCAGCAAGATTAAGTGATTTACTGACAACCATAACTATTCTATGCTGATGGCAGTACCCCCTTTCAGTGTTTGCATACTCTCTCTGACATTTTTAATTTTATTACTTTATTTTAAAAAATAAAATTTTTTTTCTAATGTAAAATTTTTAAAAGGACAATTTATTGTTTTTGAGAGAGAGGAAAGGAGAGGGAGAGAGAGAGAAACATTGTTCTGAGAGAGTGGAACATTGATCACCTGCCTCTGCATGTATCCTACCAGGAATTGAGCCTGAAACCTAGGCATATGCCCTTGACCAGGAATCAAACCAGAAACTGCCTGGTGTACAGGATGAGACCCAACCAATTGAGCCCACACAAACCAGCTCTAAATTGAAAAATTTTAAGCGTATATCTATACTAATAAAAGAGAAGTATGCAAATTGACCATCACTTTGCAACACCCACCAGCCCATCAGAAGTGAATATGCAAATTAACCCAACAAAAATGCCCCCACCCCCCAGCCACTCCAGGCTTTTGGGCAGCATGCATGCAGAGTGGCCAGGTGAGGTGGGATGTCTGCTATGAGGGGGACAATAGGGGGCAGAGGGAGCTACAGGAGTGGTGCTCCAGCTGGAGGGAAGACCGAAGGCTTTGGCGGGAGCAAAGACAGAAGGCGGTGGCAAGAGCAAAGGCCTGGGTCCTGAGTGCTGGAGGAAAACCGGTGCTGGCAGCCAGGGGAAGGAAGGCCTATTGCACAAATCTTCATGCAACGGGCCTCTAGTAAGTAGATAAAATAGTATATGGACCCCTAATATCCAAATTCAATGACTTTCAATGATGATTGGCTAATCTTGGTCACTGTTGTTGACTCATCTTGGTCAATCTTGATATTATGGTTATTTTTGTTTCATTTATACCCTACCATTTTCCTTCCTTCAACATTGATTTGAAGCAAAACCTAGACATTATATTAAGAACTATTTATTATATCTTTATAAAAAATAAAATAATTTTTAGAAAATACAACCATATAACCACCATGATGATATCACACTTTTAAAAATCATAGTGTTTCTCTGATATATTCAAATATGCATTTTTCAAATTTTTCATTGTCACATAAATTTTCTTAACAATATTTTGCAGAACCATCATTTTAAAAAGTTAGAAATATGAGATATACTGGGTGTAGTGTTTAAAATTTGGTTGAATGACTTCAGTATGAAACTACCAATAATTTAAAAAGTTTAAAGTAAATGATATAAATAAAATATATTTTACAAAAGAGACAGCAGGACCAACAAGATTATTGTGCACACTAAAGAAGGTGAAGGATATATAGAGTGTCCCCAAAACGTAATCAACTTTGAATAATTATAAAGGCAGAGTATTAAAATACATTTCATTTTCAAAATATAATAGAATCAGCTGTTAAAGTGTGTATATATTTATTTGGTACATTGTATAATTTAAACAGGGTCTTGAAAATAGGACTCAGACAAGTAGAATTTAAAAAGGAAAATAAAGAGTAGGAGAAGATATGCCTAAAACTTCAGAAGCAAAATATACAAGGCCTATTTGTGAAATGGTGAGCAGAACTTGCAGTGTAGCGGAAGTCTTGTAACTTTACAACAGCATGTTAACTGATAATATTAGATATTTAAGTTGGATCAGATCCTGAAATTATTTAAATATCAAGCTCAAGGTTTTTAGCTTGTCTTTGCATACATCAGGGAGCCATTGGAGGCCTTTGAGCTATTATAAAAAGCAATTTGGCTTCGTAGGTAATGGCATAACAGGAATGTAACGTTTTGTCATTATTACGCAAAATACATTGAAGCAGAAGTAAGGCTTATCTATCTCCATACCACCATCAGGAAATACAATTAGGGGAAAAATATAATTTAAATGATAGCCACTAACACACTAGATATTAAGATTTATGTTTTTCAAGGACATTCTATCATTTGTCAATGGACATCACATTAAATTGGGGGGAAAACATGACTAGCTTATGTCTCCAGTAAAGATATTTGAACTTGTTTATTGAACTGGAATTCAATCTCCATAATTTGTGGCTCCCTCTTTTCATCCATAATAATTCATCTCTATAATTAAAGCCTAATGAACCAAACAATTTTTCCCTTCATAATCAACTTCATCTGTGTGAGTGGCCAACATGAAAATGGAATCTTTCCAGTAAACGGATTCAATGCTCCTAGTTAAAAAAAGAAAAAAAAATTCTTCTCTTGTTTTTGAAATTTTACATTTATTCCCAGTAATTAGCTTTATTTCCTTGAGAGTGCTAGGGTGTCATGAAGACCACCAATATGGACTCCTGATAACCACCAAAACTGGAGCAAAGTGACATTATTAAATTAATTAATTGGTGCTACTTCAGATCTGAAACAGTGCAGTCCCCAGCACACATTGCCATTGATTAGTGCTCTCATTCTTGGGAGAAGGATGATGAAAAAGATGACACGTTCATCTTTGAGTTCTCATTTAAAATTTAAATATCTCTTCAAACTGTAAGGCTCTGAGCCATTATCAACTAATGTCTTTGGTCATGAGGAGTCCCCATTCTGATGAAACAATGAAGAGGATGGAGACCAGCTCCTGTGGAAAGCCTGACCAGGCAGGAACACACAGAGGCAGTAACTCCAGAGGACTTTCCTCCCCACAGCCTTGCGAGGCCACTCAAGTTACCTCCAAGCAAATCACTTTTCCAGGGTGTGAGTGCCAAGACTGCAGAGCAGAGGGACCACACCACCTGCTAGGAAAAAGTATGTTGTTGAAATGATTGTAAAAAATGGTTCAAGTACAGTGCTTTACATATAATGCCTTTTCAGTTGGAGCCTCAAACACTAAGGTTTTAATCTGGTGCTCATGGCCTCAATGTGGCCCACAGATGTGACCTCTTTGCCCTGCATTATTGCCCTTAAAAAGCTCAAACCAACATTAAAAACACACACACATATTTCACAGAAAGATATGCATTTCCAGGTTCTCTTGAAAAACATGCAGATGTAACCAGACTGGTCCCATGCTCCATACAGCTGGAATGCAGGCTCCGAGGAGAAGCTGTCCTCTCTGGTAGGTTTGTGTGTCCCCATTTCTCTTGGCCCCCATGACTCCCACTGTGTCACTAGCCACTGTCATTGTCCTGGAACTGACTTTTCCCCCTATTATAGAAATATTTTTCTACACTCATCTCTGTAAAAAGTGGGCACTTCAAGACAGCTAAGGGGAACAGCCCACTTTTTCTGCATCCTATGGCCTATTCACTTTGCTTCTCTGCCTGGCCCCCCGGGGCACACAGTCATTGAAGTTTTTAACTTGCCTCAAGGGTTTGCAGGGAAGACCTCTTGGGATCTGTGGCTGGGTCCAAAAAATTAAATCAACAAAGACAGGCTAACAGGAAAGAAGCACACAAACTTAATATGCTTTACATGACATAAGAGCCTTTTTAAGGAAATGAAGAGCCAAAAAAATCAGTCCAGCCCAAGTATTTTTATGCCAGATTTGATGCAAAGTGGACAGTTGTGTAGAAATATAGGAGATCAGAGAGTACGAGGTGTCATAGATTGGAGGACATTCAGCAAAACCTGCTGGAATTCTTCTCAGTCCCTACTTGTCTTCAGAGAGAGATAAGGATGCCCCTTTCCTCCTGATAGAGGGAGGGCACCTCTCATGTGAAGATTCCTGAACTGCTTTAGGGGTGAAGGGTGGAGAAAGTCGAAATGGCCTTCCTGCTTCTGTTGTTTCTGTTAAGAAATAAAACTTATATTTTGCTTTCTGCTTTTAAGATACTCTTTTTATCCTTAACTTTTAACATTTTAATTATAATGTATCTTGGTTTGAATATATTAGATGTAAAACATAATAAATAAAGCATAATACTACCACAAAAAAACAAAAGATCTTATTGGTTTCATGCAATGATTCAGGAATCAGATAGTCTCCCAGCTAGCAAATGGAAAGGAGCTTTGAGGAGGTGGACAAAATGAAAAGCATTTACAGGCAGAAGGGAAAATAAGTAACATTGGCAAAAAGTGGGGTGGTTATTGCGGTCATTTTCTTTAGGGATAACAGGGGTCTATCTAATGTTGACCACTTGATGCCTCATTGACTGGTTTAAGATTCCATTTTGGGGAGACCCAAAACTAGAATTAAGTCTTAGTTTGATGACCTGGGATCTAGCATAAGCAATTCCATTTTGGGCCTGTTTTCTTCAACAATGCAAACTTAGTAAGTTTATGATATTCACTATGCCACATTGCCATATTTGGTTCATTTTGACTTAAATCCCACCAATGGCAGTTGAATTCTTTGGTACACTTTGCTTTGGGGCAGATAAGAGGAGCTCAGGAAAAAATAAAAATAAAAAAAATTAAGAAGTTCCCACCCTTCAGCTGTTGATTCTCACATGTCTTCAGCTCAAAATAAGCTTTATGTCATTATTCATAAACGCTTCAAGAGCTTCCTGAGAGAGATGTGCAAGGTTACAGGAATGACAAGAGAGTATGATGGAAAGAGCCCACATAGAACAAGCAAAACTACCTGGGAGAAATGATACATAAGTTAAAGACTGCGGGACAGTAGTTGCTCTACAGGTGAAAGTGGAGATGTAGGAGGAAAAGGAAAGGAAAGTCTATGGAAAGGCCAAAGAACAACTGGCTGGAGTATTTGGGAAAATGCAAGCTGACAGAGATTCTTTGTTTGACCAAACCTCAGTAAAGCTACAGAACCCTCTCCTGGACCTATTGCTACATTTCCTTATAAAATTGGGTATTACCGAAATCCCACTAAGTCCACTTAACCAGCACTACAACCTATGATATCTGATCTCATATGAAATCAAGTCCCTCATCCTCCACCATTCCTGAAGTGATGACCTTCACCCTGGCCTGCCTTCAGCAATAATCGTGTTAGGTCTGTTTAGCCAGAATCTTTCTCTCTGATGTTTCCTCTGAGTAATTTTCCATCCATTCACTTCCATCCTTGGCTATAAATTCCCACTTGCTGGTATTATATTAAAAGTTGAGCCCAATCTCTCTTCCCCTGTAAAATCGCATTGCAGGGCTCCCTATACCTATTGCAATAGTCCTACCTTACTATTTTTAACAAGCGTTGATTTTTTTTCTTTAAGGAAATATATTTATCATTTGTAAGAGAAATGCTGAGGGCTGGTGCTGGAGAAATAACAAACCTATTGCCATACTTAGCATGTGTGCAATCATTTACATGGCCTTCTCTTTTAGCCCAAAGTCAGGAACTGTGTCTGTGTGGTTCTTTTCTGTACCCCCAGTGCCAGACACATAGGTCAAGTCCCAGTAAATACCTGTTATCTGACATTTGAACACTAGGCTTACTCCTGAAGGATAGAAGGTTTTACCAGATAAGTTTGTAATAAACATATTGAGGATAATCTAGAGGTCTCTGATTCATAGTCTTTCAAAAATCCAAGGGTTACACGGGAGCCCATAGTTCCAATTTTGTGCATTCTACAAAAAAAACACATCCATCCTTATGTAACCTTTGAAAATTTTAAGAAAGATAAGACTAGTACATTGACTGCACCCATGAAAACAGTCCTTCACAGCTTCTCCAATGAAAAAGTGGAATTTACTTCTCACCACTTGCACTTGGCCTGGTCTTGTGACTAGCTTTGACCAACAGCATATGGCAGTCATGATGGCAAGCAGAGGCATCTGAGTGCTTTGTGCATATCTACTCACTTGGAAACCTAAATTGCCATGTGTATAAAGCCAGGCTACCTGCAGAACCACAGAGAGATATATGGGTCAGTCTAGCCATTGCCCCAGAAACAGAAAACCAGCCACAGACATCTGAGCACAGCATCTTAGAGCTGTCCACAGATGATCTAAGTTGGGTTCCCCTAGAACAGTGGTGAGCAAACTGTGGCTTGCAAGCCACATACGGCTCTTTGACCCCTTGAGTGTGGCTCTTCCATAAAATACCACATGCAGGTGCACACATACAGTGCAATTGAAACATCGTGCCCCATGATCAGAAGTCGGTTTTCGGCTTTCAAAAGAAATTTCAATCGTTGTACTGTTGATATTTGGCTCTGTTGACTAATGAGTATGCTGACCACTGCCCTAGAAAACCTGCTGAATGGAACTGGCATAAATTGCCAATCAGCAGATCTACCCAGATGACTGACTGAGGGGTGAGCAATAATCAATACATACTATTTTAAGTCACCAAGTCTTGGAATAGTTTATGTGGCAATTGCTTACCAACCCAGTGAGGAAAAGTGATTCCTCCCTTCTTCCATTTTTCATAATCTATAATTTTCTTCTCTCTAGAGGCTAACCCCCATTTTCCCCTCGATTCCTCTCTCCCCAGGTCACCTTCCATCAGTCTTTCTCTTTCAATTATTTATCCTTTTTGTCTGTGGTCATGTTACATATGGATTTATAGATCATCACTGAGAAATGAAGATGGAAACATATGAAAAGGTATTTTTAAGGGAGAGTCATATTGTGTAGAAGCTAATTGTGTGTGCAGTTGAATGACCAAACATGCCCTGGAGAAGCTCTCCAGCATTCCATCAAAGCTTGCTCAGAATGAAACCACAGAAATGGGGTGTGTGGCCTGATGGGATAAAAGAGACCTCAGATCAGTGGCTTTCCCATTCACCAGTCACAGGCAGAAGAGGTGGAAATCCTGTGTTTTCTTGTGGACACAGACTACAGTTAGGGCATGTTTTCTGCCTTGAGCCAGATGAATAAGCTCCTGAGGAAGTAACAAAAGGGAAGCTTTGACATTAGAAAGAGGAAGACTTTGGGCAACACAACTGTATCTCTCTGTCCTGAACAGCCATTTCTCATTGAATGCTCCGACCCCTTTCTTAGCATTCCTATTAAGCCTCACCCAGCACTGCTATTGTCATCGGTCTATGGATTCAAAGCAAAATCACATGTAGTGAGAAAAAAAGCTATGCATTGCCAAGGCCAGCTTTAGCCCAGGAAAAAGAATTAAATTTATTTATTTCTGAAAAAAATACCACTAATTATATTTGTGATGTAATGTTTTCAAAGGATTTTCTAATTATTTATGAGACTTAATCCTTATAATTTGAGAGAAATAACTAATATTCAAGAAAATTAAATTACTAACTCCAAATCATAAAGGATTTTAGTGGCTGAGTGCTAACCACCCAATGTTTTAATTTCCTTTATTTTATTTCTTGACACATATTTTTTGGTCATAGACCATGTGAGACTTTATAAAGTGAGACTGTTTCTTTACAAAATTTGGATTTCTTCCTGGAATTTTCTTTAATTGTTAATTTTATTATATACATATATGAAACTGAATTGCTAATTTGAAAGAAAACCATGTTTTAGTAAATTATAAATTTCACCTAGGACTAATCTAACAAAGTGATAATAAGCATCAGAAGAAATAATTTAAACAGTAAAATAAAATATTAATGTTGACTTTAGATAAGTAGAATAGAAGGAAACCAAAGTATTTCCACAAGCAGATTCCATTAGACAGTTACAAAAATGACAGGTATTAGAAAAATGATTAAAAAGCTGGTATAAGTCCTTTTTCATAAGTGGTAAGGAATACTATATAGTAAAAGGTTAATATGCAAATTGTCCCCTTGACTGGAATGTTACCGGGAGTTCAACTGGGAGTTCAACCAGGTGGCAGGGCTAGCCAAGCACTTGTGGCACCTCCCCCAGCTGGCTTTATCCCCTATTACCCCCCCACCCTGATGAGGGTGGGCCAAATGGACTCCACCTGTGCACAAATTTATGCACTGGGTCTCTGGTTTGTTAAATAAAAGCATTCTTTTATACATATTAAAAAAAAAAGTTCTATGATTGTGTGTATAGGAGGCAATGTGAAGCATTTGCATTGGCTAGGAAAACAAAATATTTGTCCAAAATTTTGTAAAATGTATTACCAGTAGATTAGTCTCAATTAGAACTGAATCTCATTTTGTCTTTCTTCAACTAGTCTTCTAATTGGAGACACAGATCTCTCTAGAAAAAAAGTGGATGACAGGATGCCAGGTGTGCTGGAGCAGATCAGAAACCAAAATGATGTGAAGCTGAGGGGATGAGGTGGAAACATCACATCAAATTCAGAGAAACGAGCAAGGCCACGTCTACGTGTATGAGAGCAAAGGCCTCAGTGCTTACCGTTAGCCAGATAAACTGACGCAGCATCCTGCAAGGGCCCTGTTTCAAGAGAATTGCCCCATGTGAAGGGTGATGAGCTTCCTGGTGGGGATAAAGGAGACCATAAATTCAGGGTCGGAGCAATGCCAGACAGTTCTGTGTCCCTAATAGTTTTTCCCTTTCCCTGCACAATTCCTGCCTCAGTGGTTCCCCAGTGTTGCCTTGAACAGTGAAGGCAGATGAAGGCCAATCCCACCCACTTCTACTCCCAGCTGCAACTCTTTACCTACAGACACAGCTTAGAGCCCTGTGGGGAGAACGTGAAGTATGTCAGGGCAACGACCTGAGGATGCTTATGATAGAAGTCCAGGAGTATGCTTCTAAGGAATGAGGAGTTTGTGTAAGAAACTCTGGGCAGCCAAGACCAGTTTGGCTCAGTGGAGAGAGCGTCGGCCTGCGGACTGAAAGGTACCAGGTTTGATTCCAGTCAGGGGCATGTACCTTTCTTGCGGGCACATCTCCAGTGTGGGGCGTGAAGGAGGCGGCTGATTGATGTCTCTCTCTCATCAATGTTTCTGAGTTTCTATCCCACTCCCTTCCTCTCTGTAAAAAATCAATAAAATATATTAAAAAAAAAGAAACTCTGGGCAAAAACAATAATTAAAAAGCTAGAGTGAGCCACAGGGATTTTAATTCAAGAAACACCCTGCTCCAACCTCATACCATTTCATAATCCTCTTGTATTGGCCAGAACTGGCATCACATTTCTCAAGGAGCTGTCCTTGTGTCAGGGTCAGCTGAGGTGTTTGTTAAATATGCACATTTCCATGCTTATCCCTTGCTTAATTGAATCAAATATCTGGAAGAAGGGCCCAGGAACTTACATAATTGGCAAGTAGCTCAGATATATTGATGGTTTTCGAGTTACTCAAGTATTTTACAGCATGGTTACCTGGAGCTGGATGCTGCTCTGGACTCTCCTATAGTTAAAGTTTCATTCTTTGTGCTAGACCTGGTAACTGCACTAGCCTGCTTAACTGTTAACATTAAGTGTTTTGTGAGTGCCTATCATGAAACAAGTACTTTCCAGGTCCACAGAGGTTGTAAAGAAACCATCCAAATAAATACCTTTGCCCTCATGGAGCTAATGTTCAAGTGGGTGGGGCAAATGAGAAGTAAGTAAATAAAATGGTAACTTTGTGGAAATGAAGCATGATAGGAGAGTGGAAGGGCTAATGTGGATTAGGGATGAGCTGGTATAGTCTTAAACAGGGGCTCTAGGAAGACATCCCAGAGAAGATGACTTCTGACCAATGACCCAATGGAAGAGAAGATACAATGATGTGTGAAGCTGACAGATAAAATAAGAATGGTGTTAGGAACTGAACTGTGTACCCTCCAATTCATGTGTTGAAGCTCTAGCCTCAAATATGATTATATTTGGAGATAGGGCTTTAATAAGGTGATTAAGATGAAATAAAATCATAAGTGTGGGGCCCTGACCCAATAGGCTACCTACAAGAGACTCACTTCAGATTGAAAGACACATTCAGACTGAAGGTAGAGAAATGAAAAAAGGTAGTTCATGAAAATGGAAAAACAAACAAACAAACAAAAATTGGGTAGCAATATTTTTACCAGACAAAATAGACTTTAAAACTAAGGCTATAACCACAGACAAAGAACAAGCCAGCAGTTTCACTTCTGAGTATTTATTCAAAGAAACCCAAAACACTAAATTAAAAAAAGATATATGCATCCATATGTTCATTGCAGCATTATTTACATAGCCAAAATATGAAAGCAACTGAAGTGTCCATCAATAGATGAATGAATAAAGAAGTTATAGAGAGAATCCAAGATGGTGGCATAGGTAAACACCTACACTGCTGCCTCGCACAACAATTTCAAAACTACAACTAAAAGACAGAATGGACATCATCCAAAACCACAGGAAAGCTGGCTGAGTGGAAATTCTACAACTAGAGGGAAAGAGAGGGGCTCATGGACACCCAGAGGAGCTGCAAAAAGCTGAGGTACAGAGACACGAGCATGGAGAGAGTGGATGCCGGAGTACCTGGCTGGTTTTCTCTGGCAGGAGGGAAACGGAGACTCTCAAAAGCACTGAACCCCTTATCCTACAACACTAAACCGCAGATCCAGCTGAAACTCATATAGGGGGAGTTTGACTGTGAAAAGGGAGAAGTGCACAGAAATTTAGGGGAGTCGCAAAAGATCAGAGGTCTGATGGCGCGCACGGCACTGCACAGAGGACAGACTGCTGATTGTGCCACTGGCTGTCGTGAGTGGGTGGGAGAAAGACCCTCCCAACTGTGCCACTTCTGAGTCCACTAAGCCCCTGTTTTGGGTGAAACCCTGGGGACCTAGACTCGTGTGGTCCTGGAGCGCAGGGGAGCCAGAAAGGCAGCAGTCTAGAGGCACTGTGTGCTCACACAAGGACCGCTCCAGCGATTACCCAGTCACGTGAGACTCAGGGGCCCTGGTGGGCGGGGCTGACTGGAAGGCAAGGTGGTCCCTTAAGCCCTGAGATTCCACCCATCTCAAGCTCAACAGAGAGGCTTCTGAGGTTTTGCAACTCTGGTATCATAAGGCTGAATCCAACACAGAAGTTCTCCCAGCATAGTGAAAATGCCGAGACAAGGGAAGGGATCACAAACAAAAGAAATGGAGGAAAACAAACAACTGGATATAGAGTTCAAACCCACGCTTATCAGGTTTTTCAAGAATATCCTAGAGTGGAGACCTGTTTGGCTCAGTGGATAGAGTGTCAGCTTGTGGACTGAAAGGTCACAGGTTTGATTCCGGTTGCGGGCATGTACCTTGCTTGTGGGCACATCTCCACAGTGGGGTGTGCAGGAGGTGGCTGATAGATGTCTCTCTCTCATCGATGTTTCTGACTTTCTATCTCTCTCCCTTCCTCTCCGTAAAAAAATCAATAAAATATATTAAAAAAAAGAATATCCTAGAAAAGTTGGATAAAGTTAGCGAGAGCCAAGAGGAGATGGAAAAGGACCAACTAGAGATGCAAAAGATCCAACTAGTGATGGAAAAGGACCAACTAGAGATGGAAAAGGACCAACTAGAAATTAAACATACACTGACTGAAATAAAAAATATTATACAGAGTCCTAACAGCAGACGAGAGTAAGGCAAGAATCAAGTCAAAAATTTGAAATATAAAGAAGCAGAAAACACTCAACTGGAAAAGCAAGAAGATAAAAGAATCCAAAAATGTGAAGATAATGTAAGGAGCCTCTGGGACAGTTTCAAGGGTACCAACATCAGAATTGTGGGGGTGCCAAAAGAAGAGAGAGAGCAAGATACTGAAAACCTATTTAAAGAAATAATGACTGAAAACTTTTCACATCTGGTAAAAGAAATAGATTTATAAGTCCAGGAAGCACACAGAACCTCATATAAAAGGAATCCAAAGAGGACTACACCAGACACATCATAATTAAAATACTAAGAGCAAAAGACAAAGAGAGAATATTAAAAGCAGCAAGAGCAAAACAGTTCATTACCTACAAGGGAGCACCCATACGACTGTCAGCTGATTTCTCAACAGAAACGATGCAGGCCAGATGGGAGTGGCAAGAAATATTCAACGTGATGAATAGCAAGAACCTACAACCAAGAATATTCTATCCAGCAAAGCTATCATTCAGAATTGAAGAGCAGATAAAGAGCTTCACAGATAAGAAAAAGCTAAAGGAGTTCATCAACTCCAAACCAGTATTATATGAAATGCTGAAAGATACTTTTTTAGAAGAGGAAGAAGAAAAAGGTAAAAGCCAAAAAATTTTGAACAAATACATATCTATTAACAAGTGAATTTAAAAATTAAGTGAATTAAAAATTTGATCAACAGAATAAACTGGTGAATATAATAGAATCAGGAGCACAGAAAGGGAGTGGACTGATAATTCTCAGGGGAAAAGGGGTGAGGGGTGTACAGGGAGAGACTGGACAAAAATCATATACCTATGGATGAGGTCAATGGGAGGGAGGTAAGGGCAGAGGGAAGGGTGGGAGCTGGGTGGAGGGGTGCTATGGAGGGGAAAAAAGAGAAACAAATGTAATAATCTGAATAATAAAGATTTAATTTTGAAAAAAGAAGAAGGCAGGAGGCATTCTAGGTATAGAAAAAAAGAATTTTATCTTTTCAAATGGATTTTTCTACAGAAATTGGCTTTTTAAAGCAAATATGCTCTATGATAGTTCAACAAGCATTTTAAGAAGAATGAGAAAAATCAACTCACTTTGGTACAATGAGAGCTTATTGTCACTCTTTCAATGGGAGGATGAAAATTCTCTAAAACAAACACTGCAACACATAATCCTTATATAAATACTGTATATTAAATTATTTATAAAAAAGGCATAATAAAAGAATGAAATATTGCCATCTGCACAAATATGATGGACCTAGAGGCTATTGTGTTGAGTGAAATAAGTTAGAGAAAGACCATATGATTTAATTTATATGGGAATTGAAAACAAACAAACAACCAGAACAGAAAAAGACTCACAGATACAGAGAACATTTCGATGGTTGCCAGATGGGAGGAAGTTAGGGGAAAGGATGAAAAAGGTAAAGGGGTTAAGAAGTACAAATTGGAAGTTACAAAATAGTCATGGGGTATAAAGTACAGCTTAGGGAAAATAGTCAATAATATTTTAATAAATATGTATGATGTCAGTTGGGTACCACATTTATTGGGGTGATCACTTCATAAGTTATATAACTGTCTAATCACTGGGTTGCACACCTGAAACTAATATAATATTTTACCTCAACTGTAATTGAAAAATTGAGAAAATATTTTTTTTAAAAAAAGAGGAAGAGACACCAGGGATATATATGCATCCTGGTAACAGGCCTTGAGAGAACACAGTGAGAGAGGGGCCATCTGCAAGGCTAGGAGAAAGATCTCCATAGAAACCAAATCTGCTAACACCTGATCTTGCACTTCCAGACTCCAGAAGTGTAAGAAAACAAGTTTCTATTTTTTAAGCCACTCAGTGTGTGATATTTTGTTATGGCAGTCTTCAGAAACTAATACAGCTGCCTAATCACATTTGAATATCATATAAACAAAAAAAAAGTTTTATTGTGCATGCAACTTATATTAAACCTTGTTTTTTGTTTATATGAAATTCAAGTATAGCTGTACATCCTACATTTCCATTTGCTAAATCTGGCAGCTGTAGTACCTGGAGAAGGGGTTCTAGACAGAGTGAGCCGGAGCCTGGAGTGTTGGCAGAAAAGGGAATTGCACTCCAAATTGAGTGAGGAGGGGGATGGAGGAGATGATGTAAGGGTAGGGTGGCCAGAAAAAATACAGAACATACTCATACTAATTTATTATGCTGGCATATTATCTATTGCTGATCAGATTTAAAGGCCCAAAGTTGAATTTTTAATTGGGTGTCCTGCATGTTTACTTGCCACATCTGGCAATCCTAACTTTGGAGCAGATCCCACAGGAGCTGGTGGCCAGTGTGAAGCGTGGGCTTTCTCTCTTCCTGAGACAGTGAGCAATGTCCTATGGATATAAGCTTTTCAAAGTAACCCCTAAAGCTTTTTCTTTTCTATGAAGTCTTCAGTAGACAATGTTTTACTTCATATCTAGTTGTAGCAAAGATTGTTTTCTTTTGTAAGTTTCAGGCAAACCAGCAGTTGCTCACCTAAATCCCAACTGGCCTGGTATCGGGAATCTGGAACTCTTAAGAGATTCACACTGTACTCATTACATCATTGACTGTCCTGTGTGCTAAAGTTTGGAGTCTCGCTCTGACTGCAGAGCCATCCCAGCCCCACCGGGTACCTGCACACATACCATTTAAAGAGAAAGGAGGGCCAGAGCTATGTTGTTTAATTAAGTCTTTCTAATTGGAAACTTTTTATATATCAAAATCTGATTTTCTTGGTTAATTTTGCTTATAAAACTTTGCCAATTAAAACCTAATGGAAAAGACCTAAAAAAGTTAAAGCTTTGAAAAATTCCCAAACACCACAATGAAAAACTGTTCTATTTGTTCAGAAAGTTTACTGCTAGGAAAATCTCATAACTGGTTTAATCCACTGCAGCTGGGAAAAGCAGTTTAAGGTGGACGGAGAAGGCGGCTGGAACTCCTTCTCAAAGAGCAGGGACAGAATCACACTCCATTGTGAATCAGAACGGTTAGCGGTCTAAGAAAGAGCTAAAGATTTGATTAGAGGTATGGGAAAATATTGATTAGGACTCTGTTTTTGCCCTAAATTCTAAAACTGTGTAAATTTCACTTCTCTTAAAGGACCAGAAGAATAGTAGGACCATAGAAAAGTTTTTATACAGTATGCATGATGATAATAGAAATGGTTAATTAGGAGTAAAGTGAAAACATTTATTATTTGGTCTTTCCTACTATGTAAGCTCAGGCAGAGACATATAATATTATTAACTTAATCATATTTCTAAAGTAGAACTTAGTTCCCAACAATAACTTGGACATTTAGTCAACTCAATTACAGAGTCAGAGCAAGAAATGTGTCTTAAATAGTTAATTATCTATAATAATAAAAGGGTAAAATGCTAATTAGACCAGGCATCATTCCAGATGAAGCTGAGGCAGGAGCAAAGCCTGGGTCCAGGTGCCAGAGGGAAGCTGGTCCTGGCAGCTGGGAGAAGGAAGGCCTACTCTTGCACAAATTTTGTGCATTGGGCTTCTAGTTTTTTAAAATAAAGCAACTTCTAAATACTTTGATTTTAAAATAAATATCTTCATAGCATTTATTAACTTTTAAATGAATCTAAGCCCTGGACAGTGTGGGTCAGTTGGTTGAGCATTGTCCTGTATACCAAAGGACACCATTTTGATTCCTGATTAGAGTACACATCTAGGTTTCAGGTTGATCCCCCATTGGGGTATATATGGGAGGTAATGATCTCTGTTTCTCGCTCACATTGATATTACTCTCTCTCCCTCTCATTTTTTCTCTCTCGCTAAAACCAATAAAAACATTTAAAAAGCAATAGATAAAAATAAATAAATCTTAAATGTGTGCAGTGTACATATGGGTTTTGATATGCCCAGAATTCCTTTCCCACTCTTTTCCCACAAGCATCTTTCCTGTGCCTTTAGGGGCTCACCCTTCCCTCTGGAGGAGCTGGTGGGCACTCAGCCGTGTTCCCAGGGTTGGGGTGTGGTCTAAGCCAGGTCAATGAGAATAGCTCACTAATTGGCACACTGTCAAGAATCCCAGGGATGGACAGGAAACCTCAGCTCCTTCCCTTGGGGTTTTTATGTGCTAAGTGGGAAGAAATAGCCTAGTTCCTCCTTTATTGCAGTTGCTCTCTCAGGATGATGTAAGGCTGAGCTTTCTGGTCTATGTGTTTCCCACATGGAGAAGAACTTTGTGGTAGAAGAGGAAAGTGACCCCAGGACATAGATAAGTAAAGACGAGGGAGTTGAGTCGAGGAAGAGATTACTAAGGAGTGAGAAGGAAACCAAATGAATACCACATTCTTTTAGTTTCTAGACTCAATCAGTCCTGAGCCCATTTTATCCCTTTCCTCTCTTTATATAACCCACTAAGCCTCTTTATATGTTCTGTTGGTCTGAGTTAAGTTTCTGTCTTTGAAGCCAAGAGCCCTGGCTAAAGCAGAACAGATTCCCTGGGGATAGACGTAACTCAGTTTTTACACACAAAACACAATCTCTATACACATATATATGTATCTAAAGCGTTTTTTCCTTTCTGAAAATAATTATCAGTTAGAAAAGATAATGTCACAGTATTTTTGAAAACTTATCAATCCCTTAATATTGTGTCTTCTTTCTTAATTACTTCAATTTAAGCAATTACATACTGTTTAGAAAAGACACATTAACCCGAAACAGCTTCAGTTAATGTTAATTTTGAACCTTTATCATAGGCACCTGACATAATCTAAAACAACAACAACAACAACAACAAAAAACCGCAACAAAATAAACAAATCCAGTAATTATTCCTGAGAGGTATCAGATTTTTCAAAAGTCAAACCATTGAAATATTATCTTTAAAAAGTCCAGTAGTAAGAGGATATGTGGCAGGTACCACACTTAAACTCACTGAGGACGAATGGGATAAAACAAACAAAAAACTTTGCTTAGGTTCTGAAAATGGAACCTAGTGGCCTGGGACAAAAACTTCAGCAGCATCATTATGCTCAGCTTCAAACAGGACTTTGTCTCAGAAAGGAAGTAGAGATGTGTTTTCTGGGAAACTATGTTTGATGGCTCAAGGAAAGTGGTTTAACGAAGAGGAAGATACTGATCTGAAACCAGCATGGGAAAAGTTTGAATAACATTTCTCATTAAATGTGAAAGAGCAATGTTTCCAAATTAAAAGACTATTCTACATAGTTTATATTTAAAAAATATTATATGTACCCAATTAATTATTTGGTACAGAGGTTTTATTATTTTTTTTCGTATACTAGAATATGACTAATATTTTAATTAACCAACATTTTCTTTTATTTGATACTCTTACAGGGAATAGAGAATCACCTTACATTTGGGAATATACAGTGAGTAGCACTTTATTAGGTATATACTTGAGTGGGGAGGGATAGAATTCAAGGGGTCAGAAGTACAAGTGGCAGTTTGACCAATACTTTTGGCAAGGCAGTGGGCAGGCCAACCAGGTATCCAAAGCTTGTGAGTTTGAACTCCACCTAAAACAGTTCTTCATGTCAGGTTTCTCTGGTTTCACAAAAAATCAATTTAAAGGTAACTACTGAGTGGAGCACCAAGAAAAATATTATAAAGCACTCTGCACATATTTAAGTGGAATTAGGCTACAATTCCCCCCAGGTCTCTATTTGTCTAGGGATAGACCAAGACACTAGGGTCTCACCCAGTGTTAAGTAGATTAAGCATGGCAGGTATGGCTAGGTAGGTCCAAAGTCCATGACACTTGTTCTAAAAAAGATGGAGAAGAGAAGGCCTATGAAGAGTGAGAGGTAAGGTTCCAGGTCAGAAGCTGGGATACCATTCCTCCACAAGCAGCATGTCTGTGTGTCTAGCTGATTGTTTGACTGTTGGTGCAGCTGAATCCTGTTTTCCCAGCGGTGTCCCTCACCACCATCACCATCCTTGCTAGTGTATCCATCTTCAATAGTAGGCTCTGCGGATCCACAGTAAGGAAGGGTATGCCTTGGGCCAAGTGATGCACTTAACGCTCCAGGAATGTCTCACATCTTGATGGCTCCTTTTCACTAGTGGATGGCACTGTGCTTATTACTAGCGTCACAGAAAGCAGTGCCCCTGCCTTAAAGAGAATGCAGTCCAGTAGGGAAACCACAGCGTGTGGGTAAAGATTGAGCTAACCTTGAAGGTGGAACTAGATGATACTGAATGAAAGCAAGCAATACAAACAAGAAAGTTGTGATTTTGTGCTCAGCGAGTCCGTTATTATTGCCATGATGTCCAATATAGTTTCCCTACATTACATGAGAGGGTGATGAAACAGCAGCCAAGGGACCAAACACTTTAATAGCAGAAACACACAAACCAACTTTGAATGTGGCCACTTTCCCATTATTCAGTCTCTAAGGATAAATTTAAGTTTCAAATGAAATTTTACAGAAGTAAATGGAAGGTTTGTCCTCTGAAATATTATATTTTGCTCATTCTCAGGCTACTTGCTGCCTTCTAAATATGTCTGGGTCAGTCAAGATTACTTTTTTAGTAGATTGTCCATCTTCTGCCAACTTGAGTAAAATAATAAATTTGGGCAAAAATAACCCCCAATTTTAAATGTATTCTACGTTTATGAAGTGTTTGAGAGTCAATAAAACTTGTAGGGCATCACAGAATGTGGCCCACCATAAAATATTGGAGAATAAATAGGAATCTCTCTTGCCTTCTGGCAATTACAATAAAATTATGTTTCCTAAGTGCTTGCTTCCAGCAGAGGTTTGGTGACATATTGGAGGAGTATAGACAGAGAGGAGGTGAGAGAAAGGAAGACCTCACCAGGAGGGAACTCAGGCACCAGAGTGTCAGGTAGATTCTGGGGCACATTGTACAACTAAAAGCTCCAGAATTTATAGTCATTTCTGAGAATTTCCCACTGAGCAATTCTGTCACCTTCCATATATTCAGAAAGGGTTCATGTTAGAAACAGTGTTTCTATCTCCCAAACCTTGCAATAGCTCCAATGTTTCAGTCTCTGCCTTTGCTGTGCGCCCTTCCTCCTCAGAGTTCATTGTGTACATAGTGAACTTTGCCATCTCTTTTTCCCGTGAGTATGTTCTCTGGCACCTTGACATTGAACTGAATTTAGACTCTTTCTAGTGACAAAGCTTTGTCCTTGCTTGTGTCAAGGATCCCTCCCAGTCTGTGATGGGGAAACAGAAGTGCTCGTGGAGTTGCTTTCTTTACTCTTTTGAACTCCCGTGAACTGCACGTCTCAGAGTATTGGTCTTTGTTTGAGATTTATTAAGCCAGTGAGAACAACCTCCAGGGATGCTTTGGTTTTAACCATAAATTTGATCCAGCAGTACCATATCTCTCAATAAGTTTCTTAACTGAAACTGTTAATAATTTAAATATCTGGTGGTCAGTGGCCCTTTGTTGACCAATATGACTTCTACTACAAGTTCTACCAAACTAGTCTCCTCCAAAACCTTTGAATCTTCCAGGCTCATAAAGATCAGGAACCAAGATCCTCACCTGATAAGTATTATTGGAGTTTCATTTTCAGTAACTCAACAAAGTTTTAACAATTTTACTGGTTTCTAAAATGTGTCCCTCTCCTTCTTAACCAGAGGCTGAACTACATGGTTGACTGACTCTGAGGACCTCCTTTTCTTGCTTCCACACCTGATTTGGGGGTTTAGATATTTATTATTTTTTTTAAATACAGGATTCTAGATATTTCTCTCATGTGTCTATCCTCCCACTCCACTGGCCAAATAGTGAAAAATATACTGTCAGTAAGTTTTTAAGGTACCAAACATGTCCATTGTGCAAATAATAGCCTTCTCCTAGAATTGAATAATCCAGTGGGTGTCCTGTCAGTCCAGCTTCTCAGGCTGAGCTCCATCTCCTGCCAGTTGTCCTCCTTCCACATCCTCTTCAAGAGCTGCCTCCATCCATTTTCCTCCCATTTCTTCTCAGGGCAATTCTGAATCCTCATCTACTTAACTCTTAAAACTCACTCAACAATATTTGAAATATTTCACACTCTTTTTTCAATATTTTCTGCCATATCATGGTGTGAAAAATTAACTTAGTGAAATTATTTTTCTGATTTTAAAACACATGCTTTCTGTAAATAATCAAATAATACGAATAAAGAAAAGAAACTTGAAATAACTAACATTTCCATGTGCCCTACTATAAGTAGAGTGTGTATGGGGGAAGGGGTGGTAGGGAATGGGCACATTACATAATAGACCAGCTTCCTTCCTATTGTATGTCAGAAATGCACTGACATTTTAAAATTTTTATTAAGTTTAATATCTGATTACTCAGCCTTCCATTTGCAAGCTAACACTCTATGTTCCAAAATTGGTGTTTTCCTATGCTTCAGCTAACATATGTTAGCAAGGTCAGTGCTATCTTAGATCATAAACTATCTTCTCCAGGAGCAAAGCTTGGACCTCTACCTCTTCATTTGGCTTTATTGAGTTCTCACTCACTTTATGGACCTAGAAGAAATGGTGAGGTGACCAGTTGTCCCAGTTTTCCTAAACTAGAGGGAATCCCTCAAACGTAATACTTTTGGTGCTAAAAACCAAAACAGCCCCTGGCCAACTGGGACAAAGTGGTCACCCCAGGTGTAGGTCGTGATCCAATAGAAGCAGTGCCTGCAAGGCTGTTATGCAGACAAGGACTAGTTACCTTAGTTAGGAAAGCAGTGAAGCTGCCTCTTCCTACAGTGGAAGTTCAAAGACATTTAAATGTTCTGTTTTCATTTTTGTCCATGTTTGCTCAAATGTTCTCATTTTAGCTCTTAAGGTCCCAGTTTCCCAGTGTCCTTACAATGTCCTAAGAGGCTTGGGTGTTGTTAAGCATTTAGTTGGTATTGCACCTCTACCAATCCCTACCTACACTCATCCTCAGGGATTAGCTCTCAGCTATATCTTCATAAGACCACAGGTCATAAAGGATCCAGTAAATTGCCGGAGAGCCTCCTGGTTCCTGTGCATGCCCTCAATTGTGTGTTCAAGGTTTTCTATTTCTTTTTCTCTGAGCATAGTAGTCCTCAAGGTCTAAAAAGAAGCCCAATAATTTTTGTTATTTCTATTCACCACAGGAAGTAATTGTCACAGGTTTATTTTTCCAATGCCTCTTCTTCTTGCATTTTATCCATTGTAGCCACCAGAAATCATTTGAATTATTGAATATCATAGTTTACGTATCTTCTATTTTCATTCAGTAAGGAAATTATTCCTGCACTCTTTGAATATATGACCAACCCAATTCTATAATCTAATTTTGAGAGCCTCTTTCCTGGGCCATTGCTGGAACCAATTATTAGCCATGTCCCAACAGAAAACAGATGGCACACTTAAATAAGATATAATAATAATTCCAAATAAGAAAACAGATGGCACAGTTTTATGAGGTGTGAGTGCAAGGGATTCACAAGGATAGTGTGATTACCTGGAGCTAGTAGAAGCTGAGATATTACAACCCTAGACCTAAAGGGACAAGAGGGAAAGAGATTACAGAGATTTGGAAGCAGGGAGAATTGAGTAGTCAGTTACCTTGGCAGGAGGAGGGATTTTCATCAAGGAACACAGCTGGTCCAGGCTGACCTCATAAGGAAGGATCTCATTCTCCCTCTCACCAACCTTTATTTCAGTGTTCCCATTGTCTAAAACAAACTGGAAACCAGCAGATATAAGTACCCTGTTAATTTAGTCTTTATACATTAAATATACATAGTGAAATATGGTAGTTCCCCAAACACTCATCACTGTTTAGCTTTTTTGAAAGTTGATTTCCTCTAAGTGGGCATGGGGGTCTCACAGCTTATGTCCTTGAACTCAAGAAACACTATTACCTAATTTTTCCTTTTGATTTTAGAGTCTCCCCTGCCTTTGTTACCTCCCTCCCTTCTACCATGCTTCACAAGTGGAGGGGTTCTATCACTTGATGGGCTTATCAACTAAGCCCATCTTACATGATTTTTATTTTGAGATGATTTCTTATACTTTTCCTCTCTGGCATGGTCAAAAATTGTATATATGTTTTGGTGACATTCTATTGATTTTACGTCTCTCTGTTTTTCTCTAAGGTCATGCTAATGGAGATCACAATCCGCTGTTCACAGCCCATGGCTCAAACATCTTCACCCAGAGTTTTATTTCTCTCTAGTCACTTCTTTGCTGTGCAAGAGTATTCCCAGCCACACCTTCTCCCACTCTTCTCTCCAGCCTTTTCTCCAGAGAAGCTCTAAGTCAATCACCCATTATTTTTCTGAGTAATTGTAGAGATCAACTTTTGCTACAAAGCCTCCTAATAGAGTTTCATCTTCAAAGTATATCTCTAAACAAATTCAGAAGAAATTTTGATTGATAAGATTTTCCTCAGGTTTATTTTAAATAATTAGTAAGAACAACTAAAACGATATGTGCTAAAGTGTTAAGTATGGGTCGTAGGATTATGAGTAAGTTTTGTTTTCTTCTACACTAAACATGTTTATTTTTATAATAAGAAAATTTGAAATACAACATGGATTAAAGTTTGAGCCACTATTTGTATTCATTTGTGGATTTAGACATAACTGGGCATGTTACAGAAAACTAATGGACAAAATAATAAGAAGAATGGAGTAGATATAGTCTCACACTTGCTCTGGACTCCAGTCATGCAGGCTGCGTTTAGCTCAAAAAAAAACCTGCTAAGGAGAAACCTGTAGTAGAACACAGTGCTTTTTGATCTCCCAGTGCCCATGGATAGCATTGGGTTCTCAAAGGCCATAGGGCAGCAGTGTCACATGGTGGGCACAGGGGAGGATCTCTGGTACCTAGTAGAACACAGAACAGGGTGAGAAAGTATCAGGTGACAGCTGGTGGACTACCACAGTATCCTGGTGGGAACTACAGGACCTATCATCAATGCAGTGGAAACAGAACTTCTTTCTTAGATCTTGTGAGACATCTCCTGGAGGCTCCCAGAAAAACATGGAGGATACTACTTTCAAAAGGTCTAGAGGGCTTGATTCTGAAGGTGAGTTCAAGAATCAGTGCAGTTATTTAGATTAACCACTGACTAGGATTCTGCTTTTATCAATGATGTGAAAAGATTGGGGGAAACTAGGATTGGTAGTTAGAAACATTTGTGTGTCTGCTCTGTTTCTAATGTTGTGACAAACAGCAATACAAAGATGACCAGTTCCTGACCCAAAAACCCAGTTTGATAGTTACCAGGTTTACATGTGCAGGGCACATTCCCTGCAGCAGGATGTCTGAGATCCGTAGGTGCTGTGCACACTGCCAAGGACAATATTAGGATTGAGACGTGAATGGCATTTTTCAGTGCCAGGTTTCAAGCAGTTGCTCAGAAGGATATGCAAATTAATGGGTGGTGAATGGACTTTCAAATAAACAAGTGTCAGGTGAATGTTAGAAATAATAAATGTTTCAAGATTCTGGAAGGCAGAAGAAGCACACTGACCTTTTTTGAATCTCTAATTACATTGAAATAATGGAAAAAATTATTTTGTAAGTGATATCTGTATGTTTCAAACAATAGAGGGAATGGCCTTAGTCACTAAATAGAGTAGAAAGTGTGCTCATTAATACCAAATGGAATAGAAGGGATGGTAACAAATTCTTAGTGGCTGAGATAAGAAGTTCAATTTTAAAGAAAGAAGAGAAATAAATATTGCATGCAAACTATGAACCCAAACCTTTTGAGAACAGAAAACCTTGGCTTAGTTGTTCAGTGAAATGGGAAGCGAGGGTGTAAATAATGCCAATAGACACAGGGTAGGCCAGGAAAGTCTCCTAGCTCCCTCTCTATCTCAGCAGCTTCTTTACACCTCTGCCAAGAACAATATGTTCTTACCCGATGCTGCCTTGTGCATCATCCGAGAGCAGCCTAATGCTTTCTGAAGCGCCCGAATCTCAGTCAGCAGCCTTCAAGGAATGGTTCCTAAAGAGATGCCAAGTTGAGTTGTGAGGTTCTTTTGTGTGGATTTCTGAAGTCCTGGCAGGTAATTCAATCAAATTCCACTCTCCACCTGTCCCATTTTCCTCTCACCCTTGCCCTACCTGCCAGGAAAGAAAGATAAATGGGAACCAGAACTAACTGAAAACTATTTGGAGTATAACATTCCCATTGCAGATTGTTTCAGTCTAAGCCCCTGGGATTTCAGTTGTTCTGGGTCAATGCCAGTCCAGTGTTTCTCTGAGGAAGCTGTGGACTCCAGCTGTCTTTCCAGTTTCTCATCTCAAAGATCATGGAGTAGATGCAATGTGACTCCTGCTCCCTGACACGGGGTGGAGAAAGAGGGAAGGAATCAGGTGGGATTGTGTCAGCCTCATTGAGTCCTTCAGCTCCACATCTGCTGCTGCAAAACAGTGACACTGAAAGTGCTGTTCCTAGGGAGGATGCATCTGGCAGGTCACAAATGAGTAAATGGGGGAAGGAGGGACAGGAAGGAAAGAAAAAAGGGAGAGTCAGAAAGTACCTTCTCCACATGATCAATACTCTATTTTTTATTCCCTTTTTAAAAAGATATTTTTATTGATTTCAGAGAGGAAGGGAGGAGAAACAGGTAGAAACATCAATGATGATCGAGAATCAATGATTGGCTGCCTCTTACACACCTCCTCCTGGAGATCAAGCCCACAAACTGGGCATGTGCTCTGCCTGGGAATTGAACCATGACTTCCCGGTTCATAATACTACATTCTTAACAAAGTGTTCCTTGATCATTCATTCATGGACATATTAGTGAATACATATTGAGCACTTACTGTATGCCAGAAACTGTAATGCATCATGAGGTTATAATAATGAAAAATCTTGGTCTCTAATTGATGCAGTTAAGTATCTACTGTTCCAATTAATTCCAAAGGTATTACAGGACAATATGTTGTACAAGGTGCCAGGAGAACTCACAGAAGGCAGTGACTAATTCTTCCTGTGAGAACCAGGGACTACAGTATATACAGTAATGTTAGACCTAATATATGGAGGATGACTGGCATTCACTGACAACCACACGAGAGGAAAAAAAATAACCAAGAGGGAAGGACATAGGGAAAGACCCAGATTCTGTAAGCAGCATTCAGTTCTAATTGAGATAATTTTTTTAAAAATTAACTTTAACACTTTATGTAGATTTTGTGGTATAGAGTTGTGGTATAGATACAGGGAAATTAGACCTCAGATTATGTCATCTATAGCCTGCAGATAATATTGGGGAGAAGGGCATCGTTGACTCTTAGGAGGGAGAGATATCATCAGATTAGTATTTTATGATGAGTACATAATAGTTACATAGGGTGTGATAAAGGAGTCAAGGAGATACTTAGAAGCCTCTTGCAAGAAGTGAGCAGTATCTGAACTTGGGCGGTGGCAGTGGGAGATTGAGGGGACTGAGAATGTGGTAAGGGAACATGGTGTAGTGAAAGAGAAAGACCTCTCATCCTAACTCCTAATTTCTCAGTTTGTAAAACTTTGTGAAATCCACCTAACCTTCTGTGTGTTAGATTAGCACCAACTCATAGGACTGTTACAAGACAAAAACAGAGACAATGAACGTGAAAGTACTTTCTATCTTCTGAAATACTATACAAGGGTTGGGTTGGTTCATACTATTTTAAGAAATAATAGATGTAATGTTACTCCAGATTTAGGTAGAAAATGCTTGCTTTCTCCAAAAATGGGAGTCAGCTCCCTTTACTATACCATGACTTTAGAAGCCGCCACCATGTTTAGGAGCAGGGGAATGTTTAGCTTCCCCTGAGTAATGCAGCTCCCAAAGGAAAGTGCTATAGTTGATACCAGAAAGGCTTTCAGAACATGGCTGTTGAGTTGCATTTCTGCCCAGGCGGAGGGAAGGAGGATGCAGACAAAAAAGAGTCTGGACTGGTGGGAATATACAGAAGAGTAACACCACCTTGGAAAGGAGTATGGCTGTTGCTGATATCATTAAACATCCACCCACTATATTGCCCAGCCATTTCACTTCTAGGTACTTACTTAAAAGAAATAAAAATGTTTGCCGAGACCAGGTTGGCTCAGTGGATGGAGCGTCGGCCTGCGAACTGAAAGGTTCCAGGTTCTATTCCGGTCAGGAGCATGTACCTTGCTTGCTGGAACAACTCCAGTAGGGGGCGTGCAGGAGGCAGCTGATTGATGTCTCTCTCTCATCGATGTTTCTGACTTTCTATCCTTCTCCCTTCCTCTCTGTAAAAAATCAATAAAATATATTTAAAAAAAAGAAATAAAAATGTTTGCTCACCAAAACATCTGTTACAAATGTTTTTAGTGGCTTTATTTGTGCCCCAAACTAGAAACAGTCACATGTCCAGGCACTGATGAATGGATAAACAAACTACAGCACATCCAGGCAATGAAATATAGCTCAACAGTAAGAAATAATGAAATACTGATAGCTTGTAAGAATTTTAATGTCCTTAATGCTCTTCAGGTGCTATTCCAGAAAAGGTGAAGCTATGCGAATAGTAATCATTTCAGTGGTCACCACAACTAAGGGTAGGAAAACATATCACCTTTCACTTCATACAGGGAAAGACTGGTGCCTACACCCAGGGAATGGAAGTGCCAGGTTAGTCTTCATGTTCACAGTGGGATGCATGTTCTCCCTGTCTCTCTTCCTTTATGGCTCTTACATGAAATGGAGCCCACATTCATTTATTATTTGCACCACTCTGACTCTTGGTTCTAAAGTCATAAAGCCTTTGAAGAAAGGTATATGTTAAAAATTCTGCTCTTCTGGAACCACAACAAGGTTAGTTTCTGCAGAGTAAGTGATAAAAAGCATCAACACCATTTCATCAGAAGTCCTTCTCCAGATACCATTGAATTATCTAGGCACCAAATCAGATATCTTTCATGCGTGGCCATTGCAATAGACCTTTGACACCAAGAATATAATTATGGTTACAGATCCAAAAAGCTTAAAAGTCGATTATCTCTCTCTAGTGCATTGAGCATAAAAATTCATCACTTAAGAGTGACATTATCCAATGAGGGTGATTGCTTGATTTATAAATGAACTAAATCCTTTTTCTAATGTAAATACTGTAATTTTAGCTAGTTAGCTTTTTTTTTAAGATGTCAAAAGTTAACAGGAAGAGTACATGAAGATTAAAAAATAAACAAAAACCATGCAAGGATTTATCCATATACAGAGACAAACTTTAAAAGCTAGAAACAATCTTTAACACCATTTAGTTGGAGATTTTCATTACACACACATACAGACACACAAACATATTCAATATATAGCATGTAAAATAAAAATTGCAAGCTACACACACACACACACACACACACACACACACACGAGATTCAGTGACCATACTACATGATAGATGCAAAAATGGGATTAGAACCAGCCTTTTATTTCAAAATATAACAATCTAATGATTATTTTCAGATGCGGATGTGTGGTTAAGTTTTTAAAATATTTTTATTTTATATTTATATTTTGATTTCAGAGAGGAAGGGAGAGGGGAAAGAGAGATAGAAACATCAAGGATGAGAGAGAAACATTGATTGGCTGCCTTCTGCACACCCCCTATTGGGGGTTGAGCCCAAGACTTCAGGCATTTTCCTTTGCCTGGAATTGAACCAAGGACCCTTCTGTCAGCAGACTGACACTCTATCCACTGAGCCAAACCAGCTACGGCAATGTTATCTTTAGGGGTCTCTGTGAGTATGACAGGAGTTTGATGAGATAGAAGGTGTGAACAACCTTCTAAGAGCTGTCACTGTTCTATTTCTTGACCTGGGTGATGAGTATATGGATGTTTATGATAATTAATTGAAGCATTTATTTATCTTTTAAGTATTTTTGTATCATGCTATATATTTAACAATATAAAGAATCTAAGTAATACATAGGTAGCTATATACATGCACATACACACACACGCTTATTCTTCAGCAACACAGTATATATATTGTTTCCTAACATATGATTAATTAAGCAATATCTAAAAGGCAGGGACTGAGATCAGCTACAGACTGAGCAACTCCATGGGATCAGCGTTGAAAATTTGGGCCACAGGTGCTTGATTCCTTAGGAAAGCAGCCTCATGGGACTGGGAGCCAGATCTTGTGACGGAATGAGCACATACCCAATTTACCCAGTTGTGTGCTGTGCCAGACACTGCCAGTATGTTAGCTCTTCTCCAACAATTGCTTTCCTCCTCTTTCCATAACAATAGAATTTCTAGTGCCCAGAATAGAGTCTATTTCCCAACTTAGCTTGCAGCTAAGTACGTTCCTGTGGCCAAATTCTGTCTAATAGGATGAAACTTTAAGTGTCAAGTGGCAGTTTCTGAGGAGCTTTTTTGGGAGAAAATTGGTTTAATACCTCTGTCCCTTTGTCTCCACCTGTTGCCCACAAGACAAACATGGTTTTGAACTGTGAGAATGAAGCTATGCTCCGGGACTGGCTGAGCAGTGGCCAGAAAGCTGCCTAGGTCCCCGAGGACTCTGTGAAACACAACCCTGCCAGCCCTGGATTATATAGCTCTTGGCTTTTATGTGAAAGAGAATGAAATTTCTATCTTGTTTAAGCCACTGTTGTGTTACATTTATACACAGTTGTCTCATCCTAATAAACTCACATGTGCTTCTATTGTGGGTAGGGGCCAGTCTATGGTGTTGCTATGTATTCAAAAGGCTTTGGTAAATGTTTACAATTATATGGGCTAAAAGATTGCACTTATACTTTTATAGACTAGGAATGTATTAATCAAGACAGTACCAATTAAGAAATCCTAAAATCAGACTATCATACGGGTTTACATAATAGTTCTGTAAAGGCATTGGATGTATTTTATTCTCTTTCGAGAAAGATACTTAATATGGGTTCCTCAGATTGTTCAAATGTTTAGTATTTTTGCCACGTATTCCAAGGAAGCTAAAGTGTGCCGTAACTCATTCTTGTATAGCCTTTAGGATCAGAAATTCACTCAACTGGGGCACTTTCCATTGCTTTAGAGTATGGCTTCCGAATACAGGCAGATTTGGACTCAAATCCCATCTTCATTGCTGCAGGGATTTGATCAATTATTAATTTTTCTAAGCTGTAGTTTTCTGCCATGAACAATAGAGCGAACAATGACAGGATTTATTTTCTGGGATTCTATGGGGATGGAATGGATGAAGGTTTGTAGTGTTGATACAATGGCCTCCTCACAGATGGGCTGTCTGTTCTCCATCACTGGGTACCTTGGGTCATGCTTGTTTCTGGTATTTCACCTCCACATCTGGGGCTTGCAGGGGCATCTCCATACCAGTTGCTGAACAGAATCCACTCTGACACCAGGAACCCTGATGGAGTGAAGTCCCTTGTGACTGTGCTTTAGTCTACACAACCAGGCATACCACAACTCTCTCCCAAACACACCTACTTGAAACTTTGATGCCTCCCTTGGGTTTGGTTGGCTTACACTGTGACTTCCTTATGTCCTTTAATTGGGAGCTCCCAATGTCCTTCCCCCATGCCATCATTTTCTAATGTGAAAGAAAAAAGACGATGAGGTTTTCTCCTCAATATTTTGTCTTTATCACAAATCCTCTCTATTCCTTTAAGAACATGTGCATTTTGAAACCCAGGCACGGAGAAGATTCCTCTTTGTCTGTTTGCTTCTCTCACATTCTTTCTCTGAGAACAAGCAAACAATGGCATATTTGCTTGAAAGTGGGAAAGTGTAAAATATGAGAATTCCAGGTCAAATATCTATAAATCCTTCAGATCTTACCCTGCTAAAGACATACTGTCTGCATCACAGAGAAGATAAATGGCTTATCCAAAGTCACCTGTGGAACTGGAATTGTGATCACATGTTCTGTTTGCAGGTTTTGTGCTAAGGGAATCGGGTTCTGCTAGCTTGATCTCCCATGGATTCCAGTATCCTAATAGTATTCATATATCACATATGTTATATTTTATATGTAAGTATAAGATATTTACAATATTGTTTTTAATCATGAGAAAATAAAATACCATTAGCAGTTCTGTTTTCTTGTGTGCCTGTTTGTGTGTATGTATATAAACTGGGTACTGTATTTTTGGTAGTTGGTAGAAACAATGTGAGGGTCAGAAACATGTTTTCTTCTGAAGCACGATGCCTGTTGGGCCGCCTGGGAGGGCTACAATCTAGGGATGCTATAGTCTCATCTGAAGGACCGAGATGCCTTGAAATTGTGGTGATGTCCTTGGGAGGGTTTGCCTATTTCTGGCTTGTGCTCCTTCTATGGATAAAGACTTTGAGGATTTAAAGCAAATGGAAGGCTTTAGTCGTGTTCTCCACTTAGCAGGGTTAGAACGCTAACCCCTGTCCCTTCTGCCCCACAGGGCTAAAATCATTGCTCAGCAATCCAGCGCCTCAGCTGCCTCCTGTGAATCATCACCCATCCTCAAGCAAAAAGTGACTCTAAATTCTAAGCTTACCTACTCTAACTCTGGTCCAATCATTCTTCACTCTCTTGTCATCTCTTCATTGATTGATTTTAAGAAGCATTTCTTCTTTAATTTGGTTCAGCTTTTCTAGTGATCCACAGAAGGACTGGCTCCAATTCCATCCTAGCGGCAAAAGTGTGCAGCTATTTTTCAATCTCACGGTTACATCAAGTTCTTTGACTTTTCTAGCTATTCTATAAATATTTACACTTTGTATTTTCACTTCTTTTCATCTTCCCTTCCACAATATACACTTCAAACACTAAGAAAAATCTTTAGATTCTTGATGTCCTTGCCCATTAAACAAAATATACAAAACTAAATTTAATGACTTCCTTCTCATTTTCAGTCATTACCACTGATTTCCATAAACCTTGGCCACATTCTCAAGTTTTCCCTTTCTCTTCCTTGTGTGATCCTTCAACCACTAAATTCTCTTATTTCCACTGCACAAACACTGAATTTTAGGGCAATATCTTGAGATATTAATCAAGTATTTCCCGTATTTGCTTTCCCCCAAATCAGTGTGGGCTTTCAGGGCCTTTATCTTTATGGGGAGGGCTGACTATTGCTGTGAAGAGAATCAGGTGCTTGTCTTTGAAATCATAACATTTTCTTCACACTGATATCTGATATAATGTCTTAGAAGTGAAAGTTTTTCATTAAAAATTTGGGCTTTTTGTGAAAGAAGTTTTAAGGGCCAAAAGAATAAGGGCTTGACTAGGGTACTCACAGCATGAAGTGTATGTTATAAAGAATAGCGAAGGGAAGAAGACATTGTGTTCCCAACCAAAGAAATCAAGTTTAACCAGCTAATGTGAGCAGAAGTGCAAATCACATTACTAGAGTACAAATCCTGGTGGGTCCCTGAACTCTGTACTCTGGCGGTCACAAAACAGAGGTGTGTGCACTTCCATATGAGGTGTAGCTGAAGGAGGTAATAAATGAGAAGGTAACTGCAGGGCTGAAATGCAATGGTGAAATAGAAAATGATACAGGTGCTGTGGAAAACAGTTTATGCTCTACCTATGAGTCAGCAATTCCTCCCTTATCTATACGTCCTAAAGAACTGAAAACTGGTGCTCAAACAAATACCTGTACATGCATGGTAATAGCAACACAATTCACAATAGCCAAAAAGTGAAAATAACCCAAATGTCACTCAAACAAAATATGGTATATCCACTCATACAATTGTTTATTATTCATCTATAAAAAAGAAGACATTACTGATACACGCTACAATGTGATAAGCCTCTAAAACCTTATGCTTACTGAACAAAGAGAGACACAGAACATCACAAGTATGATTTTATTTATATGAATCATCCATAGAGACAGAATGAAGACTGGGGGTTGCAGGGGCTGGGGAAAAGGTGGAATGGGGAGTGACGGCTTTAAAGATTATGGGGCTGGCCGAAACCGGTTTGGCTCAGTGGATAGGGCATCGGTCTTCGGACTGAAAAGTTCCAGGTTCGATTCTGGTCAAGGGCATGTATCTTGGTTGTGGGCACATCACCAGTCGGGGGTGTGCAGGAGGCAGCTGATCGATGTTTCTCTCTCACTGATGTTTCTAACTCTCTATTCCTCTTCCTTCCTCTTTGTAAGAAATCAATAAAATGTATTTGTTTTTTTAAAAAAGATTATGGGGCTGGTTTCCTTTTGGAGAAAGGAAAAATGTCTTTGAATTAGACAGAGGCGATAGTTGCACAACCTTGTACATGCACTAAATTCCACTTAATTGTACACTTTAAAATGGTTAATGGTTAAATTGATGTTATGTAAATTTTAGCTCAATTTTTGAAAAAATCAATGGTGGTCAGCTGCCTGCAGGCAGAGTGAGCCTGGGACATTCCTCTAAGACCCTGGAGAACATGACACATTGTTGTGTTCTAAGAGTGTCTCAGAATTGGCAGAGAACAGACTCTGTGGTCAGGGAGACAGTGACCGTGGTGGGCTGGACTTCAGAGTGCAGTAAGGAATTTGATGTTTCAGCCAAAGACACACAGGAATAGGTAGCAATAACCAAAGACTAATGAGGGTGTTCGTCTCAGCAGAGGCCAGTGAGTGAGTGCTGAGGACCCCGAGCCCACTTCTTTCTCAGGCGTGGAAGCCTCCAGACTTAGCACATCTCCCCAGGAAAAGTGGATGGAGAGGAATCTCATTTGAGCATGTTAAATACTATATTGACCAAGGTTAATTCATAACATGACCTCAGTAATTCCCAAGCTCACTTAGTTTTCCTTGAAATGCCCACAATAAATTGGAAGACTGGACTGGGAGTCACACGTCCAATTGAATTATAGAAAACAAAATTGCATTTTATTGGACATCGAAGTCAGTCACTATGGAATACAAATTCACTGTAAATCTTCCAAATGTGTTCACCTTTCAGTATTTCAAGTGTTATCTCATGAGCCTCATCTGGCTGATGATAAGGAATGGAATAAGGAACTCCTTTGTCCAGAAAAGAGGGTTTATCAGACCTCTCATTTTGTGGATTAAAAAGAAGAGGCTGCTGGTCCTCAAGAGGAGGCTGGGAAAGGAGAAGAGTTGAGGTTTGTGTCCAGGAGGCAGTGGGAAGCAAGGCCCGCAATGACTCAGAGCTCTGGTGGCTGCAGCCTGGGTGGTAGATGTGGATAAAGAGAGAAAAACACTGCAGCTGGTCTTCCAGGCCCATCCCAGATGGAGGACACACTAAGCCTTGATCTACAGATCTCCTTCTCTAGTGGTGTTGCCCTCAAAACTCTCCTTTATAGTCATGACAAAAGATATGCTCCCACCACTCCCAGACAGTGTGACAGGAGTGAAGCCCTCAGGACAGTCTGGGATTGTAGTAGATACCATCTGGACTCGGGAGGGAGACAACACCCCAGCTTATACCTGAGTACTTGCCCTTATTTCTTCCAGCTTCTTTTCCATCTACATTTCTGCCCCACACAGCTTCTCCCCAGCCCTAGCTCATACTATTCCTTCTGCCTGGAATATGTTTTCTTCATACCCACCCATTATCTTTCTTGTTTAATTTCTACCCATTCTGTAGACCCCAAGTGAGTTGGCACATCCTCTAAGGCATCTCCATTGATTTCTCAGATGCCTTATTATTGACTTGATAAACCACACATTTACCCCATCCTAACCCTTGTCACTTTCTCTCCACACTCAATGACCTGACTTCCCTGTGGGGCAGGGTCAGAACACATTTTCAGTAACAGGCCAGATAGTAAGTATTTTAGACTTTGCAGACCTAAATAGAGTTTTTGGTACTTCTTTTGTTTTAACCTTTGTATTTTATTTTTCTTTGTTATAACCTTTAAAAAATGTAACACTTATTTTTAGTTCACTTATAGTGTAAAGAAATAGCCCGCTTGGCCTCCCTAGCTGCAGTGTGCTGACACTTGCTCTAGAGTTATGCTTCTGAAGGGCGGGGAGCATGTTGTATTTTGTTTGCATCCCCAGGGTCTAGCACAATCCCTGCCAGGATGTCCAGAATATGCAACAGAATTAAATGCATCCCTGTGTGTTAAGGCTGGCTTATTTTAACTTATTCTGCTTCCCCAAACCCTTTTCACCTCTGACAACCCTTTAATATTTTTTTTTGTTTATATTTTAATTTTTCAACCATTCCTTCAAGTCCAGCTGCTTTTCTACCAACATGAGGCTTTCAGTGCAAGTTTTGCAACCAAGTCAGTGAAGGGTTTTTTTCCTTCCTTCCTTCCTTCCTTCCTTCCTTCCTTCCTTCCTTCCTTCCTTCCTTCCTTCCTTCCTTTCCTCCCCTTCCCTTCCCTCTCCTCTCCTCCCTTCCCCTCTTTTCTCCTTCCCTCCCATTTCTCTCTCTCTCTCTCTCTCTCTCTCTCTCTCTCTCTCTCTCTCTCT
>JAAGEH010000039.1:8493543-8543577 GCA_011751065.1 Lasiurus cinereus | reverse complement strand
TCTCTCTCTCTCTCTCTCTCTCTCTCTCTCTCTCTCTCTCTCTCTCTCTCTCTCTCTCTCTCTCTCTCTCAGAGTTGTGGAAGCCAGACTCACTGCCTTTTTAGCACAGACAAAGCTATTCTGGCATGCCCAGGGCTTGTGAGCTAATGAGTGCTGAGAGGGATTTCTTTGTGAAAGCCTGCCCCTACTCCAGTTATAAAACTTGGTTTCAGCAAGGAATCTGGTTCTTAAATTGACTATACATTTCACTTCCTTCTCAGTATTTAAAAGCATATTTGAGTAGAGGTTTTTAAAAGGAGATATACTGGGTTTGCCTACGAACCCAATCCCTATATGACTCAAACAAAACTATGATTTGTGGACTTATAGACAACTACTCTCTTTCCAACTACCATTGCATTACCCAATATCGATGGGCACTTTCCATCACCTGAGAATAGTCACCTGTCACCTTGACATGGTGAGAAGAAATAGAGAGGAATACTGTCTGGGAATGGCAATCTCATTAAAAATTTATGTGTGACTCCTGAACAAAATAGGCCCATGCAAGGCTATAAAACCCCCAGACCATTTTTCTAATACTCTACATCAGGGACTGAAGCAGAGTAAAAAGCAACAAACATACACCTACAAAAGCAGGCTCTGGCTGATGAGTGAGCATGCAGTAGGTGAAAACTCAGCGCAACCAAAAGTCTTTCCTGCCCGTGTTTGTAGCTGGGTTGAGGCTCTCTCTTTCCGGCCCATCTGCACTATTTTTACAGCAGTCTCGCATACTTAGAGAGTGAGAGCATGCTGCTTGTTGCTACAAACAGCTCCCATAAATGTTGGAGCCAAGCGTGTCTAAACATTACAACATATTAAACACCTTTAAGCATGATCCATAACCTTGTAATTGGTACCGAAATAATAAGACTTGTGTTTTAAATGGGAATTTGACTCTGTGATTGCTGTTGTCAATCTGCTCCATTAGAACACAGCTGGGAAAATGGGTCATGAGAAAAGAATGGATGTGATTGAGGCATAGAACCCTGAACTGAGACCTTAGAGATGGACTGGCCTGAAGCCCGTTGTTGATTTCTGAGGAAACAAGGTCAAGGGGGCTCCAGGACTTACTCAGGGATGCCTGGCTCTCCATGCTCTTTCCATCGAACACAGCATTTTCTATGAAAGTGCAACTTTTGTTGGTATAAAAAACAGTTGCATTAGTTTGGAAATTACACAAATTTAGTTTGAAATGTATCTCTGCTGATATAGAAATAGGACAAAACAAATACAGCTTTTGTATTTTATGAGCATCACCAAAACCTTTTTTCTTTCAAAATCACACTTTCCAAGTCTGTTTCAGGTCCCCAAATCTCCAGTATTGGGATCAGTTTTTTAACCATCATCTCTGAAGGCCTCAGCTAAGTCAAAATATGTTATTAAGAGGAATTATGAGGTATTGGAATGAATGCAGGCCCTAGACAAAGATAGATAGGAAAAAGGAGAAGCTTGCTGGATTTATGACTTAGAGGAAGATACTAATCTTCTCATCTAGTCATTCAAACACTTATGCAGAGTCCACTATGTTCCCATTTTCTCATCTGGAAAATGAACCAACCCTAAGAGCTGTGATAACACATTTAAAAATTGTGTTATGAATGAATGTAAAATGATTGTTATTATATATTTAACTAGAGGCCCAGTGCATGACATTTGTGCACTGGGGGAGAGGGGGTTTCCTCAGCTTGGCCTGCACCCTCTTGCTCCCCTAAGGCCTGCTCCCCCTAAACTGCAGGCTGAAATCCCTGGAGGAGTCCTCAGTGCTGCCACAGAGGCAGGAGAGACTCCTGCCACTGCTGCTGCATTCGCCAGCTGTGAGCCCAGCTTCTGGCTGACCGGCACTCCCCCTGTGGGAGTGCACTGACAGTCATCCCATCATTTGGTCTATTTGCATTTTATTACATAGGATTATCATGTGTATGTTAAATGTGTTCTAAAGGGGATAATTGCCAAACCAGTGCACACCAACATGAACACTGAAATCTTTAGCTTCCATCTCCAAATGATTGACGAAGTCAGAACAGGTGATATCCTAAAAAATCCTCATCCAAGTATGTATTTTTATTGATTTTTTAAAGTCAGGGGAAAAGGAAGAGAAACATTCATTAGCTGCCTTCTATATGTGCCCAGACTGGGGATGAAACCCACAGCTTAAGTATGTGCAGTGACTGGGAATAAAACCTACAACCTTTTTTGGTGCACAGGACAATGAGTCACCCATCCAGGCTACTAATGCTGATATTTATTTGGGAGAATTAGATTCTAATTTACCAGTCTCTTATAAATGAGAATTGGTAATTAAAAACCTTAAAGTTTTTGTTTTGTTTTGCCTTTTTAGCTCCATCCAGGCTTGTGATTGAAAAATTATTTGAGGATCCTTGCTTTCTGGCCAGCAAACACTTAAGAAAACCATTATTATGTGGGGAACATATAAGAGAAAATGGATGTTTTCTTCAACACCTATTTTCATTAAGTAAGGAGAAGAAAACAAAAACAAATCTTTAAATGCTTATCAAGCAAGTGCCAGAAGCATTGCATACGTTATTCCTTTTAATCTTTAAACCCAAAGAGGTAGATACTATAGTCTCTGTTTGAGATGTGTTGTAAATCTTCTCCAAGATTTTAACTTTAAAGAAAAAAGGTATTCTCCTAGATTAAAATTTGAATGAATAAATACAGGCTTCATGTATATGAGTTATATAAGTAATGTAAAAAGTCACAAGAAAGAGATAAAATAGTTTTAAGGCCAGTACAAAACAATATTATTATTGACATTTTCCTGAAGATAGACTCACTGGAGAAGGGTGCAGATCAGCCAAGGAAG
Source organism: Lasiurus cinereus (assembly GCA_011751065.1). Classification (NCBI taxonomy): domain Eukaryota; kingdom Metazoa; phylum Chordata; class Mammalia; order Chiroptera; family Vespertilionidae; genus Lasiurus; species Lasiurus cinereus. The sequence continues at coordinate 8,540,711 of JAAGEH010000039.1, read as the reverse complement.
TGCAGGAAAAAGAGGGCCGCTGAGATAGACAAAGATAGATAGGAAAAAGGAGAAGTTGGCCAATGAACTCGGAGGAGTATTGTTCCAGCACCAGATTTTCCATTTTGTGAACATGTAGACCTGAGGCTCTATTCACCTGTTTCCATTAAACATCCAAGCAATTCCTCTTTTTTGGATTTCATGCTCAACAAATAAGACCTGGGTGCAATTTCACTTCCCATGCAGGTTTGCCTACAGAAAAAGAAAGTTGCTGATCATGCAGCTATGAGGACTCTGGTCCAAATCTTATTTATCTTAGGAAATTAATAAAGTGGTTTCTGATTTTTATATGTTAGTTTTGAGATTGGTGAATGTAAGGACATCTGCCTGACATAACCGGGTTTCTGAATCTACCAAGGCCAAATATGGGATGGTGGTGGATTTATCTGGTAGCCCATGCCAACCTATGGGGCCTCATTAACATTAACTATCCTACCTGCTCCATATAAGGACCACTTTATGAGATCACCCTTCTGCCAATAACAATGATACATTTTGGACAAACAAAAAAGTAAACTCTTTGAAAGGGTTGTAGTACAATCCAAAGATGGCAGAAACTGAAAGGAAAGAGGGAAAGAAAACCAGGGGAGCATCTAGATCTACATGCTTCTCCCTCTGAGGACATTTCCCACTTCTCATCTGCACACAGAGAAAAAGAATAAAACAAGAAAGTTATAGTTTAATTTATCTGAAAAACAAAACAAAACAAAACAAAAAAACACAATAGAATCCAGAGTTCGGGGTTGCCACAGCTCTTCGAAAGTGAAGGCAGGATCACAAAAGGGGGTAAGGATCCAACAGAGATCCCTAAAATTTGGGTAAAATTTTCCTTACTGGTTCCTAAAATGTTCAATCCAGGACAATAACCATCATAGAGCAGCAGTTAGAAAGCTAAATAAATAACTCCATAGAGAACTTCTTGGTGCTAGAGACAGTTTAGAGTTGAAGTCCCACCAAATAAAGACAATTGGTAAATGCAGTGGGATTCTTAATGGAACCCCAAAAGAACCATACATTAAGAATAGGGGCCATATCCCTAGACTAATGACTATGCTGTAAAGATCAGTGAGCAAACTATGGCCTATGCCTCAAATCTTGCTATGCTAGATTTGAGCCAGGTAAGACTCAAATCTTGCTATGCTAAATTATATGCACTATTGATTATATCTTTCACACTATAATTGCAGAGCTGAGTAGCAGCAAAAGAGACCCATTTGGTCCATGAAGTATAAAATACTTATTATACTCTCTTTACAGAAAAAGTTTGCTGACCCCTTCTTAAAGAATAAGACTAAAGTAGACCTGTCTTAATAAAGCATTAAACATAACTCTCAAATTAGGTTGATCTACTGTTTTCTTTTTTACCTTCCTGTCAATACAAAACTAAGCATTATTTAGAGGAAATTAATACTATTTAGAGTCTCTACAATGTATTATACTCAATATACAGTTAGAAAAAGAAATTGCTAGACATGTATTAGGGAAAAGAGACCCATAATTTAAGTAAATGATCAATAGAAAACTTTATAGGTTGTTGAGATTTTAGAATGAACAGATAAGAACTTAGAGTAGCTATTATGAATAATTCAAAATTGACAGAATAGATAAACAAATGTGGTTTTCAACAGAAAAAAACAACAACTCTAACAAGAGTCAAGCTGTAATTCTAGAATTGGAAACACATACAGTAGGACTTCTGATTTAAGTTCTGACCTATAAAGAGCTAGAAACTTACCACTCTATCCTTCTAACAAGGGAAAGCCTGACCAACTAAAACTCAGTGGTGCTTGTTGAACCCAATAGAGAACAAGCTGCATGGTACACCACCACCCAGAAATCTAGAGCAAGTGGCTAATCCAGACAGAAATGAAGCTTGCTTGGCCCAGAAGTTAATGGAGCCATAAACTTCTCAGCTGCAGACTAAATATAGAGTAGTCACACAGAGAGAAATGCCTGGGGACCACATTCTTAGAGTTGACCCCATTAAGTCATGGCTTTCACTCAAGGAGTACCAACAGCTTTTCACAGCGAAGATCTGAGAAAGAGTCCCTTCATGGTTTTGGCAGGGAGAGAGAATGAGTAATCATATGAAGCACACCGTGAGACTTTCTATGAAAAAATGCCTTTTCCAAGGGAAGAAATGTTTTTAGACCCATTGCCCAGCTGGGAGAAGGGCATTCTTCCTGCTCAAACTTTTTCTCAACTTATATAACCTAAGGGAAACAAAAAAAAAAAAATAGAAAATATGAGCAACAGTGCTTCCAGTTTATAGAATGAGAATACCGTAGCCAGGGGAAAAAGTAGGACACAAAATAGGTAAGGAAACCAAGATATACAACTGGAGAAGACATGGACTTTGAGACACAGGTAAATCCACTAAAACACTGAGATTTAATCAAATTATATAACATCCTATCTCCTCTACTCATTATTACTATTGATAGAGCTTCAGTATAATAACTAGGTTACAGCTGAAAGGGTCCTCTCTAAGGAGGAGTACTAGGAAGGCCCAAAGTCAAGAGGAAAGACAAAATGACACCAGAGGAATGTAAAACCGCTTGTACCTATGACTACAACAAATATTTAATATAACCTGACCGAATTACCAAAAATCCATACAGTTAATTCTTATTATCTCAACTCCTATTACCCAATATGACATGTCTGGTTAGCAACGACAAATTAAAAGATGTACCAAAAACAAGAAAAAAAAAACAGCTTAAAGAGACAATGCGATCATCAAACTCAGAAATGACATAGATGTTGAAATTATCAAATGGGCAATTTAATAATTCATCATTAATAATAAATTATGAATAACATGTTAAGAGAGCAAATGGAAAAAGTAGATGACATGAAAAAAAAGATGAATAATGTAAACAGAGAGATCAAAACTCTGGGAAAGAACCAAAAAGAAATGCTGGGAAATCAATACAACTGAAGCAGGAATGAAAAATGTCTTTGATGCCCTCATTTGAGGCTTAACACAACCAAGGAAAAAATAGATGAGATTGGAGCTTGGTCAATATAAACTCCCAAAACTAAAAAGCCTAGAACATTCAAGAACTGTGAATTAATTTCCAACATCTTTAGATATGCATAATCTATCTATATAAAAGCCTCAGCAACTAAATGACTAGAACAACTGGTTGACCAGTTGCTATATTGCACACTGACCACCAGGGAGCATATGCTCAATGCAGGAGCTGCCCTCTGGTAGTGAAAGCACTCCCACTGACCTCCCGTGGCTCCTACTCCCCAAGCCAGCCAATCCCCCGTGACTCCTCCTCCTTTCAGACATCCCCCCTTTGCACCCCTGAATAGGCCTCAATTGCAAGCCAGTCCAAAGGACTCCAGCCATGCACAAATTCGTGCAACAGAACTCTAGTTGGACTATAAGAGTGAAAGGAAAGTTGAAAGTAATAGTAACTGAGTACTTTCCAAATTAATAACACCAAACCACAGATCCACAAAGTTCCAACCAATATAAATAGCAGAAAGAACACATATGGGCTTATATTCAAATTTCATAAGCTCAAAGACAAAGAGAAAATGTTTGGAGTGTGGGGGGTGGGGAGATGGGGGGAAGGAGAAGCAAAAATAAAAATTACAAAGAACTCATTAGAAATCATGTAAGCAAGGAGAATGTGGGGTTAACTCTTTAGTGTTGAAAGAAAACCTATCACAAACCAAGAATTATAAATTCAGCAAAATTATCCTTCACACATAAAGGGATAAAAACTTTCTCAGAAAAAAAGAAAATTATCTTCTCTGCAAGAAATATTAAAAGAAAATTATTGTTAATTGTTTTTTGGTTCTTTTGTTTAAGGCAGAAGGAAAGTATGATAAATGAGAAATGTGGGTCTACATAAAGAAAAGAACAGCATTAAAGAAGACATCAACAGGGGCAAATAAAACCTTGCATTTTTTAAGTTCTTAATTAATCAGAAGACAATTGTTTAAACTAACAAAAGTAGTAATATATTAAGTCATTATGCCTTCAGGTAAGTAAAATGAATGATAGAAATATTGCAAGAGATGAGGTGAAAGAATAGAGAAAACTGTTATATGGTACCTGTTCTTTATTTGAAATACAATAGTGCTAGAGCATGAGTTAGCTTACATCAGTTAAAAATGCATATTGCATTTTTTTGTTTTGCTTTCATGGAGGTTTCTCAAAAAAAAAAAAAAGATTATAGTTACCCTATAAACCAGAAACCCCTCTTCTGAGTATCTACCAAATAATGTGAGAACATTTATTCACAAAGACATATGCATCCATATGTTCATTGCAGCATTATTCATGGTGGACAAGACATATAAAAACCGGAGTTGTTAATTTTTTATTTTTTATTACAGTTGATATGCAGTGTTGTTTGATAAATGATTGGATTAAGATATGGTACAACTGAGCCATAAGAAAAGATGAAATACTGCCATTTGCAACAACATGAATGGATCTGAGAACATCATGCTATGCATAATAAACCAAACAGAAAAAGTTAAGAACTATGATTTTACTCATATATGGGATATAAAACTGAAAACAACAAATGAACAAATAAGAAAAACAAACAAAAAATCAGATATAGATAACAGTACAATGCTTACCAGAGGGAAGAAGGTGGAGGGAGTAGTAAAAAGTAATCAGGATAAAATATCTGGTGATGGAAGATGATTTTATTTTGTGTGGTGAGCACACAATACAACAGGAAGATCATGTATTATAGTAATGTGCACTTGAAACCTATAGATCTTATTGACCAATATCACCCCAATAATTTTTTTAAATCATTTAAAATTTTTAATTACAGTTGACATATATTATATTGGTGTCAGATGTACAATTCAGTGATTAGACATTATTTAACTTATTAACTGATCATCCTAATCAATCTTGTACCCAAATGGCACTATACATAGCTATTAAAATATTATTGACTATATTATCTATGCTGTACCTTACATCCTCATGACTATTCTGTAATTACCAATTTGTATTCCTAACTACTTCACCTTTTTCACCCATTCCCCCAACTCCCTTCCCATCATAGATACAGGTCTTCTGCTTGTTGTTTATTTATTTATTTTTTACATCCAATGTAGATATGCATTTATTGCCAAATTATTTTTCGTAATTGTTATATATTTTTTTAATATTTTTCTTCTTAAAGGAGACTCTAACATTTAATGTAATATTGGTTTAGGGGTGATAAACTCATTTAGCTTTTTATTATTTGGGAAGCTATTTATATATCCTTCAATTCTAAATGGTAGCTTAGCTAAGTAGAGTAATCTTGGTTGTAGGTCCTTGGTTTTCATCACTTTGAATATTTCTTGCCACTCCCTTCTGGCCTGCAAAGTTTCAGTTGAGAAATCTGCTGACGATGTTATGGGAATCCCTTGTAGGTAACTTGCTGCTTTTAAGATTTCTCTTTGTCTTTAACCTTTTGCATTTTAATTTGATATGTCTTAGTGTGAACCTTCTTGTGCTCATCTTGTTCGGGACTCTTGGTGCTTCCTGAACTTGTATGTCTATTTCCTTCATCAGGATAGGGAAGTTTTCTGTTGTTATTTTCTCAAATAGGTTTTAAATTTCTTGTTCTCTCTCTTCTTCCAGCACCCTCATGATGGGAACGTTGGTGTGCTTGAAGTTGTCTCAGAGGTTCCTTACATTATCCTTATTTTGGGGGCTCTTTTTTTTTTGTTATTGTGATTGGGCATTTATTGCTTCTTTATATTCTAAATTGCTGAATTGATAATTCTCTTCATCTACTCTACTCTACTGTTGATTCCCTGTAAATTATTCTTCATTTCAGATAGTATAACCTTCATTTCTGACTGGTCATTTTCATGCTGTTGATGTTCTCACTAAGTTCTCTGAGAATCCTTATAACCAGTGTTTTGAACTCTACATCTGGTATTTTGCTTGTCTCCATTTTGCTTAGTTCTTTTTCTGGTGTTTTGTCTGTTCTTTCATTTGGGACATGTTTCTTTATCTCCTCATTTTGGCAGCCTCTCTATATTTGTTTCTTTATGTTAGGTAGAGCTATATATGCCGGGCTTGGTAGGGTTGCCTAATATAGTAGGTATCCTGTAGCATACAGTGACATATCCTCCTCAATAACTGAAGATGGACACTCAAGGCACACCCCCCACATGGGCTGAGTGCACCCTCCTCTTGTAGTTGAGCCTTGATTGCTATTAGCACGTCAATGGGAGGAATGTATCCCAAAGCTGTTCTGCTGCAAAGACTAGCTGCAACCACTTACCACTGACCTGCGACTACCATGACAGATCAGCTATGCAGGGACCCACGGCACAAAACAGGAATTTCTTCAGCAAGGCTCTAAAGCTTGCTGAGTTCATCCCTTGAGTTTGTCAATTGTGGAGGTGATTGGGTGGTGGTACTTCAACATGGTCTAAAGCTGTCCTGTGGGTATGTTAGCTCTGGGGCCTCCAGCAAACTGAGGGCTAAAGTCAGCCACAACCTTTGTTCTGCCTGGGGCCATCTGACATGACTTACAAAGTGATCTGCAGATGGCTGCTACTTGTGCTTGGATGGAGATGTGCAGGTGAGGCCAAGCTACAACCAAGGTTATAAGAAATGTGTGTGTGTGTGTGTGTGTGTGTGTGTGTGTGTGTGTATCCCATGGCTCTAATGCTATAACAACCAAAGATTGGCTTGGGTAGGCAGGGCCATGCAATTTCGCACGCGGGGCTTCTAATAATTTATCTAAGAGGAAATAAAATAAAATTATATCAAATGTTCAATTAAAACCATAGAAAGCAATAAAAGAGATAAAACAAATAAAGAACACATTAGAAAAGAGTTACAAACAGTTAACATCATGGTAGATATTAATCTAAGTATTAATAGGTACTTTAAATGTGAATTCACATTGTTTATTGAATAAATTATCTTTACTCCACTGTATATTTTTGCCTCCTTTGTAAAACATTAATTGACTATAAAGGCATGGATTTATTTCTGGAATTTCTATTCTGTTCCATTGATATATATATCTGTTTTTATGCCAGTACCATGATGTTTTGATTACTATAATTTGATATCAGGTGGCATGAGTCCTCCATGTTTGTGCTTATTTGTCAAGACTGCTGGGGCTATTCATGGTATTTTTTGGTTCCATATAAACTTTTTGGAATATTTGCTCTAGTTCTGTAAAATACACCATTGTGTTTTGATAGGAATTGAGTTGAATCTGTAGATTGATTTTGGTAGTGTGAAAATTTTAATGATATTGATTCTTCCTATCCATGAATACAGTATATATTTCCACTTATTTGTATTTTCTTCAATTTCTTCCTTTAGTGTCTTATAATTTTCTGAGCACACGTCTTTTATATGCTTGGTTAAATTTATTCCTAGGTATTTGTTTTCATCAACAAAATTAAAAAACAACTCACTGAATAATAGAACATATTCACTTATACATTTGATAAGGGGTTAATATTGAAAATTTATGAAGAACTCAACATGAAAAAAAACAAACAATCCAATCAAAAAATGAACCAAGAGGAATCACCTCACAACAAATCAACAAGTGACAAATGTTGGGGAGGATGTGGAGAAATGGAACCCCCAGTACACTGCTGGTGGAAATGCAGATTGGTGCAGCTATTATGAAAAGTAGTATGGAATTTCCTAAAAAAACTAAATATGAAACTCCCATCTGACCCAGTCATCCCACTTCTAGAAATATATCCTAAGAAACCAAAAAATACCAATCAGAAAGAATGTATGCACTCCTATGTTCATAACAAACACAATTTATAATAGCTAAGATCTGGAAACAGTCCAAGTGGCCATCAGTACATGAGTGGAAAAAAAAGTGTGGTACCTTTATACCATGGAATACTACGCAGCAGTAAAAAAAATAAGAATCTCTTACTGTTTGAAACAGCATGGAGGGACCTGGAGAGCATTATGCTAAGTAAAATAAGTCAGTCAAAGAAAGACAAGTATCCCATGATCTCAGTCATATCTAGAATCTAAGTAACAAAATAAACTGGTGAATGGGAGTGGATCCAGAGACATAGAAACATGTAATAGAGTGCAGAAACTCAGAGAGAAGGTGGGGGAGAGTAGGTGGGTGGGAAGTAATAAACCAAGGACCTTGTATGCATATATTCATGGCTCATGGACACAGACAATGCAGTGGTGAGGGCCTGAGGTGAGGGGTTAGGGGCTGAATGGAAAGAGTCAATGGGAGGAAAAGGAGACATATGTAATACAGTAGTTGTCAGAATGAATAGAAAGTGACAAAACCCTGTACTCAACTATTATTGTCCATAAGAAACTCACTTCAAATATAAGTACTTAGATGGATTAAAAGAAAAGTAAAGAAGAAAGATCCCATTTATCATATTAACCCTAATCAAAAGAAAGCTGGAATAGCTATATTTATGTCAGACAAAAAAAAAAAAAGATTTCAGAAAATGGAAGACTGTCAGAGAGTGTTTTACAATAATAAAGGGCTTAATTTTCTCATAAGACATAAAAATGTATTTGAGCATCAAAATAGATTAGATAAAAAGGAAAGAATGGACACCTATTAGATTTGAAGTCAACAACAACCTGTGTCATCAATTAGAAGATAACGTAAGAAGAACATTATGTTTTTATACCACAATGGAATTAAATAAATTACAAAGAAATAGCTGGAAAATCCCTCAATATGTAGAAATTAAAAAACACACTTCTAAAAAACCCATAAGTCTAAGACTCAATCTCAAGAGTAATTTAAAAAACTTTGAATGAATTAAAATAAATATATAATTTATAAAAATCAATGGAATGCAGCAAAAGCAACACTTAGAGGAAAATTTATAGTAATAAATGCATACAGTAGGTCCTCAGGTTATGTTGGAGATCTGGTCCTTCATCGCAATGTAATGCAATTTTCACAATAAGAAGGAACCCACCAACATAAGCACCTACGTCACTCACATGGAGCACATACACAGCAATAATGAAGTGAAACACAAAAAAAAAATTAAAGGAAAGAAAACAATTCCTGATCTTTACTGGTGGTTAAATAAATAATAAAAAAAACATAAAGCACATATGTACATATGTTTAAAAGACAGAACTTTTTTTCTATAAATACTGTAAATGAGAGATGGAGATGTCACCATGAAGCTACCTATGTCAAGTCCAACATAACCCAAGGACTGTCTGTATATCAGAAAATAGTAAGATCTAAAATTCATAATCTAAATTTCCACTTTTGTATCTAGAGAAAGAAGAGCAATGTAAGCCTAAAACTAGAAGAATCAAATAATAACAATTAGAGCAGAAATCATTAGAATTGAAATAAGAAACAACATACACCATCATTAAGCAAGCCCAAAAGCTAATTCTTTGAAAAGATCAATAAAAATGGCCAAAACTGGTTTGGCTCACTGGATAGAGCATCAGCCTGTGGACTGAAGGGTCCCGAGTTCAATTCTGGTCAAGGGCATATATCTTGGTTGTGGGTACATCCCTAGTAGGGGATGTGCAGGAGGCACTGATTGATGTTTCTCTCTCATCAATGTTTCTAACTCTCTGTCCCTCTCCCTTCCTCTCTCTAAAAAATCAATAAAAACTACAGTGGTACCTGGAGATATGCGTGTCCTAACATACGAGATTTTTGAGATATGAGCTGTCGAGCGAGCAAATTTTGCTTTGAAATACGAGCAACATTTGAGATAGGAGTAATCATGTGGATCAGCTGGCTGCACACAACCCACCAGTTTACCGCGACTTGAGCATCTCATAGTTTCCCACACCTCAAGGTTACGGAATGAATTAAACTCGTATCTCGAGTTACCACTGTATATTTATAAAAAAAGAAAAGATCAATAAAATGAAACACCTCTGGCCAGATTAACAACAAAAATAAGGGGGAGGGACACAAATTGGGAATAATGCATGTATGTCCTCTCTCACTAATCATAGTCAATATCATACAGGAATTTCTGGAGAGTACAATAGGACAAGAAAAAGGAAAAAAAAGTATACAGATTATAGAGGAACAAATAAAACTGCCTTTGGAGAATCCAAGATGGCAGCATAGATAAATACCTACACTGCTTCCTCGCACAACAATTTCAAAACTACAACTAAAAGACAGAACGGACATCATCCAGAACCACAGGAAAGCTGGCTAAGTGGAAGTTCTACAGCTGGAAGGAAAGAGAGAGGCTCACAGAAACCCAGAGAAGCTGCAAAAAGCTGAGGTACGGTGACGCATGCACTGAGAGAACGGGTGCCGGAATACCTGGCTGGCTTTCTCTGGAGGGAGGGAGACGGAGAATCTCAATGGCATTGAACTCCTTATCCTATGACAGTAAACCCCAGATCCAGCCAAAACTCATACAGGGGGAGTTTGGACTGTGAAAAGGGAAAGGTGCACAGAAATTTAGGGGAGTCGCAAAAGATCAGAGGGCTGGTGGCGCACACGGCACTGCGCAGAGGACAGATTGCTGATTGTGCCGTGGCTTTCATGAGTGGGCGGGAGAAAGACCCTCCCAACTGTGCCACTTCTGACTCTACTAAGCCCCGGTTTTGGGCAAAACCCTGGGGACCTAGACTCCCGTGGTCCTGGTGCGCAGGGGAGCCAGAAAGGCAGCAGTCTAGAGGCACTGTGGGCGCGCACGCACAAGGACCGCTCCAGCGATTACGCAGTCACGTGAGACTCAGGGGCCGTGGAGGGTGGGCCCGACTGGAAGGCAAGGCGGTCACTTAAGCCCTGAGACTCCACCCATCCCAAGCTCAACAGAGGCTTCTTTGGTTTTGCAAGTCTGGTATCATAAGGCTGAATCCAACACAGAAGTTCTGCCAGCATAGTGAAAATGCCGAGACAAGGGAAGGGATCACAAACAAAAGAAATGGAGGAAAAAAAATGACTGGATATAGAGTTCAAAACCACGCTTATAAGGTTTTTCAAGAATATGATAGAAAAGATGGATAAATTTATCAAGTCCCAAGAGGAGATGCAAAAGGACCAACTAGAGATGCAAAAGATCCAACTAGAGATGATGGATAAATTTAGCGAGTCTCAAGAGGAGATGAAAAAGGACCAACTAGAGACACTGACTGAAATAAAAAATATTATACAAAGTCCTTAACCGCAGACTAGAGGAAGGCAAGAGTCAAGTCAAAAATTGGAAATATAAAGAAGCAGAAAACACTCAACTGGAGAAGCAAAAAGAGAAAAGAATCCAAAAATATGAAGATAATGTAAGGAGCCTCTGGGACAGCTTCAAGTGTACCAACATCAGAATTGTGGGGGTGCCAGAAGAAGAAAGAGAGCAAGATACTGAAAACCTATTTAAAGAAATAATGACTGAAAACTTCCCACATCTGGTAAAAGAAATAGACTTACAAGTCCAGGAAGCACACAGAACCCCATATAAAAGGAATCCAAAGAGGACTACACCAAGACACATCATAATTAAAATACCAAGAGCAAAAGACAAAGAGAGAATATTAAAAGCAGCAAGAGAAAAATAGTTCATTACCTACAAGGGAGCACCCATATGACTGTCAGCTGATTTCTCAACAGAAACGATGCAGGCCAGATAGGAGTGGCAAGAAATATTCAACCAACGTGATGAATAGCAAGAACCTACAACCAAGAATACTCTATCCAGCAAAGCTATCATTCAGAATTGAAGGGCAGATAAAGAGCTTCACAGATAAGAAAAAGCTAAAGGAGTTCATCAACTCCAAACCAGTATTATATGAAATGCTGAAAGGTACTCTTTTTGAAGAGGAAGAAGAAAAAGGTAAAAGCCAAAAAATTATGAACAACAAATAATATCTATCAACAACTGAATCTAAAAATTAAGTGAATTAAAAATTTGATGAACCAATAAACTGGTGAATATAATAGAATCAGGAGCACAGAAAGGGAGTGGACTGATAATTCTCAGGGGGGAAGGGGTGAGGGGTGTACAGGGAGAGGCTGGACAAAAATCATACACCTATGGATGAGATCAATGGGAGGGATGTAAGGGCAGAGGGAAGAGTGGGAGCTGGGTGGAGGGGTGCTATGGAGGGGAAAAAAGAGAAACAAATGTAATAATCTGAATAATAAAAATATAATTTAAAAAAAAGAAAAAATTGCCTTTATTAAAAGAGAGCATGATCATCTATGTTCAAAGTCCCAAATAATTTACAAGGTCCAAATATAGTTAATTCTCATTATTCTTGTAGTTATGATCAATAAAGTTACCATGAACACTGAATTAGCAAATATTAAGCAATTCTTTTTAGATAAAATATAGAGTGAGTTTTCTGCTAACATCTGGTTATAACATTTTCATCAAGTGGTCAATATATAACTTTATTTTATGTGTTTTTCTGTTAAAATACACCCAATTTAATTCATATTACTTATAAACTAGAGGCCCAATGCACAAAATCATGCATAAGTGGGGTTCCTCAGCCTGTCCAGTGATCAGGGCCGATTGGGGCTGTCTCACTCAGTTCTGATCAAGGCTCTGGGAAGTTGGCTAGTCAGCAGGGGAAGGGGCCCCAGGAGATTGGCCAGCTGAGGGGAGGGATCATGGGAGGTTGGCTGTGGCAGCGTACTGTCCACCATGGGGCAGCTCCTGCATTGAGCATCTGCCCCCTAGTAGTCAGTGCACATTATAGTGAATGGTTGACTGGTCGTTCTAGTAGATCTGGTCATAACGGTCACTTAGGCATACACACACACACACACACACACACACACACACACTTATGGCCTGGTGCATTCTCTCCAATCAGGGACTCCTTGGGGATGTTCACAGGGATCAGGCCTAAACTGGTAGTTGAACTTCCCCTTCGCAATCTGGCACTGCTGGATCCTAACCGCTCACTTGCCTTGCCTGCCTGATTGCCCCTAACTGCCCTTCCTTGCCACACTGATCTCACCCCCAACTACCCTCTCCTGCTGGTCTGATCTCTCCCCCCAAGTGCCCTCTCCTCCCAGCTTGGTTGCCCCCAACTGCCCTCCCCTGCCAGCCTGATCTCACCCCCAACTGCTTTTGCCTCAGCCCCCATCACCATGGCTTTATCCAGAAGGAAGTCGGATGTCTGGAAGATGGCCAGTTGACCCAATCTAATTAGCATATTATCCTTTTATTAGTATAGATAAATTATATAGGATAGGATGGTTTAAATGGGAGGTGGGGGCTTTTTTAGTAGGAGGAGTTGCTCTTGGCAGACAAAAATACATAATCCCTATACCTGGACTGATAGCCAGATATATGCACTATCTTGCCAAACCAGTCATTAAAAAATTGAACTGCTTTCTTACACCTTACACTAAACAGCTATTGCTCTTAAAACGCCTTCTTTGTCCCTACCTTAGGTTCTGCCTTTGTAGTTCACCCAGATTATGTTCTGATTAATCAGTTTCTATACCAGTCACTATCTCTGGGCCTATCTCCAGGCCTGATCAACAGCCACCCAAGGCTGCTGAGGAGTAGACTAAACTACTAATCTCTCAGAGAGAGAAAGGTGTGGCTGCTGGCAAGGCTCTACCTCTCTCATTCCCCTGAGGTCAGCAATTCAGCTTTTTCTCCAGTACACGCCCACCAGAGCCTGCTGTTTATGCAGCTTGGCGTTTGGTTGAGCCTTCAGTCAATACATACCCTGGGTTTTTATATATTAGGATAGATGAATAGTTAATTATACACAGGATTTCTTTATAAAAAAATAACCCACTAGCTGATAAGGGTTTAACATTTTCTTAACTCTGTACAATAAGATCATAAATTTCTTTGGCTTTCAGATTCACAACAGTACTGTCCACTACACTTTTATTACTCATCATTTTATGACCTAAATATTTCACTATTTTCCCATCTTTTTTCCCCCCATAGTTTCATCACACACTATAGATGTTACTTCAGCCCTTTCTACAGCAGCATCACATATAGTATAGATGAATTTCTTCTTCCATTTTTTCTGAATGCACCATATTATTAATTCAAAATTAAACTAAGAGCCAATTTATAGCTGAATAAAGCTTACCTAAAACACTATGAATACTAGATTGTCAACACTACACTTGTCATTTTAAACAATAAAATCCCTAATATAAAGCACTAAATGGTTGGTAAAAAAGGATGCTTGTTTATAGTATGAGAATTTAAACAGGAAGTCCAGGTGTTGCCTTATTCAGCTTTAGCTAGCAATTTGTATTAGGTGAGTAAAAAATGCTTTTGCCACTTTGTACATATTCACAAATGACTGTGAGAACACTGGGAGCATTGATTTTGGGTGTACAAATAACTTTTAGTGAGTAGACAAATTTGTAAACACAAAATATGTGAATAATAATAAACTGTACAAAAGTCAATTGTTTTCTTATATTCTAGCAATAAAAAAGAAATTTGAAAGTAAAAAAATGTAATGTACAAATTAACTCCTTCCACAATGCAATACTTAGGTGTCAATATAACACAATATATACAAAACTATATGCAGAAAAGTATAAAACACTCATGAAATAAATCAAAGTTCTAAATAAATAGAGAGATCTTTTGTGTTGATTGTTAGGTACAGTCAGTATTATTAAGGTATTTATTCTTCTCAACTTGATGTATAGATTCACTGCAATTTTAATAAAATTCCCAAATATTATGTTACAGATACTAACAGATTTATCCCAAGGTTAATATGGGAGGGAAAAATCCTGTAATAACCAACATAATATTAAATAAGCTAAGCAAACGGGAATAATCTCACTACCCAATTTCAAAAATTTTTTAAATGCCAAACTCTAAAGTTTCTGTAAGAAAACAAAGGAAGATCTAGACCACTTTGTATTTGATGAAGAGGTTTTCGATACAACACCAAAAGCACAATATGTGAAAGAAAATATTTGTAAGTTGGAATTTAGTAAAATTAAAACCTTCTGTTTTGCAAAAGATACTACTAATACAGTGAAAAGTTAAGCCAAAGACTGTGAGAAAATATTTATAAAATACCTACCTGACAAATGACTCATCCAAAATTTATGAAAATCGCACAAGTCTTAAATTAGGAAACAGACATCTAAATTTAAAAATAGCCAAGGATTTTTAATGATAAACAACAAAGCAGATTTACAGAAGGCAAAAAAAGTATATGAGAATATAATCAACATTTTTTGTCATTAGGGGAATGAATGAAAATTAAAACATCAGTGAGATAACACTACCCACCTATTACAATAGTTAAATCTAAAAATAAAGTAAAATATACAATAACAGTTGTTGGTGAGTATACAGAACAACAGAAACTCTCATTTATTTATAGGATTACAAAATAGTACCGACACTCTAAAAGATTGTTTGGTACTTCTTAGAAAGCTAAACAGATTTGCCACATGAATCAGGGCTTCTAGATATTTTCCAACCTTTTTGAAAAGTTATGTCCACCTCAAACAGCACAGGTATGTTTATAATGGCTTTATTCATATTCACAAAGACTTGTAACAATCAAAATGTCCTTCAAGGCCATCAAGATGTCCAAGATACCTGCAATAGGGGCTCTTCAATAGATCTATGGTACATCCATACACTGAGATTCTATTTAGCAATAAAATTAAAGAGATATCAAGCTATGCAAAGACCTGGGTGAATCATAAATGCATGTTTCCAAATTAAAGAATCCAGTTTGAAGAATCTACATACTACATATCTACACATATATGCATTCTGGAACAGCCAGAACTATAGAAGTTGTAAACATCTCAGTGATTCCCAGGGATGTTGAGCAGGGGTGGGGGTGAAAGAATTTAATAGGTTTAGCATATGTGTTTTTTAAGGTGCTGAAAATATTCTATGTGGCATCATAATGGTGGGTACAAAAACCTATGTGATTTTCAAATTTTATAGACCTTACAAAATAAAGCATTAATCTTAAAGTATATAAATTTTAAAAAAAGGTTATTTAGAAGGTTAAGAAATACCTTGATGAAATGCAAAATGTGACACAATTAAAAATGTATGGAACAACCTTTCTGAAAAGAGTGGGAAAAGAGAGTGCTGAACTGATATTTGACATGAGTGTAATTAAAGGCAAAGTGAATCATATATAAGCACTGTACTCTAATTGACAAAGTTATTTGCACAGCAGTAAGGGTTGATAATTTTGAGAAACTATACATGTATACTGGAATTGAACAACTAAGTAAATCAATGATAGATGGTGGGAGCCAAGTTTCTTAATCTTGGACTGGGAGATTGCATATTAATAACAAGAAGAGATAAGAATAATCAATGTAGTTATAGAGTTGGGAACATTAGAACTGTATGAACTTAAGCTTAGTTTCAATAAATAAAAATGATTGTATGTAAAATATTTATAGATCTATTTTATGTGATGTCTTAGTATATTCTAATATATCTTTTTGGCCTGTTTTCTGAACCCAGTAACAACACCACGTCAATAGCAATGAGTACACCTGGTACCCAAAGTGAGGTTTCTAATACTGCTCTCTAATAAAAGAAACCAGAGCTTCTTAAAGAAGCTGGTGATTCTAGAGGAGTGGGCAGGCAATATGCTAGATGAGCATGGAGCACCTTGTAGTAAAAGAAAGTGCGTAAGAGAGAGGTAAATACTTAAACACACACACAAATGATATATTGTAAATGGATACAGAAACAAATGAAAAAGCTCCCAATGGCCAAAATTGAAACATGTGAGCAACAAAATTAATAAATGTTTAAATTATAAACAAAAGTATAAAATAAATATCCATGACTCTATGATAATCTAAATAAATGATTGAATAGATAAATCTCCAAAACAAAATAATTTCAAATAATCTTCAAAGACATGAACTATATTTTACCTTGTACACTACATATAATGATATCCTTCCAGATACAGTATAGAAGAGAGGGAGAATAATTTCACACTGGGGAGATCTGACAAACATTTCTTCTGTCGGGTGATCAGGGTTGACATCAATATTGATGTCATGTTGGTACTGTGCAACCTTTTTACAGTGTAATGAAATAGCACTTTATCTCTGTATATTCTTCCCAAATAGCCATAACTCCTGCCTGAGCATGAGAGAAACTTTAGAAGTTTTACAAAATACCTCACCAGAATTCCTCAAAGCTTAGAGGCCATTAAAAACAATGAAAATCTTGAGAAGTTATCATAACCAAGAGAACGATCAGGCAACATAGAACTACATGCAATATGGTAATCAGATGTCTGAAGGGGATCTTGGAACAGAAAAAGAGCATTAGGTACAAGATAAGGAAACAGAAATAAATTACGGAATTAAATTAATATCCATGTGTCAATATTGGTCCACTAATTTTGACAAATGTATTGTACTAATGTAAGATGTCAATAGAAAAAAACTGGGGGTGTGGTATATGGGAACTCTACTACTTTCACAATTTCTCTGTAAATATAAACTTATTCCAAAATTAAAATTTTATTAAAATATATGTTAGAGAAGTAGAAGCCCAGGCCCACGTGCACCCAGGTCAGCTCTACTCACCACCTGGCTCTGAGGCTCCTGGCGGCTGGCTGAGAAAGCTGCAGCCAGACTAAGCTACAAACAAAGGAAATTCATCCAAAAATGTTACTGGAATTTTGAAAACGCAGTTGAAGTACAAATACTGCCTTTGCAATTATTCAAAAGGTCATGCAAAATGGCGGCAGAATAGATGGACGTGCCCAGTGACAGAGGGAGAGAGAGCAGCTGAGAGTTGCACGGGGAGTGTTTGTTGTCAAGTTAAGAGTCAGTTACCCTCCAGGAGAAGGTGGGGGACTGCTGGAGGGGGCTCTCCTGGCCAGGCAGCCCCACTGCCATGGGGTTTTTGTCAGCTGGAGCCACCAGCGCGAATGCAGAGACCACGCCATCTTGCAGAGGGAGGTGGATGTCTGCGGTGGTCTGAAGGCTGTGGCTGAGGCACCCACAGAACAGTCGGGGACCCAGAGTACTGCTCTACAAACGGCGCAGACACTCGGGCAGCGGATTCAGAGATCCACACGGCACACAGAAAGATCAGATTTCGACTGGGATAAGGTGAAGTCTCCTGCCCCGCAGAACAGAGACGTGCACACTGTGGGAGCCGGTCCGTGGAGGTGGGGCAGGTCGTGATCCCTAAGGGTGGAGGCAAACTCTTGGAGCTGTTGACAGAGGGGAGCTCTGGAAAACGACTAGTTTTTATCTGGGGCAGAGGGACAGCCTGGGAGTTATTACAGTGTCCTGGCTGCAAAATCCCCACAAACCAGTTTTGAGAACCACAGAGTAGCAGGATCTGAGCACAGCCTAGAGAGGTCCTGTGCTTTGTCTCAGAGATCGATTCTGAAACACTGCCACCCAGTGGATGACACACAAATTGACTCACGCATAACCACAAAAGAATAAAGAGATTAAAACACCAACAATAGAACAGAGGGAACTGCAATACCTTCGCTACTGGGAAACAGGAGTGCCAAGCAAAATAATAGTGGAAGTGAATGAGCATTTTATTTTTTTATATATTTTTTTAATTTTTCATTTTTACATATTTTAATTAAAATACTATTTTTTTCTTTTCACCTCAATTGATTTTACATTTTTAATTATTACATTTTTGTTTTCAACTAATATTATTACTATTATTATTTTACCTTTTTGGGAAAAAACAAGTGTCATTTTGTTTTCTCTTTATTTTACTTCTGGATTAGAGTTCTACATTCTATTTTCATCTTTCCTTTAGCATAATTTTACTCCAATTCAACTCTATCTTTATGCCAACACTTTCCTCCTAACTTTCCCCATTTTGTTTTCTTGTTTCTCTTTCCCTTTTCAAACTTTAGATTCTCCCTATTTTTTCTCTTTACTTGGTTAAAATTTCACCCCACTTATATATCTAATTTCAAATCCCCTACTACAAGTCCATACAAACCTCTCTTTTCTTGTTTTCACTACCCAAAAAGTTGTTTTTTCCTCTATGTCCTTTTGTTGCTACTTGCCTGAACAGTGATTATATCGATTTTTGAACTTTTTTGTGAGATTGTTTTAGCTTATTCTACTTGTTTTATTTTGTTTTTGCTTGCTTTGTTTTTTACCTCTTTTCCCTGAACTCCCTCAATACCAGTTGTTATTTGCAGTTTGTATTAATCTCTAGATACTGGTTACTGGCCTTTATTGGGATTAGTGACAGTTCTAATGGAGTTTTCTCCTGACATCTATATTTTGTTCCCCTTTTCTCTCTTATCCGCTTTCTTTTCTCTCTGACTTTGTTTCTCTTTATCTTTTCTTTTTCTTCTTCTATTTTATTTTATTTTATTTTATGGTTTGTTCATTTATTTACTTATTTTTTTCTCCCTCTCCCAATTAGACTTTGGCACTTCTTTCCTTTCTTTTTTCCTCAATTTCCTCCTCTTCTTTCTCTACTTACCCCTAATTTGTCTTTCATTGGTGGTCATCTTATTGGTGATTATTAAAATCGTGAATATATTTCTGTTCAGTGCCTTGTGTGCTGTACCTGGTCGTGTTGTAGATTGTGCCTTTGAATCAATGTAGGAGAGAGAACTACATAACCAGACACCTGGAGAAGAAAAACCATGGGCAGAAGAAGAAACAGCCTGCATACGACAGATAGGCAGGTATCACCAGAAAAGGAAGTAAACGAAATAGAAGCAGAAATAAGCCTGCCAGAGAAAGAGTTCAGAGAACTGATCATAAGGTGGATGAAAAGAATGGGAGACAAAATCGACAATATGAGTAAGAGCCGAGAGGAAATGAAGAAGAAGCAAGAAGAAATGCACAAAGAAATAAAAAATGACATCACTGCTTTAAAGAACTCAATAGAAAGCATCAAAAGTAGACTAGAAGAAGCAGAGGACTACATCAGTAAGGTAGAAGACACAGTAGGAAAAATACCCAAGTACAGCAGCTTCTAGAAAAAAAAATTAAAAAGCAAGAGGACAGCCTAAGGGAACTTTGGGATAATACGAAAAAAAAACAACAACATCCGCATAATTGGGGATCCAGAAAGAGTGGAAACTGAACAAGGATTAGAGAACCTGTTTGAGGAAATAAAGACAGAAAATTTCCCCAATATAGGAAAGAAAAAACCCACATAAATCCAAGAAGCTCACAGAGTCCCAAGCAAAATGAACCCCACAAAACCAACACCAAGGCACATTATAATTAAATTGGCAAACAGCAATGACAAAGCAAGTATCTTAAAAGCAGCCAGAGAGAAACAGAAAGTTACTTACAAAGGAATCCCCATAACACTAGCTACTGATTTTTCAACAGAAACTCATCAGGCCAGAAGAGAATGGAATGAAATATACAAAGTCATGCAAAGGAAGGGTCTGAATCCAAGAATACTGTACCCTGCAAGGCTTTCAATCAAAATTGAAGGCAAAATCAGAAGCTTCAGAGACAAAAAAGGCCTAAGGGAATATATTACCACCAAACCAGCAATGCAAGAAATGTTAAAGGGTCTGCTGTAATAAAAAAAAATAGGAAGTGAAGAAGGAACTCTGGGCTAAAGACTAAACATGGCAACAGATAAGTACTTATCAATAATAACTTTAAAAGTAAAAGGATTAAATGCTCCAATCAAGAGACATAGGGTAATCAATTGGATAAGAAAACATGATCCACGTATCTGCTGTCTAAAAGAAACACACCTCAGGAAAAGAGATGCACACAGATTGAGGGTGAAGGGATAGAAGACGGTATTTCAGGCAAATGGAAATGAAAAAAAAGCTGAGGTTGCAATACTTATATCTGACAAATTAGATCTCAAAGTGAAGGACATAACAAGAGATAAAGAAGGACACTTCATAATTCTAAAGGCAACAATCCAACAAGAAGAAATAACTCTGGTAAACATATATGCACCCAATATAGGAGCACCTAAATACATAAAAAAAACTCTTGGAGGATATTAAGGGAGAGATTGACAGCAATGCAATCATAGTAGGAGACTTTAATACCCCACTGTCACCACTGGACAAATCCACTAAAGAAAAAATCAGCAAAGAAACATCAATCCTAAATGACTCACTAGACCAGATGGAATTAATTGACATCTTCAGAACATTTCACCCCAACGCCACAGAATATACATTCTTCTCTAGTGCACATGGGTCATTTTCAAAGATAGATCATATGTTGGGTCATAAGAAAAGTCTCTTCAAATTCAAGAAGATAGAAATCATATCAAGCATTTTCTCAGACCACAGTGGCATAAAACTGGAAATCAACTATAATAAAAACAATAGAAAGAAATCAAACACATGGAGACTAAACAGCATGCTATTGAACAACAACTGGGTAACCAAAGAGATCAAAGAAGAAATAAAAAAACATCATGGCAACAAATGACAATGACAACACAACAATACAAAATTTATGGGACACATTGAAAGCAGTCTTGAGAGGGAAGTTCATAGCCCTACAAGCCTATGGCAAAAAAACAGGAAACAATGGTAATAAATTACCTAACCCTACAACTCACTGAGCTAGAAAAGCCCAGTGTAGGCAGAAGGAAGGAAATAGTGAAGATCAGATTGGAGATAAACAACTTGGAGACCAAAGAAACAATTCAAAAGATCAACAAAACAAAGAGCTGGTTCTTTGAAAGGATAAACAAGATTGATGGACCTCTAGCCAGGCTCACCAAGAAGCAAAGAGAGAAGACCCAAATAAACAAAATCAGAAATGAAAGAGGAGAAATAACAACAGACACTGTGGAAATACAAAGGATTGTTAAAAAATACTATGAACAACTCTATTCCAACAAATTGGACAACCTGCAAGAAATGGACATTTCCTAGAAAAATATAACCTTCCAAAACTCAACGAGGAGGAATCTAAACATTTCAATAGTCCAATAACTATGGAAGAAATTGAAGCAGTCATCAAAAAGCTTCCAGCAAACAAAAGCCTGGGACCAGATGGCTACACAGGAGAGTTTTACCAAACATTCAAGGAAGAATTAAAACCTATCCTCCTCAGACTATTCAAAAATATTCAAGAATAAGGAATGCTTCCAAACACCTTCTCTGAAGCTATCATCACCCTAATACCAAAACCAGATAAAGACAACAGAATGAAAGAGAATTATAGGCCAATATCTCTTATGAACATAGATGCCAAAATCCTCAACAAAATTCTAGCAAATCAGATCCAGCAGTACATCAGAAAGATCATACACCATGACCAAGTAGGATTCATCCCACGAATGCAGGGATGGTACAATATCTGCAAATCAATATACGTGATACATCACAAACAAATTGAGAGATAAAAATCACATAGTCTTATCAATTGATGCAGGAAAAGCATTTGACAAAATCCAACACCTCAATATCATTAAAGCCATATATGATAAACCCACAGCTAACATACTCAATGGGCAAAAACTAAAACCATTTCCCCTAAGAACAGGAACAAGACAAGGATGCCTGCTCTCACCTCTCCTGTTCGACATAGTACTGGAAGTATTAGCCATTGCAATTAGACAAGAAGAAGAAATAAAAGGCATCTAAAATGGAAAAGAAGAAGTAAAGCTGTCCTTATTTGCAGATGACATGATACTGTACATAAAAAACCCAAAGGACTCCATTCAAAAACTAATTGACTTAATAAATGAATTTGGCAATGTTTCAGGATACAAAATTAATGCTAAGAAGTCTGTGGCATTTCTACACACTAATAGTGAAATTACAGAAAGAGAGACTAAAAAAGCAATCCCATTTACCATCGCACCAAAAAAATTAAGATACCTAGGAATTAACCTAACCAAAGAGGTAAAAGACTTATATGTAGAAAATTACAGGACACTGAAAAAAGAAATAGAGGAAGATGTTAACAGATGGAAGAGCATATCATGCTCATGGATTGGGAGAATCAACATCATTAAAATGTCCATACTACCCAAAGCAAGCTATAGATTGAATGCACTACCCATTAAAATACCAACGACATATTTCACAAACCTAGAAAGAATTCTTCATAGATTCATCTGGAACAAAAAAAAAAACACCACAAATAGCCACAGCAATTCTGAGAAAGAATAATGAAGTAGGTGGGATCTCAATACCAGATTTCGAGCTATATTACAAAGCAACTGTTCTCAAAACATTCTGGTACTGGCACAAGAACAGACATATAGACCAATGGAATAGAATAGAGAACTCAGATATCCACCCAAACCACTATGCTCAACTAATATTTGACAAAGGAGGCATGAACATTCAATGGAGCCAAGATAGTCTCTTCCATAAATGGTGTTGGGAAAATTGGACAGATACATGCAAAGAAAATGAAACTGGACCACCAACTTACACCACATACAAAAATAAACTCAAAATGGATACAGGACTTAAACATTAGAAGGGAAACCATAAAAATACTAGAGGAATCCACAGGCAGCACAATCTCGGATATATGCTGAAAGAACTTCTTCACTGATACTGCTCCAAAGGTAATTGAAGCTAAAGAAAAAATAAACAAATGTAACTACATCAAAATAAAAAGCTTTTGCACAGCCAAAGAAACCATCAACAAAACAACATGAAAGACCACTGTATGGGAGAACATATTTGCAAATGCTATCACTGATAAAGGTTTAATCTCCAAAATCTACAGCCAACTTATACAACTTAATAAAAGGAAGATGAAGGATCCAATAAAAAATGGGCAACAGACCTAAATAGAACCTTTTCAAAAGACGACAGAAGGAAGGCCAAGAGACACATGAAAACATGTTCAAAGTCATTAATCATCCGAGAGATGCAAATCAAAACTACAATGCAATACCATCTTACACCTGTCAGAATGGCTGTCATCAACAAATCAACAAACGACAAGTGTTGGCGAGGATGCGGAAAAAAAGGAACCCTTGTGCACTGTTGGTGGGAATGCAGACTGGTGCAGCCACTGTGGAGAACAGTATGGAGTTTCCTCAAAAAACTAAAAATGGATCTCCCATTTGACCCTGTAATCCCACTCTTTGGAATTTATCCTAAGAAAGAACAAACACCAATCAGAAAGGATTTATGCACCCCTATGTTCATAGCAGCACAATTTATAATAGCTAGCTAATTTGGAAACGGCCTAGCTGCCCGTCAGCAGATGAGTGGATCAGAAAACTGTGGTATATCTACAGAATGGAATTCTATGCTACCATTAAAAAGAAGGAATTATTACCATTTGCAGCAACCTGGTTGGAACTGGAGAGCCTTATGCTTAGTGAAATAAGCCAGTCAATGAAGGAGAAGCATCACATGATCTCACTCATTTGTGGATAATAAAGAACAGTATAAACTGATGAACAAAAGGATAGATACAGAGACAGTAAATCATCCAACAGACTGAAATTACAGCAGGAAGATTAAAGTTAGGTGAGGTAGATAAGAGATCAATCAAAGGACTTGTATGCATGCATATAAGCATAACCAATGAACATAGACACTGGGGGGTTGGGGTATGCCTGGGAGGGAGGGGGGCAATGGGGAGATATGTATAAAAATTAATTTAAAAAAAGTAAAACATATGTTAAATAAAAAATCTGTAAGATTGGCTTATCAACAGATTAAACAGAAAAAAACAATGAATTATTCAAAGGCTTGTCAATAGAAACTATTTAAAGTGAAAGGGAAATTCATTAAATTTAGAATTACACTGTTCTAAATTACTATGTTTGTGACATGGTACGGTATCAATTTAAAATAGACTTGATTGAGTTAAAGTTGCATATTTTAACCTGTAGAATACTAGTAATAAAAAATAAATAAAATAGATATCTACAAAAAAAAGCCAGAAAAAAATAATAAAGACCAAAGAATAAGTGGGACAAATAGAAAACAGATCATAAAATGGTAAGATTCAACTTAACCACATGTACAAATATATTAAATATAAATAAACTAAGTACTCTAATTAAAGGCATTAGTTGTCAGACCATACAAAAACAAAAGAATAAGCAATATTGTCTTTGCAAAGGACAAAATTTAAATATAAAGACACAGGAAAAGTAGCTGTATTAGTATCAAAAAGATGGGGCAATCCTAAATAATAAAAAGCTAACAAGCTAATTAGACTGAACAGCAGAACAACTGTCTGAATGACCTTCTGGACAAAGCAGGGGCTGCAAGGGCCAGCTGAGGCTAGCAGGACTGCAAGAGCCGAGCCCCTTGCACAAATTTTGTGCATTGGGCCTCTAGTGAAAGATATAATTGAAGATATTTCACAATGATAGAAGAAAATTTCATCAGGGGACATAACAAACATAAATTTACATGCTTTGGTTAACAAATATTCAAAATATATGAATCCAAAAATGATATAACAGATAAAATAAACAGATCCCTAACCATAATAGGTTTTTACATTTTTCTCTCAGTAATAGATATAACAGCAACAGTAAAAAAGAGGAGTTAGACAGCATTATTAACCAACTTGACTTCAATGATATTTATAAACTGCAATTCCCCATATTTTCAGTATATAGAGTTATCCCTTGAACAACATGGGAATTAGAGGCACCAGCCTCCTCTGCATATCAAAAATCCATATATATCTACGCTAATAAAAGAGAAAATGCAAACTACCATCACTCTGCTACATTAACAGCCAATCAGAGTGAGTATGCAAATTAACCTGAAAACATGTCCATGCCCAGCTGCTCCAGGCCTGTGGTGGTTGGAGAAGTTGGGTGCCAGTGCCTGAGGCTGGCTGCAGCCCAGGAGATGAAGAAGCCACCTGCCCCATGATCCCAGGCCTCAGCCAGCAGCAGAAGCCTCACTCTACCTGCCTCATGTCCTGGGGGAGACAGAGAAACTGTGCCCCACAAATGAGGCTGGTGTGGCCTGGGAGAAGAAGAAACTGCCTGCCCCATGATCCCGGGCTGTAGCCAGCAGCAGAAGTCACTCACACTGCATCCCAGGGAAGATGGAGAAGGCACCAGCACTTGCAGCTGGCTACAACCTGGTAGACAGAGAAGCCGCCCACCTCATGGACCTGGGCACCAGTACTTGCAGCTGCATCACAGGCAAAGCCACCTGCCCACCATCTCCTGTGGCTGCAGCTAGCCTGGGAGCCTATGGCTGACCAGAGAGAGGGAAGCCCAGATTCCAGGTGCCTGTGGTTGGCTAGACAAGGGAATCCTGGGTCCCTGATGAGGGGCTGAGGCAGAGGTGTTTAGGGGAAATCAAGCCAGATGGGGAGCAGTTAGGGACAATCAGGCTGGAAGGCAAAAGTTAGGGGCAATCAGGCAGGCAGGCGAGTGGTTAGGAACCAGCTGTTCTGGATTGTGAGAGGGATGTTCGACTGCCGGGTATCCCTTGAGGGGTCTCAGATTGGAGAGGGTGCAGGCCAGGCTGAGGGACACCCTTTCCCCCATCCTCCTGTGCACAAATTTGTGCACCAAGCCACTAGTGCGTGTGTGTGTGTGTGTGTGTGTGTGTGTGTGTGTGTGTGTATGTACTGATTCTTTTCAAGTGTACTCAGATTATACATTAGAACTGGTTATAAATAAATTCTAACACATTTAAAGTATTGAAATCTCACTGAGTATGTTCTCAGAACACAAGAGAATTATAATAAAAAACAATCAAAACTATAGCTATAAATGAAATGATCTAAGTATATATGACTTTTGGATCAAAAAAAGAAATCAAAAGATAAATTAGAAAATATTTTGGTAAGAAGAGAGATATTTCAAAATTTTGTGATGCAGTACCTAGCAGTAAAATTACAAGTCTAAAGGCATATTTAAGAGAAAAAAACAACTTTAGAATCAATTGTCTAAGTTACAAACTCAATTAATTATAAAAGGAGAAAATTAAAGAAATAGAAATATGAAATAAAGAGCCAAAATCAATTAAAAATAGAAATAGTATTATGAAAAACTTTATGCCAACAGTACTGATAACTTGGAGAAAATGAATGTCCTTTAATAAACAAGTTTTTTTAATAAATACAAGAAGAAATAGAAAATTAAACATCTCTGTGTCTTTTAAATAAATTTAAAGAAATTAAAATCTCTTCCACAAAGAACATTAGCTCCTGATGTCATCATTGCAAATTCTCCCTAAAAGAAGAAATAATTACTTATTATATAAATTCTTTCAGATGATAAAGGAGAAAAGAATACTTCTCATCTTGATTTTTGGCCAAAATAACCCTGAAATTAATACAAGAAAAAAGCAATAGAGGAAAAGAAAATTATAGAATAATATATTTTATGAACATAGAAAGATAAATTCTTAATTAGAAATCAGTAAACAGAATCTACCAATAAGCAATTCTATCTAATAAAAGAATAATATGCAAATTAACTATCACTCTGCTACACCCACCAGCCAATAAAGAGTGAATATGCAAATTAAAATTAACCCAACCAAGATGGCTATGGCCCCAGAGTGAGCAGGAGGCTTGGGTTTCTCCAGCAATGGAGGAAGCCAACCTTTCTGCACATCTTGGCAGGCCCAGGGCTCCACTCAAAGCTACAAAGTTTCAATTATAGAAGATAAATAAACCCAGATCCCAGGGCCTCAGCTTGGATCACCGGGTACGTGGCTGGGCTGCAAACCACTATAGGCTCCTCACCCAGGCCACCTCACACACTAAGTGAACTCCCACCCTGCTCTGGGACACCTTTCAGGGCAAACCAGCTGGCCCCCACCTGATCACCACATCTCTATCCTATCTAATAAAAGAGTAATATGCAGATTGACCATCACTCCAATACACAAAATGGCTGCCCCTATGTGGTCAAAGATCCTGCCCCCATGTGGACCCAAGATGGCTGCCACAAGATGGCCAGCAGAGGAGGGAAGTTGAGAGCAACTGGGCCTGCAAGGCAGGGCAGTTGGGGGGGACCAGTCCTACAGGGGAGGGTAGTTAGGGGTGACCAGGCTGGCAGGGGAGCAGTTAGGCATTAATGAGACTGGCAGGGGAGTGGTTAGGGGGAGATCAGGCTGGCAAGCAGAAGTGGTTAGGTGCAATCAGGAAGGCCAAAACAGGCAGTCAGACATCCCTCAAGGGGTCCTCTATTGGAGAGAGTGCAGGCTGGGCTGAAGGACACACACTCCCCCGACCCCATGCATGAATTTCATACACTGAGCCCTAGTTAGAATAATTAAAACTACAGAAAACAGGTATGTGATGTAATGTGCAGATGATGTTTTGTTGAGATGTACACTTGAAACCTATATGGTTTTGTGAACCAATGTCTCCTATTAAATTCAATTTTTAAAAAAAATTAGAAAACTTTAAAAAGGCTTAGAGATCTCCAAGAAAATAAGATCATATCTTACCACATTATAGTTATACTGTGGAAAAACAATAATGTTTTTGTTTAACTTATAAGGGTAGCCAGAGTTAGAAAATAAAGACAAAAATTTCACATACAGAGAAACCATTATAACAATGTTATATGACTTCTCATTAGAAACAATGGAAACCAGAATACAACAGAATGACATTTTTAAAGTGCTGAAAAACATTAAGAGTCAACTTTCATAACCAAACATTCAAAAATGAATGAGGGCATAAAGAAATTTTCAGACAGACAAAAGCTAAAAGAATTTCTAGCAAAACTGTTCTACAAAATAATAATAAAATAATGATAATAATAATAATTTCTCAGGCTTAAGGGTAAGTAGGCCAGAAATCTAGTTATGCTTTTGACCCAGCAATCCCACTTCTGGGGATGTATCCTAAGAATCCTAAAATATCAATCATAAAGGATACATGCACCCTATGTTCATAGCAGCATTATTTACATTAGCCAATATCTGGAAACAGCCCATATGCCCAACAGTGGATAAAAAAGCTGTGGTATATTTAGACAATAGAATATTACATGGTCATAAAAGAAAGGGACTCTTATCTTTTGCAACAGCATGGATGGACCTAGAGATTGTTATACTAAGTGAAATAACCCAGCCAGAGAAAGACAAATACCATGTGATCTCACTTATATGGTGAACCTAATGAACAAAATAAACTGATGAGCAAAATAGAAATAGAGGTATGGATGCATGGAATAGACTGACAGCTGTCAGAAGGGTGGGGGGTAGAGAGGACTGGATAAAAGAGGATGATGAGATTAGCCAAAGGACATTTATGCAAAGCCCATAGATACAAACAACAGTGTGGTGATGGCCAGAGGGAAAGAGATGAAGGTGGGAACTGGGTAGAGGTATGGAGGAGGGCAAAGGTGGAAAGTGGGGGATGGGAACATTTGTAATAGTGTTAACAATAAAAATAAAGTTAAAAAAAGAGAAAGAAATGTAAGTGCCTAGAATAGGCAAAGCATCCTGAAGCAAGAATACAGTTAGAGGATTTTCATGGTCTGATTTCTATAACCCCTATAAAACTGCAGGATATAAGACAAAGACAAGTATTCCCTGTGCTCTGAAAGTTTGCATTATTATACCACTTTGCTTTTATAAAGGCCTGCATTAGAATAGTAATGTTTTTGTTTTTTTTTTACAAAAGCAAAATCCTCTTCTGATTTATTTTGATCAGCAAACAGAAGTAGGTGTTTTGGAAAAGTGAAGTGGTGTAATAATGCAAACTTTCAGAAAGCAGGAGATACTCTGCTTTACATCAATTTAACTTCTGAAAAGTTTCATAGGAACATTCTTTCGGATAATGGGGGAAACCTGTGTAACTATATAGGCAAATTGCACAGAACAGAGCCTAGTCATAGTTGCACAATTATGAAGTCAAATTACTTGATTAAAAGGATGCCAATAAAACTTAATGGTGGGGAAAGTCTTTTCAATAAGTAGTGATAACTTAAGTGAATATTTTTATGGGGAAATTAATCTTCAATCCTTCTTTATATCATGTAAAATTAATTCAAAATGAATCATATATCTAAATGTAAGTGCTAAAACTATAAAGCATTTCAAATAAAATAGTAGGATATTTTATGTTATTGCAGTAAGCAAAAAGAAAAAAATAAATCTCAAAATACTATATTGAGTGGATAAAGCCAGACACAAATGAGTATACTTTCTATGATTCCATTTTTCTGAAGCTCAGGGACAGGTAAAATGACCTCTGATTCTGGAAATTGGAACAATAATTTCCTTTTGGAGAAGGATATTGACTGGGTAGTGGCATAAGAGATCTTTCAGGAATGATGGGAAAACCAAATAACACCATCTTCTGATGGTGCAAGATGGCCATAAATATTTGTAAAAATTCGTTGAACCATACTTTTAAAATCAAAACATTTTACTCTGTGTAAAAAATATTCCAACACACAAATCAATATACAAGAATTTCCCTAGTCTGAGTTCACACACCTTTCTCATTTAAAACACTGAAATCAATAAAATCAGCAAATTCTTAACAAAGTGATTTCTCACTAAAGGCAGCAGGGCAGATATAATTTGAGGCATGTAGAATGTCCTTTTTACAAATATTTGATGGTTAATTCCTAATATGCTTTGGACAGAATGTGAGTTTTTATTTTAATTGATTCTGGAAGAGACAAACACATATGTAGTCAACATTGTTATCCAGTAAAGTAGCATTAAGCAAGGACTGAATAAAATAGGAGGAAAGAAAAGACAGTGAATGTCAAAGAAAGAAATGAGCATTTCTCAGAAAATGAGGCACCAAAAAAAGAGAAAGGGGAACAAAACCCTTTTCTCCATTCTTGAAGTAAAAAGACACCACTAAACAATATGAATTCTTCATTTTATTGTAGCACATGGACTCCCAACATCTCACTGGCCTTTGTAGAATCACATACTAGTTGTATATATAATTTTGCCATGAACTATGGACAATCCAAGCCTCAGTTCCCTAAAACCAGACCAATAATTGCAACTCCAAAGGCTTATTATACCTTAAAGATCAACCTGAGCTTTTTCATAGTATTTGTTTCCTCGCAGTTGACAACTTGATATAGGTAGTTTTGTGGTTTTAAGAAGCAGAAAATAATCACAATGTGTACACACCCATTTCTTCTGGGTGTGACTGCAAGACAAAGGAGAGCAGATACTACTGTGTGTACATCGTGTAAAGCATCACCTTTTGTGGGCCAAGGACTATTCTGCATTTAGGAAAAGAGTGTTTCATGGTTTCCATTTAAACCACATGTCCTATAAAATATATTGCTTGCTTGTGTTGAGAGATGTTTGCAAATCTTTGGTCTTATAGTTAGGAAATTGTACATGAGAGAAAGGACTTTGAACAGGATTGGACTTGAAGGGCCAAAACTCACCCTGAACTTATCTAATATATTTTGGAAGACTCAGAATGAACTGCTTTGATGAAACAACCCATGATGTCATTCTCAACTTAGTAACTCAGATTCATGAGAAATATATTGCTGTAGTTTTGTGTGGTCTATGGTTTGCCCTGGAGGAGGCAGATGAGGAAATCAAAACTGAGATTAGCCCTTGTGGACGGCAGGTGTGGATTCCTGAAAGACAAGTGGAGATTTTAAATAAGAATAAGGAACGTACCTCTCTGGGGAAAGGAAGGGAGGCCCTGGAGACAGAACAAGTGTATGAACAGGGCTGCTCCAAAGGGTCTGGGGAAGAGCCCCACTTCATCATCCATCCAATTACCCAGCTGTCTTCCATTTAATGTCTTTTATTGTGGGCTCTGAGCACAGACGTATTTCACTTCCAGGCTCAAGCCATTGTTTCCTCTGTAGAATAGCGACAGTTATCCCCACCTCTATAGTAATATCTGTTATAAACAAAGACTTGTGTGGTGGAGTTGGAGGAATAAGAGATACAAGAGTAAAGGGAAACTGGCACTCCACATTTCCCAGGCCCCTGATGCCAGCACAGCAGAAGCAGCAGTGTCAGATCAAGGAGGGTAATGCTGGCCACACAGTGAGTTGGTCCATGAGGAGCTGAGAATGGGCTGAGAGGAATCTGCAACCTAGGGAAGCAGCTGCCAGTAGGTGCAAGAAACAGTTTTACAAAAACTCCCCTCTCCTAAAATATGGAGAAGGTAAGCCTAGCACTTGGGTTACATATGGATTATGTCAGATAATATATATTCTGTACATAGTAAGCACTGGATATATGGTAGCTATTAAAATAATAATAATAAATCTAAATGAATTCCACATGGAACTATTTATCTGTGAAAGAATCTGGAGAGAGGCATGGCAGATCAGGGGCCTCTGGGAATGAAGTAATATTATTTAAAACATCAACAAATACTGAAAACATAGAAGCATTGAATGTTAGCACTAGGGAATCTCATGAGGCATTTTAGTTCAACACTCATTTTACAAATGTATAAACTGAGTCTGTAAGAGCTGAAGTGACTAGCTCAGAATCACCCAGCATGCCTAGCAGTGGAACTGGACATACTTACTTCCTATTAACTGTGCTTTCTCTTTTTGTGCTATTTTCCAAGAAATTCTCCATATCTAACCTCCATAAATAAGTTCAAGAACATTCTTAATAATGCCTATCAAAGACCTTAGATTTATCTCAGTGGGGGAGTTACTGTTAGATATCTTCCTAGAAAAGTGGAACCATTCAGTGTGAAATAAATTCTTTTAGGGTTTAGTGATAGACCCAGTTCTTAAGAGAATGAAAATATTCTCCAGGAAATATTATAATAGATGTTAAATTTTGTGAGTCACCTGAAAACTTAATTTTCTGTTTTCTCTGCTTATACACTCATAACATTTTACTGAGATGGTAGTAGTGAGGTTGAAACTTTCTCCACCCTACAAAGTTGGGTCCCTCTGGGAGCAAGAACAAGGAAAGGGACAGGCTAGCATGGGAAGTGCAACAGGCTTATGACCATGGGATGCGGAGAAGCTCCAGCAAAGGCGTCATGAGATCAAGTATAAGTGGAGAAGCCGAATTTGCGATGTTTCTCTCCATTTGGAACCCTTGAACTAAGATTACTTTTTGTCAGTAACATTTAATCCTGGGAAACAACTGTGCTTTACAAATAGAGAAAGGCTGTCACTGTGGGGAAGTGATTAATCTCACCTTTAGGACCAGAACTACAACCTGAGGCTTTTTTACTACTAGACCTTTCTGGAAGATCAAGAAGATATACAACCATTGTCAATTTCAAGTTAGCAAAGGTGTAGGATGACCAAGGTAGTTGTTATGCTTGTGTCACATGATTTACTGGCCTTGCCCTTCAGGTCTGGTTCACTAAATCAACTCTTTCTACAGTAGCAGGGTTGGTTTAACATGTTCTCTCATTAATCCAAATCCTGGTCAGCCTTTTTTAAAAGTATGTTCCCTTTATTGATTAAGGTATTAAATATGTGCCTTACCCCTTGCAGAGCTCCTCATCCCCCCAATCCTGCCCTCATCCTCCACTGCCTGTTGTCTGTGTCCATTGGTTATGTATATATGCATGCATACAAGTCCTTTGTTTAATCTTTCCCCCTTACTCCCTCCCCCTCCCATACCTTCCCTTTGAGGTTTGAGCATCTGTTTGATGCTTCTATGACTCTGGATATATTTTTGTTCATCAGTTTATGTTGTTCATTATAATCCACAAATGAGTGAGATCATGTGATATTTATCTTTTTCTGACTAACTTATTTCACTTAGCATAATGCTCTCCAGCTCCATCCATGCTATTGCAAATGGTAGGAGTTCCTTCTTTTTTACAGAAGCATAGTATTCCATTATATAGATGTACCACAGTTTTTTAATCCACTCATCTGCTGATGGGTACTTAGGCTGATTGCACCTGGTTAGCCTTTTAAGTGAAGAAGTGACCCAAATGAATCTGTGTTCTTAAGCTTATTATCCCTATCTCTGTGATCCCTTAGAAATCATGTATGTCTGAATTTATCCAGTCCTCTCAACTCCAGAGGTCTTCCAGAGTTCCTCCATAGGAAAGTCTTCTCCTCCCGGCCTCCTACCATGATTTTCTAGGTCTTCTCTCTGTCAACCACCTTTCTAGGTCAGACCTCAATTGCAGGGATCCTTGCAGTAGGTGATGCCCAGATACTATTTCAGTGCCAATGGTCCTCTCCTCAGGCTACAGAAAGCTCAAATTCCAGCTACAGGGGAAGGAGCAAAAGACAAATATTGAGTCTGAATGGCCTGGGTGTTTAGATTGAGTTGACAAGTGAAGACTAGAGAATGAGAGAAGAACTGGAAATAATTTTGTTTTCTTTTTATCTAATACTTAAATAAAAATTTAACTTTAAGCAACTTCAGTATCAAAACCAAAATTCAGTAGTTCAAATGGCCTACAGTACCTGAGGGAGAGATCAGAGAGATCAGAGACACTTGTTCTGATTGAGACTGGAAGACAGGAAGGTGTTCTAGGAAAGTGGTTGACAGAGAAACGACGGAGAAAATCAGAGGGGCATTTTCCTATGGAGGACCTCTGGGACTGGAAGATGGGAAGCCACTTGTCCAGTTCAGTAACTGCATCACACCTGGGCCATATGTTCAAATAGTATTCAGACAATGCAAGCTTCTCAACTTGCCAAGCTATTTTCACTATAGCACCAAACAAGGGCTGTGCTTGTATCCTTCTTAGATGTCCTCTGTCTTATTCACACACAAGATTTTATACAATTCATAGAAATCTCCTAAACTTTGTTACCCTTTACCTAAGTCACAGTTTGAAAAACTGCTCATTA
The DNA here is from genome assembly GCA_011751065.1 of Lasiurus cinereus. Taxonomy (NCBI): domain Eukaryota; kingdom Metazoa; phylum Chordata; class Mammalia; order Chiroptera; family Vespertilionidae; genus Lasiurus; species Lasiurus cinereus. The sequence goes on along the minus strand of JAAGEH010000039.1, from coordinate 8,506,076 downwards.
CATTATCAAAGGGACAGCCACATCACCAGTATACAACTATATGTCCTGTCTTCCCTTAATTTCCCAGCCAGCTGCTCTCTGTGGTGTGAGAATTTGGATTCTGTCAATTCTTTTGACATTGCCTTTTTTGTATCCTTATTTCCTCAATGGAGCCTAGTTTAGTTGAGTGCAGATATTAGTACTGTATTAATTGTCCAGAAACAGGCTGATACTAGCATATGTCATCTCCATCCTACAGAAGAAAGTGACTGCTGTTCTTTGTGGTGCCTGAGATACCAGAGATGTTGGCACTATGTGACATATGATAGAGGTATCCTCATCCTAAGATGTGTGCCTCTTTCTATTAATCACCCAGACAGCAGAGCTGTGGAGGGAGTCCCAGAGCTGTGATGGGCATCTGGTTCTAGTTCAAATCCCCTCAGTTTGCAGATGAGTAAACTGAGGCCAAGATTAGAACCCTCTATGAAGGACATAAGGTAAGTTACTGGTAAAAATGTTATTATATGATTTGAAGGGAGATATAACCATTTGCTGGTGGAAGGTCTCATTCAATAATGATAACTACTGATTGTCCACCGTGGTGGATACTGAAGGCACTTTTTTAAAGTAAGTCAACAGTGAAGTTTGCCACATCACTTGACTCTTCCTTTTACAAATGATTTCTCTGTCACACACAATTTGATTCAATAGCACTTTAACCATAATAGAACCTCTTCCAAAACTGGAGTCAGTCCTCTTAAACTCCGCCACCCTTTTTCTAAGTGCTTTGTTGCTATTTCAATAATCTTCACAGCCTCTTCACCAAGAGGAGGTTCCATCTCAGGAAACCACTTTTGTTCATCCATAAAAGCAATTCCTCAGGTTAAAGTTTCATCACAAAATTATAACAATTCAGTCACATTTCAGAGTCCACCTGTAATTCTCATTTTCTTGTTATGTCCACCACATCTGCAGTTACCTCCTTCAATGAAGTTTTGAATCCCTCCAAGTCATATGTGAAGGTTGGAGTCAACTTCTTTCAAACTCCTGTCATTGTTGATACTTTGATTTCTTCCCATGGTCCTGAAAGTTCTTAATGGAATGCTGAATCTTTTCTAGAAGGCTTTAAATGTACTTTGTCCAAACCCAGCAGATGAATCACTCTCTGTAGCAGCTCTAGCCTTACACAATCTATTTCTTTAATAATAAGACTTGATGTTCAAAATTACTCCTTGACCTATGGATGTTGTGTCAGCAGGCACGAAGATATATGTCTTCATGAGAATTGTCTTCATCAGAACTCTTGGATAACAATGTGCATTGTCAATGAGCAGTAATATTTTGAAAGGCATCTTTTTTTGCAGTACATCTTAACTGTGGGCATAAAATAGTCAGCATAACATGTTGTAAACAGATGTGTGGTCATATAGGTATTTTTATTTATAGAGCACAGGCAGAGTAGATTAATATAATTTTTGAGGGCCCAAAGATTTTCAGAATTATAAATGAGCACTGGCTTCAACTTAAAGGCACAAGCTTTATTAGCCCCTAATAAGAGAGTCAACTTGTCTTTTTAAATTTTGAAGCCAGGCATTGACTTCTCCCCTCTAACTATGAAAGTCCTAGATGGTATCTTCTTCCAATATAACACACTTTCATCTACATTGAAAATCTTGTTGTTTAGTGTAGCCACCTTCATGAACTATCTTAGCTAGTTCTTCTGCATAATTTGCTGCAGCTTCTACTTGCTCCTTCAACTTGCTCATAAAGGTTATGGAGATGCCTTCTTTCCTAAAACCTCATGTTCAACCTCTGTTAGCTTCAGACTTCTTCTCATCACTCTCAGTCTCCATAGAATTGAAGTGAGTTAGGGCCTTGCTCTAGATTAGACTTTGACTTAAGGGAATGCTGTGGCTGCTTTGATGTTCTATCCAAACCACTAAAACTTTCTTTACATCAGCAATAAGGCTGTTTTGCTTTCTCATCATCCATATGTTATATGAGAAAGCACTTACAATTTTCTTTAAAATCTTTTCCTTTGCATTCTCAACTTGGCCAACCAGTAGAAGATGCCTAGTTTTTGAGCTGCCTTGGCTTTTGACATGCATTCCTCACTAAGCTTAATCATTTCTAGCTTCTGATTTAAAGTGAGAGGCATTATACTTTTCCTTTCACTTGAACACATTGAGGCCATTTTAAAGTTATTACTTGGCTTAATTTCAATGTTGTTGTGTCTCAGAGAATAACAAGGACTGAGTAGAGAGAGATGGGTGCATGGCTGGTCAGTAAATCAGTCAGCACACAGACATTTATTGATTGTTTACCATCATTTTTAAAAAATATTTTTATTGATTTTAGAGAGAAAGGGAGAGGAAGAGAGAGACAGAAACATCAATGATTGGCTGCTTCCTGCACATCCCCTACTGGGAATCAAGCCTGCATTCTAGACATGTGCCCTGATCAGGAATTAATCTATGACCTCCTGGTTCATTGGTTGATGCTCAATCACTGAGCCACTCCAACTGAGCAAGTTTGCCATCTTAGATGGGTGCAGCTCATGATGCCTCTAAAACAATTAAATAGTAACATCAAAGATTACTGATCACAGATGACCATAACAAATATACTAATAATAAAAAAGTTTGAAATATTGCCTGAATTTCCCAAAATGTGACATAGAGACATAATGTGAACACATAGTATAGGGAAAATGGTGTCAGTCGACAGGCTAACACAGGGTTGCCACAAACCTTGTAAGAAAAAGAATATCTGCAAAGCACAATAAAGTGAGGCAAAATAAAACAACTTATTCCTACATACACAAAATGAATGGAAACCAGGGAAATTTAAAAAAAATGGGAAAACAAACCAAACCTAGAATTTACTCTGAAAAACAAAAGAACAAAAATGAATAGCTCTTCACATTGATGAGCTAAAAAAAAAACTTAAAAAGGAAAAAATGTAGTATCTTAATATTATATTTATTGTGTTAAAGTACTTGAATATACTAAAAAATATATTTTCCATAATTGATCTATAATAGTTTCTTTTGAGCAGTTGATCCCAGTTGAGGTTTTTTTTTTCCTTTTTAGTCAAAATTGACAAGCTGTTTCTAAATTTATGAAGTGACCCAAAGGGTTGATAACAGCAAATTTTTATTAAAAAAATAAAACAGAGAGCAAAAAAGCAGAACTTACACTATGCAATTGCAAAGTTTCCTACAAAGGTACAGTTATACTGACAATGTGGTATTTGAGTAAATATGGGGAAGTAGATTAATGGAAAGAATATAACTTCAGAAATAAACTCAATGGATGTTTGACAAGGTTGATAAGACAATAAATTGGAGGAGGAAATTTTGTTGTTTTTTTATCACATTGTGCTAAAATAGCATATAGAAAACAGAAGTCTTGTTCCACACTTCCCCTCATATTCAAAATTTATTCATATAGTTAATAGGCTTAAATAAGGTAACTAAAAAAGTAGAATGATAAACCTTCAAGAAAAAAGTATGGAAGAGTATTTACAACATTGATGTAGGGAAATATTTATTAGCCAGAAAATAATAAAGGAAAATGCTAAGTAAGATTTAATTAAATATAAAATTTCTGCTTATCAGAGGTGATAAATAAGTAACTGAACAGGCAAGTCATAAACTGATAGAGAATATTATCAATACAAATATCTGACAAAGAATTTGTATTGTGAATTCTTACAATGAAAATAAAAATGAGCAAAGACTTGAACAGACTCTTCACCAAAGTTTTATAAAACATACACATGAAATATACACATGGAAAGCTGCTCAACATATCTACTCATCAGAGAATGCAAGTTACACCCACACACGCTAGAAGAATTAAAATATGCTCGTGGCAACATAAAATGGAATAACTATTTGGGAAATTTGTTTAACAAGTTCTTATATAGTTAAGTATATCCTTTCCTTATACCTGTCACCCCAAGTGGTACTTTAAGTAATAAATAAGTAACACATAAGTAAGTCCACAGAAATATTTATATAAAAATATTCATGGCAGCTATATTCCCATTAGCCAAAAACTAGAAACAAGCCAAATGAAGACTATAATAATGTTTACCCACAATTCAGCAATATGACTCATTGAACTACACATACAATCAGCAGCATGGATGAATTTCAAAATAAATTACAGTGAGTGAAAGAAGCCAGAAATAAAAAGATATAGTTTATTATTCCATTTACATGAAGTTCTAAGTCTGTTAAAACTAAACTCTGGTGATAGCAATTGGAATAGTGGTTACTCTTGGTGGTGATGGGGGGAGTGGTGACTTGAAAACATGAGAAATTTAGGTAATAGAGGTGTTTCATACCTTGATTGGGGTGGTAGTTAGTTGGCAGTTATATTTGGGTATAAAGCTCATTACACTGTTCACTTTAAATATGTGAAATATTGCAGATAAATTACATCTTAATATAAGCCACACTGTGAAATATTTTTGATTTAGTTCTAATTCTAAGAAAAATACTAAAATAACCCCATAAGTATATAGTTTTCCTTCTAACTTAGTATCTACCTAAAAGTCTGACACATCTTGGAATTCTTAAACATTCTAAAACTCAGCAACATTTTCTGGCACTGAAGTGACATATAAACCTATGTATCACAATATCACTAGGAAAGGCTTCTCACAAATGTTGTATTCCATTTAATACCAGAGACAAGAGGAATTTGAATTTTAATTAAATATCTATATACCTATATTCATAGCAGCATATTCACAATAGTCAAAAGATGGAAACAACCCAGAATGTTCATTGATAGGTGAATGGGTAAACAAAATGTGGTAAACATTTACAGTGGATTATTATTTAGCCTTAAAAAGAAGGCAATTCTGATACAGCCTACAATATGATGAACTTTTGATATATTAAGTTAAATAAAAGAATCCAATCACAAAAAGATAAATACTATATGATTTTATTAGTATGAGATACCTATACTAGTCAAACTTATAAAGAGAGAGAAAAGAATAGAGATTATCAGGGGCTGGGGAAAGGGAGAATGGGGAGTTGTTTCATGGCTATTATTGGGCTATTTCTGTTTGGGAGGAATTTAAAAATTCTGGACAAAATGATTGACCAACAAAATAAGTTACAAGGCATGCAACAGGCTCTCATATCTCAGGAGGTGGAGGATGAAGGGAAGAAGAGATAAACCAAATAACTTATATACATACTACACACCTGGTGCATGAAATTTGAGCATGGGAGGGGGGGTCCCTCAGCCTGACCTGCATCCTCTTGCAATCCAGGACCTCTGGCTCCTAACTGCTCACCTGCCTGCCTGCCCGATCGTCCCTAACCACTGGCCTACCTGCCTGGTTGCCCCTAACCATTCACCTGCCTTCCTGATCACCCCTAACTACTCTGCCTGTTTGCTTGATTGCCCCAACCACTTGCCTGCCTGATCACCCCTCACCATTATGCCTGTCTGCTTGCCTGATCACTCTAACCACCACTGCTTTGGCCCCTGCTGCTGGAGCTTCATCCAGAAGAACATCCGAAATGATGTCCAGAAGGTCATTTGGCTGTACAGTCTAATTAGCATATTAAGCTTTTATTATTATAGAAGACTAGTGGCCTGTTGCATGAAATTTGTGCACATTAAAAGGGAATTAATTAGAGGAAATAATTTAATATTGCTATTTGCCCTTTCTCTATAATAGAAGTGTCAGAAATGAAAGAAAATTAGTAAAATGTATATGAAAACCTTCCTCCTGTCAAAGTCTGGGGCACACCATAGGACCCAGAGTCAAGTCCCCACTTACCCACATGCACCTCAAAATCACATGAGACACAGACTTGGCCATCCCTTCCTCCATTGGACTAGATCCAGACAGAGCCAGTCTCACCCTTGTCAATCCCTGCTAGGCAGGGGTCATAGCCTCAGGTTCCCTGTCCCAGTGCCAGGACAGGGCCATGGCCTGAGGTTCCCCAGGCCATGGCCTGAGGTTCTCCCAACGGGGTTGGGAGAGTGCCTGAGGTCCCCACTCAAGCCCCACCAGGTAGAAGACATAGTCTGAGATCCCCTGTCAATCTCTGCTGGGTGGGAAGCATGGCTTGAGGTCTCCCATCAAGCCCTACTAGATGGGGGTCATAGCCTGAGATCCCCTGTCAAGCTCCACTGGGTGGGGGGCATGGTCTGAGAACTCCTGTCAAGCCCTGCCAAGCAGGGGGGTGTAGCCTCAGGTCCTCCATCAAGCCCTGCTGGATGGAGGGTGTGGCCTGAGTTCCCTCGACCCAACACTGGGGGTGCACCTTGAGGTCCCCCATCAAATCCTGCTGGGTGGGGAACACATCCTGAGGTTCCCTGTCAAGCCCCGCCAGGCAGGGGGGTGCAATCTCAGGTCCCCTGGCCCGGTGCTGGGGTGAGGGTGAGTAGTCTGAGGTCCTCTAGCCCAGCACCAGGATGGGAAGTGCACCTTGAGGTCCTGCATCAAGCCCTTCCATGCTGGGAGCATAGCCTCAGGTCCTCTGGCCTGGCACCGGGGCAGGGGTCATGGCCTGAGGTCCCCTAGCCTGGCACTGGGGCAGGGAGTGAGGCCTGAGGTCCCCATCAAGCTCTGCTGGGTGGGAGGCACGGCCTGAGGTCTCCTGTCAAGTCCTGGTAAGGGGCACAGCCTGAGGTCCTCTGTCAAGCCCTTCCTGGTGAGGGATATGGCCTGAGGTCCCTGTCAAGCCCCATGGGGGTGGGGGAGGGTGTAGCCTCAGGTCCCTGCTGATTGCTTGTTAAGGCTCCTTATGGGAACCTGGCTTTAGCTGTGGATGCAGTCATCTTTGTGATGGAGTGATGGTCAATTAGCATATTCCCTCTTTATTATATAGGATATGCATTTATTGTGGACATGGGCAATAGTGTAGTAAAGGCTTTGGGGGAGTGGGGAATAGGCTGAGTGGAGGGAGGTAAAGGAGAGGAAAATGGGAGACAGCTATAATATTATCAACAATAAAAATATATATTTAAAAATAAATAAAATAATCCCACATTAATGTCAAAAAATAAAGCTAGCTTAAGTGTATTGGTTTAATTAAAACAGCTATGTCTTTAGAGTTGTCATATCAAATATGATACCTGGTTTCAAGACATTTTGCCCCTTTGATTCTTCTGGTCATTAGGCAAAATGTGAGTGAACTAAAGAAGCAGATGATCAGCATTGCACAGCATGAGCTCACTGCCTGGGAGAATACAGCTTGCAGTGCCATTGCTGTTATCACCTACCCTCACTTACTCTTACCACTTTTCTTTCTATTTGCTGAAAGAAACTTTGTCTCCTCTTTTCTGAGGCAGCTTTTTACAAATTCCTCTGTTTAACAAAATCAGTTTCATCATTTTTCACAGGAGACCAGCACAAGCATTGGTTACACAAATTTCTGTCCTGTGCTGTTTTGAGGTATAACTTGCAAAGTCTTAAAGGTTTGTTTACCATCAGTTTGGAACAAACACTTTGAATAGCCAGTCTCTTGCCATGTGGCAGTGTGCACATGAAAACACCTTTTAAATAACTCCAAATGCATTATTTTACATGTATCTCAGTGTATTTTTAGTATATTCATTTTGGTTTAAATCACGTTATTAATTTGATGAAGGTAGCATGGGAATTACTTTATTTATACAATATAGATTTAAGAGGAAAAAAATCGGATAGTTTATATTTTTGCTAACATTGATTGTGAAGAAGAGGTTTCCATAGAATTCCTGCATGTCGGCAATTTAAAAGCTTCTCAAACCAACTTATTATTAGAAGGTGCTATGAATGAAAGTGTCCTCCTGCCCAAATTCATTATTTTGAGCTTGGAGATAGGGCATTTTGGGGACTAATTGAGGTTAAATAAGGTCATAAAGGTAGGCCCCTGATCTATATGGTTAGGACTCCCTCTCCACATGTGCACACACTGAGGGAAGGACATGTGAGGACAGAGTGGCCACGTCAGCAAACCAAGAAGAGAGCTCTGGCCAGAAACAAAATCCTGCTGGCCCCTGGGCCTCAGGCTTCTAGAACTGTGAGAAATACACTTCACCTGAGTAAAGCACCCTGCCTGCAGTTCGCTGCTGAGGCAAGCAAGTTGACTGAGATTGATGGCATTTCAATTAAAAATAAAATTCCAGTTTGATCATAATGATTCAGAAAACTATGCCTGCTTCATAAGCACTGTAAGTCCAAGTACTGTCTAACATACGTTTTTGAACACATAGTAATGATAATATGTGAATTTCTCTTCACAATTTTTTGAACAGCATAAGAAAATAGTCTTTTCATATGCAGAAAATATGGATTTTTTTTAAAAAATAGGACTTATTTGTGTAACTGAATAATCAGATTCCATAGGTTGATTTGAATAATGAATTTTTCTTTTTTGGGGGAAATCCTTCCATTTTGAGGTTTCTGCATCACTTATCTGGACCGAATCTCTTGAGCATCATCTTAACAGCTTTCCAGAACATAAATCATACAAAATGGGTAGTAGAAAATTATAGCAGTTAATAGGCTGATTTGCACCATTCTTCTTTGTGACAGCTCACTGTGATATCTGCATTGTGATGGTTATAAGCCACAGAAACCTGGTCCACTCATCAGTGCTTTATGCATACACCTCCAGGTGTGCTAAAGGGCACCTTGAGACCCACAGGAAGCAGAGAGAACCATAAATGGAGGAAAATGGGGATGGGCACTGTGCATGAACCGGCCTTTGCTCCTAGCCATGTGAGCCCCTCACAGGACTGCTTGAGCATCTTCAAAGCATGGCAACTAGTTTCTCACAGAGAGTATTTCGAAGGGGCCAAGGTATGGGTTGTAATGTCTATTGTGACTAGTCTTAGAAGTCAAACACTGTCATAGCCACCTATCCAACTGGACAAATGGGTATCTCTGATTCATGCAAAAATATGAATGCCAGGAAGTGTGTCATTAGGGACCACTTTGGAGACTGACTGCCATGCATGGTGTAACCTCTTGCCCTTCTTATCTGGGATCTTGCATGAGCTGCCCTAAGAATTCTCTCCTTCTCATGCGAAAGGGAATCTCTTTTTAGGCTGCTGTAGGGCATGAGGGAAGGCCCACATTTCCTGCTATTTCTAGCAACACAATTGTCTATTATGCCTGAATTCTTCTGCCCCCTTACAAGGACTCTAAATTCCCCTGGGGGTTGATTTTCAATGATGGTTCTTCATTGGAATTACTTGAGGAGTGTGTGTGTGTGTGTGTGTGTGTGTGTGTGTGTGTGTGTAAAATATTCCAAACAACAAGTATACCCCTTCAGAAATTAGTGCTCCAATTCCATTCAACTTCAATAGATTCTGATTTTGCTGATTTAGAGAGTATCCAGCCAAGAGTAAATTTTAAGTGTCATTGAATGATTCTAACCTGTGGGTTAGAAGCCACTGATTATGTTTATGCAAACACAGGAGCCAAATGTCCAGGTAAAATACAGAAATCTCAACTGTACATCTCAATAAATGTTTACCTATGTCTACACGGCAGGTAGCCACCATCTAGAATGTTCGGTTGAGTCTTTTTCCATTAGCAATAATGGCAGAACCAGCTTCTTATCTTGGAGAGAGGAAAAGAGAAAACAAAGGAGAATGTTTAGGAATGTGTAATAATATCTCAAAACAATACCTCCCAGATTATAGGCGCTTACTAATCTGTGTTGTACTTACCTTCAATCTATCACAATGCAAAGGCTCAGTGCCTCATGTATTATATATATATATATATATATATACACACACACACATACACACACACACACACACTAATAAAAGAGAAACATGCAAATAGACCATACCTTCGCTATGCTCATAAGCCACACCCACAAGCCAATCAGGAGCAAGTATGCAGATTAACCCAACCAAGACTTCTGTGGCCATGGAGCAAGCAGGAGGCTTGGGTTTCCCCGGTGATGGAGGAAGCCAAGCTTTCTAGCCAGCTCTGGAATCCACTCAAGACCACAAAGTTTCAATTATAGAAGATAAATAAATCCCCAAAAAAATAGCAGTGGCCACAGAGCTGAAGCAAGCAGGAGATTTGGGTTGCCCCTGGTGATGAAGGAAGCCAAGCTTCCTGACCAGCCCAGATCCCGCTCAAGGATACACAGTTTCAATTATAGAAGATAAATAAATCCCAGATACCAGGGCCCCCTCTTGGGTTGTTAGGAGGAGTGGTCAGCCTGCAAACCACCACAAATCCCTTGCCTAGGCCACTTCACACCCCAAGGGAACACCCCCCTACCCTGATCTGGGACACTATTCAGGGCAAACCAGCTGGCCCCCACCCATTCACCAGACCTCTATCCTATCTAATAAAAGACTAATATACAAATTGACTATCACTCCAACACACAAGATGGCTGCCCCCATGTGAACACAAGATGGCCACCACAAGATGGCCAGCAGGGGAGGTCAGTTGGCAAGGACCAGGCCTGCAAGGGAGGGCAGTTGTGGGTGATCAGACCAGCATGGGAGGGCAGTTGGGGGGACCAGGCCTCAAGAGAGGGCAGTTAGGGGCAATCAGGCTGGCAGGGGAATGGTTAGGGGGTGATCAGGCTAGCAGGCAGAAGCGGTTAAGGGCAATCAGGAAGGCAGGCAGGCGAGAGTTGGGAGCCAGCAATCCTGGATTGTGAGAGGGATGTCCAACTGTTTAGGCCCGATCCTACTGGGATCAGGCTTAAACAGGCAGTTGGACATCCCTCGAGGGGTCCCAGAATGGAGACGATGCAGGCTGGGCTGAGGGACATTAGTGTATATATATATATACTAGTGTCCCTATATATATATACTAAGTGGCCAGATTATTATGACCACCGCATCAGTACTTTGTTGGGCAACCTTTTGCCTTCAATATTGCAGTAATTCTTCTTGGCATTGACTCCACGAGATGTTGAAAGGTGATGCGAGGAATCTCACACCATGCCTGATGAATAGCACTGCCCAGTTCTGTGAGATTTTTATGGTTGTGGAACCAGCTGCCTGATGGCTTTTTTCTCTTCATCCCACAAATGCTCAGTTGGATTGAGATCTAGTGATTGTGGGGACCACTTAAGCAAGGTAAAGTCTCCCTCATGTTCTTGAAACCACTCCTGCACAATATGAGCACCATGGCATGGCGCATTGCCTTGTCACAAGAAACCATCACCATTGGGATACACCAGTGGTCCGCAAACTCATTAGTCAACAGAGCCAAATATTAATAGTACAATGATTGAAATTTCTTTTGAGAGCCAAATGTTTTAAACTTAAACTATATAGGTAGGTACATTGTTATTAACTTAATTTCAATCACACTGTACATCTTGCCTGCACATAGTATTTTGTGGAAGAGCCACACTCAAGAGGCCAAAGAGCAGCATGTGCCTTGCGAGCCGCAGTTTCCTGACCACTGGAATACACCACCAACATGATAGGATGAACTTGATCAGCAATGATACTTAGGTGTGTTGTGCTATTCAGACATTGTTCCACACAAATTAAAGGGCCCAAATCATGCCAGGAAAACATGCCCCAAACCATAACACTGCCGCCACCAGTTTGAAGGGTTGTACTGATGCATGATGCAACTGTAAACGTGATTCATAGGACCACATAACTTTTCTCCAATGGTCAACTGTCCAATTCTTGTGTTCCAGTGTGAATTGGAGATGTTTTATCTTGGTAACTGCAGACAGCAAAGGTGTTCGAACAGGCCTTAGGTTTCCATAAAATTAGCACTGTACAGCTAATTTTCCTACAAATATCAGGTGGTCATAATAATCTGTGTGTGTGTGTGTGTGTGTGTGTGTGTGTGTGTGTGTATTTATATTCAGTTGAATTCATGTACTACTCAAGTTCAGCCTCTGTTCTCTCTCCAAAAGAAGAAGAGACAAAAACAAGAGTAACATCTCAGATGAGCACTGGGAAACATTTTAGATATTATCTCTAGCCAAAGCGTTCACATCGCTGAAGAGGAAGTAGGTGAGAATCCCCTGGTCCCACCTGGTTAGTGCAGGCCATGACTTGATCCCAGGTGCCAGCCTTCCAGTTAACAGATCTTTCCCACATCTCAAAGTCTCCTGATAAAACTAAGCTGTTTCTAAAGGACCCACATGAGTTTCAGCTGTTAGATTGATTCACTGTTGATTCAACATGTATACAAAAGAGTTCTGTGGTTCTTATTATTTATCTCTGTTGGATTACCAAAATCCAACCAGCAAAAACTTAAAATATAAAGTTGGTGAGGGGTAGGGGTGGGAAATGAAGAGAAATATAGAAAAATATTGACCTCAGCTAACAGTGTCTTCTTTTAAGCCAGTGGTTCTTAACCATTCTAATGCTGTGACCCTTTAATACAGTTCCTCATGTTGTGGTGACCCCCAACCATAAAATTATTTTCGTTGCTACTTTATAACTGTAATCTTGTTATTGTTAATGAATCGTAATATAAATATCTGTGTTTTCTGATGGTCTTAGTTGAACCGCTAGGATGTGGGTATATGTGTGTGGGTGTGGGTGTATGTGTGTAGGTGTGGGTGTATGTGT
>JAAGEH010000039.1:8357467-8493533 GCA_011751065.1 Lasiurus cinereus | reverse complement strand
GTGTATGTGTGTGGATGTCCTATGAGGGAAGGGTGACCTTCCCAAGGCGGGTGCCCACCTGATTAGTGCACTAACTGCTGGGCAGGCTCTGGTCACCAGCCCCTGAAACTGAAATAAGTAGGACAACAATCTTACTTGTTTTGATTAATCTTTCCAATGTTTGAGTAACTCACATTTACTTCAATTCTTAAATGAATGAATAACACATTTATTTCAATTTTTAATTTTTTATCTTTATTTAGAAGTTTGGTGATGTTTCTATGGCCAGAAATATGTCATAGAAACTAAACTTTTATTTAGTATATCAATTAGCTGGTGGTGAAATTGAGTTTGTTATGTTATTCTCTGAAAGTTGCAGTTTCTAAGAACTTGTCAGATTTTAGGTGAAGGCTTACTGTATGTGTTCAACAACAACACTTTTTTAAAGTTTCTTATTCAAAGGACAGAACTTCTAGCTTTTCCTGAATAATCGAGGTATTGTTGACAATACTGGGGTTGCATTTCGACTTGGCAACAGGACACCTGAGTTTATCAGCTTACCTGCAATTGATTTGGGACTCTTATTTAAACAATGGCCTAAGCTAGGTCATTTGTATAAACACAACATTCCCTGAAATAAGTTAAAGAAAACTTTTAAATCACACACACACACACGTTGTCACACACACATACTTACACCTGCTTGCACACTTTCACACATGCTCATATACACACTCAGATACACACTCATACCTACTCACACACATACACATATACTCGCTGACACACACATTCCCTCCCTCCCTCACACATAGACTACCGTCTGCAACCTTCCATTCCTTCTTGAACTGCAATCCAGCATCCCTGATCCCAGCATTCCAGCTCCCAAGCATTATTGGCTGGAACACACTAGTTAAATCTCCATTGACAACTTCTTGCTACTCATTCTAAACACTAATGCCCCCAAAGGGTTTTAATTATGTTGATATAATCATTTGGCTAATGGAGCCAGTGGCTTATGAGTATAACTCTCAGCATCTATTTGAATCCAGATTTTTAGCCTTGATCTTTGCCTCCAATTTCCCAAAGTGATGGCAAGTCTCTGAAGGGAACCTTGTAACAGGACCATCTTGCCCTCAATTGTTCCCAATTCATTCTGGGCAATGACCTTCACCAAGAAGGTGATACACCTTGGGTCAAACAACTACAACCAAAGCAAAGATCAGATTATTTTACTACAATTTAAACAAAACACATTACTTTACAGTGTTTTATTTGAACATTTCTGAAATGTCATTATTTAAAAACTACATATATATATATATATATATATATACACACACACATATATATATATACACACATACATATATATTTACAGATAGATATAGATATATGTATATTTATGAGAAGACAATAGTGATCTAATTGTTTTAGGTACATTCTCACTCGGGGGTAAATTCACTATTTGAAAGTTTTTACTTTTTGAGCTTATTGCCAGGATGCAGTGGACAAAGCTCAGTTTCATGGCTATATTTCATAAAGTGTCATTATCTTCTGCCAGAGCAAACTAATGGATGGCTGGAAGGAAGGATACAATTTGGAGGCAATTAATTCTGCTTCAAGTCCCAATTCACTGACGCTAATAGCACTAGAGTCCAGCTCAAGATTTAGAGCCCAGCAGCCTAGGAAGTCGCCTGCTGCTCCTGTCGCGGGTCCTTTCTACAGGGCCCGCCCTTTTGTTCCACTTCTTCTGGCCAGTGCTTGTGGGCAATTAGATCCATGATGGGGCGTCCCTGCTCCCTTTCCTGGGCCTTAGGAGGCTTTGTGCCCTGATTGTAGGCATGAAGGGAGCACTGGTGAGCTGGTGCTTGGGACTTGCTCGATTTGTCCTGCCCACAGCAGGACTCATGCTGCCATCTGCTTGCGACACTGTAACAGAAACACCCAGAAAGGAGCCTGGAGCCTGGGGTGTCTCCCTCTGAGGTGCTGTTCATGCTCTGAACTGGGAAGGAACCCAGTCAGCCAACATGCTCTTTGAGATCATCCCAAACAGGAGGCACAGCCAGCAGCCGGTCTGCAGATAGCATGGCTGGGATTACACACACAGCACCTCCCACTGATGATTTACAAAGATAAGGGGAAATGGTTATTAAGCAACTGCTGCTGAGGGATCAGCTGTAAGCCCACCCTTCCCTTTCCTCTTACTGGATCAGGAGGCCGCAAGCCTCCCCTGGCCTCACCTTCCATGGCTCCCACCACCCACGTGCAGCTCTCCCGGGAGCCTTGGCCTCTTACCACCACAGGCAGCTGAACATCTCTGCACTCCAATGTCCTCTCCTCGCGAGGGTGGCTGTAAGCGTTAGGAAGCATAATTTTAAACAGTACTTGGCACACAGTAAGTGCTCAGTGAATGTTAGCATAGTTACTATTTGTAGTGTTTCAACTCAGCATCAAGCTGGAGGTGGGGACAGCATACCCGTGATGGAGCCCTCTGCGTGGAACCACATCTGGAGACACTGTTTTCAGTGAGATGGGTCCCCACAGCACAGGCACAACGGCTGCCCCTGGTAGCCCTAAAGTCCACGTGTGTGTATCGAACCCTGGCCAGCGTCACAACTCTAGGAAATTGTTACTGTTTTTATCCTTATCTCCATTCACGGAGGAGAAAATTGAGGCTCAGGGACATTCAGTAACCTCCCAAAGCCACACAGCTAAGAGCCAGGATCTGGCACCGGCTCTGTGCATGCTCTCAACCCCAGGGAAATCACAGTCCCAGGGCACATTGGTGCGCTCTTGGTGGCCTTGAGCTTGGAACACAGCATCTTCTCATAGTGCAGGGGAGGGGAGGGTCCTCACTGTGCCACACACCAGCTGATCCACACCACATCGCTCACTTAGCTTTCTCATCACATCTCAGTGGGGTCCCACTCCTTCGTGATGCCACCTACCTGCCTCCAGGCAGCGGGCAGGACACCCTGGGCTGCTGTGCCCAATGCCACCTTTGATAGGGTAGGTGACTGTTCTTGTCCAGTTTTACTCACTGAAGCAGCAGAGCCTAAAGTCTGACCTGGGGCGGCCTCCCATTCCAGGATGCTTCTCACCTGTGTCTGCTGCCTGGACAAAAGCAAGGACAGAAACAAAACCAAAGCCGGAGGCCTGCTGAAGTCCAAACTTAACTAACTTAGGGGATCAGTAGGAGGAGGGGCCAGCAGTGCACCTGTAAGACCTTTCACCTGTAAGAAGACCTCACCAGGAGGTGGAGTACTGAGTTCAAGCTCCCCTCCCTCACCCCAATTCACTTAGGCTTTGTGGTCAGATAAATCAGTGACCTAGGCTTACAACCCGCCTTTGCCAATCCAGGGCTTGGGGGAAATTGGGACTTGTAATTTCAGGTGTCCGTTCTCCAAGGCTCCGTTTACCTCAGTCCATTGCCGGGTATCCTTCAGAGACACACCGATGCACAGAGGGAACTTAGAATTGGGGGACAGCAAGGACCTAGGGCCCATGCATGGTGGGCAGAAAGAATTTCAAGTGCAGTGCTATGGATTCAAAAAAGGATGTGGTTAACTCCTATGGGGAGAGAGGGAGGCGACATCAGTAGGGGGTTGAGCACCTCATGCATGTAATCTCATTCAATTTTTAAAACAGCCTCAGAGAGATAATACAGCTAAATGGAATCTGAAATTGTTTGTTTTTTGTTGTTGTTGAGCTCTGTTATATTTGTGTTATTTAAATATAAGTGACTAATGTCATATACACAAAAGGGTCAGAGTCAGAAGTGGCACCTGAGTCTTTAGAGAAGTAAAAATTGAAACCCTTACTAGTAGGTCACATTGTTTCTCAGCAAATATGGATCACCTACTGTGTACCCAGTGTTCTGTGATGCATGCCATATATATTGGTATTGCACCATTTAATCCTAGGAGAATCCTTTTGAAATGGAACTATTAGTCCTGATGTCTACTAAAAGAAGGCTTAAGTACCTTGCTTAAGGTCACATAATAAATATAAGACTAAGACTTGAATCTGACTCTGTCTAGATCCAAGACTTATGCTTCTTTTATTGCATCATAATTTCCCTATCTTTTTAAATATTCTTTAAATAAGTCCCATCAGAGGTTTAAGAATGAGTCACCATCCGTGTAAATTAGCCTTTCCCTCACAGTCATTACCAGACCTTTCCTTCATATTTTAGGGGTCATGTGTGGCCTCTATAACCCTGATCAGCCATCAGATCACATCTTTTCCTGTGACACAGGACTTCCAGGTCAAGGCACTGGCTACACTGACACCTTTGCATGCCTTTCCTCTGATCCGGAGTGGGATTAACTATTCCCTCAAACCTCCCCACACCCCCTGAGCCCTAAACCCCATCAGTTAACAGACCCCTGACTTTCCAAGGCAGGTTTTCTTTTCTCACATACTTTCTCAAGTTCAGGGAACTCCTCCAAAGTATATCTCTGGCTCAACTCTCCCCTTTGACCTCAGAACTCAAACATGTATAAAACCTTCCCATAGAGCAGCAGAGTGGGTGAATCTGGACAAACAGTACCAGGTACTCTCTGAAATGTGTAAGAGCATGTAGCATATTCATAGTTGTTGTTTTTCTTTTGTTTTTGATTGTTTGCTTTGTTTGTTCTTTGTTGTTGTTGAGCCCTCTGTTGTATTTGTATTATTTAAACTTTTCCTTTAGCTGATGGATCTCACTGAGCTCTTTGGTCTGCCTTTCCCCAACCCAATGGTGGCAACAGCGTGCAGGCAGGAAAGGATGTGAGTTAGTCCAGGAATGTTCAAACCAGGCCTGTTCCTCAGGTGGTGACCAATCTGTCCATTTTCCTTGGACTTCCTCCGTTTTAGAACTGAAAGTCCTGCATTAAGTCCCCACGGACTCCGACAAATCAGGTGGCAGGTCACCCTCATTACTGAAATGAGGATAAAGGAGGGTATGCATGTAAAATGTGTGTAAATTAGTCACAGGCATTTGCCTTAAGTTCTTTTTCTTTGGACTGAGGAGACCTTCTATAGCTGAGAATCCCCTGCAAAGGGAAAAATGCAGCTCACCAAATGTACCCCGAGTTTCAGATTCAGGTCGAAGTGGAGCAGGAATTGCACTCCTGACCATTCTCACCCAGATGATGCTGATGCTGCAGGCCCAGGGGCCACACTCTACAAATCTTTGTGCTCCAATTCATAGCCCTCTCCTGCAGAAAGTGCAGCCCTTCCACTGCAGTTACAGCAACACCATCTTGCCACTAAGCCTGACCTTGTACATGCCCATTGAGCCATTTTATTCTCACTACAATCTTCATTGTTGAGAAAAAGAGAGAAAGAGAGTCCAGCAGCATGGCCACTAATCAGTAATGAGCCCCCTGCCGCTCTGGGCCTTGGGGACACTCTGGCATGCAGCTTTTGCCCTCACAGCCCTGGTCCAGGGAAGAAATAAGAGGCCTCTTTAGAAAGCCTTGAAGGCTGGAGGGGCTGGGCAAGGCTACAGATCACTGGAGAAATACCAGTCTGACCCTCTCCAAGCCCACAACAAAGCAACCTTTTCTTGAGTGATTAGCCCCAGAGAAAGGTGATTTGTTAAAGTGCTGGGTCCACTGCCTTTGTGTCCTGGGCCTAGGACATCTGGCAGGAGCGGGGCATTCTCTGATAGCGGGCTGGAGCCCCCATTCTCACCCACTGGACTGTGTATCATTGAAACACTGGCCGCTCATTCTCATGCTAATCCCTGAACTCTGGGAGCAGATGTGAAACATTTGGTTCTGTTCTTGCTCACTTGTAAAGAACTAATGCAACTTTTTGAAAGAGGGAAGGGGAGAATTGGGCCGAGAGAGAGGTGAAGGTGAAGGGAGAGAGGAGAAGGAGGGCAACAGGGTAAATTGCAGAAAGAAAGAAAAGTTTACTTGAAGGGCTTTCTTTCATGGTGGGCAAAGTACTGCATTTATGGGAACTCCAGTCAAACCAAATGAGACAGGAAATTTAAAGTAATTTTAAAATAGTGAAATACCTGCAACTTGCAAAACAGATAATACTTACAGAATGCAAAGGCATGAAGGAGTAGACGTTGTCTCTCCTCATGGGCTTCCAGGAGTCTGTGCTCTGCCTCGTGCCAAAGCTGCACCTTCTGGGACTAGCATATTCTATTTCAGTCCCCCCAAAATTTTATTGACAAACTTATAGCATATTTCAATCAGTTTATATTTAGAATATCATTTGAGAACTGAAATAAGTTTAAGTCAATACAGGTCGATGTTAAAAGGAATTTACCTATATTTCTGTGTATTTCCATTTTTCATTGATAGGAAAATATGTATCGATTTATGGAGAGAGAAACAGATAAATAACTTTCAAAGCTGTCAGGCATTTAATACTGCTATTCCTGAGTGGCTCATTTGATGAAAGTGCCAATATTATTGATTAAATTGTAAATCTATTAATGACAACATTGATTCGGTGAAATATCTAGGTCTGTTTCCTACACTGTCATCAAGAAAATTCTTAGGGGGGAAAGACTTATGATGCATTTGCTGATGGCAGACTGTCTCTCTTGACCAGGATTTGTGGCTTGTTTAATGCATGCCACAGACATAGCCTGACATCTGCAAAGCATGCCAACTCGGAATTGTTGACAACCCTCACCCAAATGTCCTCTGCGTGCCATCAGCTAGCATCACTCACTTTCACAGTGCTGCTGGGTCCATAGGCTCTGCATGCAAAATGTCCAGACCTACACCTCCCACCCTTGCACTAGTATCCTTCTCAAAGTCTCTTCCATCACCGTTGCCCACATCTTCCAAGTGGTGAGAATACCCTGCAGTGCTTGTTAAAGAACTTCTGGGCCCCTCCTAGAGATTCTTACCCAGTAGACGGGCAGTGTCTATAACAGGCCTTACAAGCGCCCCAGGTGAGTCTGGCCAGCAGGCAAGTCTGGATCACGTGGCCCTAGTGTTTGTGAGCAACCTCTGGCGAGCAGGGCTCTGACAAACGCCTGGGGCCCTGCCCTCTGCCCCTTTTCCCATGGTGCTGTCAGCCCACCTTCACAGTTGAGGTATTGGGGGCCAACTTGGACCTTTGCAACCTTGGGGTCCTGTTTTCATTTTGCTGCCCTTACCTGAATTCTTGACTGCCTGGCTCCTGATGTCTGACACTCAGTTCTCTTCCCTGTAGGTGAAAATTCAATATAACTCCTAGACAGAAGTCATCATACATAGATGAATAAAAAGAAAAATGAATTTAAGGATATCATACATGATGAAATATATAATTTTAATAATGGTATTTACTGATATATATTAGAGTACCTATGCTTGGCTCTTTAAAAAAATGAAAAGAAGACACACACACACACACACACACACACATGCACACACACACACACACACACACACACCAAAACATATTGGATCCTTGAAACTAAAACAGGATCATAAACTGAGATTAAAAGGAGGCCTCTGTAGAACAAAACAGAAACAAAAGAGGGGCTTGATGATATAATCTTTAAAAAATAATTAAAAAATATGAAAGTCAGGGAGCCCCAAAGCTATCAATAAAACAAAATTTAGCCTCAAGAATATAGACTTGGGAGAGAAACCAAGATAGTGACATAGGTAAATGCCTGTACTCGCTGCCTCCTACAACCACATCACAATTACAACTAAAATACAGAACAAATTTCATCCAGAACCACAAAAAGCTGGCTGATTGGAAGTACTTCAACTAGAGAGGTAAAGAAAAGAGTATATTGAGACTGGTGGGAGGTGCAGAGGCATGAAACAGGCTGGTCTGATACCTGGGTGTGCTGCTTTTATTTATTTATTTATTTTGGTGCCACTTTTTTAAACCGGAGGAAGATCGCCTCTTTGGAGGCTTCCTGGAGGAGCAAAGAGTCCCAATCCACGTCAGACCCCCAGCCCAGAGTCCCAGAGCTGGGGAAAGAAGTCTCTATGAGCAGTAAGAACTATGGACTGTAAAAACCAGTGCAGATTGGGGCTGAGTGGCTCTCAGGCTGCTAGGGACCCAGCTGGTCTACTTAAAAGGCTGGCACTGCAAACTGAATTACAACCCCTCGCTTGCTCTGAGCTCCAGTGCTGAGCAAGGCTCTGGGGGACCCAGACACATACAGGAGAAATTGGATGGTCTGGCAGTGGAGCAGGAATGTGGGGCCAGCTTTCTTCCAGATGGAAGAGCTTGCAGTGGTCATTGTTCCCGTGCTGGGACCTCCCCAGTACAGGACTGACTGGCAGACATTTCTGTTCATTCAGCCCTGGATATTCCCTGAGACCCTGATCCACCCATTTACAACCCCATCCAAGCTGTGCACAGAGGCTTTTGCATATGAATGGCCTGTCCTTTCTCAGCCTAAAACCTGTCAAACAAGCTGCAGCTGGGTCAGGGAGCCCCAAAGCTATTAATAAAAGGCCCAAGTCCAGCACCAGCATCAACCTGCCTTGCTTCACAGCTGGGCCTCATCTGGACACTTCCAAAACCAATACAAAGAGGAGGAATCTTCAGATATCTCTGTAGCTCCTGCTGGGTGGCCCCAGGCAGTGGCTGACTTTGCACCTCCTTGGAGATCCAAGAGCCAGTGTATCCAGGGATCAGTATGAGACCATACAAAATTACAACTATTCAAATACATGGATGACACACTCAAGGGGCAGACTCAGTGAGCATCAATATCCCACAGAAGCTAATCCTGTCCCATTAGGGTATGTCCTGCACAGCAGCTCTTCCATTGTAGTCTCAGCTGGTCACCACAGCCAATTTGCTGGGAGTTCAATTCCTCCTTGTGGTACCAACAGCAATCAAAGCTCAACTACAACAAGACTGTGCACATAGCCCACAAAGGGGTGTACCAGGAATGTACATGTTAGGTGACTGGGGAGCCTGAGCCACTGGGCTTTATAGGACACCTACTACACAAGTCCACTCTATCAACTCAAGGAGACTTAGCAGCTACCCAATACATAGAAACAAACACAGGGAAGCAGCCAAAAATGTGGAGGAGACATATCACAAATGAAAGAAATGGAAGAAAGCAAACTATTGGAGATAGAATTCACAACCACAGTTATAAGGTTACTCAAAAAAAAAAAAAAAGGAAAAAGACCAGTCAGAAATTAAGCATACACTGACTGAAAGAAAGAATGATATACAGTGGTACCTCGGGATACGAGTTTAATTCATTCCGTAACCTTGAGGCGTGGGAAACTGAGACACTCTAGTCGCAGTAAACTGGTGGGTCGTGTGCAGCCGGCCGATCAGCGCAATTACTCCTATTTCAAATGTTGCTCATATTTCAAAGCAAAAATCACTTGCTCGACAGCTCATATCTCAAAAATCTCGTATGTTAGGGCACTCAGATCTCGAGGTACCACTGTATAGGAATTCACCAGTAGACTAGAGGATCCTAAGAATCAAGTCAATAATTTGAAATATGAAGTAGGAAAAACAAAAACAAAAACAAAAAACACCCAACCAAAAGAACAAAAAGAAAAAAAGAATTCAAAACCAGAAGATAGTGTGAGGAGCCACTGGAACAATTTCAAGTATACCAACATCCAAATTATGGGAGTGCCAGAAGAAGAGAGAGAGCAAGATACTCTCTCTTCTTCAAATGAAAACCTATTTGAAGAAATAATGACATAAAATTTCCCCTACCTGGTGAAAGAAACAGATTTACAAGTCCAGGAAGCACAAAGAATCCCAAACAAGAGGAATCCAAGAGGACCATACTAAGACACATCATAATTAAAATACCAAGCACAAAAGACAAAGAGAATATTAAAAGCAGCAAGAAAAAAACAGTTACCTACAAGGGAGTATCCATATTGACTGTCAGCTGATTTCTCAACAGAAACTATGCAGGCCAGAAGGGAGTGGCAAGAAATATTCAAAGTGATAAATAGCAAGAACCTACAATCAAGAATACTCTACCAGGCAAAGCTATCATTTAGAATTGAAGGTCAGATAAAGAGCTTCACAGATAAGAAAAAGCTAAAGGAGTACATCACCACCTAACCAGGATTATATGAAATGCTGAAGGGTATCTTTAAGAAGAGAAAGAAGAAGAAAAAGGTAAAGATAAAAAATTATGAACAACAAAGTGACAACAAATACGTATCTATCAACAAGTGAGTCTAAAAATCAAATGAATAAAAAATCTGATGAACAGAATGAACTGGTGAATGGAATAAAATTAGGGGCATGGAAAAGGACCAGACTGACGATTCTCAGAGGGAAGAGGGTGTGGGGGTGTGTGGCAAAGATCTTATATGTATGTATGCAGTACCTATGGACACAGACAATAGGGTAGTAAGGGCCTGGGGTGGGGTGGGAACTGGGTGGAGGGGAGCTATAGAAGGAAAAAAGAGGGACATCTGTAATAATCTCAACAATAAAGATTTAAAAAAATAATTAAAAAAAATATATAGAATTGGAAAATGGGGAGTGAAGTCATTATTCCAGGTGGTAGGAGAAAAGGAAAATAATTTAAAATATAAGGTGATAGAAATGGAAATCAAAGAATTAAAAGATTGACCATGTAACTCTTCCAGAGTCGGTGTAAAATGTAACAGGTAAAATGTAAGAATTTATAGGTGGGCTGTCTCTAGATCAGGTCTACACCTTTCCCTCAATTCATTCTCAAGCATGCCTCCCCCCACTCCCTAAATTCTAGGGGTTGCCAGGAGAATGCAACCAGGATGGCAATGGGCAGCAGCAGCTCTTCCCGGGCTTCCCCCTGAACCTGTCTCCAAGGCCCCCTCACCTTTTAGTGAGGGGACATCAGCCCTGGCTCACTCGCCTCACTGTGCCTTTTACTCCTTAGTGATCCATCAGCAGCCTCACCATTGCTCATCACTCACTTCTCTCCTGCAGCTTCTCTAGCAGCTAGAGCGTCTCTGGCTCTCCTGCTGCTTATTCCCTAAACTCTGCCTTCTTTCACTGTCTCCAAGGTTCATAAAAGTGCTCTCAAAATAAAAATAAAATAAAATAAACACATGAGGACTTTCTTGCATTGCACAAAGCTAAACAAACAAAAGTAAATCTTCAGGTTAAAAGAAGTAACAGATACCAGACAAGATTACTAAGAAGAAAATACCTGGGTAAGTTCTGTGGAAAAGCAAGGCTTTTTAAACACAGTGAAAATTCAGTTTCAGGCCAATGTTAAATACTCGTTCAACTTTATTTTATTTTATTTTATTTTTTATATTTTATTAACTTTTTTTACAGAGAGGAATAGAAAGCCAGAAACATCAATGAGAGAGAGACATCAATCAGCTGCCTCCTGCACGCCCCACACTGGAGATGTGCCCGCAACCAAGATACATGCCCCTGACCGGAATCGAACCCGGGACCTTTCAGTCCACAGGCCAACGCTCCATCCACTGAGCCAAACCGGTTCCGGCAATACTCGTTCAACTTTAAATACTGCAACTTTAAATATTAACAAAAAGTGGAGGGACTTTTAACAAATATGAAAGAAAAACTACTTAAATGTTTAAAGTATTATAAGGCTTTTTCCTGCAGAAGAGAAATATAGTTTTTCTTTTTATATTCAAGAATCCAGAAAACATTGTATTTATGAAAAAAATCCATTTGAATAAAAAGTAAAAATTAGGAACTTTTAAAAATGACTGGAATGAGTTTAAAAAAAATGACTATTAAAAAGAAAAAAATATATATGTGGTTTGTGGATGAAAAAAAGGGGGAGGTAGTTTGTACAGAAAGTATCCACACAGGGTGATCTGCTCATAAATCCCTATCTGAGCAGGTCAAAGTGGGAAAAGGCTTATCTTTGTTTTAAGCAAGTCCTGTCCCCTGATTCTGTTCATCTAGGTTAACACATCTTTGAAATAAGCAGTGACCACCCTCAAGAGAGCACATAATCTTATGTATTCTATAATCTAATCCCTGTCTTGCCTTTTTCCTTTTTCGTGTAATCCTCCTTTCATTCCCTCTTTAATCTCAAATGCATAACAAGGGCTGCAACACTGTTATTTTCTGGAGCATTTGAAAGATCTTGCTCCCTGGCATTTGTCATCAGGTTGGTCAAATAAACTCATTAAAATTCTCTACAGGTTTGGATGTTTCTTATGTAAACAGGTTAGAGGATTAAGAGGTGCTATAAAAATATAATTTGAAACTTTCAAATAGCATTAGACATATGTCAATAAATTCTGTAAGTAATCTTGATAAAAAAATATTGAGAAGTTTCATATGTTTAATTTAAACTTTAGTCCTAGCTGGTTTGGCTCAGTGGATAGAGCATCAGCCTGAAAACTGAAAGATCCCAGGTTTGATTCTGGTCAAGGGCACATGCCCAGGTTGTGGGCTTGATCCCTAGTGGGGGACTTGCAGGAGGCAGCCGATCCATGATTCTGTCTCATTATAGATGTTTCTATCTCTTCCTCTTCCTTCCTCTCTGAAATCAATAAAAATATATCTTAAAAAGTAAAATAAAGGGGAGAAATCCAAGATGGTGGCATAGGTAAACACCTATACTGCTGCCTCGCACAACAATTTCAAAACTACAACTAAAAGACAGAATGGACATCATGCAGAACCACAGGAAAGCTGGCTGAGTGGAAGTTCTACAACTAGAGGGAAAGAGAGGGCCTCACAGAGACCCAGAAGAGCTGCAAAAAGCTGAGGTACGGAGACGCGCGCTGAGAGAGCAGGTGCCGGAGTACCGGGCTGGCTTTCTCTGGCGGGAGGGAGACGGAGACTCCCAACGGCATTGAACCCCTTATCTTACGACACTAAACCCCAGATCAATCCGAAACTCATACGGGGGGAGTTTGGACTGTGAAAAGGGAGAAGTGCACGGAAATTTAGGTGAGTTGCAAAGGATCGGAGGTCTGGTCGCCCACGGCACCACGCGGAGGACAGATTGCTGATTGTGCCGCTGGCTTTCGCGAGTGGGCGGGAGACAGATCCTCCCAACGGTGCCACTTCTGAGTCCACTGGGCCCCTGTTTTGGGCGAAACCCTGGGGACCTAGACTCGTGTGGTCCTGGCGCGCAGGGGAGATGGAAAGGCAGCGGTTAGAGGCGCTGCGGGTGCGCGAGCGCACAAGGACCGCTCCAGCCATTACCCAGTCACGTGAGACTCAGGGGCCGTGGAGGGCGGGGCCGACTGGAAGGCAAGGCGGTCCCTTAAGCCCTGAGACTCCACCCTCCCAAGCTCAGCAGAGGCTTCTTCGGCTGAATCCAGCACAGAAGTTTCCCCGGCACAGTGAAAATGCCGAGACAAGGGAAGGGATTACAAGCAAAAGAAATGGAGGAAAAAAAACGACTGGATATAGAGTTCAAAACCACGCTTATAAGGTTTTTCAAGAATATGCTAGAAAAGATGGATAAATTTAGTGAGACCCAAGAGAAGATGATAAATACACTGACTGAAATAAAAACTATTATGCAGAGTACTAACAGCAGACTAGAGAAAGGCAAGGATCAAGTCAAAAATTAGAAATATAAAGAAGCAAAAAACATTCAACTGGAAAAGCAAGAAGAGAAAAGAATCCAAAAATGTGAAGATAATGTAAGGAGCCTCTGGGACAGCTTCAAGCGTACCAACATCAGAATTGTGGGGGTGCCAGAAGAAGAGAGAGAGCAAGATACTGAAAACCTGTTTAAAGAAATAATGACTGAAAACTTCCCACATCTGGTAAAAGAAATAGACTTACAAGTCGAGGAAGCACATAGAACCCCAAAGAAAAGGAACCCAAAGAGTACTACACCAAGACACATCATAATTAAAATGCCAAGAGCAAAAGAGAAAGAGAGAATATTAAAAGCAGCAAGAGAAAAACAGTTTATTACCTACAAGGGAGCACCCATACGACTGTCAGCTGATTTCTCAACAGAAACGATGCAGGCCAGACGGGAGTGGCAAGAAATATTCAACGTGATGAACAACAAGAACCTACAACCAAGAATAATCTTTCCAGCAAAGCTAACATTCAGAATTGAAGGGCAGATAAAGAGCTTCACAGATAAGAAAAAGCTAAAGGAGTTCATCAACTCCAAACCAGTATTATATGAAATGCTGAAAGGTACCCTTTTAGAAGAGGAAGAAGAAAAAGGTAAAAGACAAAAAATTATGAACAACAAATACACTTCTGTCAACAAGTGAATCTAAAAATTAAGTGAATTAAAAATCTGATCAACAGAATAAACTGGTGAATATAATAGAATCCAGAGCACAGAAAGGGAGTAGACTGATAATTCTCAGGAGGACAAAAATCATAAAGCATCAAACAGACTGTGAAATTATAGCAGAAAGATTAAAGTTAGGTGAGGTAAATAAGTGATCAATCAAAGGACTTGTATGCATGCTTATAAACATAACCAATGATCACAGACACTGGGGGGTCGGGGTACGCCTGGGAGGGAGGGATGCAATGGGGAGATATGCATAAAAAATTAATAAAAATTAATAAAATAAAATTTAAAAAAAAGAAAAAAAACAAAGATAAAAAGGAAGAAAAGGAAAGTGAATAATGAAAAAAAAAAGTAAAATAAAATTTAAACAATTTTGGGTGGAACTCCCATATACAAAACTGTCTGAAATAAATGTTTTAAAAATGCAAATATCAAAATGGAAATGTTAGATTAGATCTGATATATCCAAGTTTATTTCTAGAATAAGCCTAGGATCAGAAATTCATCTGTGTATAAGTCGCAAAGATTTTTAAGAAAAATAACTTCACTGGATTAAGAGTGTCTACATTTAGTGACTGAGTATTACATATGACTTAACCAGGATTCAAAAGTACATGATTCAAACAAAAGTATAATTTATATTTACTTTATCATTATGCCCATTTGGTGATGCAAATTTAGTGGAGTAAAACTTCTACAGCTGGAACTTGTATGAGAGATGACAATGCATTTCAGTTATAATTGTTATCTGATTGAAGGGTGCTGAAGGTAGATCAGGCAAGATTAGTTCTACAATAGGAGCAGTGTGCTGGTGGAAACACTTGCTTCTCAGTGAAGTCATATGTACTGGCCAAATTGATAAAGAACATTTGCTGAGAAGTCTTCTGGGGCACACCTTTCACCCTCAGACCCCTGCAAGTGCAGGAGTCCAGTGAAAAACGTGAAGACAGATCTGGAATACATCCCTATGTAGACCTGTTCAACTTTCTGAACCCAGTCCCGCATTTTTAAGATCCTATAGAAGAGCTGAAAGGTGTAGCATTGATATAGAAAAAGTGTCTAGCATACAGTGAATACCTACTGCATGTTTTAAGAAGTAATACTGTATATTAAAATTAATGTATCACAATGAATAATCAAAGGCAGCAAAAGGCAGAATTTATGTAAATTTGAGATTTGAGTTATAGAATGTTAGATATGGATCTAATTGCACATCTTTCTAGGTAAGTGACTTCAATCAAGTTATTTTAAATACCTACCTCTCTGGTGTGTTTTTTAAATCTATAAATTGAGAATAATATCAGGAGGAGTTGTGATTAAAATAATTAGAAAAATACTCTGGTGAAAAGAATTAAAAAATGTGTAGTGTCATTAGCTGAGTGTGCTCTATAAAGGAGATGGCTTTCCTGATTATTATCCTATATAATAAAAAACAAATATGCAAATCAACCAAACTGGGGAACAACTAGTTGCTATGATGCACACTGACCACCATGGGGGAAGACACTCTATGCAGGAACTGCCCCCTGGTGGTGAGTGCACATCCCTCGAGGAGTCCCAGACTGTGAGAGGGCAAAGACTGGGCTGAGGCCCCTCCCCCTCAGTGAATGAATGTCATGCACCGGGCCTCTAGTATCTTATATGTCTCTTCCCCTTTCTGCATAGGATCTATCTATATATTTTTATTCATACCAGCTATTCAGTATTTTAATTAATTTATTTCTTGTAGTGCTTTATGTCTTTCTTCACACCACCTCTTTGATGATAGCCAGGGTTGGCCCTTGTTCATTACTCTATTTTTAGTACCTTACATGTAAGGCACATAACAGATGTTTGTGAAATGAACAAATTATTATTATTATTATTATTATTATTTATCTGAAATACAAGACAAAATGAGTCCCTCAGCTTTTTATATATTTTACCTTTTTTGTATTAAATTGATTTTTCAGCATTTCCACAATGCTTAATGTCCTAAGGCAAAACATTTTCATGCTCTTTTGCCAAAAGTTCAGCAATTCAAAATTCATGTATCATGCTGTCTTGTTAACATGAAATGAGTCTTGACCTTCTTATACCTTAGTTCTCTAATAATAATGCCTGACATTTAATAACTATGTATTGATGACAAAGTGATTCATGCAGGGATAGTTAATCATGGTGATAGGTAGACAGCATTGCTCTAAGAGATTACTGGAGCAATTACTATAAATACCAAAAAACCTGAGTGGAGGCCTTTCTTAAAAGTCTGCTGACATCAGCACATCCACTGAGAGGAAAATAGGACCATGGGAAGGAGAAAGTGCCCATCGGAAAGAAATGGAAGACATTCTAATTATAAACTTGTCCCCTGGGGAAAAAAAATGTTCAGTGACAATTTGGCTATTTTTTTTTTGGTCTTATTATGCCCCCAATTTCTATAATACCACATTAAGTTTGGTGATAGGTGTTACCATCTTCTTTAAATTGGTTTTACCATTTTTCACTGATATCCAGTCATCCCTCTGTTTCCTCCCATTCGGCTTAGATTCCATGGTGTATAAACAGCCCAATACATTCCTTAGCTCCCTTTTGTTTTTTGGCTTCAGAGTTTTTGTTTAATAAATAGTTTTGGTTGGTCTTAAATCTTGATCTGATTCAGTCAGCAGGCAAACTGCTGAGCCTAGTTCAAGAAAATGCAACTGTACTTAATTGTTATATGTTAAGTTCATGACCAAACATGCCAAGTGAACTGTCGGTACTCTATTTCCTAGTAATTTCACTCTCCTGCTCTTAGAGAATACATTTTCTCACCATCTTCCCCTACCTCAAGTTTCCTCCATCAACCCCTTACTCTGCCTTGAGGAAATAGAAGTGTGCAGTGACAAAATGAAAAGAGAACAATGTGTTGTATGCCCTGAAGAGACTAAGGAAAGATTGAAATGGGTTGACTTAGGTGAGTTTGCATTACAGAAAGTGGTGACTGCTCAAAGTATGGGATACTTAAAAGAATGCCATGCTTTACCTTCTCACCACCAAACATTCAATTCATCTGTACCTATGCCTATATATTCTGCCATAATGTCTGCTTCTGCCCAAGGTCATTTCCTCCACCTGGGTACCAGATTTCCTCATTTCTCACCTAGCCAGGCACTTTGTTTCTATAATTACCTCTCTTTCCTATGGACTGAGTCATTCTCATCAATATAAAATATAACATATCTCACCTTTCAAAACCTATCCCCCACTTTCTCCAGTCCATGGACCTTTTCTCTATTTCCTTTTGTTTGCCTCTCTCAAAGGTTATGTATGACTATCTTTCTATTAGATCAGTTCCACCAGAAAACAAACATGCTGCCTATGTATAATATTTTCCATCTGAGAAAAATGAAACCCTCCCTAGACCCTGTCAGTCTAATGAACCATTCTTGTTAAGCTCAAAAAAAATATATTATAGCTGGCCAATTCTCACTCTTGATTCTACTTGATCAACAGCACTATTTGATCCAGTGGACTCACTTGATTCTTCTCAAAATAAGTTTTCCCCCCACTTTATCATGTTAAGCTCATTTTTCTCCCACCCCACTGGATGCTTTTTCTCATATTTCCTTTTTGATTTTCTTTACCCAGTCTTTATTTATAAAATACTTCACATCTCAGAACTTTGTCTTCTTCATTTTTCCATTTATGCTCTTTCCTCAGGCCATGATTAAATATATTTCCATGCTTTTAAATGCATTTAATGAGCAGGTAGCTCCCACATTCTATCCTTAGTTCCAATTTCTATATTGAGCACCAGATTTATATTTGTCTATTTAACATTTCCATGTGGATATCTAATAAACATCTCAAATTTAGCATGAAACTGAACTCTTGATTACTGCTCACAAACCATCCTTGTTTCCTCTTTTCCTTATATCTCACATTCAATCCATCAACTAATCCCATTAACTCTACTTTAAAAAAAATACATTTCAAAGATCCCTTCTCGTGTTACCATCACCAATAACACCCTATTTCAAGAAATCATGATTTCTCTTCTAGAAAACTATAATAGCCTCATCTCTGATATTCCTGCTTTTTTTCTACCCCTCTACACATTATTAGAGTGACCTTTTAAATATATAGATCATGTCACATTACTCTTACTCAATATCCCTCAATGATTTTTTATCAAACTAGAAAGTTCTTCATATTTCTTTTTCTGTCTTAAAAGACTCTAAGTCAACTAGACCATACCTTTTCAATGGAATCCTATATAATAAAAGCCTAATATGCTAAGTGTTTGGTTGTCCATTCAACCAAAGTGTTATATGTTAATGATATGCTAAGGCCACTTGCCACTTGCTATGACGTACACTGATCAGCAGGGGGCAAACAGTTGACTGGTGGACCAGTCTCTATGACATGCACTGACCACCAGGGGCAGAGCCTTCAACCTGTAGGTTAGCTTTCTGCTGAGGTTTGGCTGATCAGGACTAAGCGAGTTGGGCTGTATATGCCCTGGAGCCCTCCCTCGGTCCTTCCCCAACTGGCCAACCTTCTGTGTCCCTCCCCAGTCCCAAACATGCACTGGTGTGGTCCCTCAGTGACTGCTCCCTCTCACAATCCTGAACCCCTCAGGTTTAAGCCTGATCTTGCTCAGCACAGAAACTGCCCCCTGGTGATCAATGTACTCCCACAGAGGGAGTGTAGCTCAGCCAGAAGCTGGGCTCATGGATGACGAGCACAATAGCGGTGATGAGAGTCTCTCCTGCATCTGCAGCAGAGCTCAGGATGTCTGACTGACAGTTTAGGCCCACTTTCCACAGGACATCCCCCAAGGGCTTCCAGAAGTGAGAGGGTGCAGGCTGGGCCGATGACCCCTCCCCCCCAATGCAAGAATTTCATGTACTGGGCCTCTAGTGTTTTTAATAAATAAATAAATATAAAACAATAACAATAGAGTTTATGATTATGAGCTTGGGATCTGATATCAGATTACCTGTGGTAATATTTCTGTGCACTAATAGTTATGGAATATGGGTAATTCAACTTTCTAAGGACTCTTGATTTTAAGTGATAGAAATCATCTCAAGTTTCTGAAATAAAAATTCATTAGCTCATTTAACCAGGACATTCAACAGGATGATTCTGTCTTCAGGTATATTTGTTATAGGTGCTCAGATATTATTGGAAATTTGTCTTATTTCTTTCATAAATCAGCACAGGTTCACTTGTATATTTTTCAATCTCAGGCCAACTCTCTCCACAATGGGACAAAGTAATCTGTTTTATTTTATTATATAGTAAAGATTCAATAGTACAGAATACTTTTGTCCCTGAGAGTTTTAACTTAAGTCTTGTGAATGACTCTAATTGACTGGATTTGGGTCATTTGCCTGATTGTGAACCAATTATTCTGGCTAAGTCCAGGATCATGTGCCTATCCCTCTACTGGATCCATGCTTTCCAAACCAAATGGGCTAAGAATGGGGAAATGCTAGGTTCCCAAAAAGATGTTTTGGGTCCTTGACATGTAAAATGAGACAAAATAATATCTACTCATGTGTACGGCCCACAACACAATGCCCAACATATAGGAAGTAATTATTAGCTATACAGAAACAGCACACAGAAAAATTTTGAAATATAAAGTTATATTTAGATTTAAAAAAATTATAACCCTAAAATTTTATCACTGTATAAGAAAAAATAAGAATAAGTAAAATATGGTCTTTATTCTTCCTCAAAATTCTAGAATAGCACAACAAAATTTATCTAAAGAAAGAGAAGAAAGGAAATAATCAATAAGAAAATAGAAAATGGGAGTTGTATTTCTCAATTGCTACTTTGAACAATATAAATAAATTCACACTGGTAAGCTTAATTTTCTCTGCACTAAAAAAGAATTAGAATTATGGTATCAACACAATATTTTCAAAATTATAATTGAGTATTATACACAATGTGAATACTTTGATGAATAGAATTATTTCAACATGCTTTTAATGTTTATTAAACAAATATTACACAAATTAAACATGAATATATTATCATAGAACAAAATGAAAAAAGTATAGCAAAAACAAGAATGTCCTTCTGCATGCCCCATACTGGAAATTGAACCCGCAACCAAGGCATGTGCCCTTAACCAGAATTAAACCCGGAACCCTTCGGTCCACAGGCCTATGCTCCATTCACTGAGCCAAACTGGCTAGGGCTCCCCTTCATCTTTTATACCCAGTCCACCAACACCTCACCCCTCTGGAAACCATCAGTCTGCTTACTGTATCTTTGAGTCTATTTCTGTTTTGTTTGTTTATATTGTTCTTTCTATTCTATATTATTTCACTTGGCATAATACCTTCTAGGTCCATTTATACAGTCACAAATGGTGAGATTTTATTTTATTTTATGGTCGAGTAATGTTCATCTGTATATATCTATCACTTCTTCTTTACCCACTTTTTTATTGATGGACACTCAGGTTTGTGTTCATATCCTGGCTATTGTGAATAGCATTACAATGAACTTAGGGAGGTTCATAATCTTTTGAATTAGTGTTTGGGTTTCTCCAAATATATATCCACAAGGGGATATGCTGGTTCACAAAGATGATCCATTTTTAATTTTTAAGAGGAACTACATACTGTTTCCCACAGTGGCCTCACCAGCCTGCAGTCTCACTAGCAGAATACAAGAGCCTCTTTCCTCCACATCCTCTGTGACACTTGTTTGCTCATTTATTGCTGATAGCTATTATGGCAGGTGTGATCTGATATCTCATTGTAATTTTAATTTGTAATCCAATGATGATTAGTGGTATTGAGCATCTTTTCATAAGTCTCTTTGCCATATATATGTCCTCTTTGGATAAGTGTCTATTCAAATCCTTTTACCAGTTTTTAATTGAGTTGTTTTATTGGTGCTGAGTTGACTAAGTTCTTCATGTATTTTGTTTTTTATTTTTATTGAACTTATTGGGGTTGACCCCTTATCAGATGTGCCATTGACAAATATGTTATCCTATTCAGTGGGTTGCCTTTTCATTTTGTTAATGGTTACCTTTGCTTTGCAAAAAGTTTTTAGTTTAATGTAGTCACATTGGTTTACTTTTTCTGTTGTTTCCTTGCTCAAGGAGATATGTCAGAAAAATTATGTTAAGTACCTAAGATTTTACTAGCTATGTTTTCATCTAGGATTTTTATGGTTTGAGTCATAATTTTTTAATCTTTAATCCATTTTTAGCTTATTCTTGTATAAAGTATAAGAAGATAGTCTAGTCTATATCAGAGATGTAATTTTTGTATGTATTGTTCAATTTTCCCAAAACCATTTATTGAATAGACTATTTTTACCCCATTGTATGTTTTTGCCTCCTATGTCAAATATTAATTAACTATAAAGGTATGGGTTTACTTTTGAGCTCTCTGTTCTGTTTCATTGATTTACATGTCTGTTTCTATGCTAGTTCCACGCTGTTTTGATTATTATAGCCTCTTATAGCACAGAATTCCAGGTAGCATGACATCTCCAATTTTGTTCTTCTTTCTCAAGGTAGCTGTGGCTATTCAAGGTTTTTTTGTGGTTCCATATACATTTTTGGATTATTTGTTCAAATTCTGTGAAATACATCACTGGCATTTTAATATGAATTGCATAACATCTATAGTTTTCTTTTGGTAGTATGGACATTTTTAATTATGTTAATTCTTCTTACCTGTAAGCCTGGTATATCCTTCCACTTATTTGTATCATCTTCAATTTCTTTCTTTAGTGTCTTACAATTTTTTAAGTACAGGTCTTAACTCATTCATTAAATTTATTCCTAGGTATTTTGTATTCTTTGATGTTATTGTTAATGGAATTGTTAGTTTCCCTTTCTTAAGTTCATTAGTTGTATATAGAAATGCAACCAATTTCTGAATATTAACTAGTTTACTGAATTCATTTATCAGTTTTAGTAGTTCTTTGATGACATCACTCGGTTTCTCTATATATAGTTTTATGTCCTCTGCAAATGACAGTTTTACTTCTTCCTTTCCAATTTGAATACTTTTTATTTCTTCTTCCTGTCTGATTGCTGTTTTATTCATTTCTTTAGGTATTGGGAAATATATTCCCTGTGAATAGATTTAAATCTTAAGGCAGAAGTCTAGTTTATTTTTTCTATAAATACAATATTACGTTGATCCTCGCGGATGATATTAATCTTACTTTTTGGAGTGTTTTTGCTGTTGTTTCCTCTGTCAATCATTTTACCTACAGGTATTGTGTTTTCTCTTAATGCAATTAAATATTAGTTTTTCTGGTGGTTCAAGTCATGTTAAGCCAAATGTCATTATTGATGTCTGGCTATTTTGTAAGCTGCAAAAACAGCAGTTTCATATTTGGCAAGTCTTATAAGAACTGTTTTTTCTGCCTGTGTTTTTCTCTGTAGTTTGGTCACTGATAGCAGTTGGGAGCTGTCTCCAGGTGGGATGGGCTGGACCTTGTGAACCAGAGCTCTGAGGGCTTCCCACTTCGGGGGGTCACACAGCAAGATGGGTGATGGGAGGGGCAAAGGGAGAGGGCTGAGTGTCACTTCCCCTTTCATCACCTCGAGTAATTCCCTTCCACTTCTTGAACTCCTTTTACTACAGCATTAGGACTGCATAGGGCTACTCTCTTTTCCTGCAACAGTTTTTCCTACAGTGTTTTGGACATTATTTGCCTTTAGATACCTAACCTATTCTTCTGTCTTGCTTTCTTGCATTCTGCATCATTTCTGATTTACTTGTAACACTCTCTTCTCTGTGGATTTACCTTGAGTGGATGAAAACGTGGGTGACTGTGCTCAGTTAACAATCTTTATTTTTTTAATATATATTTTATTGATTTTTTACAGAGAGGAAGGGAGAGGGAGAGAGAGTTAGAAACATCGATGAGAGAGACATTGAGCAGCCGCCTCCTGCACACCTCCTACTGGGGATGTGCCGCAACCAGGTACATGCCCCTGACCAGAATCAAACCCGGGACCCTTCAGTCTGCAGGCTGACGTTCTATCCACTGAGACAAACCGGTTTCGGCTCAGTTAACAATCTTGATGTCATTTCTCATGAATTATTTTAAGGAATAATTACTGATTCAGAAAATGGTAGAAAACCCTGAATATAACAATCATGAAAAAATTGCCACTTCATAGCCTTCAATATTTGGGCTCCAGATCTAAATGATTCTATGCATAATTTTGAAAAATATTTTTATTTATTTCAGAAAGGAAGGGATAGGGAAAGAGGGATAGAAACATAAATGATGAGAGAGAATCATCAATAAGTTGCTTCCTGCATGTGCCTCAGTACTGGGGATTGAGCCCACAAATCAGGCACATGACCAGAAATTGAACCGTGATCTCCTGGTTAATAGGTTAGATCCAGTGTGGGGTTTATTTGTTTGTTTGTTTTTTGTTTTTTTGTTTTTTGTGGAGTCTTTAGTGTTTTCTATGTACAACATCATATCATCTGTAAATAATGATAGTTTTACCTCTCTGATTTGGATATCTTTTTATTCTTATTGTTTGATCAATGTGGCTAAGACTTCTAGTACTATCTTGAATACAAGTGGTGAAAGTGGATATCTCTTTCTTATTTCTGATTTTAAGGGAAATAATTTTAGTTTTTGCTCATTGAGTATGATATTAACTGCAGTTTTTTATATATAGCCTTTATTATGTTGCGGTATTATCCTTCCATTTCCACTTTGCTGAGAATTCTTATCATAAATCGCTGCTGGATTTTATTAAATGCTTTTTCTGTATCTATTGACCTAATTATGTGATTCTTATCTTTCATCTTGTTTATGTGATATATCACATTTATTGATTTGTGAATATTCTACCAACCTTGAATCACTGGAATAATTCCTATTTAGTCATGGTATATTATATTTTTATTGTTAGAACCCATTTTATAGTATTTTGTTGCAGATATTTGCATCTATATTTATCAGGGCTATTGGAACATAATTTTCTTTCTTTGTAGTGTCTTTATCTGGTTTTGGAATTAGGATAATGCTGGCTTCATAAAAAGAGATTAGAAGTGTTTCCTCTTCAATTTTTTGGAATAGTAAGGAAGATAGGTGTTAGTTCTTCTTTGAAAGTTTGGTAGAACTCATCTGTGAAGCCTACCTGAGCCAGGACTTTGGTTTGCTATGAGTTTTTGTTTATTTGTTTTTTAATTACTGCTTCAATTTCATTAGTTGTTATTGGTCTATTGATGTTTCTAATTCTTCCTGATTCAGTTTTGGAAGACAGTATGTTTCTAGGAATTTTTTTTTCATTTGTAGAAGTTGTGTAATTTGTCCATATACAGTTGTTCATACTATTTTCTTTCAATCCTTTGCATTTCTGTGATATCATTTGATACTTCTCTTTTATTTCTGCAATTATTATTTGAGTCCTCTTTGTTTCTTGTTGAATCTCACTAAAGACTCATCAATCTTGTTTATCTTTTCAAAGAAATAGATTTTGGTTTCATTGATCTTTTGTCTTTTTTTTTAAAACTCTGTCACTTATTGCAACTGTGATCTTTATTATTTCCTCCTTCTACTTTCTCTGGGTTTTTCTTGTTATTCTTTTGCTAGTTCTTTTAGGTGTAGGGTGAGATGGCTTATTTGTGATTTTTCTTGCTTCATGAGGTAGACCTGTAATACCATGAAGTTCCCTCTTAAGACTGCTTTTGCTGAGTCCCACACATTTGGTTTATTTTCATTTGTTTCTAGGAAGTTTATTTTTATTTCTTCCTGATTTATTGTTTAATAGAATGCTATTTGGCCTCCATGTGTTTGAATGTATTTTTTATTGTGATTGATTTATAATATCATGCTATTATAATCTGAGAAGATGTATCATTTAAATATAAGTAAGGTAAATGTGTCATTTTAAATAAGCAAGGAAATAATAGCTATTAGGAAAACTAATGCATTATTTAATTTAAAAAATTTTGAGTAATTACCTAACAACACATAGATAATTTGATTAGGTAAGAAGCATAGGCACCATATCTCTTTCTTAGTAACTTCCTCTCAACTTGCTCATGAACTTTTAGGATATTTAGTACATTAGCTTGAATTTTCTTGTCTATGAACAAAAAAGAGAACTAATCATATGCAAACAAAGAAGGGATTATTTTTTAAATAACTGTTATTGTCATGTATAAAAACCTTATTTTGTCTGTGTAAATGGTGCATAAAAATCACAATCTTTTATAATATGGGACTTGAGTTATTCTCAGTCCTTTAAAAGAGTGATACTTATGTCCGAAGTCAAGTTTCAAAAAGCTTGAAAGTGAGCTTGGGCTTTAATGTTTGATTAGTAAAGATAAGCATTATCTTTGCAGTCCTAGCTAATATTATTCCAGCAGTTAAAGGGAAGAATGCTATAAAGAGAGGAGGAATTCAGATGGGTAAAATACTTCTTTACCACCAGAAGTGACATTAGCAAAAATAAGTCTCTTTCTCCTCTCATTTCTCATGGTGGAAAAACTGTAAGAATTATGGAGGTGATCAAGGTTGCAAGAATATCAGTTCCAGGTCATTCTGGGAAATTACAATGATTGACAATAAAAGAGAATGAGCAGATGCTCCAAGGGAGGAAAGTTTGTAGAAGTTTCAACATCTGAAGGCATTTCTATTTGTCCCACAGGGTGTTAACAAGATACAGCAGAATGCTGCAAACCAAACTAGAAATGTGAATTCTGAAATTTAAATAAAGAGTTCTGATAAATTGTGATAAAAAATCTTTAAGTATGTTGTTTCATTAGGAGATGTCCAGCCTTAATGGTTAAGAGCATTGGCTTTAGAATTAAACAGATATGTTAGAGCTGATCCTACTACTTATGAGTTGTGCAGTTTGTTTTCTTTGAGTTGCAATTCCTTCATCTTCAAATGGGGGTAATGAAACTTACTCTCAGGAGACCATGTAAAAACTGAAAGAGATCATGTTTGTAAGGAACTTAACAGAGAGTAAGAGCTCATAAATATTAGCTATTATTATTAAACCAATCACTTTGATAGATGTTTATTGTGGTATGAATTGTCTCCTCCCAAAGATGTTCAAGTCCTAATTTTTAGTACCTGTGAACATGATCTTATTTCAAAATGGAGTCTTTGCAGGTGTAATTAATATGTAAAGTGAAGTCATACTGGTTTGGGGTGAGGGAGCTCATAAAAAACACGGTCACACAGAGGAAGATGGCCTTGTGAAGATAGAGCCAGAAGTTGGAGTGATGCATATAAAAGTAAAGTAATGCTGAGGATTGCCAACATCCATCAGAAGCTGGAAAGAGGCAAGGGAACTTCCTTCCTTAGGACCTTTGGAGAGAGTATTGCTCTTTTGACACACTGACTTTGAGAAAATAACTTTTAAAGCCATCCAGTTTGTGGTAATTTGTTATGGCAGCCCTAACAATATAATACAATGTGCAGTAACTAATATTGTACATTTAGTTGCTTAATAATATAACTGAAAAAGCTATAATATTATGTAGAAAATAATAATTAGAACTAAAAATATGCATTTATTTTACTGTTGTACTACATGTGTTTTTATTTTTTTTAAAAATGCAGTCAGCCCTGGCTGGTGTTGCTCAGTTGGCTGGCCACTGTCCTGAACACTGAAAGTTGCTGGTTCAATTCCCTGTGAGAACACATGCTCAGGTTGCTGCCTGGTTCCCCAATGGAAGACATGCAGAGGCAGCAGATCAATGTTCCTCTCTCACATAGATGTTTCTCTCTCTCCCTCTTCCTTTCTCTCTCTCTCTCAAAACCCATAAAAATATATAATAATAAAAGCATAATATGCTAATTAGACCAGACATCCTTTCAGACAAAGCCAAGGCTGTGAGGGGAGCTCCTCTTGGGTGCCAGAGGGAAGCTGGTGTTGGTAGCTAGAGGAAGAAAGGCCTACTCTTGCATGATAGGCCTTCCCTGCCGGCGTGATACATTTGTACATTTGAATGTGTATATTATCTATACTAATAAAAGCCTTGGGTGTAATCAAGCCAGCAGGGGAGGACAATTGGGGGCAATCAGGCCTACAAGGGAGCAGTTAGGCGTCAATCAGACCAGCAGGGGAGCAGTTAGGGGGCAATCAGACTGACAGGCAGAAATAGTTAGGGGCAATCAGGCAGGCAGGTAGGTGAGTGGTTAGGAGTGTTAGGAGCCAGCAATCCCAAATTGTGAGAGGGATTTCCAACTGCAGCCGGACATTCACTGATGGGTCCCAGATTGGAGAAGGTGCAGATCGGGCTGAGGGACACAACCCCCTGTGCATGAATTTTGTGCACCGGGCCTCTAATCCTATATAATAAAAGGCTAATATGCAAATCAACCAAATGGCAGAACAACCAGTTGCTTGATGTGCACTGACCACCAGGGAGCAGACTCTCAATGCAGGAGCTGCCCCCTGGTGGTCAGTGCACTCCCAGATGGGGAGCACCAGTCAGCCAGAAGCCCTGAGCCAGGCTCATTGCTGGTGGGCTCAGCGGTGGTGGTAGAAGTGCTAAGGATATCCAGGTAACCTCTATCTGACTGACAGCTGCCAGTCTGACATGTTTTGAGGACTCCCAGACTGTGAGAGGGCACAGGCTTGGCTAAGGGATTCCATCCCCCCCTCAAGTGCACAAATTCCATATATTGGGCCTCTAGTATTTAAATAAAATAAAAGGATGCAATCAATTTGTTTCAGAATTTTCAGTACAACTTTTAAAAAACTAGTAGATGAGAAAGAGAGAAGAAAGACATTAGTTTTCTAGGTTGGCATCATTTGGGTCTTCTCGGATTATAATGATGTGATGATGGAGAAAGCAGTAAAGAAGGATGTGTTTGCAAATCACATTAGCATATATCTGACCTGGAACAGAAATCCCCAGGAGACAGAGAATAAAACATATCTTATTGCTAGTCACTGTCTGCCTCCTTTTTAGCCACCCAGCTCTGCTGTGTGTGTGTGTGTGTGTGTGTGTGATTTTGCAGGTAATGCAATATTTTCTATCATCTATGAAATTTTATTTATTTTTCACCGTCACCCTGTATTTTACATGCTTTATGAACTTAATTAAAAGGCAAATTTACTTAAATGGAATATTGCATAGTCTGAGGAGCATCCTCAAAGAGTATTCTGTGTCCAGTTATTGCTCCTCCTCAACTGGATTAATCATTTTTTTCTTTTTGTTTTTTAAAAATCAATCACTGCAAGGTAAATGAGATGGGTCCTAAGAGAACAATCAATTTAAATCTCATCCTATAAATATGAAGCTATTTATGTTTCTGTGTCTGCATGTTTATGTATGATATGCACATGTCTTATCTAGTTATTCCAGGGAACAATGGAAAGGAGATTATTTGGGCAAAGAGAATAGAAGTGATCTCTCATTTTGAATTTAAAGTATCAAATATTAAAAGCCTGGTGAGCATTTATTAACTTGATCAAGTAAGAGCTGATTATACTCCAAGAGATAAAAACCATCCAAATTTTAAAACTGTAACTACTTAACTTTGACCATGTTTTATTTTCTGTTCCCCCTGGTGCATTAAAAAAATTAGCAGTAACCTTGCACTTCTAATTGATGAATAATATGATTGGAAAAAAGCTATATGATTAGGTTGAAATAATATCACTAAAAAGAAAAATTAAAATAGCATTTGTTAAAAGAAGTGGTATCTGTAGGTCTTTTAAGGCATGCCTTATGTTTTCATGAGTACACTAAGCAGTAGGGGCTTATACCCACTTCCATGAGTGAGCAGGCACAAAAGTCTCAGGCTGAAATTAGGTGTTCAAATATAACTCTTTCGTACTTTTGAAGACTGACCTGAATCTGGGCTTTGAACAATGTTCCCATCCATGGGCACCTGACAAGCTGCACTTTTCCCACCTGTTCATAGGCAGTAGCTCATGCTATTACAGATGTGTCAGGATGTGTTCCTGGTCCTCAGCTTCTCCAGTCTGTGCTCAGTCCTCCAGACCTGCTCCCTCTGCATCTGTCTGGGCCCTTTTCCAATGCCTCTGGGGCTCCCAGGGGAGCTGTGGCTGGTGCTTTCTGCTAAGGAATACACAGCCCTTTCCTCTTCTGCCTGATGCCACTCTGTGTTGGGGTATCTCTTTGAGGCTTGCCCCTTCCTTGAGCCCTCCTTGAGGACTGGGGCATATGTCTCTTTGTTCTCAGGCTTACCTATGTCTCCCCTGCCATGCCTGGTGGGCATATGTCTTGGGAATAGGAGTGTCAAGACACCGGCTCCTGTTCAGGAAACCCCAGACTATCTCTCATTTTCCCTCTGGCCTATCTCTTCTCTAGCACAATGAATGTTTTAGAAATCACTAGAGGTGGGGAACCATTGAAACTCACTTAGACTCCCCTTATTTTTCACCTCTATTACTTATGCTTTACAATCTTCTAAAAGTCACCTAAAGATTAACTTACTTTGCCTGCTAAGAAAAGTATATCTTAAAACAAGTTATCAGTATTGTAATAAAACACAGGGAATTATGAATTCCATGGTATCTACTTTCAGAAAAGAAACGGAGAGGAGAACAAATAAAATAACTAAACAACTCTCATTGAATCAACTTTAGCCTCAGGTTACTTATTTGAATAGGTTCTGTTTTTATTTTTATTTATTTTTTAACCAACAGTTCATCTTTCTTCTGCTGCTTATTTTTTATTGTAACCATGAGATTTTGAAAACTGGATGGTCTGTTGACTGAAAAAAAAAAGTTTCTTGACCCTTTTGCATGTCAATTCATTTCTTTATGTGGTATTTTTCAAAACCTGTACCTATTTTTTTTAATATGTCACAGAATCTAAAAGAATTGACTCAGGATAAAAGCAGAAAGCCTGATGAAATTTCTGTGTAATTATCAATCTTTCCTATTATTTTTGGCCAAATCAATAATTCATGAAAATTACCATTTGTCAAGACATTATTTAAAACCCTATCCCTTGG
This sequence comes from Lasiurus cinereus, assembly GCA_011751065.1. NCBI lineage: Eukaryota > Metazoa > Chordata > Mammalia > Chiroptera > Vespertilionidae > Lasiurus > Lasiurus cinereus. The sequence goes on along the minus strand of JAAGEH010000039.1, from coordinate 8,463,445 downwards.
GGAATTTTGGTCCCTGGAGAAATAACAGAACAAAAGAGAATCCCAGATTGTTGGTGAAATGTCCTTGGCCTCAAGCTAAACCAAGGTCTCACCATTTGCAGCTGAGACCCCAGTATGTTCTGCAAACATTAGTCCTTCGAGGTTCCTGGCAATAGCCAGTCCTATAAAACTCACTATTAGGTTCTATTTCTTTACGTGTGTTCCTCAGAACAGTGAATGTTACTGGACAGGTCAGGGGTTAGAGGAGTCCATTGTCCCAAAAGCTTGGCAAACAGTACACTAAGCAAAAGTGAACTGGTTTCTTTCCTAAAAAGTCACCTCAGAGACTTCTATAGGGAATGCTACTGTTTATGAAGAATGTTCAAGAGGTAAAAATGGTTTCCCAAATTTACTTGGTTACAGGCTAGTTTGTTAGGGAGAATTTCTCAGAACTAGGGTTATATTGAGGGAAACTCTGGCCTCTTCCAACATTGGAAATGACAGGAAAAGACTTGCCTATCCATTCAGACTAAGACCTGCTGCCCAGCACACTGGCATCAGTAAACATCAGCCCCTGCTCAGTCTCTCTTTCCATCACCTTTTCTTATCCAAACTATTGTTGATGAAAACACTCCTGAATGTTGCCTTGCCTAACTTTCTGTTTTCTTTTGTTTTTCAGCCTGGAACAAAAATCTTGCTCATCTTCATCTGCAAAAATCTTACTCCTTCTTCAACAAGGTTTTTCTTAAATTTCACTTACTTTGGGAACTTTTAGTGATATTTCTATTTTATTTGAATTCTCAATAACCCATAGTTTAGCAATTAATATATTTTTAATCATCATGTTTCTTGAGATTGAGAAAATAATTTTGTGCTCAACATGTGATGAATAAGAATCATGTATGTTTTAGACAAAAATTCACTGCTATCAAATAGTCACTGATTTCATTTTAAGCCAGGTCCAGCTTTGAGGAGCTCTGGCTTGTCACCAAGGTCCTTCTGGTAGTGACTGAACCCAGCTTCCAATCCCAGGTAGCCACTTGACTGCTACTCATTGAACTCATCTCTCCAGTCCCACTGACAGGTCCCCATCCCCAAGTCCACCTAGAGCAGTGGTTCTCAACCTATAGGTTCGCGACCCCTTTGGGGGTTGAATGACCCTTTCACAGGGGTCATCTAAGACCATCGGAAAACACATATTTCCGATGTTCTTAGGAAATGAGACACAGCTCCTCTATCCATCTCTAGGTGGGCCTGCCCACATGCAGATACGCCCATATACAAGTACCTGGCATGATGACATCATTGCGCCAACCCTATCACATACACCCCATACAAATACAGATGTATGTGACAGGGTTGGCTCCATAATGTATTTATGTGGACCAGTCACACATATGTAGAGAGCAGCTACTCTGTTAAAAGCAGCTACTGTGTTGAAAGCAGCAGTATTGGAGGTAAAACGGCACTTCATGAATTATAATTACAGGGTAAATGTAAAATCATATACTGTAAAATCATCAGCTACTACAAAAAATAAATCTGTATCATGGGAATTTAATCTGGATGCTGATCAGTCTTTTTATATTCAGTTGTGGTTGATGTGAATATTGCCCATTGTGATAGTAACAGGTATGTATAAAAACAACAACACAGAGAATGGTAAATCATAGAAAACTTTAATGAACTGTATTGACTGAACTATGCCATGTATTATCTTTTGTATTATTAAAGCCATTGCTATATATTATTTTCATTAGCAAACAATCCCGTGACAATGAATCATGTAGAGAAAATATAGTGAGGATTTTTTATAGTATGGTTTTACCTCAATAATTACAGCAGGAATTGAGAAACTATAATGTATTATTTGTTGTGAAGTCTTAACAGCCGAATCTATAAAGTTGAACAAACTAAAACGCCATTTTGATAGCAAGCATCCAAGCTTTGCCTGCAAGGATACCAACTATTTTAGAAGCAAAGCTGATGAACTCAAGAAAGCCAGGCTTGACACTGGTGGCAAGTACCATAAACAAAATGTAGCAGCCCTTGAAACTTCATATTTGGTGGCACTCAGAATTGCAAAAGCTATGAAACCTCACACCATTTTTGAGGATTTACTGTTGCCAATGGGCAAAGACATTGTTTGAGTTATGATTGGAGACAAATTTATTATGAAATTGAGTGTAATTTCCTTATCTAACGATACTGTCCACAGAAGAATAGATGACATGTCTGCTGATATTCTTAATCAGGTAATGCAGGAAATTAAATCTGCTCCACTTCCAATATTTAGTATCCAGCTTGATGAATATACAGATGTTGCAAACTGTTTAGTTACTGGTTTACTTGAGGTATATTAATGATGGCGACTTTAAAGATGAGTTCCTTTTTTGCAAACCTCTTGAAATGACAACTACTGCATATGATGTATTTGATACAGTTGGTTCATTTCTGAAAGAGCATAAAATCTCTTGGGAAAAGGTTTGTGGTGTTTTCACAGATGGTGTTCCAGATACACTAGGATGTCAATCTGGATTTCAACGTTTGGTACTGAATGAGTCACCAAAAGTTACCGGAACTCACTGTATGATTCAACAGAAAATATTAGCAATGAAGATGCAGCCACAAGAGTTACAAGAAGTTATGAAAAGCATCATAAGTTCTGTCAATTTTGTAAAGGCGAGCACTTTAAACAGTTGATTGTTCTCACAATTGTGTAACGTGTTAGATGTGCCAAACAATGGTCTGCTATTTCACACTGAAGTGAGATGGTGTCGAGAGGAAAAGTTTTAAAATGTTTTTTGAGCTTTGTGATGACTCAAAATGTTTTCTAATCAGAAAGCAAAGTCACAGTTCAAAGCACTTTTCAGTGATATAAGTAAATTACAGAAAATAGCTTACTTGGTTGACATATTTGCCATATTGAATGAGTTAAATTTATCACTGCAAGGAGCAAATGCAACATGCCTTGATTTGTCTGAAACAATCTGATCATTGCAAATGAAACTTCAGCTTTGGCAAAAATAATTGGATGGAAAAAAAATTCCGTGTTGCCTACCTTATCTGCTTTCTTTGAGGAACATGACATTGAACCAGACAAAAGGATTACGATGATAATTTCTGTGAAAGAACACTTGCACATGCTTGTAGACAACATTTCATCATACTTTCTAAATATACCTGACACCCCATTTGCACTTGCCAGGAGCCCATTCACAATCAAAGTTGAAGATGTTCCTGAGACAGCACAAGAGGAGTTCATTGAACTTATTAACAGCGATGCAGCAATAACTGATTTCTCTATAATGCCAGTTACAAAATTCTGGATCAAGTGTTTGCAGTCATATCCTGTTTTGTCTGTTTTGTGCCTTCTTCTTCCATTTCTAACAACATATCTTTGTAAAACAGGGTTTTCCAACTTATTGGTTATTAAGACTAAATACAGAAGTAGACTTGTTGTGGAAGATGATTTCGTTGTGCTCTTGCAAAGATTGCCCTGAGAATTTCTGATCTTATGAGAAAGAAGCCAGCTCAACCTTTCACTGACATTGGCTTTTTATGCCTACTGTCACAAAATGTAGCAATATAGTTTATTGTTGTTATAGTAAGACTGTTACCAATCTACATCATGCTTCAAGACAAAATTTCATTTATTTGTAATTATAAATAAATATTTCACCATATATAATTACATATTGTTTTTGTGATTAATCACTACACTTTAATTATCTTCAATTTGTAACAATGAAAATACATCCTGCATATCATATATTTACATTACGATTCATAACAGTAGCAGAATTACAGTTATGAAGTAGCAATGAAAATAATTTTATGATTGGAGGGTCACCACAACATAAGGAACTGTATTAAAGAGTCATGGCATTAGGCAGGTTGAGAACCACAGGCCAGCATCCTGACTGTACAGACAGAGAAATAAAAACCAACTATAGACCAATATAAGGCCAGTCGTGAAAGGACTAATTCCATAGGAACACTTGGAGTGGCTTTTGACTCTTACTTTCCCATCCTCTGCTCTATCTACCCTATCACAAGATTTTATGTTTCTTTCTCTAAAAGATATTTTAGATTCCCTCTTTTTGTTTGTGCCCTCTGTCAACACTGCCATTGGCATTCTATGATTTCATGGCCAGCATCTAACTCCAGCCTCTCCATTGGGTTGTGTCCTGTAAACTTTCCTAATCTGTATAGCATTCTGTTTTCGAAACAATTTTCCAACATGATGCTTTCATAATTTCTGGGGATGAGAACAAGAAATTGGCACTTAAGTTTAAAATCTGAGGACCCTGGACCCCAATTTTTGTCTGTTTTTGTTTATTTTAATCATAAAGAGTTTATGGTCTCAGGTGGTTTGATATCCCAAGCTGTGGTGAATCAATCTTTTATTCTCCTACTAATGTTGTGATTGAAATAAGTTGAGAGAGGCAAAGATTTCCAATCATGAATAATAAATCCTTTAAAAATGGTATTAGAATGATGTGTATCTGTTGTATAAGAGTTAGGAATTGAATTTCAAAGCAAATATTCTTTATTTATAGTAAAAAAAAATGTAATAATGTGTTAAACCTCCCATAAGTTTAATAAAAAGGCAATTTAAATGTTAGGATTAACTTACTGCCTTTGAGCTGGTCTAGAGTCAGGGTAGGTGACCACAGTATAGGTCTGGCTGATGTGCTGGAGGAACAAGTAAAACCAGACAGGTGAGAGGAGGTGGTTCCTGGGAGATCTAAGCTGATGAGCATGAGTGATGTAGGCTGGGGGTATTGATAGGACAGGGAGGCATTACTTGACCCGGGGCACAAGCCTGTTTGGGGGAGTAGAGAAGCAGACATGATGAAATCCTAATAAACACTGAGAATTACAACAGCAGATTGTACTCCAGGGCATGAATGAATATGAGATCAGACCAAGTTTCCTGAAATCTACCTCTCTGTTTCCTGTGTTGAATTCATCCCTAGGTAGATTTTGCTCTAGAGAGGAAAGTATGGCCTTCAGAAACTCGGGCTTATATGCCACAAGCTGGGCAAACCTAGGGCAAAGGACAAGATTTTCCACTAACTCCAGCAGTGTCCAGCCTCGGAATCTTTGGGGCTGGCTTGGTTTACTTGCATTCTCTTTACAGACCCTGTGCACTGGAACATGGACCACTGTGATAACGAAAGCCAAGAGTTGAGTGTAGCTGTCTCCAGATTTTAAGGTATGAGTATAAGGAGAAGTGTTGGCCAGAGAAAAGTCCAGGTGCTGCTATTAGAAGAAGAGCAGGCAAAAGTAAGGCTATTCACCAGAATATGTATGGGAGCTTCCTGTCTCTAGTCTGGCTATTTGGTATTTATGGTAGAGAGCACCTTTTCCCAGGCTGTCACACGTGTCATAGGCAAACTTATTCTGGAGTTTCAGCATCCCTGTGAGTTCCCTTGACAAAGAGAACGATGCTTATTTTTAGCCCTACCCAGTTTGGCTAAGCCAATAGAATGTTGGCCAGTGGACTGGAGGGTCCTGAGGCAAACAAGGTACATGCAGGCTCCTGGCCCTAGTTGGGGGCATGTGAGACGCAACCAGTCAATGTGTCTCTCTCACACCGATATTTCTCTTTGTCTCTCCCTCTCCCTTCCACTGTCTCTAAAAATCAATGGAAAAAAATGTCCTCAAGTGAGGATTTAAAAAAAGAAGAAAAAAGAAAAAGAGATGCTTCTTTTTCAAAATGCTGTCTTGCCACCTCACAGAAACTGTCACCATAAGTTACAAATCAGCATGACTCCCATGCGAGTGTCTCTGGCATGAATGAAGGGGACAAAGGCTGGGATCTGTGGGTCCTCACATTCCCCTTCAGGGGCATTTTTGTGAGGTTTCCCAGTTATTTCTTGACCACATTTGATCCTTTGGGTCTTCAAGGTATTTGTGGCAACAAAATGTGTGAGGCAAGTCTTTAGACAGAGAAATGGCAGGAGCAGGCATGCTGGGTGGACACTGAGGACAGGAGAACGTGGCTTCTGCCCTGGAGTAACACAACCCAGAGAAAAGACAAGGTGCCTAGTCAGACAGACACTACAGCATTATGAAGCCAAGGTAGTTTCCAAAGGCTGCGAAAATCACACTTCTGCTTCTAGGAAACATTCCTACGTTAACAGATAATTGAAACATGTCCCAGGCTGAGAGGAGGACAAAGTGAGATGTGGTCACAGCTCAAGATCTACATTTATTGACTTCCTCTCTCGACTGCGGCATTGGTGCTTAGCCCTGGTACCCAAAACATCATGTCCTTCAACCAATTCCTCAAGAGTCATCTTACATCCACCACCTCTGATAAACCTTCCTCCTAATTGCAAGCTAATTATCACATTCTCTCTGTTTCTACCAAAAACTAGAATCTTGCCCTCTAGTCTTGACAATGCTAGAAGAAAACTTTTTAAAAAATGTATCTTTATTTTTAAAAGTATTACAGATGCCCCTCCTTTTTTTTTTCCCATTGAATCCTTCCACCCCACTCTCATCCTCTTTCCCCCAGGCCTTCCCCACACTATTGTCTGTGTCCATGGATTATGCATGTATGCATACAAGTTCTTTGGTTAATCTCTACCCTTCTACCACCAACCACACCTGCCCTCTGAGATTGGTCAATCTGTTCCATGTTTCTATGTCTCTGGATCTATTTTGTTCATCAATTTATTTTGTTCATTAGATTCCATATATGAGTGAGATCATATGATACCTGAGATCATGTGATACTTGTCTTATTCTTACTGGTTTATGCTTAGCATAATGCTTTCCAGGTCCCTCCATGCTGTCTCAAAGGGTAACTACATATATAGATATAGATATAGATATAGATATATAGATATAGATATATAGATATATTATAATATATCTATTGATCACATAGCCCAAGTGCCCATCAGTAGATGAGTGGATAAATAAAGCTGTGGTACATTTATACCATGGAATCCTATGCAGCTGTAAAAAAGGGACAGCTTTTTTTAGGAGAAACTTTGCTCAGAAAGCAAATGTAGTCATGCCAGCCTCCACAGACATGTGACAAAAGCACAGACTCCAAAGAAAATCATACAGGGCCTTCAGGATCTCGCTCTTGTTTCTTCTCCATTCTCATTTTTATGCTACTTCTGGCTCCTTTCAATGCCTCCCCCAGGGCAATCCACACTTTATTCACAGTGAAGCACAATTAGCTGACAGCATACCAGGCCCTCTTTTGTCCCTGGCTTTTCTGTGTGCTCTCAGGCTGAATGCCCAGCCCCCAACTCTTTTAGGATCATAGGTCATCAACAAATCTTACCGGTTGCCTTGCACCACCTAATAAGGTAGGTGTTCCAGGTGAACTACTGAGTTGTCTCAGGCTCTGTAGAGTGCTTGTGTGGTCTAAAAGGGAAGCCTGGACATCACCACACATCTATAAAACTACAAACCCTCACAAAGTTTGTAGGGAGAACTTCTGGGAAATTTGAGAATCTGTACCAGGAGACTAGATCAAACCAAGGTCAGGGGACGGATAAGAAGACATCCTTGAAGATGTGTTTTGAGCTGATACTTGAGGATGAAGGGGATTTGAACTCTAGGTAGAAATACCATGTGGTTTGGGACAGGAAGTACTGGGTACATCTGAAACTACATGTGAATCAATTGAATGCAATGAGATCTTGCATTCCAAGGAATGTTTGCATGTTTTGTTTCTTTAAGATTATAAGCTCCAAAAATCTGTGTTCCCCACATGCAGAACATAATTTGTTTGTTCCCCCAAACCATGTTACCTCCTGACCATCCTTGGGCCCCCAAATTCTCTGGCTTCCATAGTGGCTTGGCCAGTAGGGTGCCCTGGCAGAAGGTAGAGGTGGAGATGAGCATAAGACATAGAGAGGAAAGGAAAGAAACCAGGCAGTGGATGGCCATAGGATTGTTTCTTAGAAATTCTGGGTTCCTGGGGCAATGGAGGGTAAATGGAGGGTACCAGTGAAGTACTCTAAGTCCACATGCATCAATTATTCTCATTATTTCCAGTGGCCAAAGGATGCTCTCCACATTGTTAGAAAGTCTTAGTCTTTCAAAAAATAGCTATCTTTACATCTATTTATAGATGGGCATATATATATATATATATATATATATATAAAAAAAATATATATAATTTTATATAGAGGTTTATATGTACATTGTTATAAATAATTACAGATAAATTATTATATAATAAATCATATATCCATATATCCATAATAGCATATATTATTTTATGTATAAGTTATATAAATATATTTTGTGTTATATAATTATTATATATAATTATTGTAGCACTATATATTATAATATATCTATATCTATATATGTAGTTAACCTTTGAACAGCACAAGTTTGAACTGCATAGGTCTGCCTATATGCTGATCTTTTTTATCATTACCCATACTGCTTTCATTTGCCAGTTGGGAGTCTGTGGATGAGGAGGGCCAACTGTATGTATTGTTCCAGATGGTTTTATACAGGGGACTGGAGTATCTGCAGATTTGGGTATCCATAGTGCCCCAACCCCTGCATTGTTCATTGTTCAAAGTCCACTGTGCATGTGTGTGTGTGCATCTGTGTGTGTGTGTGTACACACACACACACACACACACACACACACTTTAAAGGAAACTAACCAATATATTAACCACAGTCATCTCTAAGCAATGAAATGTTGAATGTGCTTTGTTTTACTTTATTTTTTCTATTTCATTGTATATTGTTTTAAATAAAAGAATTATTGATGCTAGAAGAGTCATTGAAATTATATTTCATATACATATATATGTATGTGTGTATATATATATATGTATGTATGTGTATATATATATATATATTATTGATTTCAAATAGGAAGGGAGGAGAGAGAGATAGAAACATCAATGATGAGAGAGAATCATTGAATGGATGTTCCCTGCATGCCCTGTACTGGGCATCAAGCCTGCATCCCGAGCATGTGCCCTGACTGGGAAATGAACCATGACCTCCTGGTTCATAGGTTAATTTTCAACAATTAAGCCATGCCAGTTGGGTTGAAATTGTATTTCTAAGTTTAAAATATAAACACTCTGAGTAGGAATGAAGGAAGGTAAGTGATCTTTGGTACAGTAGAGTGGATGTGTCTATAAGATCCAGAGCTAAGGAGGGCCTGTGGGTAGGAGGCCTTGGAGGATAGTGAAGAAGAGGGCACCCACCAAGAGGAGACAAGGCTGCAGAGAAGGAAGCTGTAAGGCACTGAACATCACCCTCACCTACCTCCCCACAGAGCAACTTCTATGGTGGCAGGAGTTTTCTTGGCAGAACCTGTGAGGAGTGGCTGTACGCATTCCCCTGGCATGACAAAGAGCAAGGGAGAGACAAGAAGGCCCTGCGGCAACGCCCACAGCACATCTTAGTGTTTTGGTAACCATATTTCTCCCTCCAAAGTTCCATAATAATGATTAGCTGTGACTGGCTTCATTCTAACAGATTCCTCTGGGTGAATGGAAAGAAGCCCTTTCTACTAGTAAAGGGTTGTGGTGTGACTGTAGCTAATGTTATCGTGGTAATTCATGGGACTTTAATCAATCTCCTTATGATTAGACATATGCCACATATCTGTCCCCTATTGTTTAGTTGTTGCTGCTGATGGTTTTTTTCTTTTCTTTTCTTGTCTTTTTTTGTTTTTGTTTTTGTTGGTTTGTTTTTGTCAAAAATCTCTCTCTCCCCCAGACCCTTTGCTGAGAACATGCTTTGCGTGGGCTGAACTCCTGCTTCTCTCAAGTCCTCCTTAGATGGCCTTTTCTTTCTGGTTGTGATAACCTCTCCTTCATTCCTGCGACTGAAGTGTGGTAACAACCCCAACACTGCTGGTCCAGGGTATTGCATTGTACCCTCAGAGTGTCTTTCCTACTACTTTTGTAAATAAGCCCTCCAAGAATTACCTAATGTGAATGTGCTACCTGTTTTCTTTTGAGGCTCAGAGATAAACCCCTATCACCCATCTGTACTGTCCAATGTTGGAGTCACTAACCACATGTGGTGTTGAGTACTGAAATGTGGCTGGTCCCAATAAAAAAGTACTGGAAGGCCGGTTTGTCTCAGTGGATAGAGCATTGGCAGGTGGGTCCCAGGTTTGATTCCAGTCAAGGGCATGTATCTTGGTTGCTGGCTTGATCCTCCGTGGGGGGTGTGCAGGAGGCAGCTGATCAATGTTTCTCTCTCATAGATTTTTCTAACTCTATCCTTCTCCCTTCCTTTCTGTAAAAATCAATAAAATATATTTAAAAGAAGTGCTGGAAGCATGATGTTGAAGACTTGGTATGAAAGGAAAGAATTTAAATGACCTCAATTATTTTTATATTGATTACATATAAGAACCACACTTTTATGTGTAGTAGATATATTACTAAATTTAATTTCACATGCTTCTCTTTATCTTTTTAAAGGTGAGTTAGATAGAATATAACTGCCTCCTGCACACCCCCTATTGGAGATGTAGCCAGAAACACAGGCATGTGCCCTAACCTGAAATCTAACCCTGACCTCCTGGTGTATAGGTCTATGCTCAACCACCCAGCCAAACCCACTGGGCTGTGGCTTATATTTATTTTCTAATGTACACCGAGACCTTGGAAAACTAGTGAGTGGTCTCCGGAACAAACATCTCTCCTACATAATGTGTATTTCTAACACCCACATGGAAGAATGTCCTGTGCTGGAAATGTGAAAGCAGAAACACACAATATCCCATTAGGTGGGAGCTGGGAAGGAGTTTGGAAGCCATCGTTTTCAGGAGGAGAAAATTGAGACATGTTTGTAAGCACTTACTGGACTGCACATGCTTCAGAATAACTTTAAAATGGTCTGATTTTGTTGTTGTTTGTTTTTCTACTGGAATGCAGACTGAAATACCTAGAGAAAAACTTTAAAATACACTAAATCTCAAGTTAGTATTAAACCTCAACTGGTTTGTCGATATCCAATTTTAGCACACAACGAGGCATTAAAACTTGGCAGGATTTGTTTGTTATCTTTGTAAAAGCCCATTGCTTTATGGCATCAGAATGTAATAAGATCTTCGCTGGCTTGTAGAAGAGGCTGGGATCGGTGCTTCATAAACATAAAGCCAGGTCCAGCACTGCACATTTATCTATCCAGCGGGCACACGCCTCCACTTTCCCCCAGCACAGCTAGAACCACTCGGGTTCCTTTGGAAGGTTAAAAGGGACTTTCCTGACTGCTACTTTACAGGCCAGAGTTCAGCACAGTCCCAACACTGGGCAGCAGGAATCCCCCAAGTCTCCTGCCACACTGACACGCGCCCACTGCGGGCCCAGGTCAGCACCCAGGGCGGGCCCAGACTGCTTCAGCCACGTATAGGGATTGGTGTGCCAGCCAAGCTACCGCCCGCATTGCCTGGCGTCCTGATGAGAGGAGGAAGCCAAAAAATCAGGAACAAATCGGATTGGAATAAAAACCTGCCTCATGCAGGTTCCACGGCCCACCTCCCTCCATTAAACTGCAAGGCGATTTGTATCCCTTCCTGACCTGATCTTCCAGGGGCGCAAGGAGAGGATGTGGGGTCAGAGGAGGCTAAATCGTCATTTATGAAAGGACGTTTAACTCCTTTACACACACACACACACACACACACACACACACACACACTTACTTTTAAAAATCCGTCATCAAAAAGTGGGCACATGGATTTGGAATTGAAGTTGACTTATTATTATTTTTTTTAATCTTAATTTCTCTTCTTGATTTATTGTTTTCTCTCGCAAGAGGTCGGGCGACTCCTGATCATCCTAAATTAATAGAAGGGAGAACAATCAAAAAGAAGACCAACTACAAACACTGCCGCGGGGAGACCAGCCTCCCTCCAGGGCCTCCGCGCAGAAGAACATGTCGCGCGGAGCCGCCGCGGAGGGATCCCAACCTCCCGGGACACACGGGGCGCAGCGCGCAACTGCGCTGACACTGCGCCGCAAAACTTCGGAGGGTTCGGGGAAGAGCGGCGGGGTGCGGGAGGACAACTCGACGAGGCGGGAGGGGAGAGGGGCGCCCGGGACTCGGACCGGGTCAGTGCTGCGAAGGGCTGAGCCGAGCCTGAGGCGTTGGGAACCCCTCCCTAGTTCAGGGAGTATCCGCCGAGTGGAAGTCAGACCCCGAGGCTCTGGCGGCTCCGGCTGTCAGTCAGACGCCCCGGGGGGCGCCGCCTGCAATTCCAGGGATAGGGGCACGGCCGCCGGCGGGGGAGGGAGGGACAGCGGCGAGGAGAAGGGGCGTCTCCCTGGCCGCCCCCGCCCTCTCCGATGTCATTGGGCCGCGGCTGCGGGGTCCGCGCCACCTTTTCTCCATCCCACACGGCTGGTCCCGGGGCTGGTCGGGCCCACCGTTGACGTCATCTCCAAGTTTGCTGCCCTGGGCGCCCCACGTGTGTCGGCAGCGGCGGCCCGGGAGGCAGGAGGGAGCGCCTGCGAGCAGCGGCCGCGGCGCGGACAGGTCCCTCGCAGCCCAACCGGCAGCGCGGCTCCCAGGTAGGGTGCCCGCGCCGTTGGGAGTAGCCAGGCGCTCGCCGAGAGGGGCGGACTGCGGGGTGCGGGCGACCTGGCTCCCTCTCGGGCAGTGGAACTCGGGGGACCTCGCACCAGGCCCCTAGGAAGCGGAGGCCAGGAAGCGGCTCCGGGAAGCACTGTCGCTCCCGCTGTCCGGAGCGCACGAAGCTCAGCGGTACTGTAGCAGCGCGTCCCCAAGGGACAGAGCGAGAGATGCCCGGCCGCTGAGCAGAGACCGGCGCTGAGTACTGCTTGGCCCGGGCTAAGACGCGCGCCCTCGCCACCGCCGCGGAGACCCCCTCCGCCCCCTTTTCCGAGACTCCTGGGCGCCGAAACCTGCCACCGGGCTCCGGACTTGGCGAGTCTAAGATGATGGTTTCTTAAGCACGGCATCGGGTCTCCCGTCCCGCCCCTGACCGGAGGCAGGGTCCCCAGCGCCCCGGCTCCCCAGCAGGGGGGCACCTCCTGGAGGATGTCCTGGCACCCAGAGGACTCCCGGCCTAGCATGGCCCGCGCGCTCCCCGAAGTCGCCTCCGGCTAGGATGGCCCCTCCGGGCTCGGCTGGCGCGCACCCCGCCCCGGCCGAGCCGCTGTCCCGCAGCATCTTCCGGAAGTTCTTGCTGATGCTCTGCTCCCTGCTCACGTCCCTGTACGTCTTCTACTGTCTGGCCGAGCGCTGCCGGACCCTGTCGGGCCCCGTCCTGGGGCTGTCGGGCGGCGAGGAGGTGCGCGCCCCGAGTCGCGGCGCCCTGGCCGGAGGCCCCCGGGAGCTGGCGGCGTGGCCCGCGGCGCAGAGAAAGCGCCTTTGGCCGCTGCGGCCGTGGAGGAGGCGCCGGCGGCCTCCGGGGCGCGACGGCCGAGAGGAAGCGGCCTGGGAGGAAGAGACGCCCGGCCTGGCGGGGGGTCTTGGGGGCTCCGGGGCTGGGAGCAGCGTGGCCGAGCCCCTGCCAGGGACCCTGGCGCTGCTGCTGGACGAGGGCAGCAAGCAGCTGCCGCAGGCCATCATCATCGGCGTGAAGAAGGGCGGCACGCGGGCGCTGCTCGAGTTCCTGCGCGTGCACCCCGACGTGCGCGCTGTGGGCGCCGAGCCCCACTTCTTCGACCGCAGTTACGACAAGGGCCTCGCCTGGTACCGGTGAGCTGGCGCGGGGCACTGGCGGGGCACTGGCGGGGCGGCAGAGCGCTGGTGTGTTTGGGAAGGCGGTGGAGGGAGGGCTCTAAAGAGCCCATGTTGACCCCCAATTCACCTCCTTCCCCATTTCAGGAAGAAGGCAACAGGTCCTCAGCAACTGTCCTTAACTCGCGGGGCGCCTTCCTTTTACCAGAATATTGGGGTGATATCCACTTTGCAGGTGGGTGGGTGGGAAATTTGGGCCTTCAAGATTTTTTCTTTAGTCCTCAAGATGCCCTTTCCCCCAAATAGTCAATCTCATCTTTTCCTCCTGCTCTGTGAGAGGATCTTTGTTAACCAAAGAAATAAGAAATCTCACCCAAGCTAGAACCTGTTTATCAATTATTGGGCGGACACCCCTTTCCTGAGGAAGCCTGTTTTTAACCCTTTCCCTCCCGGGCAGTTCCCTGTGCCAAATGCAGTGCTGGCCACCATGTATTTATTCATCTTGACTCCCAGATAATTGTTCTAGGTGGTAATATAGAACTTCATAAAAGTGTCAAGAATCAGAATCTAGAAAGTTGGGAAAATACGTTGGAGGAAGTGCCAACAACGGGTCACTATGCTTCAAAGAAGGCTTCCTTGATAATAACTTTTGTTTGGGGCAAGGAATGAGTTTTTCACGGGACTATCTATTTATAAAGGAAAGTAAGTACCTTTTCTCTCTGACATGGCAGAAACTTTTCCAAAGCGCTTCAGACAATTCTTTTTTAGAAATTAGGTAGTCAGTAATAAAAAAGAAAAGAAAAGAAAAGGAAAGGAAAGATTAAAGAAAGAAAGAAAGAAAGAAAGAAAGAAAGAAAGAAAAGGAAGAAGGGCAAAATATAAGGTCTCTGGTTACATGGTGAAAAACCTTCCAAATACAGTTTGGGAAACAAGTCTGATTTAGATCTTAATCTTAAATTTACAGTCTTCTCAGATTCAGCCCACTTTTAATAATAGAATCAGCTAAACTCTAATAAATCCTAGTGTCACCTGGACTTTGCCATAAAATATGGGCCTTTTTCTTTACTCAGAGAACAAGGAAAAATTATATAGTCCGGACTTTCCATTTCACCGTGTTAGCTTGTTCATTAAATGTGCAGTCTCCTTGTCATTTTAACAGAAACAATATTACAAAAGTTACAACACATTTTAAATATATATCAAAAGCCCACTAAATCAACCATGTGTCCCCCAAACAGAAATGGACATGATTTGACAAGTTTATTTACATGAGGGGTCAAACACACTCTCAGATAGCTTTCGGGAGCTGAGTTTACAGTAACCCAACTCATGAGAAAACATTGGGTCCTAAAAGTCAAATTCAAACATTAAATACTTTAAAACATTAACTTTTCATTCATTGGAAAGAAAAACAAACAACCTTTCCTTAATATGGAATATATATCACTTAAAATCATCAGTCTCTTAAAAAATCTCCTTGTGTTTCTGTCATTTATGTTGTATCCTCTGGGAAGTTCTTATAAAAATGACCTGTTGAATCTGAAAACAACAGGTCCTTCTTTTTAGCACAAAGGCAGCTCTGTTTTTTGCATCAAGGACACAAGAAAGAAATGATTAAAGACCCCTAAAACTCTTATCTGTAGCAGTTCCCATTCAATTCGGCCTCGTACAGTGTATAAGTGAACGCATTGCAAGCTGACTGCCCCGAATATCTGAGACAGTGTTTGGCTCTGAGATGCTATTATATATGGAGAAATGTTTAGTACTAAAACCCTTTATTTAAATTTTACCTTTTAGACTTTATTTCCACAAAGTAGGATTGTTTCTTTGTATTCCAGAAATGAGTGTTTGAGAGCCCAGTACATGTAGAGACCTGGAGACCTGGATCTTATTTTCTGTGGTACTTTCTGAGCTTGTGAGAGAGAAGGAAGGCTTCAAGGTAACTAGAAACACAAGTATTGGGAGAGAGAGAGAAAGACAGAGCGAGAGAGGGAGAGAAGGGGAAAGTCATAAACATTTAGAATGCTCTCTATTTGGAAACTGGATGCATGTTGTAAAGTAAATCTTTCTTTGGATTGTTTACTCCAGCAGAGGAGTTCTATAAAGCAATTTATGGTGGTTACAAAAATAACTGCACAGTAGACTTCATGGTTTGGTGAATTTAATTTTCCAAGTGTTGGAGCAATGTCTTTGTTTTGCCATTTGCAATGGGTTTTTATTGGACGCATAAATTTAAGTTTAACTCAATTACATAGGAAACTCATTAAAAAATCCAAGCTGTGGAGCCTGGATTATGTGATTATTTAATGAAATTTTGCCACAGTTCCCTTTCATTTGGCCCTGAAGTTAGAGTTTTATGTTTGTGAGAAAGACTGAAGACTTCACCTTGAAAAAAAAAAAAATCTCCCACACAGAGTGTCACTTAACTATTAAGCACATTTTAATTTTTTGTTTGTTTACTGATTTTTAGATAGAGAGAGAGGAAGGGGGAGAGAGAAACATCGACCTGTCGGTCCACTAATATCACTGTATTCATTGGTTGCTTCTTGTATGTGCCCTGAACAGCCATGGACCCTGCAACTTTGGCGTATCTGGTGGACACTCTAACCAACTACCCTGCCAGGGGTAAACTGTTAAGTGCATTTCAGCTGCTTGTATTAAGCCAGTAGTTTAGACTTTCTTGAGTTAGACCAAAATTTGTAATATAGCACTTCTAATCCACACTTATGACCACATGGGTGTGCACACACACACACAATCAGGAAGTCCTAATATTTGCACCCTGCTGTGAATTGTGGAAGAGAAAATTCTGTGTAATTGCTTTTAGATGCTCAATGATATGGGAGAATCATCCATACATGTCTAGTCCTGTTTTTCTGCCCATAATAGTTTGTTGTGTCAGTGCCCCCTACTGTCCAGAAAAAGGGAAAAATCTGTTGCTGTTAGGAAGTTGGAGAGAATCCCTTAGGGAATGAGTTTGAGAGTTAGAAATGCCTTGCTGGGATATTTCAATATATTTTTCATGCTGGGGGAAAATAAAGTACTTTATAGACTGCATCCCAAGAATAGCGTAATCAACGGTTTCTTTGAACAAATTGATAGTGAAGGCAAAAAAAATTAACTTATTTAAAATATTTAAAAGGATTTTTCTAATTAATTTAAAATGTCCTAACATTATTCTAAAATAAATGAAACAAAAGCAAATTTTAATGTTCTAGGAGATTTGTCAGTGATAATTCAGGCTGCTTCATTGTAGTTTTCTGGATATGAAACTCCACACGGATGGGTTTAAAATAGCAGACATGATATCAGTACAACAAATGTCTGTGGCTTGCACATCCCGGGAAAGCAGTCCTTTGCAATGAATAGTCTCCATTTCCATTGTCTGTGTGGTGAGTTCTTAAGGGAGAGCAGGGAGTTGCTTCATTGGCTTGGAGGCATTCAGATCTTTTCTGGAAGTCAAGACCACATGCCTTTATGGGGTTCGAGAGCAGTGAGTTTAGGATTGGATAGGAGGGCCTCCCTCTCTCTCCTGCACCAGCCAGAAGGTGTGCTTTTTTCTCTGAAAACAAACATACCTACTCATGGAGGATTTAAAGATGTGTGTATTTATATATATGGGTGTGTCTCTCTATACAGTATATGAATATATATACACATACGCGTTTATTATGTGAGTATTCACATAAATGTTTGGCTTCTGTAGCACTTTAGTTTCATATTTAGGACAGGATAGTAAGTATTTGTTATCCAGTCTTTAATGCTGGCACGTCTATTTCCTACGTTTTTGATTTGCTTCCTTTAGTTTCAGCGGAGATTGGTATCACCTAAATTGCTTTACTCCGAAGCATTTGGGAAGATCAAAGATTGCTACGCTTGGGAGTCAGTTCTCTCCCGACCGAAGTTTTCTGGCCTTCACTGATTGCTGCCTTGTTTTTCAAGTCCAGGGTGGGACAGGCTGAGTGGAGGAGCTTTGGTTCCTCTCAGGGCAGTCGGCGTTTGGCAGCAGCTGGGAGCAGCTGCAGAGGACCTTCTTGTGCAGTTTCCCAGCTTCCTGAGCCACAGGCCCTTCTGCGTGGAGGCTTGGAAACGAAATGTGAGCCAAGGGAGCTGCAGGGCTGGCCACCCGGGCTTGGTCACATGGATGAAGTCCAGAGCGTTCTCTCTGTCCTAGGGTCGAGTTAAAAACATGGGGAAGGGACTAGGGTAGGAGGAAGCAGGATGAAGTTGCTCTGGACTCTGAGGCAACTCGGGGTGGGCCGTGGGAGGGGGGACAGTACAATTTCTCTCATACATACATTCCCAGGAGCCCTCAGTGATGGCCCGTGGAGAAGCCACAGTGCTGCCACTTGTTTGCTGAGCATCTGCCCTGGGCATTTCCTCATGCCCTGGGCACCTCCTGCCCAGCAAACAAGTCAGATAGCCTTATTCTGTATGTCTGTGGATTGCATACCCACACGCACTTGGTGCAGGACCAGCATCTACAGGAGGGGAAAGGGATGGAATTGATAACAGAAAAGTTATGAAGTGGTTAGGAAACTTCTGAACAATATCAGTTACCCCACTATGGGACAGGCTTTGGGACTAATGAGTCCAAGCTTTAAAAGCAATAACAACAACAAAGCCACATTCAATTTGGTCCTGGAATACCTGAGCTGGCTCAGAAAATCTAGGCTGTACTGTTGGGAAGAAATACCTCATGTGAGCAAATATCTCTTCAAAACAATGAGATTTATAATGTGCTATTGTTTTATGTCAAATGCATAGACACCTATGAGTAAAAATTCTCCACAATATTAAAATCTTCTGCCTTCCCCTTAAAGGAAAACACTCTGGCAAAGTAGCTGTCTCGTATAAGTGCATTAGGAAATATGTGTCAAATCTGTATTTTTGGAGAGGTCATGGGAATACCCTGAGCCAGTGCCATTAGTGACAACAGGCTAACCTCCCATAGACCGATGCCTCATCCTGAGGAGGGAATCATAGACAACCAGGCCCGCCAGGTGTAAACCACAGGGCGCCTCACATCTCCAAAGGATGCATCTGAACAATCGCAAGTTGCTGCTACCACCAGTCAAATGGCTGGGCCAAGTTGGGAATTTTATATACTTAGCACGTTTCCTTAGGGGACGTCTTTCTCCACAAAGTAATAGTAACCTGGCTGCTAAAAGTACCATTTCTTGGTGTGTTCCCCAGGTGTATTAGATAGACTCCAAACTTAGAAATGTGTTTCTGCTTAAGTGATGAGCTATCATTGTGACATTAATGTTTCTTATTAAATATGTTTTTAATGTATAATAAGAGGAACTTACACCTAAGTATTACTTTAGCTTCCTAGGCTTTGCATTTGTAAAACTGTCTTAAAAATACTTGTCAGCACTTTAAATGTGATGCAGCTTAAAAATATCTGCAGGGGATATTGATATAGTTAATAAATAAAATTATGTGAAAAGAACTTAGAAACTGAGGAAAAGCCAAGTTCAGTGGATTGAAGCATCTTCCCAGTTTTTTGCCTTCACTGATAGAAACTTCTGCTTTTTTGCATTATTCACGTGGTCCCTCTCACGCCTCTAACATTGACATTCATCTTACGAACATGTTAGGAAGGGATTTCAGAAGTTCAAATTAGGCTTGATTCAGAAGTTGTCAGATGACAGCAAATGTAAAAAGAAAAGAGGAAGTGTTTATTAAGAATGAAGTACTTGACATTAAGTTTGTGGTATTCTTGAAAAAAAATTTTAATCTACTCACTGACTCCTGAGAGCAGCTTACTTTGAATGTGACCTGTAGCGCCACCTAGTGGAAGGGAAAGTCAGCAAGGAATCCAAATGGCTGAAGTTTGAAAACATTATTATCAGAATATAAATTGAGTCTCAATTGAAGAAGGGGGAAGGGTGGGGCTGTGTTAGGGAGCATTTACAGCAAGTACGGTCTGCTAGTGTGGCTGAGCTGCCTTGACTCTCTGCTGAGCTCGCTTCTTTTAGGTAAGGAGTTTATTCTTTGGAGAGGAATAAAAGAGACTTGCCTTCACAATAAATCTGAAAAACAAGGTATAAATGATTAGGAGATTTATAATAGAAATGCACATGACTGAAAAGAATGCCATATGCCCCAGATTAGCTTTGTTAGTGTGTTTTGCCTCTGTTTCTGAAAGCCAACCTCAAATGAAAATACTTCCAGATGATTTTATTTCAGCAGGCAGCCTTATTCCTTCCCATGTTGTACAGGCTCTGGAGGAAGGTCCAGTGATTTCTACCAGGGAGCACACAGAAGTCTGTTTAACTCTTTATGTCCCGAGATGCACTGCAAAGGCCCTGCTTACCAGGTTGCTGTATGGGAATTGCTTCTAGAGTCCAGGAGGCCTTCCTGGGACCACAGCCCAGTGCACAGCCAAGGCCACATGGGGGGGAAGGGAGTCAGGGTAAAAGTAATGCAAGAGGGAAGGGAAAAATAGGAATGTTACGGTGGAGAAACCTGGCAGATACCACCTTAATCAAGTGGTAAGGTTAATCTTGCTTTGTTATCATGTGGATGTCCCTTCTCCTCCCAATTCCATAATCTCACTCTAATGATGAGAAGACATTTGACCAACCAAATGGAGAGGCATCTACAGGAGAACGCACATTCCTGACCAGTATTCTTGAAAAATGTCCAGATGGTGTAAGACTGATAAGCTAAGCAAGATGGGAGGAGGCAAGTGAGACTGATCACTAAAGAGTAAATAAAGGTGATACTCTTAACTGGATCCTGGAACGGAAAAAGGCCATTTATGGGAAATGGAAATGTGAGTAATGTGAGTGCTCTAGTCCAGTGGTCACCAACCTTTCAGACCTTCACGGACCACCAGTGGTTCATGGACCACCGGTTGGCGACTGCCCATAGTATTCTCTCGAGATTCATTTCCTGGTTTCGTTCTTTGCGCTAGAGTTACGTAAGATAACAAGCTTAGGAGAATTAAGGCAGAGTTGCACGTGAGAATTTGTTCTACTACTTATTCTTTTACGAGTTTAATATCTAAAATTATTCTAAAACAAAAGGAAAAACAGTTCCATCAACAGAGATGGCAGGAGATGTGTCAGCACAGCGGGACAGGGCATGTGCTGGCATGTCCTGCTGGCAGCTTCCTCCTCTCCGGGGTCCACTCTCCTCTCTGAAGGCCCCAGCGCAGGCTTCCCCACCACCCCAGCACCTGTCACTTCAGACATGCTCAGCCTGTCTCAGCTGATTTCATGTGAAAATCGTCTCATGGCTACCCTTCTACTCTTTTGTCCCTGAATCCAGAACAGAGATAGTTTTGTTTTTCTTTCTTTTCCCAGCAAATGTAAAGTGAGGAAGGTCTAAGAAGTTTTCCACCCAGACTGCATCCTTCTCCTGCTGTAGAGCAAAACGCTGATGTAAATGACAGGTCCTTGGGGACACAGGGAACTGAGGTAGGAGTCAGAGGAAAGTCAGATGTGGGCATCTGGCTCTTTTGCTACAAATACAGAAGGAGCAGTTGCCAGGATTGAAGAGATGGGCTTAGGGCTGTGGACATGCCTTGTGGCTAAGGCAACAGCACAGCATAGATTTCCTGGGCCAGCTCAGACATTCTACCCACTTACTAGTACTCTGTGATTTTCACCTTTGGTTTAGGCCCGAGGGTTAGGATGTCAGTCACAGGAGCAAGCAGATCTGGAGCAATCGTGGGGCTAAAGAACTAGGGGTACAGAAGCTCTGACCTCCAGACCACAGGAGGGCCAGGTGGTTCTTCCTGCTGGAGCTGCCAAACCAGAGGCTGGTCATCTGGCTCAAAGTCCCTAACAAGGGACACTCAAGCATTCTCTACTTCTGTCTTTAAACACACTGTGTGTAATGGAGAGTCCAACTAGATAGAGGAATGAAAATCTGACTTGAGGCATTTCCTTTGACATTTTTTCACAACTGTCATTACATGTTTACGTAAGCAAGACAAAACCGCATATAAGCTATATCTTAAAATCAGAGAATTTAACGGTATTTCCTATTAATTGTTGAGTCACTTATCTTTATTGGATCTGTTTTACGAACCTGTTTCCTGCAAAAGTCAGGCTACTTATGCTTATATAGGTAAAGTGAATTTCTGTGATTTAATGCCATTCCCAACTTGTTGTTTGCTATTTTTCTATCTTAGTTGGTATATACTTTTCTGCATACATTTTGAGCTATTTTTTAATTAGCAAAACACTTGAACCCTGCACTCACATTTGATAAAAATCTATCATTTTAGTGTGGTTTCATTTATTTCCACTCTTGTTTTTTTATTAATTCTTTCCTTCTACTAACTTTCAGTTTAGTTGTTTCTTTTTCTGGTTTCTTATAAGGTAAAGCCAGGTTGTTTGAGATCTTCCTTTTCTCTTGACATTATCACATTTATCGCTGTCAACCTCCCTCTGCAAATTGTTTTTGCTGCTGTCATAAATTGTATTTCCCTATTCAGTTGTCTCTAGAATTTTTTATTTTATTTTCCATTTTGATTTTTTCTTTGACTTGTTGTCCAGGAGCTGATTGGTCAATCTCTACATATGTCTGAGTTTTCCTGTTACTGATTTCTAGTTTCGTACCGCTGTGTTCGAGAATATACTTGCTATGATTTTAGTCTTCTTATGTTTGTTCAGCCTTGTCTGTGGCCCCACCTATGATCCCTCCTAGAGAATGTTTCATGTGCTGGAGAGGAATGTGCATTCTCCTGTTGGCCAGACTGTGCTGTGTGTCTGTTAGATCCATCTGCTCTAAAGTGCAGTTCAAGCCCGTGTTTCCGTTCTGATTCCTTCCTGGATGATTCATCTATCATTGTAGACGTGCCAGAATGGCTACATTTGCTGGGCCCTCACTGTGTGCTGGATGCTGCTGTGTGCCCTCCTACATGGTCTGGAGACTTGATGGATATGATTAGTATTATTAAGTAGGTGCAGTTATAGATCAGGAAACAGAGACTCAAGGTAACTTGCCCGAACTCATACAGCCAAATAGTAGGACTGGCACTGGGCCCAGCATGCCCGTGCTCCACTATACCACATTCTCCATGCTCTCAAACAGCCACTCATGTGTGGCTGCTGCCCACCTAGCAGGCCTCGGTGGGTTGGCAATGGCAAGGACGGGAGGACTGGCCCATGTGGCAGAGTGACTTGGAATGTTTGATTCTAGGTCTGAATCTTCTGTTACAAAACAAGGCAACATATCAACATGTGGTTGAAAAGTGAATTTTAAAGTAGTTGATAAATATCCTTGCATGCTCACTGGCCTGAATAGAATAATGGAAGCAGCCTCTGCTTTTGGTGTAATTCTTTTTTTTAAGAAGTAATCTGATCACAGGACTCATTGTTCTGAGCATATCAGAAATCCTGGGTCATTCAATTGATTTTTTTCCTCACCCATTAAAATATCACAATAACCGTGTAAAATATCCAACTTGTCATTGATCCAAATGAGCAAGCTTCTGCCTTCTAAACAGCTGCATCAGAAAACAAAAATATGATCAGAGTAATAATCGGATAGTTGCTGCTCCTGGAATCTCTGTCAGGTGAGTTGGTGGCCATGCACCTTGGCTGCTATTGTCAGCAACGCCTGCTCCTGTAGACTCTAACAATACCCCACAACCCCTTCACAGCTCTCCTCTCCCCTCCCACCCCCCAATGTGGCTGAGTCATTGCCTAAGTCCATCTTCCTCATTTATTTCTGTATTTGCACTTTTTGACTGATACTTTTTTTTTATTCTTTAGATATATTAATACTCCCAAATGAAGGCAGGGTCCATTTGTTATCTTCTCACACATTTTGTCTATCTTCATTATTGTTATTAACTTTCATCTAATTAATTTCTGGCTAGTATAGTGGCCAGGTCATTGCCACATCAGACGTGGCCCTAGTCAGATAGAATGGTAAGTTATAAAGGATGTTGGAATTAAAAGCCACTTAGAATCTTCTTTGTATGAAGGAACTGAGGTGCCATGCCCAGGGTTAAGCCAAACCACAGGAGCTTGAGGCTCCTGATGGTCAGGGAATAATTCTGGAGAATACAATTGGGAAACAATTGCAGGTTCTGAATCACATAAGTGTAATTTTAGAGGATTTGCACCAATGACAAAAAATATTCCAGCCAAAACCGGTTTGGCTCAGTGGATAGAGCATCGGCCTGCGGACTGAAAGGTCCCAGGTTTGATTCCAGTCAAGGGCATGTACATTGGTTGCGGGCACATCCCCAGTAGGGGGCGTGCAGGAGGCGGCTGATCGATGGATATCTCTCTCATCAATGTTTCTGACTTTCTATCCCTCTCCCTTCCTCTCTGTGAAAAATCAATAAAATATATTAAAAAAATATTCCAGAGAATGGAACAAGTTATAGAATTATTTTTTTCTCCTCCCAGAACTGGTGAATTAAATCACTGAAATGAATTGAGTCAGTGATGCTTAAAGATTTTAGAGGCCTAGTAGCATGATTGGCCTATGGATCCTTGTAAGTAATTTGTGTTTTATGCTTGTTGCCTGCTTGTAAAAGATTAGTGGGAGAAATCTGAGCACAGGCAGGAAAAAGTTTGCTTTTTCTCTCTTGAGTGTTCAGGGTAGGAAGTAATCAATCAAATTATGGGAATAAAATTCCGTTTCCCTTTTACAGAGTTCTTACTTGGATTAGCCCTCTCTTTTCAATAGAAAATATCAAAGTTGCCAGGCTGGTTTGAATGACAAAGTCAGAAATGATGTGTTTGTTATAGCCATAAATCTTGGCAGAGTCTCATTAAGTTCAGGTATTTAGAAAGGGAAGTGGATTAAGCAGCAACTAAAGTTCCATTCCTAAAGAGCCCACTGCTCCCCTTGGCACCTTTCTTAACTGAAGCCACGTTTTCCCCAACTCGCTGTTTTGAAAAATCTGGTAGGAAAATACTGCAGCCACCAGTGATTTCATTGCATAAACAATGCTTTTCAGTAAACAAAAACGGGATCTCCTCTTTTTTTTTTTTTTTTTTATTTCCTGGTGGACTCCAATTATTTTTGTAGTTTCTTTCATCAAATGTTGTGAGTGTGTTTCCTTCCTTCTTTCCTTCCTTCCTTCCTTCCTTCCTTCCTTCCTTCCTTCCTTCCTTCCTTCCTTCCTTCCTTCCTTTTTTTCTTTCTAAATAAAGGCCACTTGTTTTTCTTTCTAATGAGACCTTACTCTTTCTTCTCAGTGTAGGAGGACCTGGATTCCAACAATATCTGTTAAAATGGCTTTCCCCAAAGCCAGAGGGCCTACTCAAAGCTCTGCCAGGTTTAACGATGGAAAGAAAACAAATTGGATCTGTTTTATATTTATATGGGGGGGAAGTCATGGGGAGTTAATGCTTGTGATAAAAATTCTTGGGATTTTCAGGTGCATTTTTCCTGTGGTGAAGGCTGGCAGGTTGGAAGCAAATGTTGGACTAAAGACTTCCCAGCTCCAACTGGTGGTGACCAAGGAAGAAAATGGACTCCTGACTGCCATGCCTTCTGATTTTTTAAATACTCTTGGGACACTAAAAAAGAAACATATTGGGGATCATGTTTTTTTTTTTTTTTAAAACATATTGGGAAATAATTCATATATTTAGAACCCAAACCAAATCTAAAACAAAACAAAATTCTGCCTGGATGAAGCAGATTATTCTTATCTAAGGGGAATAGTTGCTATTTGTAAACTGTGGCTTCTATGGAAGACCAGAGCTAGACAATAAAAAGCTGGTGAACCAAGAGTCTTTAAACACTGAGTCACAAGACATTCGTGTATAACAAAATCAAACCATTTAATGGAAGGGGCTACAATAAGATACACTAGAAGAGTGAATCCAGGTAGCTAGCAATCTATGCATCTTGACAAACATGGTTCAGTTTATGTGTGCGCGTGCGCGCACGCGCGCATGCAGAAAGCATTGGGCATGAAATGTATTTGCTATAGTGGATCTCAATAGAAAAATAGTTTGGAGAACACTGGCTGGTGTGAGCAGGAGTCCTTTGTGAAGAGACTAAGGTTAATATGCTGCATTCTGTGCTGGGGATCTAAATCTTGTATCTCCAGGACCTGGAACTGTACCTGCCATGTAATAGATTCACTATTTGTTTAATGAAAAAGAAAAATTGAAAATGACCTTTAAGGCAGAGGTCAGTATTTTTTTTCCCTGGGAAGGACCAGGTAGCAAATATTTTAGGCTTTGTGAGCCATATGGTCACCATCAATTATTCAGCTGTGCTTTTAGAGCAGGAAAACAGCTTTCGACAATACGTAAGTGAATGAGCATTGTGATGGCCCAATAAAACCGTATTTATCAGAGAGCGGGACTTCTGGCTTGTGAGTGGGAACCTCCATGTTGGTGGAGTGCCTAATGAGTGATTTAAAAATGGATGATGTTGAGAAGGGCCGGGAGATTTTTAGTTCAGAGAAGTGTGCCCAGTGCCATACTGTGGAGAAAAGAAGCAAGAACAAAACTGGGCCAAATCTCCATGGTCTGTTTGGGCAAAAGACAGGTCAGGCTCCTGGATTTTCCTACATGAATGCCAACAAGAACAAAGATATCACTTGGGGCGAGACTATTCTGATGCAGTATTTGGAGAATCCCAAGGAGTACATCCCCAGAACAAAAATGCTCTTCCTTGGTATTGAGAAGTGCAGAAAGGGCAGACTTGATAGCTTATCTCAAAAAAAAAAAAAAGCTATCATGAGGAATAGTTGGCCCATGACCTTGTTTATTACGAGTGTCTCATAACTTTTTTATGTGTACTATATTTACCATGTAAAATTGATTTCTTTCACCAGAATTCAGATCATGAATGGCTAACATGCGTGTCTTTTGAGCAGTCCTGATTTAAGTAAGATTGGCTTGTGGTTAAATGAATATGGTCAACTTCTTGAGCTTTGATTTGGGTTCAGCAAATGCTGTCACTGTCCTCCCTTCTAAAAACATGATTGGATTTAATTCCTGGTGTTCAACTTTTCACAGAGGTGGTGTGTGCCATCTCAAAACTGCAGGAGATTGGTTAACATGTAGACTTATAGAACTGGTTGTATTAATATATTTAAATTCTGAGGAAAACCCTTCCTTGTCTCTTAGGCCTGCAAGACTTGCTCAGGTTTCAAGTTTTGTTCATCAGTCTGTTAAAAGGCAAGGGCTGCAAGTACACAACTATTGAATATTTTTTTTATCAGTGACACATTCTTATTTTTCCTGTATGAATGCCAAATATTAAACATTCTTTCTTATGTTTCTGATGTTTTTTCTTCTTGGGAAACTTTGGTGATGAGAACACACTAAAAAAGAGAGAGAGAGGGAGAAGAAGAAAACCCTGAGAAAACCAAATCAATTTATTTCTTAACTGTCTGACTCACAAATTAATTGCTCATGGGAAAACTGTAGTGTTTCATTTGTCATTTAGTTGATGGTGATAATTTCTCTCCAATTCATATTAACTCCTAGAGAAAGGACTTGGAAGACATTTCAAGGTGAGAGTTGCTTCAACAAGGGGACTTGCTGCATCTAAAGTCAGGAATGCTTTCCATGGCATTTCTCTAGATTTGGTGCTGGAATATTGCAGTAAGGAATCCATTGCACCAGCCTGTGATTCCAGTGCACCCAAAGGTGCAAGTTGGGCCCTCAGCAGCAAGCAGCATCTCAGGGAATCTGTTTGGAGAGGATGAGGGAGGAGAACAGAGGGAGAGTGTGTGAGATCGAGAGAACTGAAGAATTTAAAAGCTAGTGGGCTTATGTTTATACAGATGACTGCATTTTCACCCTATTCATCTACTCTCCAGCCTGAGATAAAGCAGCTGCCATGCTGCCCTCTGTGTATGTGTGAGAGAACTTTGAAAGGTTGAACTGCATGACCAGAACTTGCCATAATTGCAGCAGGGGAGAAAGTAAAAAACAGCACTGAACAAATACATGCTTGGAGGGCCACCAGTGAAGGGCAAGGATACCCATGTGCATTGGAGTGGGATGCAGTTTCCGATATTGTTCATGGTCAGCCTTGATATTCCCAGTGGGTACCCACAGTCAGTTCTGCAATTCTTAGATGTGAAAATGTTCCTTGTCTCTGCTTCCCCATATCTGTTTTCCTGGTCATCCTTTCTATAGCTGTCCATGGGTTTCTGGTAAATTTCCTCAGGCCCTAAATTTATTGCTTTTTCGGTTTCTACCATAATTTTGTTCACTTGATCTTTTTTTTTTTTATGTAAGTAACGTTTTCCGATGTTTGTGAAAATTAAGACTGTACCGGTTTTACAGGAATGCCAGTCATCTATCTCCTCAAAATTAACAATAACAGGATCTCATGAACTGCTCAGTCTGCTTACACATCATCAAAGTCACTGCCGGGGGCTACTCTGTATGACAGTGCTGGCTGAAAAGTAAAGCATTCAGAGATACATGACAGTATTTCAAATACGGTTTCTTATAAGAGATGATTAACTTTTCAGGCAGAGGAAGCATGAAAATCATTAATTAAGTGATCTAATTATGTATGAGCAGTGCTGTGCAAATGCAGAAGGAGACTATTATGAAATGCTTAGAAATCCATTGGCCATTCATTGTCTCGTTCCATGTGCAAACCCCTTAATTGTCTAGCAAAGTATGCCAATGGATGGGTTATATTTCAGCTGTCTTCTTGCAAGCATGTTTTCTTCATTTATAAAAATGTAAATAAGTCAATAGTTTATTGGTTACTAATTGGCTTGAATATGTGACTTATGTATATCTATTATTATAATACTAGAGGCCTGGTGCATGAATACTAGAAGATTCGTGCACCGGTGGGGTCCCTCAGTGGGCCTTCAGGAGTTGGGCTAAAACTGGCAGTCCAACATCTCCTGAGGGATATAGCAATGCACAAAGTGGCAGGTGGCTGGGGTGGAGCCTGAGCCTCGGCCGGGCACACCACTCTCGCTCATCCTGGCTCAGCTGCACCTGCCAGTGTTGCCATTCATTAGGCTTGCTGCCCCTCCACTGTGGTACCCACATTCATCCTAGGGCAATACCAACTGCCCATGATCGAGAAGTGGCTGTGGGCTCACACCCAGTTAATCCAGATGCCAGTCCCAATTCTGGTCTCAGTCTGGATGACGGAGGGCTGTGCTAGGGGAGTGTCCACGGTAGAGGTCACTGCAGCTGCGCTTGCCAGTCATGAGCCTGGCATCATGTGCCCATTGGTCAGCTGAGTGGCGCTCCCACTATAGGAGTGCACTGACCACCAGAGGGCAGCTCCTGCGTTGAGCATCTGCTCCCCTCTCCCCACCCCGTGGTCACTCAGTGCGTGTCATAGAGTGACCAGTCGAATGGTGGAATGGTCGCTTGGGCTTTTATGCCAGTAGAGTTGTAAAGTTTGGGTGACATCATTGTCCTTCAAAACAGGAAGTTCTCAAAATCAGATAATAATTAGATATGTCAGCAATTTCAATATATTGATTTATGAGTGCCTATGATCGGAATATTGTAGAATATACTAGCTCAGTTTGGAAAGCTTGGGCAAAATCATTTTCCTTGAAAACAGAAAGTTCTTTTTCTTCCTCCCCATGGCCTCTGAAAATCTGAACTATTGAACTCTGAATTGAGTAATGATGTACTCTGCTTTGCCAAATGAGTCGTTTCCCCTTTTATAATATCCATCGGAAAAAAAAAAAAAGGCAAGTGTTCCTTTGGACAAACTGTTTCCCGGGAAAGGCCTTTTCTTGTGTTTGTTTAAGTCACAGTGATTTCAAAATAGAGGAAAACTTCCTATTGTTCTTGAGTGACATTTAGGGAATAAAAAAATTTGAATCTCTGGGTTGTATTCTGTTGGCACAGAGATGCTAAGACAGTAGTTAAACAAGTGCCTTCCTTTGTCAGAGGAATGTAACGTGGACTACTTAACAGCATATGTTCATATAAAAATAGCAGAAAAAAGAGATGGTCCATATATTTGCAGTTTTCTTAGACATACAACAAAATGTAGAATGTACTTTAAACATGTTTTTATAAATTTAAAATATTTAGGCTCAGAATGGTGTAACTGGATTTACCTTTTATTCATTCGATTCCTGTTTGAAATTCATGAAGTACTAAATTCCAGCCCACTGGGAACTGAACTTGTTTACTCTTATCCAAAATAAAGTGCCTTATTAATAAGAAAAAAGCCCACTATCGTCATATCTCATTATCAGCATTGGAAATGGCCTCCGGGCCATGTAGTCCAACACTTACCTGATAGACCAGAGTTTATTTAAACAGTTCATACCTATTCTAGTCATCAGGTAATGCTTCTGAGATATGTCTTCACAACAGTGATATAACGTGTTTGAAGAGTAAAATATTTAGCCCATTGCTTCCTTTGCCTACTGGTTAACAAGCAGATTCATATGTCTTTATTCTTTATTCATGGGGCTAGTGGTTTTGAGATAGTACAGCATGTGTGGACAACTGTAAAAGTATGCCTTTACTAGTTGGTATCAAAGTTATTTATTAGGGAGACAGGACAGGCAGTTCTGCTCTAATGCTTGTTTTAATCAAGTGAATCTGTTCCTGGGAATGAGGATATTAGGGGATAATTTGAGCATGAAGTGAATTTTGCATTTGTTTATGTACATTTTCATCCACAAGAAAGACTAAAGGAATGTAGAAAATTGTACCCAGCCATGCAAGAAAACGTACACATGCAAACACACACACACACACACACACACACAGACACACAGGCCTCAGCTCACTAGATGTTAAAGGGGCACACACGTGTGTAGTGTCCAGTTTTAGGTACCACTGACAAACTGCGGCCTTCCAGGGCCCACTTTCACAAAAAAACTTTAGGGTGTTTCCAGGTTAAGTGCCATGTTTATTGTAGTATTTATGAATTTCATAACAATTTAAGGTGTGTAAAACTGTGCTACTACTATTATTAGGTTCCCACTTTTTTTACAGTGCTACTGGTGAAGTTTCTGAGTGTTGTACACTAACTATATTTTCCCCATAAGCCCTGTAACTTTTACTGCGTGGTTTTATGCGGTGTGATGATTTTAGGACTGCATATGTTGTAGTACTTCACACAAGTTCTGCATTGCTGACCCATGACAGAAAACGTAGCAAATACAGCAAAGACAACCCTTGCAACCTACTGGATGTACTCCTTCCAGGCATTCTACTATGTATCAGTTATTTTTAAAAAACATTTTAACCTAATGAGGTTCAGGGCATATATACGGTGTACAATCATTTTATCATTTAGGAGAACAGTATAAACCTTTCTTAGTTTACTGATAGGCCTTTTATAAATATTGTATTGACTTCTAAATCCTATTTTAAGAAAATATCGTAATTTACTTATTTAGCCTTTAGGTACTTTTTAAATTTGAGACTACTGTAAGTGGTACCTTGCTGGATATCTTTGTAATGTTATTTGTTACATTGAATACAAGTTGTATAGAATGTTCCTAGAAATAGAATCATAAGGTCAAAGGCTATGAACATTCATACACACTGCTAAATTGATTGAAACAACAAAAAGAAAATTTCATTTGAATGGCAAAATGTGGCCAATTACACAAATGCTTTAATAATAATAAAAAAGATGCACAGTGCTGGGCATCAGATATTTAAATATATAGTTGTGTGATGTGGTCAGAGAATCTCCAGTTTACCAAATAGTAAAATGCTTTCTTAGGTACTTTGACATCAGATAGCTAGCTACATGTTATTCATACATACTGTACAATTAATATAAATAGAGAATTTGGGGATCATAATAATGGAAAGTCAATGCGATTTTCAATAAATGAAGTAATTCAAACCAATAATCACCATATTTGCAAATAATTATTGTTATTGACATGGTATTTATAATTTCTCTTACCCGAGTATGACTTTGTTATTAAGGCACTTTGGTGTCATGTTAAGAATAGTTGTTATTTCCTCATTTACTCATTCATTAACTATTCCAGGTCCCTTTCCCATGAGAGCACTATGCTGGAACTGGATCTCCATGGGAGGAGATCTGTGGGGCCCAGGCCCCAGACTGGATGAAGGCCTTCAGTGAGGAAAGCACAACTCTCCAAACACCACTGCAAAACTCCTACCCTTAAAAATGCTTAATGTAGCAGAGATTCTGTTGTCTGGCTGTGCCCTGAGGCGCTTAAGAACTCCTTACCATTCAAATCCAGCATTTCACTACTAAAGGCCCAGTGCATGAAATTTGTGCATGGGGGAGGAGTGTGTGTCCCTCAGCTCAACCTGTACCTTCTCAAATCTGGCACTGCTCAAGGGATGTCCAACTGCCCATTTAGGCCCAATCCTAAACAGGCAGTTGGACATCCCTCTCACAATCCAGGACTGCTGGCTCCCGAATGCTTGCCTGCCTGCCTAATTGCCTCTAACTGCTTTTGCTTGCCAGCCTGATCACTCCTTAACCCCACCCCTGCCAGCCTGATCAACATCTAACTGCTCCCCTGCTGGCCTGATTGCCCCTAACTGCCCTTTCCTGCTGGCCTGATCGTACCTAACTGCCCTCCCTTGCAGGCCTGGTTCCCCACAACTGCCCTTCCCTGCTGGCCATCTTGTGTGTTGGAGTGATGGTCAATTTGCATATTACCTTTTTATTAGGATGACAAACAAAACTGAAGTGGGCTCCTTGGAACAGATCTTGAGTGTTCACCCTTGGTTATTTTTTAGGATGACTTCTTGGGAGAAAAAGAGTTGGGTCAAATGGCAGGCACATTTTTCTAAGGCTTTCAGTAGACATTGCAAAATTGCCCTTTGGAAACAGTTTTCAAATGCTCCCACTGGTGGTGTGAGTGACTCTATTTGATAGCGTTCTAGATGACAGCTACCCTGAGCAATCTTATCTTTATGAATAACAGGGCTGCTATCAGCCCTGTCTGTGGTCCTGCCATAGCCATAGACACAAATGTGGAGTGGAAGCCTGAACTGATGCCAACAGCAGTCATGTGGATAGTTGTGGAAAAGCCTGGCTTTCGGGCCAGGCTTCCTCACTAATTAATGAACTTATACCACACTCTAGACTTCCTCATGACTGAGGTTTTTCATCTGTAAAGCAATAATGTGTAAGTGCTTTCTATTGGTTCCCACTGAGCTGGAAAGTGCACTGTTCTCCATGATGTATGCCCTGGTGTACAGATATAGACCAGCCTTGCTTTCCCATCATTGTGAACAGTCCTGCTCTCATTTCTCCTCCCATCCAGGAGGCCAGTTGGCTTCACTGGTCCCTCCACAGACAGACCTAAAAGCACTTCAGACAGAAGGTAGTGAAGGTAGGCGTAGACCCTCTGTGGTGAGCAGCAGGGAAGCCACTCCATGGGCCCATTTTCAGCCGAATATCCATACAGCTTAGAGGACTCTGCACTGGACAGCTCTCATTTCATGCCATCCAGGAAGTATGTCTAGGAATAAACAGTTGATTATTAGGATGGTGTGCTGGGGAGATTTTATTTTTTTGAATTGCAAAATGATCATCACAATAAGTCTAGCTAACATCCATCACCATATATAGCCACACATTTTTTTTCTTGTGATGAGAACTTCTAAGATCTACTCTCTAAGAAATTCTTAAATATATGAGATTATTAACTATAGCACCAAGCTATACAATAAATCTTCATGATGTATGTATTTTATAACTGCAATATCCTAATTAAAATGGGATGATTTAGCTGCTCTGTGCTCAAGGTTTGTGGACATTTCTGACACTGCCATCCTGGTGGCTTAGAAGCTGTACCTATAGATTCTCTGACACCCCTTCTTTCACAGGTTGGAGTTAACCCTCTTCTCCCAGTGTGGGCTGGGTTTAGCCACTCATACCAAATTGAGTGTGGCAAAAGTGATAGAATGCTCCTCTCAGGTTCTGTTGTAAAAGACTACTTTCCTACATGGGTGTGTTCTTTGTCTTGGATGACTTGAATGGGGAAGTCAGCAGCCCCTAGAGAGGCCCACAGGGAAGGGCCAGAAGTCTGCCAATAGCCAGACAGTATTAGTGTGTTTATAATGGATGCTCCAGCCTCTTCAAGCTTGCCTGTGACCACAATCCCCGACGACCACCTGTAATCTCAGGGAACACCTGAGCAGGAACCGCCCAGATATGCTGCTGTAGGATTTCTAACCCTCAGGAGCTGTGTGAGATAACCTGTCTGTTATTTAAGTTACTGAGCTCTGGATCATTTGTTACACAGCAGTTGCTGACACACCACCAGCATGGTCTCTCTGCTGAGGCCTGCTGCTCCAACTCAGTGGGTGTCAGAATCTTCTGGGAGCTCATTTACACACAGTCTTGGGCCCAGCTGCTGAGAATCTGAAGTACGAGGCTTCCTGTGGGGCTGAGAATGGGCACTTCTCACAAGTGCTCAAATGATGCCAAAGCTGCCGGTTTGGAGGCCATCCTTTAAATGAGAAGGCCTTTACCAGCTCCCAGAAAACCCCGCTGTCCCCATGGCCACAGCAGGGCAAGCTTCTCCATGTTGCTGTCTTGGGAGAACTCTCTAGCCTCCCAACCACTTGCTGCCTCCCCTTGCTGCCCAGCATTGGAGCTGGAATGAAGCTTAATACTTATAATGGAAGCTTTGGAAGCTTTGCAGCCTGCTGGTCTGCTGGTAGCCATTCCAGCAGTGAGTCTGTTTTTAGTTCATTCTTTCCCAATACCATTTCTCTCCTTTCTTAGCTTCTGTAGGCAGACTCTCGGTAATGCTTAGTATGGTCTTGCATTATCTGGGAATCTCAACAAATGTGGAAGAAGCTAAAATCTTTGAGTAATGTTTAGAATAAGCTGGAAGCTGAAATTGTGGGAGTCGAAGGTTAACAATAGTTTTCCCATTGTTCGGACTGGGTGTAGACTGCATGCAGACTCAAGCTTGTATCTGTGGTTCTTAAACGCACACACACACCTTTATCTGAGCTGTGCAGTGTCATATACAAATGTCTTATGAACTGGAAAATTATGAAATCAAAATGCAAGTTGGGTTTTTCCTTGCTTTCTGACTTAAACCATTATTACCCAACTTTTTTGAGCCAGTAAAAGATATTTTCCCCTTAGTGCTGGAGCTTGCTGTTCAGTTGGGGAATCTGGAAAAAGTTGCCATATTGGGTAGCGTATGTAGTGCCATGTGAGGGCGTGCAGATGATAAGCATCAGAACATTTCGGAGCGGATAGTACAGTAGAGACCTGTGTGTGCTGGGACAATGGAGGAAACCTTCGGGAGAATATGGCGTATCAGAAATGAACAGACTTCAAAAAACAGGGAGACTTGGAGGAGAAAGTGCAGGGAGGGCAACTGCAAAGTGGGAGAGAGAGTGCCGTGTTGGGTGGTGGAAGGTGGGCCACTTTAACCGGAGCTGATAGTGTCGTGAGATAAGATGAGAAAAAAAAACTACAACCTCTCTGCTGAGGGTCCTGAAAGTTAGTTTAAAAGTTTAGAATTTTTTCCCTGTGGAAATAGGAAAAGGTTTTGAGCAAGGCAGTAGAATAGGCCCTTAAATGATTTCAGGAGCTAGATAGGGCTGACTGAATTAGGTTGGTGTTCAATGTGGGGTGGTACTGCGAGTGGGAACTCACCGAGGCACCGCCTGCAGTCATTGGGCAGTGAGAGTGGAGGGGAGAAACATCACACTATGGTGTGATGTTTGGTTTGAAAGAAGGGAAAGGAATTAAAAATGACTTTCCCCAAATGTTTAGTCTGGAAATGCGTGAGGTTGAGTATGGCTGAGGGGTGTGGATCTGAATGCACAGAGGTTTGGGGGAGGCAGAGGTGTAACACAACCAGTGTGGATGTAGAGTGCTCTTATCAGTGAGAGGGGAAACCAGGGGTTGACTGAGCTTTTAAGGGAACTAGGGCAGGAGGCTTGGTGGAAGCTTTGCTGGGGGGCCTGGCCTATGGGAGAATATTGTAAAGTTCATTCCCAGAGGTCAGAAGAGACACAGGGCAACTGAAATGTCATGGTGGTCAGGAAAGTGTCATCTTAAATGCAGACAGGAAGGAGGCCAGGGTCAGCTGAGACCTCCGCAGATCAAGTAGGTTTGGCACTTAGCAGGTCAGGGTGAGCATTCGCAGGGACATGCATATTTTGACTGCAATCCAGGTGTAAGGGGAAAGCTTTAATGGAGTGTGTTGTACAGTTTCTGTAGGACCTTCTGAACTCCAGGCCTTTCTACAAAAATCCTTTCTGCCCACAGGGGTCAAGGTGTTTATTAAGTGTGGCCTATGGTTGAAAAGGGTCATTGCTTTTCTGCAATTCAGTACATAAAATTTCCACTTACTTCTTTGCTCTCCCAGGTCTCTAATTGGATGGTGATCTCTTTGTATCTGTGTTTTGCTCATTTTTAAAAATTTTCCTGAGGTTTCTGGCCTAGTACCTTGTACCTGGTAGAAGCTCCAAAAATGGCTGTTGAATTTCCATCTTCTAAACCTTTTCAAATGAGAGAATGGGTGTAAAGGTCAGCAGGTGAAGTGACCTCAACAGATTAAAACACAGCCGGACCTGTGTCCAGGGAGCCAGCTTCTAGGAATAGAAGCCAAAGGTCAATTGTAAGCCCTGTCTCAAATGCAGCAACCAATCACAGATGCTCTTGCATCCCTTCAGCTTGCTCGAGGGCTGTCCTTAATACCTGAACTTCTTTTAAACCTCCTCTGAAAGTTTCCAAATGCACTAGCTTCCTAGTCCTTCCAGGTGAGGGTTCACAAGGAAGAGATCCAGCTCTCTACCCCTAGCGAGATGCCGTGTAAGCTGGGAGACAGGACCTACATTGTGTTCCAGCTCCCCTGTGGTTACTTGATTTGGGACCTAAATCCCCTCTTTAGGAGTCAGTTTTGTTCTCTCAAAAATGGGTTTAAGCCCTGCCGTGTGGCTCAGTTGCTTGGGCGTTGTCTGGTTCACCAAAGGGTCATTGGTTTCATTCTCAGTCAGGGCCCACGCCTGGGTTTTGGGGCTGGATACCTGGTAGGGGAGTGCAGGAGGCAGGCAACCAATGTTTCTCATTGATGTTACTCTCTCTCTCTTCCTCTCCATTTTTCTCTCTTTCTCTCTAAAATCAATAAAAATGTTTTTTAAGTAAATGGGTTTGACTCATTAATTTCTTATCACATTTGGTTATCTTTTGAGGAATGTTTTCAAGCAATTCATAGAAATACTAGTAAAAAGGACACATGAGAGGGTGAGGTGAAGAGAGAAGAAAGTCTATGTAGGAGCAGTTTGTCATTTAGGAAACCATTTTTCTGTGAAGTCTCTGTCTTGTCTTGTTTTGCTGGTAAAGAGCATTTGATTATGAGAAATGTCAATACGTAGCAAAGCTGCAATGAGTTTACAGTGAACACGCAGCTGCTCACCCTAGAGCTCATTCTTCACATCCTACCACACTTGTTTTATCACATATCTTTCCACCCATTTCTTCTCGCTCCAATGTGAATCCTCCTGTTTTCATGATTCCTCAGGGCCTGTGACTCCTCAGACTCCCTCCCAGGGCTGTGGGAGAGGGAGGGAAGGTTGTGAATGCCCTCTGAGGGAGCTGTTCTTCCTGCAATTGCAGAGCAGAAAAGTTGCTGAGCCAATACTCCACTCTGCAAGGGAAAACCTGAAAAACCTGAAGCTAAGGAGACTCTGAGCGGGCAGGGAGTAGGGGTGAGGGGGGGAGGGGGATGTCTGGGGGTTAGTGGAGAAGTTGCAGATCCCATTGAGCAGGTTCACCAGCAAGCCAGCATGAGGCTGCTGCCTGCCCCATGCTGCCCACATGCAGGTTTTGGGGGATTCTTTCTTTTGGAATTCCCTTCAGAACTAAATGTCTTCCAGGAAAGCTGGTTTCATTGCTTCTTGGGAGGCAGACATTATAATGAATGATTAGACAGGTAATTGCTGCTCTCCAAGCCACCCCAGTCCCCTCACTCCCCGCAGCTCCCCCAGCCTCTCCTCACTGCCCAGGAGCCTATGGTGGCCCAGCAGGTGAGTCCCCTGGACTTGTGGACACCCACAAAGAGCCTGAGAATAACCACTCTCCGTGTCTCCCTGTCACGCCCAGCAACTTGCCATCAAATGCCTGCACCTCAGTTTCCTTTTCTGTAAAATTCAGCCAATAAATTTTGGTTTTCTCTGGTTAGAGGGAGTTAGATGACAAAAAGAGCAAGGTGTTTAGGAACCCAAAATTTTCTTAAAAATACATGGGGCACTATGATTTTAACTGTTTAAATAAAAGTCCTAAGGCAAAAATAGACTGAAAAGAAATACATTAAGATGTCTGTGTAGGCTAGAATCAAGGATGAGTGACTAGCCCTGGCCAGTTTGGCTCAGTGGGTAAAGTGTCAGCCTGGGCACCAAAGGGTCCCTGATTTGATTCCAGTCAAGGGCACATACTTTGTCTGCAGGCTCTTCTCTAGCTCAGGCCCTGGCCAGGGAGTGTGCAGGAGGCAACCAGTCATTATGTTTCTCTCACATTGATATTTCTGTCTGTCTTTCCCTCTCTCTCCCATTCTCTCTAAAAATTAATGGAAAAATATCCTCAGGTGAAGATTAAAAAATAAATAAAAAAGGATGAGTGATGATTTCCTCTTATTTCCAAAATTGTTTATAAGGTGTTATTACTGTTATCATGAAAATGGGGATTAGGACTAAACATCTGTGTTCTTATCATTTTAGAACAGAAAGCAAGAAACAATTTTTGTGGTAGATAGTATATAAAGGAAACAACCAGTCATTTGAGAGAGAAATGGAAATATCATAGCAATGAACACTTTTTGCCCAATGTGATACCAACTGTTGATTTATACCTTCTATTAGAGGCCCGGTGCATGAATTTGTGCATTGGTGGGGTCCAGCTGGCTGTTCCTGATCAGGTTGGGGGTGCTGATCAAGGGTGGGGCCGACCTAGGGTAGGGGCCACAGGTATTTGGTCGGCTGGCCCCACCCCCTGGTGGAACTCCCCATTGAGGGGACAATTTGCATATTAGCCTTTTATAATATAGAATATCCTAAGAAATATCTTTTATTTTACATTCTTAGGTAATAGCTGGAATCTCCCAAATGTGGTGGAAATATTCAAATGTCAATAATTCTGGACTATTTCATCAGGTTTGAGCTATAAGAAAGCTTTGGGAGGCCAGAGGAACTGCCAAGTAGGCCAGAGGAACCTGCTCTCTCCTAGCTTTTGTACTCTGCTGAGGTCCAGCTGGATTAGTGTTGACTCCCAGAATAGAATTTCCCATCTACCCATGTAGGACACAGCTTGCTGCACAGGAAGGTGGGAGGAGTGTGGAATGGCTAGAGACCCGTTTTAGATTATAGAACAGAGCATGTGAAGACCAAGAGGCTAAAGGGGGAGGCAGCAATGAGATTCCTTAGGTGTGCTATTCTAGACTTCTATTTTAAGTTTTATCCCCTGGTACCTTCCCCGAGGGAATGGATGTACATCAGATTTTACTTCTAGACTAGTCTCCTGAATTAAAGTTTCACAAGTTGATAGTTGTGAAAAATGAGCATTTTAGAAAACATTAATGGTTGTGCAGACAGATGAAAATGGAAGGAGCTGGCAGGCATTCCTGGGGACAGAAAAGTGAATGATCCAATTCACTCTGTGTCACCTCGGTATATCCAGGTGTGTGTACCTGGTACTGGCCAGCACCACCAGCACTCCCTATGGGAAGGCTCAGGCTAGTGCATCTGTGAGTATCCCAGCAACGCAGTGTATGTGGGGTGGTTAGTTTATCACTCATGAGATGTAGCACCAATATAGCCTCATAATTAAAACCTTTCATTATCTCAGCAACACTTCCAGCAACGAGATGGGCTGAGCAGAGGAAAGATGTGATCTAATTCCTGCCCTTCCGCCCACTAACCATAAACACATAGGAATGTTGCATAAATATAACCACCACAACAAAAGCAACTTCACCACGCTGAAGTTCAAAGAAAGGAAATTCTGCCGGAGCAGTAAGTAGAGGCTAAGCTGCAGGAACCCACAGAGAGTAAACAGGAGAGAGGAACTGGAATTCAGTTCCTGCAGGTGAGAGCCCAGGGCTGGAATTCGGTCTTGTGTTCATTAAGAGAAACAAAACTGTGCTCCTCCCAGAATGCCCAATGCCCAAACCCCATGGTCTTGACCTTACAGGTTAGAAAACCTCAGCTCCTAGGACCAGAACACAGTGCTGAAGAGACAAGATTTTTAATAAAATTTTAAAATCGACCAGATGGAATGAAAACCACAGTCTGAGCTGTATGTTCACATGTGGTCTGAGTTCATACTTCGTGTGAAGTGTGAGAACCACAGCTCAGACATCAACAGAAGGACTGGTCTCAGGACCATTGACAACCTGGTATCTTTGGCAGAAGGAAAACTGAAACCTGTCCCATGATTTTTCATAACTTGGTTCCCAGGAGACTTCCCCACAATCAGCAACCACAATTGACGAGTGCACAGTTAGCAATTTAGGAAAGAAATCAACCATGATGGGGAGGCAGCAGACTCAACAAACCCCAAGACAAACCTCAAAAATATATACTTTGAAAGATACATGCTTTTTTCAAATTATTAAAGGAAGAAAAGAAAATATAAAAATTATAATGAAAAGGTTGGACAGCATAAAGATCTGAAAAAGAACCAAATAGAATGTGAAATGAAAGATAGAGTTGAAATTAAAAACTCAGTGAAAATAAAATAGCAGAAAAACATAATAATGAAAATACTTGATAAACAGCAGAGCAAATCAGCCATGTAATATTAATCACTGAGATATTTGATAAAGTTACCAGAGAGATGGGGGACTAGCAAAAGGTCATTTATAGAGACAGAGAATAGAATAACTAGGTCCAATATATGTTTAATAAGACAGAACTTGGAGAACTTTCAGATAAACAAAAAGAGTTAACCACATACAGACTTCCCCTGAAATAATGACTAAATGACATACTTTAGCCAGAAAGACTGAATCCAGAGGAAACCATGATGTAATGCAATATTAAGCCAAGAAATTGGTAAACATGCTAGTGCATCTAAATGAACAAAGACTAGAAGATTAATAAAAATAAGAAATTGGTTGAATCACTAATGATAATGAGAGGAAGGTGAAGTGGGGGCAGCGTTGAAGTATTTTAAAGTCTGGGTTGACAGGACGAAGAATAGAGATACTAGCTTTAGATTTTCTTAAGTCAGTTGTCACGCAAAAACATTTCAATGTAACCATTAAAAGAATAAAAATAACTTCAAACTGGAGAGATGCTAAGCCAAAATACAACTAAACTTGATCAATAAGATGATAGAAAATAAGGCCAAATTTATATAATAAAAATAAATGTAAACCTGGAGAGATTGTCTGATTGGATAATTTTCTCAGAAATATGGATCTCTGTCAAGAAGAGTCTAGGTCTTTGGGGAAATGTCACTCTCTTCCAGCTTCCTCAATGCACTTCCCACCTGTATCTTCACCAAGGGATAAAAATACATGCTGCTGTGCAGAGAACAGATCTGTATATAGAAACATATTATTAACACATGTCCCGAGGTGCTGCTGATGCAAGAATTGCTTTTCTTGGATTAACATTAGAAACTTCCTAAAACCAATGCTAAACTCTAGCTTCCTACAGAGCAATGGTGATGCAGATTTTGGTCAATGGGATGAGTCCAAATGTTTCACTGTGTAATAATAGATCGGACAATTCATTCACTGATAATTCAGAAAAACTTTATTCCTGCCACCAGTGCTAAAACTTGCAATTTTGTGATTTTAAATTGCTCTCTCACAGTTAATTATAAGCATTTACAAAGTTCAGAAGCATAGGCTGAGGGAAGGAAGGGCTGCAGCTGTGTTTGCCTGGGACAGATTTCACAGTCAGAGAAAGCGGCAGTCTCCGGCCAGCATCGGGACCTGTGCCTGGAGGTTGGGCCATTTCATGATGCTTTGCTGGACTGACACCGCTGGACTCTGTCCACTTAGTCCTGGTAGCAGAGCTGGTCAGTGCCGGTAGTAACCTTCCCAATATCAACCCATCAATCTGCTGCAGAGATGAAAAGAGCAAAATTCCCCCCTCACAAATATAGGTGGGTATCTCATGTTTCTCAGTTTGGCTGGATTCCCACTTTCAGATGCCCTACAAAATCCCTGCTCCCATTGAACAGCCCAGCCAACACCAAGTTCTGCACAATGACCGAGTGAGCCATAACAAGGTCCTGGGTCTCAGTTTTCCCCCACTTCCTGGGCTCCAGCCTCAGTTCCTTTTGGTACTGCAGCACCCTGAACGATGACATGTAGTCTCCCTCCCCTGGGCTCTGGGCTCAGTTGCAGCCATCGGTGACTTCCCCTCTCCCGTGGGACCCTGCCCCCTGCAGGAGTGGGAGCTGGCATGT
Organism: Lasiurus cinereus; assembly: GCA_011751065.1. Taxonomy (NCBI): domain Eukaryota; kingdom Metazoa; phylum Chordata; class Mammalia; order Chiroptera; family Vespertilionidae; genus Lasiurus; species Lasiurus cinereus. The sequence goes on along the minus strand of JAAGEH010000039.1, from coordinate 8,421,478 downwards.
GGGTAAAGTGGGCTCCCTTCCTTCTCCACAGCATGTGCAGATCAGGCAAACATTTTCTTGCTTGCAGGGCACCCTGAGTGCCTAAAAGGTCGTTAGGGCCCCTTTAGGTCTGACTTGCTCCTTTGCCCCAACAAAGTGAGCAAACAACAGCTGCTGAACTGTCTTTTCAGGTCTCGTGTCCACTCCTGCTGCACAGTCCCCAGTAAAAGCAGCTGGGGCCTGCAGGCAAGGCAAGTCAGACAAGAACCATCTTCTTATGAGTGTGCGCACTGCCCTGTCATCGTAAACAGTTTATGGTCTCAGGCTTGTGGACTGGCTCCATGAACGGCTCTCTGGAGCTCAGCTGGGTGTCAGGACATTTGACTCTTGGGCTGAGTGTGGCCCAGTGGTTGTGTTTATCAGTGATTTCCATCCATGTAGGGAAATGGGATCCCACAGCCAGGGACTGTCTCCTAGCCAGGGGGGTGGGGGGGAATATGGCGGGGCTCGGGAGCATGGCCTGAGGCGGAGGGTGAAGAATGCTGAAGGGTCTCAGCAGGGTAAGTTTTCCGAACCTGACCTTTATGCTGGACATTTTTATGGGCCGTTCAATCCCAGGATGTAGGGTGATCAGAGTGGGCGGGAGGGGCTGCAGTGTCAGGAATCAGATAGGGTTACTGCCCCGGCCACCACCTTGGTGACAGGATGTACCTTGTTCACAGAATAGCCTGGGTGTCTGACTGTCAGAAGCAGACTTGGTGGTTGCTGCCTTCTGCAGAGTGAGTTACCCTGGCCACCCGGGTGTCTGACTCATACCCTGGCAGGTGGCAGACTGTGGTTCCCTTCTCCCAGAGATGAGTCTGAGTTACTACTTGCCTGTCTCCCAAAGATAGTTTGGTAATGGCCACCCATCCTGTTCCCATTTGTAGGTATTTTGAGACAGTAACAGCACCAGCCTTTGAGTATCCTGCTGCCCACAGTGGCTTCTGCCTGTGCTGTGTCAGCTACAGCTTTCTCTGTGGCTGTCCTCGGTGCCCAGCCAGGATGCCAGCATCACCGAAGATGGGCCTTCAGCCCCAGCCAGACTAGCACACCGCATGGCATCCTCATTTTGCTTTTGGCTCCTTCTCTCTTCGCCTATGTTTGGGGCATCTGTGCTGGTGAAACACACTGTTGTCTTTTGGATGCTTGTGTGAGTGAAAGTGCTGCCATTGGCCACTGTGTCTGCCTCCTGCTACAATCTCTAGTGTCTCCGGCTTGGTGGGAGGGCTGTGGCCAGTGAGTTTAGGAAGGACTGTGGTCTGGCAGTTTCTCAATGTGAATGCTGGCCAGAAAATTAGCAGCAGGGAGAGAAAAATGCCGTCTGGTGTTCCTCCTAAGGCGAGAGACTTACACTGGCTGGAGGTGGACAGACATATCCAGCTGCAGCCAATGTCTGGGCTCCCACTGCCGGGCATGGGTCCCCACGCTGGCTGTGAGAGTCACCTGGGAAGCTCGCAAACACCATGGCTCACAGAACCATGGTGCCCTGGTTCTGCCAAGAAACTCCTGGTTAATTGGCCCTGGGGCTGCAAAGGCATCTGTGTGTCCTTTAAGAGGTCCCGGGATGCTTCTGCTGGGCACCATGGCAGCGCCCTCACTCAGATGTGAGCAGAAACTAGGCCATGGAAGCAGCTCCTTTCTGCTCTGAATGGATCCCCTGCTCCCAGAGAGTAAGCATTTTGCAGCTCTGTGCTGGGCTGGGTGCCATTGCTGGAATTAGTCTAAATTTCACCAAGGGGTAGCTCAGGAATGCTACTTTAAGTTCCTAAACTTTGGTGGCTAAGTCGTTTTCCTGGAACACAAAGCACTCTAGTTCAATGTCAGGTTCCTTACTAGGCACCTCACTGGGTTGTAGTTATGCATTCTCTGAGTAAAACAGAACAACAACATTGTGTTGAGGTATTTGTCCATAATATTGAGTGATGGAACCTGCAGTGTTTTGCACTGGAAGAGGTCCGATCACTTTAGCCTGGGCATCATCAGGCTAAACCTAAACATAGACACATGCTGTGACCAGAAATAAAATAAAATAAAGGTCTCATTGTGAACTATCCTGAGGGTGATAATTGCATTAGGGATTCCTTAGGAGCATTATTTGTTCTCAGAAGGTATACAGTATTTTCACGTGAGATGTCACAATGCCTGCACCCATATTATGATCCAGCAAAGAAACATATATGTTTGCACACACACAGAAGCAAGTGTGGCAAAAAACAAGCAAACACAATATGTCAAGAGTATATGGACAATTCACTCTCATTATAGTTGCAACTCTCCTGTAAGTTTGAAATATTTAAAAATAAAACTTTTCAGAATTAAGACACTGATTTAAAAAGATGGTGGCCCAGCTATAATTTAAACTCTTTGAAAAATGAATGCAGTTGTTTGTACAATCTGAGCAAAGTAAATAACTAAATAAAAATCTGTATTTGTGTGCCCTTTGTCAACCTCCTGAGTGACATTGAGGTTGGTGTGTGCTTACACTCTTTGCCCAGAATGTGAGGAAGAAGTGCTAGTTGTTGTCAGCTGCCTGTTAGCTGAGGCTACCTACTGGCAATGAGCTCATTTCTAGAATTTCAGAAGGGAACAGTATCATAGAGATAATAAATTGCTTAAAACCTTTATATATGTATAGCATATAGCTATCTTACCTAATAATAGACAAACAGGTAAATTGATTTTACCTCGCTATGCCCACAGCCAATCAGGAGTGAATATGCAAATTAACCCTTCAGACAAAGATGGAGGGTTAATTTGCATATTCAGGAGCAGATGGCTGGGAGGGACAGGTTGCCTGCTATAAGGGGGAGAGGAGGCGGTGGAGGGAGCTACAGGAGCGGTGCTCTGGCCAGGAGGGAGGACTTGCAGACTCCCAGGTGGCCGGAAATGAAGCCAGGGGAAGGAAGGCCTGTTCTTGCATGAATATCATGCAATAGGCTTCTAGTGTATGGTATATTATGGTATATAATACATTTGTCCCTTAGTACCCCCAGGGGATTGGTTTCAGGACATTCCCACAGATACCAAAATCTCAAATCTCTCATGTAAAATGATGCAATATTTGCACAGAACCTATGCACTTGTTTTGTATGCTGTGCATCCTAAGTATTGTTACTTACAATACTTAATACAATGAAATGCTATGTAGAGACTTGCTGCACTGTATTGCTTAGGGGCTATTACAAGAAAAAAGGTCTGTAAGTGTTCAGTATGGACGCATCACAGGCCTGACAACATAGTATGCATCAGCAACAATGTAACTATTTTGGAATATTTTCAATCTGTATATTCAGAACCCACACATATGGAGGGCTGACTGTGTGTGTGATATACATTTAATCTCCCTCCTAGTTGTAAATGTAATCTGGAACTAGAGTTTCACCTATGAATGTTTGAGTTCCTAGATGTTTGGGGAGGTATTTACTGTCTGTATGTGAAATCGTCTCCCTTGGATCCCTCTGCAAGAATGCCCAACACAGGGCCAGGCACTGTGGCAGTGACTGGGTTGGGTCTGCCCTGCTCCCAGCATCCTGGCACAGAGCCGCCGAGCCCAGCGATAAGGTCCTTTTTCAAATTTGCATCAAGGTTCTATATGTAACTATTTTGGGTTTTCATTCTTACCATTATTTAGGTCATTTATCCATAAACTCAGACTTACTTGGTGTTTCTCTTATGCTTAAATTGTTTATTTTTGCTGGTTCAACTTCTTTGCCTTTTATTTTACTTTGACTTGCCTTAGGTAACTCATTGTACTCTTTGTTTGTTCTTAAAATTTTGAAACATTTACCACGGCATCCTGTGTTTGTCCCCTTTCAGGAATTTTCCTGTCAGAGGTAGACTTTCCTGGTTGCAGATCTGACCATGAGGACTGTGTTGGCACAGTCCACAGTCGAAGTTCTGCTCCCAGGTCTCTGGGTCTATGACTGCCCTTCTCCCGTCTCTTCTCATCTCTGCCTAGGGTTTGTCTGCACTTTAAGGGGAGATGCCTTCATTTGGCCTCCACAGTGATCATTCACTTTTTACTTGTGTGTTTCTTTTAATTATTTTCCTTATTCCCTTTTCATTTATCTTTATCTCTCAAGTAGCGTCTTCATAGCTGGCATTATCTTTAGTATTTCTTTTTTTTTCTGGTTTTAGAAGGTCTATATTTAAGTTTTGTGAGTATATTGGTAAGTATCCCTTAACCTTCAAGTTTTATTTGTTTGTTTGTTATACATCATCATTTTTTTTTCTCCAAGATGTACCTTTGTAGTCTCTCCATATTTAGGGCTTTTTTCCTTTCTTTTAATTTTGAGGCTGCTCTTTCAGAACTGATGTCATTTGTCCTCTTTTGACTCATAGTTGACTGTTCAAGGTTTTATTCAGGTCTTTAATTTGCTTAGAAAATAGGACGCATGACTCACCTCTGATACACAGGAGTTCCAGCTAATGACGAGACTCAGCAACTGAGAGGAGGGAAGAGGCTTTGCCTCAGCACCCACCAGGGATGTTCCTGGTCTCTCCGCACCCTCCTCATTGTTGTAAGTGTTCTGGGCTGGACTGCTGCTCTCCACGTGGCTTTTGTTTATTAGCAGTGTTTCGTCTGTTTGTTTTGATCTGGTGTGGCTGAGCCTTCTCTGTGTCAGTGACTGGGTAGGGTCTGCCCTGCTCCCTGTGCTGCTACCTGTCTTCTCAGTGAGCTTTCCACTAGGTCTGGCCAGTTGCTATTGTGTCTTTGAGTGGGACTCCATTTATTTTGTGATGTCTACTGAGATTCAAGGAGTCCTTCATGGGACACCCCTACTTAATACTCACCAGTCTACTTTCTAGGAAAGATGCCCAGGTACAATAGCCATAGGTATCACTTCTTAACTTGGCTTGTCTGTGTCTGCATGCCGAGGTGACCTTACTAGTTGTTAGCCCCAGAGGAGGGATTTCTACACATTCACCTTCCTCTGGTTATTTTCCCTAAATCTGGGGAAGAATGTGAGGGGCAGGGGTGTTAATGCAGCCTCAGATATCTTTTACCTTCAGGATTTGTTCCTTTGCTTTTGTGCTTAGAAAACACTTCCCCGGGAGTGACTATATATCTTCAGTTCTATATATCCAACTATATGTGGAACTCTTAACCCTTGGAATTTACTGAGTGTGTGGTTTGAGGTACAGATAGAACTTCATATCTTGTCCCAAATAGTTCACCTTCTGATGAGTGAAAACACCTTTCTTATGTTCATTATTTCATAAAAAATGTGCCACATTCTTATCAAAGTGGGGATCATCTCATTTGGATGTTAACTTAAACGCCACATGGGAGGTAAATTCTCAAAGATGGATATTTAGGCCAAGAGCCTACTTACACTTTTAGAAGGAAATACTGGGATTACCTGAGGAACCTTGAGTCAAGTGTAGCGTGCTGCGTAGTGAGGGGCTCTGCAGGGCCCCAGGGAAGTAGCGAGCAGGAACCATTCCTTCTTTCTTGGGCATATGCGCCCGGCGAAGACCAGGGCGAGTCCCTGCATTGTTTCAGATGTGTGCCTTCCGTGGCCACGCTGACCCTGTGTAAGTGAAGTGGATGTCAATGTGATGCTCCTTTAAACAAAGGTGGTTGCACTTTTCTATCTGGCAGCCCTCCTTTGCATCCGCATGAGCCACATGGTGAGTTTATAAGAGCAAGCCTTTGGGGACACTTCCCAGAGTGCACTGCAGCAGGTGAGCTCTTGGCAGGAAGCTCAGAGGAGGCACAAAACCTAAGTTTGTGTTCAGGCAGCCTTGGGTGTCCCGGGTCACAGAAATGTGGCTTTCAGGCTGGGGAGGAGCGGATGGTGATGCTAAACAGGCAGGAGGTCTGGGACAACTGTGACTTCCAGACTAAGATGTCCATTCATAATGTGCTGATCAGCCAGGTGCCACTGAATTATTTCCAGTGACATCATCCTCAGGGGCTTGGGGAAGAGTGGGCAGCATGGAGGTTCAGGGTGGAATCTAATGGTGGGCAGTCTGTCTACAAGGAGTAGTTGCAGGATAAGAAGGCAGAGTGAAGAGGGGGATGGATGGTGGTGAAGGGAGGTGGCGAGTTACAGCCTCAAGGATGGTATCTTATTCACCCGGCAGTGTTTGAAAATCTGGAGGAACTTGACTCTTCCTGTTTGAAAGAAAAACCTTTGTCTTGTCTCTTTGGAAGGATGGCGAGCGTCCTCTACCTTAACTGCCCTTGTAGGTTGGAGACTCGATAGTTGCTAAGGCACCAGCGCCCAGTGAGGGAGGCAGTCACCAGCTGCCTGGTTATGGTGTGCACGGATGCTGAGCGTCCCCAGAGCCTGCATCCAAGGACATCTGCTCCCCGTGGTGCCTCGTGCTGTCAGGTGGTAGCTCTGGCAAAAATTGTGTCTTCATAGACTTGCCATTTCCCTGGTGAGCATTTGCATTCCCCATTTTTAGTTGCTTCTCTGAGTACTGTGAGTTTCCTGCTACTTTCCTTCATTGGCAGAAGGATTCGAGCTGCTCATATCACAGGACTTGGGCTGTGGGCTCTGCAGCTGGGCAGGAAGATGCTCTGCGTCTGGATCACAGGCTTGCTACTCAACAGGAACTCTCAGAAACAGAGCATAAGGAAACAAACTAACCCACAAGAGAACCGAAAGGAACAAGCCTATGATCAGTCAAATGGATAAGATATCCTGTCTCTGCAGCAGAAGTCCGCAACTCTGGTTAATGCACCAGAAATGTCCTTCTCCCTTGGAATCTCTGATTTTTGTTGATGTGTCCAGCCTCCGTACTTTCTGGCAAGCAGGTGAGGAGTATCTTTCCTTTATTTTGGTGCCTAATTTACTTTGCAGATTGCTGCCTAGAGTATTCATAGGGAAACTATCAGATTATCCTTGCTCTAAAGTCCGTCTCTATAAAGGGTATTAAAGGAATACAGTTTCTTCTGAACACCATTTTAAGGGATGCTTGGTAAAGATGGATAGTTACGCCAAGAGCCTACTTACATTTTTAGAAGGAAATACTGGGATGATGAATATAACACTTTTTTTTTAAAAGAAATCAGTACTATTTCAAGTGCCTTGGAAGAACTCCAGGAGCATTCAGAAAGCGGTATATCAGCTGGCCAGGAGCAGCCAGAAGAAAAGTCTTTAAAGCAAGGAGGGCTGTGGATGGGGACTTGGTTTGTGAGGACAATCTCAGAGATATTCAGGGAGATCTGAACTATGTTTTAGAATTTTGATACATGGACAAGTGTTGAGAACCCTGAGGAAACCACAGGTAGAGAATAGCTTAGTTTTTGCAGCTAAGAGGAAGGCACAGCGTCGTCATGGCAGGCATCCTCTTCACTGCCCATGTGCATCTGCAATGATGGCTAGTGATGAGTGGCCCAGAGTTTCCCTCCCTTCCTCAGCAGCCTTTCCCGCACAGGGCCTGAAGAGATACCCTCTTTGATCATCCCCAGGTTGCACCTGTCAGGCCAGGCAGCACCACATTTCCTGTCCTGTGCAACCACAGTCTCCCACTGAGAAGCTGAAGGGAGGAACTAGCTCCAACTCTACACTCAGGTTTGGAGATATCACCTGATCTTGTGCTGACTGGGTTCTGCATTTTGTTATCAGTTTGGGCCACAGAAGTTGAAGTTAGTGATCATGGAAAACTAGGAAGCCTTGGCCTAGGGATCCACAGGCTAGCTGACAATACTCCTCCCTACTACAAAGGAGCAGTGTTGGTCAGTGACCAGAGAGGAGAAATCCTCATCGGGGTATAGTCAAGGTCCTGGTGACTTGTTTGGGTGGGAGAGGTAAGGTCTGGGAAGGCCTACCCCCATTTGCTTCTTCCATTTCCCTTCTTGGGCACTGGGGTTGCTGATGAAGACATTGTAGCTGTACCATTTTTGTTTTAATTTGCCTCTGAAAGAGTCTCCCAAGCCCACCTGAAGTGTTCAAAACAAATGCAGTTCTGAATAACCATGAAGGCAGATATGGCACCGTCCCTTCAGCTAGCAGGCAGGGTTCTGGGTGAAAAACACATTTCAGTGCAGATGGGAATCTTTGTAAATAAATTTCAAATCAGATGATAAGGCATAAGCCAGCCACCTAAGAAGAGACAGAAGGAGTATCCACTACCCTCCCCCACCCATGCTGCCTCCATCCCCTGCACAAATTCACTTTCCACGCTGTCCTTGAGAATGCCTTTATGAGGAAGTTGTATTGATCTGTCATATTTTCCCTGACATGTCTGGCTCTGGAATCATACCACCATGGTTAGCCAGGGAAAATGAAAGTGTTCAAGAACTACATATAGCAGTGGCCAGTCAGACAGCCATAAATTTGGGTCTAAATCAGATCAGTGAGTGCCGTCAATTGATGTAACTGTGTGGGGATAAAAAGATGAAGACAGAATCTTACTTCATGAAATCTGCTGCTTCCTTGGGTAGAATAGAAGCTGACCTAAAATGTTAAATTGTAATTCTTGACTTAGATAATATATGAAAAAACATCAATGAGGAAAAGGACATGCCACAAGGCAAAGAGATCACTATGATAAAGGCACATGAAGGAGATAGTGAGACCTTAATGGGGAAGGGTAGGACATGATGAAGAAGGTAGAGAATGGAAATGTAAAAGTGGGAACAGTTGAAGCATAGCATAGAGACAGAAGTGAATATTATTTATTCAAAATAGATATTGAAATTTACTTATTTTTTTTATCAAAGAATGAGATTCATTTAAGCAGGGACAATATTTTGGAGCCTGAAATAAGGGCTCTGCTAAGCAGGTCAGGGCCACCCAGGAGCCCTTTAGATGGGGCCAATGTGACCACAGTGGTGTGTGATTCACAGGCTGCTGTGTGCATGTACAAAGCTCTGTGAATTAGGAAGCCATGGTCACGGAAGCTGGTAAGTGGTGATACTGTCATCATCCTATAAAATAATCCTATATAATAAAAGGCTAATATGAAAATCAACTGAATGGCAGAACGACCAGTTACTATGACGTGCACTGACCATCCATCAGGGGCAGACACTCAATGTAGGAGCTGTCCCTGGTGGTCAGTGTGCTCTTATAGGGGGAATGCCTCTCAGCCAGAAGCCCTGAGCTGAGCGCACGGTTGGCAAGTGCAGCTGCAGTGGTGGGAACCTTTCCTGCCTCTGTGGCAGTGCTAAGGATGTTTGACTGCCGGCTTAGGCCATGGGGAGTGGGCCTAAGCTGTCAGTTGGACATCCCCCAAGGGCTCCCAGACTGTGAGAGAGCACAGGCCAGTCTGAGGACCCTCACCACCCCTTCACCCTCTGAGTGCATGAATTCTGTGCACTGGGCCTCTAGTTTAAAATATTGACAATGTGTTCCTGATGGATTTTTTCATCAATTTTGATTTTTTAAAATATATTGTGTTAGAATCTTACTTGTCTTGATTCCTGAATTTTTAGTGCCCCTTTAAATTTTGCACCTGAGGAAAATAACTCAGTCAACTCACCCTAGCCCTGGCCCTGAATAAATCCTCAAATTTGAGCATCTCCAGAAAAGTGTACTTGTCTCTCAGGAAACAGACAGTGCAAGTGTTTTTGGTCAGGTGACTCTGCTGCAAGTGATGATTCTGATATACACATACCACTCAGCTTGCTGTGGGGTTACCTCTGGTCCAGCAGTTGGAAGTGGTACAGAACAGGGAGGGCTGCGAATGGGAGGTTTGCATAGACCAGGTTTGGAGGTGATGCAGTCAGCTCTGTTCTTGGACCACTGGCTAAAGCTCAGCACCTGCCACCCATAGTGTGCAGTGGGTGGTCAATGAGGTGTAGCTGTGTTCTCAGGAAGAAAAGGAAATAAGTTGGGTGAAGGGCTAGCTAGAGCCCTCTGTCACAAGTTCTGCAAAAAAAATATTAAAGTTATTGATCAGCTGCCTCCCACATGCCCCTTATTGGGGATAGAACCTGCAACCTGGGCATGTGCCCTGACTGGGAATCCAATCAGCAACCTTTTGGTGCATGGAACAATGCCCAAGCCACTGAGCAACATGGCCAGGGTGGATAAATGAAACTTTAATTTAACCTTATGTTCCCCAAACATAGGTAGCCATGGAATCTTCTTTTCCTAAAATATCTGTCAATCTCCTGTAAGCTCCTTGGGGAATGGTGTGTCTAGAGGAAAGAGAAGTCTTGAGATAATCAATAAGAAATGAATGAGAGGTTCTCTGAGTACCATTAGCTATTAAAGGGTTCAGTTGCAAGAATTTATGGTGAACTAAGGGTAGCTTTGTCTCTTTTCTTAGTACCTTTCCTTGAGGCTACAAGGGGAAAAGCTCTGGAGTTCCAAGTGTGACAACAGGTACAGTGGATTAAGTCCATGTTTTCGTTGGAGAGACATGTGCAAGTAAGTGTGAGGAATGTGTTGGATGCAGAGTCCAGTAGAGTGAGATCTGGCTACTGTCAGAGGAAGCCAAATAGATCTGGTTCACTGGGAGGGATCAGTGTAGGGGAAATTTCCCTGCAGTTAGAGAATCACTAAACAGCAGTGAGAAGGGAAACATAGCAAGAGAAAATGTGCATGTAGAAAGCAAGAAAGTTTGGAGAACTCGGAGACTGTGTGGTGAAATAGCTGAGTGTGCACCCCGTTTGTGGCTGACAAATGTGGCATGGAGACTTATCAGTGAAGTCTTTGAGGAGGATGGATGGCAGGTCAAGGTTATAGATGGGTCCTCAGCATGACTAGTATTTAGGATGCTAAGAGACATGGTGCATATATGCTTGAATTGAATATCCATGCCCCTTCCCAATTTATATGTGATGATGTTTGAAGGTGAGGGCCTTTGGGAGGTGATTGCATTCAGGTGAAGGCATGCTAGAGGAACCCTCGTGCTGGGATCAGTGCCCTACCTGCCAGTGTGGATGCAGCAAGGCGGTGATGACTGCCAACTAAAAGTTCTCGCCATGCACCGTATCTGCCAGCACCTTGATGTTAGACCTTCCAGCCTCTAGAACTTTCTGTTGTTTAAACCACCCAGCCTATGGTATTTTGTTTAGCAACCAGCACTGATTAAGGCAATATATAAAAGCAATGCAGTCAGAAAATCATTAAAGACCAAGGAAATGGCTACTGGGAAGCATTAGAGTATGAAATGAGACTTGGAATGCTAGTGTACTTAAATAATGGGGACTTAAAAAGGTGAGGCACAGTGTTAGATGCAGAGCAATTGAAACACAGATTCCTTTTCTTCCTTGGAGATGATGGGAGTGAAAGGTGTGTCTCAATGTGAGATAGTTGGTTAGAGATTAATAGGTTGTGAATATTTAACAGAATAGGAAAGTTGGCAATCACTGAGTCTGATGTGTATTCTGGGAGGGCTTCGTAGGCAATCCACACATGCACCCGACATTTCAATGTGTTTGCTAAGTGTCACAAACCATGTGACCCTGGAGTTTCACAGAGCCTACTTGCACACAGAGTGTGTGGAAGGTCCTAAAGATTAAACACACTTATCTCAACTCTTCCCAAAGTTATTTGCCTGTGAAATCCATCTTTTTCATGGTACATATAATTTTATGTATTCAACACATATTTATTGAGTGTTTATTACTTGGGACTGTGCTATGACAGGTTGATGACCCTGAGAACGCAACTGAGAAATGCTGATCTTGTCCAACCTCTTTATTTTTCAGAAGAGGAAGTTAAGCCTGTGAATGGTCAGATTTCAATAAAAAGAGGAGATAAAGAGAGAGGCTGAGGAGGTGGTTAATTTCCATACAGGGGTCAGTGCGGGAAAGTCCACGCAGGATCTTGGAACTGAGTGAGTGATGTGGTGGGAACAATGTTGGGGGGCAGGTACATTTTTCTCAGGTGCATATGGAAAAAAAATATGCACAAGCATCATGGTGAGGAGAGGGTCTACCAGTAGACAGTTAATTTTATGATATTGGAGAGGAAGGAGTGGAAATTAAGCAGAGAAATATACATACATAACCCCTTGCTCAGGCACTCCCCAAATGACAGAGGCTGGGAAGTGAAGATTCACTGAGTTTCTGAGTTTCAAACTAGATGCTCCAGGTGATGCAGACATGAGGAAGAGAGCATCCCTTCCTTGAACTTACGGAGAAGTGGCACAGCCTCAGACCTGGGTCCACAACAGGTCACATTCCAAGCACAGTCTGGGCCTTTGGAAGTCACATGACCACAACTTCCACAGCAGAAAATATAAAACCTCTTCCACACAGAGAGATGCTCAACTCCCAGGTCCAGGGCAAGGGAAGGGAAGGTTGCTCAGATGGCGAAGGCAAACCATGAGAGAAACACGCAGAATGAAAGCTCCTCCCCTGAGGACAGACAGATGCTGGGAGGAGTCACCCAAAGACGAGCTCCCTGTAGAACGGAGAGCTCTGATTTCTCCATTCATTGTGCACATCCCCTTTACCCTGTTCATTACTTGAACACTATCTGGTGTCATTAAGATATCAATGTTATTTAGGGGTATCTGCATTGGCAGTTTAATTATGTCTGGGTAAGGCTGGGCATTTATTCAGGGTGGTCTGGGACTTGTCAGATGGCAGTGCCTGAGGAATGCTAATGCTCCTGAGCGTGCACTGACACACACGTGCCTGTTATTACCAAACTGATGACTTCAATCATTAGCAACGCATACATCAGCCTCCTTCGCCCAGGACTGTCACACACGTTCATCTTTTCATAAACAATTATCTGACAAGGGCACTGAGAATGAATGTTCTGTGGGGAATTGGCTAACTTGGGTCAGCCATGAGATGCAGCAAGCTGACACCTTGTTAGCATCATCATTTCATTAATCAGATTAGGACAATCACCCAGGAGTGAGCACCATGTCTGTAAACAATCACCAATCAGAATGCCTTTGTGTTTGCCCCAGGCGGTGGCTTAATCTCTCTTTAGACTGAGGAAGCTTCTCAGGCCCCCTTGGAAAACCTGCATCTTTGCTCATCCTACCACCCGCCCATTTATAATAATTACTGTTGTTCAAAGGATCAGGGCATGCAGAGGGCTCTGGGGCTGTGGAGTTACCATCTGCTCCTTATTGCTCACCTGAATCAGAGACCCCTGGTCACTTTTTCACAGCCCTGTGAGTCAGATTGCACAAGTGAAAAGGGTGGGGCTGTGCCAGATGTTGCAGGGCCTGACGGTGGTGAAGGAAAGCCATGGGACACAGCAGATAAGCTTTTCCTTCAAAGGGTGATGCACAGAAAAGGCTGCTCTGCCCCATTCCCAAGGTCAGCAGATCCTTTTAATGACCCTTTTAAATTGTCTCTCTACAGGCACAACTTGTTTTTAAAAGTATATACATCTTATTGATGTTTTTACAGAGAGGAAGGAAGAAGCATAGAGTTAGAAACATCGATTAGAGAGAGACATTGATCAGCTGCCTCCTGCATGTCCCCCACTGGAGATGTGCCCGCAATCAAGGTACGTGCCCTTGATCAGAACCTGGGACCTTTCAGTCCACAGACCAACACTCTATCCACTGAGCCAAACCGATTTCAGCAGGCACAGCTTGTTCTGATTGCATCTCAACCATATTGGAAAAGAGACCATCTGTCCAATCTCACCTAGACTTTTTTTTTTAATATATTTTATTGATTTTTTTACAGAGAGAAATGGAAAGAGATAGAAAGTCAGAAACATCGATGAGAGAGAGACATCGATCTGCCACCTCCTGCATGCCCCACAGGGGAGATGCGCCCGCAAGCAAGGTACATGCCCCCAACCGGAATCGAACCTGGGACCTTTCAGTCCGCAAGCCGACGATCTATCCACTGAGCCAAACCGGTCTCGGCTCACCTAGACTTTTTGTTCTTCTGATGAATACAAAGTTTCAGAGTCTAGATGACTGCCTTTCCAGTAAATAAACATTTCTATTTTTAAATAATCCACAGGGAACAAAGAGCTTTGTCCTTCGAATGGTTTCATTTGATGGCACCTGTGACACGATGGGGATGGTGCTGATGCTTTCCATCCATGTAAGGCTTCACCAGTGCAGTCCTTTTTGATTTTTCACAAAAGTTGGACTTGTTTCTAAAAAGGTTTTGGGAACAGAGGTTAAGAGACCTTGCCCAAGATGATGAGTTGGTTAGTGGTGACCCCTTATGAGAGGTGTCCTCTCTCTTAGCTTTACCACCTTAAAAGCATCCTGGAGTCGCAGCAGCCAACATTCTACATGATACTTCAATCTTAGCAAATGCTTATTCACTCCCGTTTGATGTCTAGCTAATTCTTCTTTTGAAAAACTTTAAAAATTACAAATTCTTTTTTTTGTAATTGGGCCAAATTGTTTATCATATCCAGCCAATTCTAGATTTCGCTCCAGGTATACATAGGACAAATCTGATTTCCTACACAGGAGCCTCTCAGACCATTAAAGATAGCCATGCCATCTTCTAGAAACTTTACTTCTGAACGCCAGTGCATGGGATGGAGATTAAGTGGTACTGCACTCGTCTTCTAAGGATCCACCACAAAATATCAAACAGGGGATAGTTTCTACAACAGAAATTTATTTTCTCATAATTCTGGAAGCTGAAAGTCCAAGATCAAAATGTCAACCAGGATAGTTTTTCCTGAAGCTTCTTTCATGGGCCTTCTTTCATATCTCTGTTGACTCTATCCTTATAAGGACACCAGTTTTATTAGGTTAAATAAAGCTCAGCCTTATGACCTCATTTAACCTGATTACCTCTTTAAGTGTCTTATCTCCAAATATAGTGACACTGGGGCTTAAGGCTTTAACAGACAAATACAGCAGGGGGCTAGGGGAACCTCTGTCTTCCTCAAAAAGCCTTCAGATGTTTTCCTAAATGTGTGATGTAAACAACCAACAGATGGTCCTCCAGCCATGATGCTGAAAGACTCAACCTACGTTCATATTGAAATGATCAAGCCCAAGGCAAGAGATATGATCCCATAAAGAAAGAGAATTCTCAAGGATCTCAGGTTTCTTGGAACTGGTTGTTTTGTAGCACAGGGTAGAATATTGGAAGGTCACCACTCTAATCTCAAAGAAACCAGATTCAGACTTTGTTTTCTTATTCTTCGTTGGAGAAAGTGGAGAGGGTAATTATATAACTGGCTTGTCCATTCCCAATATGTATACTAAGGGTGAGACAGTGATGAATTACCCAGGATGAGGTTAGAATAATTTAATAAAAAGAAGTGGAAATGGGGTCTTTCATTCCTAACCTTTGATGCAGTGGCTCAAATCCATTACTAGAACATGGATTAAGAAGTCCAGAGTAAGATTACTCAGCATTGCCCACCAGTGAATCACTCTTTAAAACTTCATGACTGGATTTTTTTTTCTTTCTGTTTTGACTTCTTTTGTAGTCTTAGTCTCTTTATCTAGTGAGATAGGAAATGTATGGCCTCCATTCAGAACTCATTCAAACTACAGGGCAGAACTATAAAAGAGGTTTTGGGGAATATGCAGGGTCAGTCTGAATATCTTATAGTTTTCAGTAAAAAAAAAAAAGTATTTTACAGTATCAGTAGGGAGATTTATATCACAATATGTAAGTAGTGTTTGCAAGATTTACAAAGCTACATGTGTTCCCTTAAGCAGTAGTTTTCAAACATTGGGATCTTAGAACTCTGGATTCAAATGAAATTTTTCATTGAAGTAAAATTCTGTTTAAATAAGAATGTGTTGTCTCAAGGACCACCCCCCAACCCCCCCCCCCCCCACACACACACACTCCATTTCACTCTTGTGGGTAGACCTTAATGAGAAGGAATGCCATGATCTTTCAAAAAGATAGATTAAATGCCTTTTCTCTGGAAGATTCTTATTCTATAGTGAATTTCTCCAATAAAGCACAGAACATACGTGAGCAAAGCTGATCGTTAAATAGTAAGTCACACTTCTTATGTTTTGAAAAACGTTTTTAAATTTATAATTTGTCTTCCAAAATAAATGTAGAGGTTGAGGAAATTAGATTTCCCTCATAGCAGGAACACTTAAAATTTTTGTTTAAAGCAAACTGCTGAAAGCAGGTGTATTTCATCAATTGAGCATGCATTTTTATCCATCAAATCATATAATAATGAAAATGAAAGGGATCCTAGAAATTGAAATCAAATGAGGTAATTAGATAAAAGTGCTTTCTAACCTAGAAAACATTCTGCAAAGATAAGCATTCATGATGATGATGTCTATCCTGTTCTTTTAACTTTAATATCCCTTTGATCTTTAACCCCTGGGCCTTTAACTGGAGCTCAGAAAAGGGTAAAAACATCTTGCTCAGTGTCAAGCAGCTAGTCAGTAATGTAGAGGACACTAAAACATTATTGATTGCTGCTTGCACACATTTCAATCAGTGGTATAAACCTAGTAATCAAAGGTCAGCAGGAAATTTAAAATCAACCATTTGCTTTCTTTTGTGCAGGAATGTATTTCATCTATACCTGAGATAAATGCCAAAGAACTGCTTTTGGTTGGAATACAAAAGATAAGTCTATCAGCCTGGAACACAAGTCTAAATAAAACATGTTCATGGAGGATTTTAGGCTCATTTACCTAAGCCCAGCTGAGGGGCAGAGGGGCACTCTCGCTACAGCTCTGTACTGGCAAGTTTGGGATTTACAGAGTGGGCTCCCATCTTACATGGTTGGTGTGAGCTTCTAAAATCATGTAAAAGGTAAAAATCTTACAAAATCAAAATCACCTCTGAGAATCCTTCAGGCTCCTAGAAGCTCAAAGACAAGTTCTGTATTTTGTCTCTGGAGAAATGGCTGATATATTACTTTTCCTGTGATGTTGGAAGCCAAGATCATTTTTCACCTGAGCAAGGCAGCTTAACTATGTTATATGCTCGGTTCTTCAGCTTCATTGGTTGGCTGTGTTGAGAAATTGCCCTTGATCTGACTCCACTATACAAGTGTTCCACTTCACCCACAAATTGACTCATGTTGAAAGGACTGACTTGTAACTCAAATAAATTTAAAATGAGGATATAGTAACAAATATGCAGTGATGCTTAATGAAAAAGTTGTTCTTTGGCAATGTTTATAAACTGTGAAGAGAAATTATGGAGGGTGACTGCAAACTTCCTCTGATGACCTTTAAACTGAATCTGGGTTTAGAAGAACATTGGTATTATCTCCAATGGTGGCCATCAGCAATTCTTCCCATTCATATGTGTGCATTCCACTCCTCCCATCAAGAGGGGGAATCTAATTTCCTCTCCTCTTGGATCTGAGCTGGCCTTACAACTTGCAGTGGCCAGTTGAATGAAGCAATGCTGTGCCAGTTCCAGGCTTAGCCATGTACAGGCCTAACAGCTTTGGTTTTTGCTCGGTTGGACCTCTGCACCACCATATAAGAAGGCCAGCTACCCTCCTAGAGGGAGAGGCCAGCCAGCCCCAACTCTTCAGCCACCACAGTGGAGGACCCAGGAATGTGTATGGAGCCATCTTGATCATTATAGCTGAGCTCCTGGGTAAATGAAGTTGTGTGAGTACTACTGACATCATATGGAGTAGAAGAACCATGTAACCAAGCCCTTCCTAAAATGCAGAACTATGAGTTACTAAATGCTTTGTATTGCTTTGTTAGGCAACAGAAAATGACAGTAGAAAACAGTATATATCTCTCCCCTGATACTTTTCCTTCCTCTAGTAGTCTTCCGCTTTTGTGTGTTCCAACGCTGCCCAGATTTTTGGTGAGAAAAAGCAAAACAGAAACAAAGCCTCAGGGACTTCCTCAGTGGTGGGCCTTGCACAATCTTCTATTTCATCCGAATGGGTGATTGAACTGGGGAACCTGGCCATAGTGTTTGCCTGTGGCTCTCAGCTGTGTAGGAGTGGTCACTAATGAATATTTTATACATTTTATATTTATACATACCATATTATTTTATTCCATATTTTATTTTGCTTGGTTTTCAGCTCCCATTGCAAAGAAAAATAGTGACAGTTGGCACATAATTACTTCCTAAAGGATTTAAAATCTAGGGAGAAGGAGGCAGTGATAAGGATCGAAAATGAAAAATTAGACAATGAGAGGGGAAGGGTGGCAAATGAATTCCAGGAAAAGAAAGTGCTACCACAAGAAATATCCAGAATCCAATCCACTTTTGACTTGCAAAATGACAACTCCACCAAGGGAGGTGGAGTCTGTGAAGTGGCGGATCTGAGGGCTGGGGTTTGATCATTCACTGTGCCATGCCATCTAAGTCAACTGTGAAAGGAAGTTGTCTGGGAAAAAGTGGAATCCCCCCTGACCTAGTAAACACAAAGGTGGCTTGCCCATGCAGTGCACGGTGAGCTTCATTCTAGGAAACATGGAGACTGGACTCCTGACCATTAAGCAGTAAGCCATGTCTCTTTTGTTGGGTTGAAAACACTATAAAATTGATGTATCACTTCAAATACACAAATGCTGCACTTCCATATCAAATACATATTTCTTGATAGAAAACACCTTTTAAAATCTTGGCAAGGCAAAGCAATCTGCTAAAGAATGTGTATCATATTAGTTGAAACTCAGTTAAATTGAGCAATGTTGTCACTTAAGAAAACACCGAAACCCAGATTTTAACCTTATAGAAGTATTGACACCCACAGTGGGGGCTGATGAAATAAAGGAATCTTGTTACTCTCACTGTCTTGTAATGACCACTGGCCGTAAAGTACAAGGCACTACTTTCCCAATGCCATCTCTGCACCCCCTGCCCTTACTCCTGTCCTGTATAAGAGACAGTTCTACCCTCAGTTGACAAATGTCTGGTAGAAATTTTATAAGAGTTTTCAGTAAGGAATCAGTTGTCTTTACTACTTGAGAGAAAATGGAAAGGAAAGATTCAATTACTCTTGTGAAAAATGAACCTTCTCTGAAGGTTTGGCCACTGCTGCTGTGCTTGTTTTAAAACTGAATTATAGGTGCAATACTTTTTCCATAGACACCGGCATTAATTCTTCTCAGACCATTCAAGATTGGTAGGGCAGAGTGGGAGGGAGCAGAGAGAAAATAAGATAATAAGAGTTTCACATTGATTTATTCACCTTTGTGCAATGTACGGGGACAGAAGGGAGGCCGCTTCGGGAGCCCAAGAAGACGAGTAGCTGCCAAGGAAGGGATGCAGGGAAGCCTGCCAAATAGTAGAGAGATTGTTGTTCTTAGATGATAGAATATCACTTCATTTCTCTAGCTACTTTATGAAAATATATATGCATAAAATATGCCACTTGATGCTGCTCGAGTGACTGGAGGCCGAGGTGTTTGTCCAGGAAGCAGTGTGTTCCTAACTGGCCTGACTATTAGCTGATTTTATTCATTCAGTTAAAAGGCATCTGTGCAGAGCAGAGCCCAGGCACTTGTCCCAAAGTGTGTGAGTCTGATAGTGGGAGAGATTGGCTCCCAGCCAACTGGTGAATGGATGGGTTCGGAGGCATGAAGTTGATGCCACACAGAAGTGTGGAACTGTCTTGCAGACCTTGTAGGACCACTTAGAGTAGACAGGAAGCATCGAACCAGGAATCTGTAGTCCTCCCTCAGTAATTGGCTCCAGGCAAGATCAGGTTCATAATGTGTGGGCAGTGTGCAAAATGAACATGGAGGGCTTTCTTGTTTAAAAAGTTTTGAGAATTTTTGGTTGCAACATCAAAGCACTAAACAGAGGGCAGAGCCTTTCTAAGCTGCGAGACTGCACAGGCTTCATACCCATCAGGCCATCCGGCTCGCTCCATGACTTTGTAACAAGAAGCTTCTCGTTGGAGTTGTCAATTTCCATGTATTTAAAATGCACTGATGAGATGTGATTAGCAACGTTAACCTCAGGGGTGGGGGGTGAAACATGGATGGAGTCAGCAACATTATTAATGGAATTTCAAGTTTTACTTCCAAAAACCTTCTCCCCATCCTGTTCTTCAAACAAAGGATTTGTACCGGGAGACCCATGGATTCTCTCAGGTACCCAAGAGGTGGGGAGTAGAAAGCTTGTGGCCATTGTCTTATAAAACAAAAAAAAAGAAATTAAAAAAATTAAGAGAATATTTTCTCGAATCCTATATAATTCCTATACAATAAAGAGCTAATGTGCTAATTAGACCTGACCTTTCTGAATGACCAGTGGGTGGGGGGTGGGGCTGTGAAGCAGCCGGGGCTGTGAAGGCCTACTCTTGCACGAATTCCGTGCATCGCTTCTCTAGTTTATAAAATAAAATCAAGTCCATTCATTTGCACTGAAAATTAACCTTTGCTTTTCTTCTAAAATAACTTAAACCTCTTTTGGTTCCCAACAGAGATTTTAAAAACAGCACATGCTCATTTATCTCGGACTGACTCTTTAGGCCACACTGGCAGGTTTATCTGTTTGAAAAGAGACCTTGAAACCCAAGTGCCTTCTGTAAAGTTTGGACTCTGAGATTGAACTTCTGGGAGATGACAAATGAGAATGGGATGAAGGCTCACTTTTCTTGTTGTGACCATAATAGGATCACTAACCCTAAGCAGCAAAGTTTGGATTATGAGTCCTGAGAAACATCACTCTGTGTCTGGCAGCTGCAAAATAAGTAACTCTGGTTCTCCAGGTCATTTAAGGTTCTGGAGTCACCAGGAAAACATGCTGATGCTTCAGTTTCTGGTTGTAATGAAAGAAGCTAATATAATTCTGCAGATCTGCTCTTTTCCTCCCTCAGGACCCAAGTCATAGACAGTGGGACAGTCAAGCTATTCACTAGCACAGAGAAAATTATTTAACATGGACCTGCCATTTTGAGTGTGTTTCTGACCAATTCATGGTTTTGCTTTCTTTCTTTTATTTATTTATTTGTTGTCTTGTAAAAGGGTAAAGCCTGATTTGGAAGAATTCTTGCAATACATTTGGTATGCTTTTATAGGTTTTTAATTCATCCACTTAGCAAGTACAGGTGACCTTTGTTATTCATAGATTTGTATTTGTGAATTTGTCTACTTCCTAAAATTTATTTGTAATCCCACAATTAATACTTGCAGCACATTTGAGGTCATTGTTGGGTATGTACAGAGCAACAAAACATTCAAGTAAAGGGCACATGTGTTCCCAGCAGAGGTCAAACAAGGACACACTCTGCTTCTCATTTTAGCAGGTGCAAACAAGTGTCCTTTACTGGTCTAATTAGTGCCATGAGGATTTTTTGGGTTTGCTTAATATATATTTTTTTGCATTTCTGTGTTTTTTTCTTTTCTTTTCTTTTTTCTGGCAATTTCACTGATTAGTGGCCCTCAAGTGTAATGCTAAAGTACTGTCTAGTGTACCTAAGTTCAGGGAAGCTGTGATATATCCCCCAGAGAAAGTATGTGTGTTAGATCAACTTTGTTCAGGCATGAGTTATAGTGCAGTGGACTGTGAGCTCAATGTTATGAATCAACAATATATATATTTTAAAAAAGCGTCTTTAAACAAAAACAGACATAAAACAAGGTTATTAGGTATCGATTTGTTGATGCAGTGCTGCGACCAGAGGCTTTTGGGAACCTAGCCCTACGTTTCCCTTAGGAACTGCAGTTCAGTATTTGCTGATTCAGTGTTCTCTTTATAGGTCATAACTACATTGAATAATGGGAACCCATTGTGTATGTTGAGAACCCACCCTGTTCAACTGTCCTGAAACTGCAAAGTGCAATCGAAGAGGGCATCCTGTCCTGAGGGAGTGTGTTGAATCATAGTGTGACCATTTCCTACTACCATTTATTCCAAGCATCTTATAGAGTACTAGGGGCCAGTGCATGAATTCATGCACTTTGAAAGGAACTGTGGGCTATAAGGCTGCAGTAGGCACAGAGGCAGATCTTGGTCCATCCTCCATGTCCATCTGCTGGCAGTCCCTCTCCTGCCATCACTACTCAAACATGCTGAAAGTGCCAGCCCTGCTTGAAACCTCTGAAGGTGCGGAGTGATTTGGGCCAGTGCCAACAGCAGGTGTGAGCAGGGCTGGCATCGTCAGTGGGTTCGAGCAACAGCTGCTTTCCTGATCACCCCTCAGGAGCAGGGGGAGGTAAAGAAACTCTGAGGAGTGATTGGGACTGGCAGCTGCTACTCGCATCCACTGATGGTGCTGAGCAATCAGGACCAGCACCAGTCACTGGCAGCAGGTACAAGCAGTGGCTCTGGCTCCAGCTGCAGGTGCTAGCGGGGCCATTACTGGCAGTGGGTGCAAGAGGCAGCTGCTGACCCTGATCTCCCCTCAGGAGCAAGGGGAAATGGAGAAGCTCTGAGGGGTGATTGGGGCTATGTAGCTGCCGCTCAAACCTGCTGATGGTATCAAGTGATTGGGGCCAGTGCCAGGTACTGGCAATGGGTGCAAGTGTTGGGATCATGGCATGTGGGAGCAAAGAATTCTCAGTAACCACCAGAAGCTCGCTCTGAGGACAGCGACCAGTGCTCCACCTTAGTCTGGCAACCCTGCTCACCTGCTCCACCATCCCGCTGTGGCCAATGCCCGCCATGTTCTGCACATACCTCCTGGTGGTCAGCACATGTCATAGCGACCATTTGTTTGGTTCAGTTGTTCCACCATTTGCTCTATTTGCATATTAGCTTTTTATTATATAGGATATTCTTTAATTCTCCAAATAATCCTGTAAGTTGGGCATTTAATCATTTGTTGAAACTAAGACTCAAGTTGGCATAGCTCCTAAGTGGCACAGCCAGGAACTGAACCCAAATCATTGACTCCCCAAATCATGCATTTGTCCTCTCAAACTCTGCTGTCTAGTCAAGGAGAAGGAAACATGGATGCCTCCACTATGAGAATGAAAAAAATAAGGTACCAAATAGATATTTCTGGCTTATTTTCTCAAAACCACCAAGCCCATCTTACTTTCTCCCTCTAGCTTGCTTTGAGATATTTATAAAAATCTTCTCAGAGAAGCTCTTGTAAAATTTATAGTTCTTCATATCAGTCTGTTTTTCCTGAATTGTTGGATTAAATATACCACAGGAATTTTAAACAAGCAAGAAAACAACTTTAACTCAAGACTATGATCCTTTACTACAATAAATATTATTGTCCTTTTTAATCAATTTATAGATTGTATCTAAAATTTTAGGAAACTGTCTCCATGTAAGTAACATCTTTTCACCCAAAAACAATCAGATTCCTCCAATTGTACTATCTTAAACCCTTTGCAATAGATTAATCAAACTCAAGGACAGGTATACATGGAGTGGTTTAATCCTGCTTTAAAAATTAATGTAATTGTTTGCCAATTTTTTGTTCTGTCTTCCCTTTAAAGGTTTGGGGACTCTTTCAAAGCAGGGTCCAGGACATTTTTATCCAATCAGGACTTAATGACATTTTTGTCCTGTTCCTTCAAGGTTGCTATAAGGATAAAAGAAGTCACATAAAAATCACTTTTAGAGTCATCTGGTTATAGCAGGACTCATTAAATATTAGTTTATTTTCTATTCTCCTTACTAAGCAGCTTAATCTCTGGTTAGCAGTCAAGGCCACTTGTAAGGCTAGTGTGTAAATAAGAAAACCCAACTTGTACATATTGCTATGTAGAATTCTCTACAGTTTATAGAACCCCCTCCCATCTCCTGCACATATTTTTTTTTTCAATTTAATCCCCACAGTGTTATCGATCCCCACCAGTTGCTAGTAGAAGTGAAAATCTTGGGGTGCCACTGGAATAAGAATTTCCAGAGGGCCCATGGGAGAATGAGGCATTATGGAAAGCTTTATTTTTGTGAATTAAACCCCTGAGTTTTCAAGGTCCTCTCCTCCTCCACCTCACCAAGGAAAAGCTCTCATTTCATCTTCAGCAGAGCTAAGATAAAAGCCATGGCTCCAAGTTTCCGTTCCACATGAGGCACAGTCCAGCCAGCTAGTGTGGCTTGTGTCCCCAGCTGCAGCCCATTTTGTGCAGGGCCTATATGGTGGTGCGGCTTTTAGAGCCATGTGGCTAACATGGGAGCAAGAGAGCAGGTGTGAAACGATGAACAAGAGACAGAATTCCTTTGGGGATTTTTATTCCTAAAGTTTCACTGGCTTGCATTGGGGTTCATCCTCCCAGCCAATGTTTGTCCCAGGTTAGACTGACAGGCAAGCACCTTTCCTGCACCACCCAGCCTTTACTGCACCTGCATCCATTGTCCCCTTTGTTGGACCCCTTCCCCCAGTGATCCGTGGGGAGTGGACCCGTGGTTCCCTGGAGAGTGTGAAGTTGCAGCTTCCTGGTGAAGCTGCCCAGATGATCATGCTTACAATGTCTGTTCCCCACCCCCTTTGCTTTCTTTCTGTTTCTAATATTAATAACTAGCTAGTTACACCAACCTTGAAAAAAGGACAAAGCAGGTGTCATTGCCTTCTTTAGTAAGATGATGACGTGGGGGTCTACAGAGGATGAAATCACTAAGAAAAAGATCACACATGTCACTGAAAGGAACCTGTTCTACTTTCTCCTTGTTCATCATGAATCAAAGCATAAGTCACCATATTGCTTTAGTAAGCAAATGCTTCTTAAAAACGGTCAAAACCACGAAGATTTTAAAACCAGCAAAACCTCCGGTGCGGAGCACGATGCCGTATGCCAACCAGCCTACCGTGCGGATCACGGAGCTCACCTACGAGAATGTCAAGTTCATCATCGAGAGTACAGACCTAGTGGTGGCTAATTCTATTCGGAGGGTCTTCATCGCCGAGGTGCCCATAATAGCCATTGACTGGGTTCAGATTGACACCAGTTCCTCAGTCTTTCAGGACGAGTTCATAGCTCATAGGCTTGGGTTAATCCCCCTCACAAGTGATGACATTGTGGACAAGCTGCAGCACTCCCGGGACTGCATGAGCGAGGAGTTCTGCCCCGACTGCTGGGTGGAGTTCACTCTCGACGTGCGGTGCAACGAAGACCAAACTCGTCACTTCACGTTTCGAGACCTCATCTCCAACAGCCCCCGGGTCATTCCCTTGACATCCCGGAACCGAGATAACGACCCCAATGACTACGTGGACCAGGACGACATCCTCATCGTCAAGCTGCAAAAGGGCCAGGAGCTGCGACTCCGCGCCTATGCCAAGAAGGGCTTCGGCAAGGAACATGCCAAGTGGAACCCGACTGCGGGGGTGGCTTTTGAATATGACCCCGACAATGCCCTGAGGCACACGGTGTATCCCGAGCCAGAGGAGTGGCCAAAGAGCGAGTACTCGGAGCTGGATGAAGATGAGTCCCAGGCTCCGTATGACCCCAATGGCAAGCCAGAGAGGTTTTACTACAACGTGGAGTCCTATGGCTCTCTGCACCCTGAAACCATCGTGCTCTCGGCCCTCTCTGGGTTGAAGAAGAAGCTGAGTGATTTGCAGACCCAACTGAGCCACGAGACCCAGAGTGACGTCCTCACCATAAATTAGCCACAGCTCATCCTCCTGAGCAGAAAAGGATCCGAGCAGCAGCTGTGTGCTGATCTCCTGAGACCCTCCTCGCCCCAGCAGTCCGGACAGCTGTACTTAACTTCTCAGCAAGCCATCAGCACCACCTGGAGAGGTAGCAGTGGGGAAGGTGCCCCCATCCTTGCTTGGTCCCTGTAGATTACGGGGGTGCCCCTGGTATTGAGGCAGGACAGTCCTTCACTGAGCATGCAGCATCCCTGGCCCTGCCTGCTGATGACTCGTCTCCCCAGAACCCAGACCTCCCTCCCCCTGGTCTGCTTGTAGAGGTCATACTGCTTCCCTGTTGAAAACCACTGAGCTAGACCCTCCTCTTTGGGTCATGTCAGCTGTTGACTGACTGTGTGTGTGTAAGTTAGCATTTCACAGTTGTACCTTAGGTTTCCGAGTTACAATTGAGTGTTCTAAGTCTGGTTCAGGCCACCTACAAACCCAGCTCCTGTGCATGGTCAGCCTACACTTCGCTCAAATTCCCAAATGTCTTTGGATCCTGGCTGCTCCTCCCTTCCCCTGACTCCCCAAATAAACCCTGCATTTCATTCTCAAAATAAATAAATAAATAAATAAATAAATAAATAAATAAATAAATCCAGCAAAACCTGACTTAAAGAAGCTGCTTTGTGATCTTCTGGTCTTATGCTGCCCAGACATCCCTATTCACACTTGGCTTCAGGACTTCTGGAGAATGGTTGTTTCCCCCCATCTTGGGTATCTTCTCAACAGATACCAATGAAATTCTTAACTCTCTCTTACTTTCTAAGTATCCAGATTCCTTCTCTGTGTTATCTCCACTTTGTTCCCCTTGGTTTTGATCCTCAGGCTTTGGATTCTTTTGGAATACTCATTCCCTCCCCAGATTCCCCTGTCTCCTTGTGGCCAGGTCTTCCGTGGCTTTTTTTCTCAAGTGCTGGCCTTTAGTTCCAGAGATCTGAAACCTTGGCTGCTGCTTCTTTTTCTTCCTGCCTTTGGATCATTCATTTGCCAGTTTGCACTTCCTGGTGGTTTGTTCCCGGCCATCCTGTCCCCATGTTCCTCTGCTGCACAGGAGAGTCTGCCTCTGGTCCACATGTCACATGATAACCAGATCTTTAGTAAATGAACTTTTGATGGTACAGGTGTGCAGGGAGGGTTTGCCAGTGCACGAGAGATCTCTCTGTGTGCAGGAAACCACCTAGGTCCCAGTTCAGCAGTTCCCACTCCAGCGCAGCAGCAATTGCTAGACAAGTCACTGGTGAGCCCTGCCCACAGCTTCTTGGCCTCAAAATGGGCTGTTTCAACTCATCTGGCTGATTGTGCTGCAAAGAGGCTTGGTTTTCAAATCTAATTACAGCGCTGATTCAGGCCTGGCCTTCTGGTCATTCATCTTGAAGTGTTCAGCTCTGACTCCCATTTGGTTCCCTGTCCTGTCTCTCCTACTACCTCCCCTTGATGTGGCCAGAATAGTGAACTGAAACAATTAGTAAATGCTGAATCATTGAGTCCCTGAATGAGGCAAGTGTCTGTGTGAGGTATACAACTTCCTGAGGGGGCTTCATGGAAGCCTAAAGAGATTTTTCACAGATTCATGGGTTTTCAAAGGAGAAATTTGCATATTAATAAGAAGCTGTTCAGACTGATTCGCTTAATGTGTTTGGAGTGAGTATAATTAAATGTCAAGGGAGATATATCATGAAGTAATGAAGCTGAAGCCAATTTATCAAAAATAAGGTCCAGGGAGACATTTTAAATAATAAACAGTCCTCTAACCTCCCTTTTTAAGGTGCTTTGCTTAGTCTGGGCCCAGATTTACATGTTTTTTTGAGACGCAGTTCAAACAAAGCTGCTGGAAACAGAGTGGGGGTTGGGAAGGAAAAGAGACATTTTTCCTACTCAAGTTTATAACATTAACTGAGTTTTTTCCTGTCTGAAAACTTTTAAAGGGGACAAACCTGTTTAGTTTTCCTCTCTCCGATATTGGGATGTGACTAGGATCTGACCTCTGTTGCACCCCAACACACACAGTTGTTCTCCAGGATTGTACCTATAAAAAAATTGTTAAAAACATAATCCTGGCTTCTGGGTTTTGAAGAATAAGCTATTTATTAATATGCATGTCTAAGGAGTTAGCTATTCTTCAAACAAATTCAATCCATGATTGGCTTTGAATTCCTTTAGAAACAAAGTAATGATAACATTACACAGCCATCTATTTATACTTTATCCCCTTTGTGTTTGATTGAATTAATCAAGACACTCAGGCTCTAGCAATAGATGGGTTCTCTGGAATTCCAGATGAAGCTAAAGTGCCCTCGGAAGAGTTGCTTGGCTGGGTCACATGGACACACTCAGTAGCATCCTGATTCTGTTTATGAGCATGTGAGAGCAGTGGGCTCATTCCTGGGTGGACGGCAGGAAACAGCTCTCACTGGCCCTCCTCAAAGAGGTCTCAGGGGCAGATGAGAGACTTGGGGTGCTCTAAAGCCATGGCAGAAAGGAAGTGCCTACCTTGTACTCACTTACCACAATAGGAAAATGAAAAGGCACATATACAAATCTGGGAGAATGAGGAGTTTCCACCTACAATGACTCTGTCGGACTGACTGGGGCCACTGGATGGTGTGAGCAAAGAAAGGCCATGATTCAGGGGTTTAAGCTTCTGAAGCTTGTAGCACTTAAATCTGCATAACAGCAGATTACCCCAAGTTCCACAAAGCAAGCAAACCTTAGAAACTTTGAAAACAATCTAGTTTGTCCCATATCTGACCAGATAATGCTTTTGTAAGAGCACTGCCTGGGCCTCAAGCCCCAGTACTTATCCTCTGAGTAACTGTGAACAGTTGCTTAGCTTGTCCACACTTTAGTTTTGCCACCTGGAAAAATAGAGATGATTTATGCCTAGGTTGGCTTTGGAGGAGTAGAGATGGTGCATGTGAACCATCTTGTTACTCTTGTGATTTTGATCAGGAAGGCATCATTTTGGGGCCCATCATTGGAGACACTTAAAGTGATTGGAGACATTGGGCCCTGCAGTTTTAAGTTTCAAGGGTAGCAGTGAAAACGTGTTTTAGATAGGACTGTGGATGTTTGACCAGAAGAATCCCTTGGAAACTCTGTGTTGCCTCTATTCAGAGATTGAAAAGGGAGGCATTTCTTTCCCCACAATCAAGCTCTTGGTCATCCCCCTTATCCTAATGACAGGCTTACCTTCCACTGTGTGTGTGTGTGTGTGTGTAGATAAATTATAGTTTATAGTTGTGGTTTCAAATGATTGTACCCTTAGAACTCATCCTTAAAAAAAAAAGTGGCCAACTCTTTCCTTATCATAGAACCTGTGTTGATTGACTGAGGGAGGGAGAGTGTCTGGCACCCACCTACTTAGCCCACTTTCTCATTTTATAGGGCAGCACCTTCAAACTTTATCAAGCAGCCTTTAGGGTTGCTTTCAGCTTAGTTTGAATGCATAGCTTAATGGCTTGCATTGTCTTTGTGTTGAACAGGTTTGCATCATTGTTTTAGTAATGCACAACTTTTCCCCATTACTGAAACTTCAGATGAACACAAGAATATTCCACTGTGGTCACAAACACTAAGACAGACACAAAAATATTCCCTAAATTAGCAGAATTGGAGGTTCTTTCCATAGATGATTGTTTGGCAAGCCAGCAAACCATAGACTTTGAACTTCTTATTTCTACCTTTAAACTGTGTTTCCAGCTGTAAGCTGCTCTCTTTCTACACAGAAAGAGCACATTGACTATTTCCAGTCCCACTGCCAAAGGACCCTCTATATGTGATCAGTGAGGACCATCCACATACCAGGCTAGGAACAAACCTTTTCTAACTTTATTCTGAGTCCTGGCGCAGGCAGTACATTCAGGAATAAGAGGTGAAACTTTATGAAATTAGATGGCAGTTCTTTTGTTTACTATGATCACATTTTGATATAAAATGTTTATGGATTCCTCAAAGCCAGCCTGCAAAATATATTCACTGTATTGTCACTTCCATTAGTCATGAAAGTAGGAAGATTTTGTGGTCAAATGTGAATGGAAAATGAATTCAAATGGATTTTTTTTTACTGTGGACTTATTTTTATACAATACAAAGTCTTTTTAAAAAATTATTTTTATTGATTTCAGAGAGAGAGGGAGAGAGAGAGGGAGAAAAAACAAACAAACATCACTGATGAAAGAGAATCATTGATTGCCTGCCTCCTGTATGCCCACAATGGGGATTGAGCCCACAACCTGGGCATTTACCCTGATCTGGAATTGAACTGTGACCTCCTGGTTCTTAGGTGGATACTCAACCACTGAGCCATGCCAGGTGGGCTACAGTGGGCTTTTAAGAGATGTGTTTCTAAGACTCACTGTGACAAGTCAAATGGGTTTTGTCATTTGCAATGTTTCTGACAATGGAAAATGTTTGTAATGAAACTCCACTTCACTATGTGTTCCTTGGAACACAGTTTGGGAAAATTCTGTGTTTTCTTTAATTATAGCAAATTGTGATCTATAACATGAAAACTTTGCTAGGATGGATGAATTTTGTTGTAATTTGATAATGGTCTCAAGGAAATTATTCTGGATCCCATGAGCAGGTCATTTTCTCCTCCTGAGAAAGTAGATGGCAATGGGAATATTAACTGCCAATTTCTTTCCTGGAAACCTGGTTTTAGAGACTGATTTTTATATGAGAGATTGGTGTTATGATATGATTGATTTTGCTGTAGCATGGGACAAACAATTCGTGTTCTGCCTAACAAATAGCAGGTGCTATTCTTTCAAGGAAACCACCTAAGTAAAATAAAACATTTTTTTAAGTCTGTCAAAAGTTCTGTGCTATGAAATTTTCCACATTTCATTGCTGTAGGCTGCTCATTACTCTCCAAGGATTACCATTTTCCTTATCAGAGTCTACAAACCAGCAAGGCTACATATGTAGAGCATTTGTGACAGCTGTATATCTTGGATCCCACATTTTCCAGCGTTATCTCCCAAGTTTTCCTCCTGCCCCCACCACTGCACATTCTCTTCCTGCACAGGACCCTGACCCACATCCTTCCTCTTTATCCAGTGGTGCCTCTGAGCCTGTGTCCATCTCTTTGCTGGAAATGCCTGTTTTCTTCTTTTCTGCCCATTAAAACTTCGCTGATTCTTCAAAGATAAAGTCCAGTTCCTGTGTGACTTTGTTTTTCCCAGTGTCCCCTTCGTGGTTGGACTTACCATACCCTTTTCTGAGTTGTATGCCACGTTGGCTACAGCCCATTCTCTGTTGTTCTTTGAGTTTTCCAGATAGCAGATCCAGAGAAAGAGTTATAAATACAAAGGTGTTAGGAGAGGGCTACCTGTAGAGAAAGAAAAGGGAGCCAAGGGATGGGGCAGATCTGTGGGCAGTGCCAGCCATCAGGAGATCTGGAGCCAAGATGGCTCATCAGAGAAGCTGCAACCAGGGCAGACTGGGCTACACTCCTGTGTCACCTCTGTTCAGCCACTGACCAAAAGTCTCCTGTGCAAAGTCTGTGCCAGTAGCTGAAATGCCCTTAAGGATTCTAATAGCTGGAATCTGTCAGCTGACTGTTTCACACAGCTGGGCCACAGTTTTCCAGTGAGGGAGACCAGAGTGGCTCAGCTGGGTGCCTTCCATCTTTGTCCCCTTGTCAGTTCATTCCTTCTCCCATGTGCCCAGGGTGTTAGAACCAGAGAGACTTTTGAGGTCATGCAGTGGAGACTCCACATTTTACGGACACGGAGACAGAAACACTTGTCAACCACATTTTAAGGCATAAGATTACCTTCATTGTATGATCCACACTGAATTGAATCCCAAATCAGAATCTACCAGATCAATCCATCCATCCCACTTCCTGTGACTGGCATCAGGGCTCTTGGCACCCTGGGCATCTCCCCAGGGCCGCCCTCCCTCGCTGGGACCACTGACACCTTAATTACCAGACCCAGAGCAGGTGAGGTCTTTTTCTGGGGTCAGGGTGCACTCGATTACTCAGCTGCCTGCAAGGAAACACTCTCCACATCAATAATTGAGCAGAGCAATTAGGGGGATACAAAACGTATAATTGGACAGAACCACCTGTGTCCTGTGAGAATTCTGTCACTTTTCTCTTTCAAGCTCTAGTCCCTCCTTTCCTTCTCAAAAGTATCACTGTGGACATGGAGTGGGACATGCAGGAGGAAGCCATGGTATGTTCTTCTAAAATGGCCAGAAAGAGGGAGTCATCAGAAAGGAACAGGTGGGGGAAGTGCCCTTCTCTTTGTTCCGTAGAGCCACCAGCGAGGCATGGACACAGCACGACTTCGGGGCTGGCCCATGAGGCTGTGCAAGCCTCTGGAACCTGGGTCCCTTTCGCTTGCACAGCCTGGTGGCCCCTGAGGCCCCACAGGAGGTGACCTGCACCAGAGCCTGCTTCCCTCACTGAGACATCCAGGGACCTAGGGTAAAGAGAATCTACCTTTTCTACTTTGAGGGTATGAACATCAATCATGGGCTAAGGAGAATAAGAGAATTGAGATGTATTCCAGTTCACTGTGGTAGCATGCACCTTGGCATATAAGTCTCCCCTTTTCCCAAATCCCCAGTGAAACAGCCAAAGAAATAATTGCAATAGGAAAAAAGCAGTACCAGCAATGAAACAAGTCACCTCCACGTGTCAAAGAAACTTCTCGCAGAGATCAAGCAGGGGAATCTAGATTGAGGAGGGGTGGTCACACCAGGAGCAGGGGAGGAAGCCCAGGGACCACCAGGAAGTGCAGAGACTGAGCAGAGGTCCTGAGTTGACTCTAGGAAATACCAAGTGCTAGGAAGAACATCAGCACCACACCTGCCTTGGCGGGGCTGGTCCTGGAAATGCCCTGCCTCCAGGGACAGTGGGGTACAGGTGGGGCTCAGCACAGCTGGCTTCATGTCTCAGCCTAAACACAGCAGCTCCTGTGTTCACCCTCTACCTCTTTCTCTAGCCAGGCTATTTATTTCACTTTTGATTTGACAAAGTAAATCTCAGAAAATATCTGACATTTCTCTTCTCCCTCTTCTGGCCCTGACAGACTGCAGTAGGAACTGGGGACAATAAATCATTTCAGCCTACATGTGGGCAAATACAGATTCATCCTTGTGTCCTGTAGGGTCAGCAGGCAGAAACAAGATCACACCTAAGTGCTGGCTGTTCAAAAGAACATAGCCGATGGGAGGAATCAGAAAGAACACCCTCTCCTCCAATCCTCCCTGATGCAGAGCTCTCATGTGTTTCCTCAACAAGGTTTCAGTCTTCAGTTGAAAAGATTAACTGAATACCATGCAAAAGTAATGAAAATGGCTTAAATGTATTCTCACTCCAAAGAGGAAAGTTTGATCAAAGGATGAAAGGAGGACAGGGGAGGGATAAAACAAAATGCTCTAATCATCTAAATGACAAAAACAGTTTCCTCAAAGGAAGAAAAATGAAGTTGGCATTAGATGTCTTTCCCAACATATTATATTTCAGAAAACTTTAACCTTTTAGTAGAGTTTTGAATGGAAAATTTTGTGACTTAAGAATTTTTAACCATCTAAATGATCTCAAATGGCTAAGGTACAGAAAGTTAAGACATCACAAAAAATGAGTGAGCTAAAATTATATAGTACAACATGGAAATAATCTATAATGGGAATTCATTGTTTACAATAGGCATACAAAAGCAATATAAAATAATATTTAGAAATATAAGAACGGTCAAAGCTAACACACACACACACACACACACACACACACACACGCCTGAACTGAGAAAAGGAAAGAAAAGTAAACAAGCTGAAGGGACAACATCTATAGGAGTCAATGTGAAATTTAACATAAAGACTAAATGAAATAAAAGATCTGTTTTTAATAATCAAGAGTACAACCTTTAGCTTAGTTTCTGAGATGACATAACCATTTAGCATATATGAAGTGAAAGCTGAAAGATTTTTACTTCATTTTATTTTTTCACCTTTTATTTTGAAATTATTTATAGATTTATAGCATTGCAAATGAGTGTACCATTCACCCAGCTTTCCTAAGTTTTAACATCTTGTATAATTATAGTATAACTAGGTGCCCGGTGCATGAAGTTCTTACACAGGTAGGGACCCTAGGCCTGACAGGCCGATCTGTGGGGTGACCAGCAGAGCAATCAGACCAGGGGGAGGCCACTGGCACCTGCCTTGGCTAGCAGAGTGCCGCTCACTTACCGGCCCCACCCCCTGCTGCCACCACCAGTCGCCTCCCTCTGGAGTGACCTATGGAGTGATTGGAGGGAGTGAGGCAGGCCTGCTTGCCACCTGCCTTGGCTGGCCTGGGGCCTGTGGGCTGGGGACAGATCCTGCATTGAGTGTCTGCCCACTGGTGGTCAGTGTGCATCATGGCAACTGGTCATTACAACAGTCATTTGGTTATTTGAATATTAGGCTTTTATTATATAGACTATCAAAACCAGGAAATTGACATGGATATAATCCACAGAACAAGCAGAATTTGTTTTAAAACATCAGAACTTGATGAAATAATCTAATATACTCATTTGAATCTTTGTCACAGCAATTAAAAAAATAAACATATGAAACTCTCAAAAATAAACTTAATCTTAATTTAATAAAAGGTATAAGAAGTCTACCTCTACTACAAACAGAAAATCGAAACTCTTTTCAAAAGTCCAGTGAACATTTACAAAAGCATTTATATACATGGTCACAAAAAGCATAATAAGTTTCCTGAAAGTTTAAGATTAAACTCACACTTTGAGTACAAATGAAAATTTAATAGAGGGCGACATAAAATTTATAAAATTACTACAAGGTTAAAAGGTATTTTCTTTAAAACCCCTGAATTACCAGGAAATGAAATCTGCACTTAGGTAAGAAAGAGTCAAATGATAACACTACATACCTATTATTATAAAGTCAGTGATATAAGTAAAATGAATCCAGTCCTCATATGAAAAAATGAAAATGAGTAATGTTGACATTCAAATTCTCTCCCGACCCCCTCAAAAAAACAAACAAACAAACAGAAAAAGAGCTAGAAATAAAATTAAAAAACAATGAGAATAGATATAGCTAAAAATATCAAAGAAATTAGAAAACATCACTCTGTAAGAGTGAATTCAAAGGATTTCTGAAATAATTTATAATCTATAAAAGACAAAAATCTCCAAAGCTATAGCAAAGGAGATATAAGTTGTTGAAAGACGATCCAAATTAAATCAAAAGCAACCAAACAAAAGCAGACAAAAACTTGCAGAGAGAAACCATCAGGGATTCTCGCTCTCATCTATCATCTGAAGCACAAGGAAACCTGCCCCACATGGGGACACACGTTCTAGGGAAACGGTTCTCTCTGAGGGCAGCAGCAGTGTACTGTGCTGCCCAGCCTGTCATCCTCTCCATCTTTACTCATATCTTTGTAGCATTTGATACTTGACACGGTGGATTTGACCACTATATAAGGCCTTGTCTTGTATCCCCTCGTTTCATTTCCCATTGACACCACCCTCCTCTTCCATTGCCTTTTCTTCCTAATTTTACCCTATGTGGGCCCCAAAAGGTCCAGGCTTTGTCCTACAAATTGTTATGTCCTTTGTCTTTATTAATTGATCCTGTTTCCTACTCAAGAAATTGATCGGTCAGGTCACATTTGTTGTCTTTTTCTTATTCCACCCATTTTCTGCACAACTACATGGCCAGGTCTTGAAATCGTGTTTTTCTGGAAAGGAAATATGTAAACTGAAACATGGACAAAGCTTCACTTGTTCTTTTGCTTGATTCTAGTCTGAGATGCTGGAACCTTGAGACCTAGCTCTTCATCTCTTCTTTGTGAATCTTCTTGCTTGTAAAACTGCTCACTTTTGACCATACCACCTGCCTCTGCTTCCTATTTTTACCCACGTCTGCTACATTCCCACACACTCAGCATTTCTAGTTCACTCTACATTCTTTTCCAACTTGAGAACTTGCTCTACTACTGCTTATAAAACTTCACTTCTGTTTTCTATGGTAATATGGCTAAAACTAAGAGTAAATCTTCTGTTCTCCCCTCCCCCTCCCTCTCTCTGCTCTCTCTGTTTTGTGTGTGTGTGTGTAGTTTGTGAAGCTTGACTTGAAACTAAAGCTTTGGTGGTGTTAGACATTATTTTACCATTATATACTTGTTTTAGTCTCTATATGTGCATGTTATATGTCCCTAACTAAGAAGATACCATTTCTTGTATGACTTGATATTCATCAACTATTTCTGTGATCTGACTATAAAGTGAGATCTAGAGAGACCTTGTTGAATAGATTATCCCCTGAAGTAGATGATAGCATTGAGAGGGCAATGTTTAATTCCCACATTTTCCTGCAGCACACAGCAGACTCACTAGTCTGCTGGATGATTAGTGATGTTCTATTTTGATAATTTTGTATTATCTGATAGATAAACCAAAATTGCCATAATTAGGTAAAAAAAAGTGCCCATTAGTTGTTGAAATGAAACCACATTAAATTAAAAACAAACAAAAGCATGCAATAAATCACTGAGACAAAAATAGAGATTTCTAAATGGGAGACAATACCCTTCTCCTAGTAATAGTGCAGATAAATAATTGGTTTTTGAGAATCAAGATACTCTATCAGTGTTTTTCACACTTTTTCTCTTACCATGATCCACATTATTTTTATGCATGGACATACAAACAAATAACTATGAAATATGTGTTCATAAAGAATACTTACTTTATGTGACTTTCTCTGATATTTTCTGGCCTATCATATTTTATTCTTTTCTATATTTTTAATATAGATTGGGATCTTCTAAAGGATTAGGTCTCAACAGAGGTGTTTTCCCCACAAAGGACTTTAAACAATATCTGGAGACATTTTTGGTTGTTGTCATGCCTTAGGGATCTGGGGAGGATTCTTCTAGTGGGTAGAGGCCAGCTATGCTGTTCATATCCTAGAATACACAAAATAGTTCTCATAGAATTAGTCACCCCAAAATGTCAAAAGTTGAGAAATAAAGGGTTGTGCCCACAGATCTCAAATTACATTCATTCTACATTTACCAAAAAGGAAAGAATATTGTCTACAATAATATGCCAAAGTTTTTCCAAGAGGAATGATGATAACAATTTTTGTCATTTGACGCCTTTACAAAGTGGACTCATTTTTCCTTATTATAGTGTTTGGTGTACTCTTTCTTCAAATTTACATCAACTTTTGAGACTTGGGTCTTCGGGCCGAACAGGGCACTGTGAGGTTAAAACGTTAATGAAGGCCTCCGTAAGTGTCCCTGAAAGCTGAATCAGCACTAAGGCGATTAGCAGTGTTGGGTTGGAACTAATGAGCTTTGGGTGCCAGTAGCTGGCATTAGAGCTCAGTGAGGCATTGAGACCCAATAGCACTCACCTTCTTTCTGACCTGCTTGGGCTTCTATTACTTCAAAACCCAGTAGTGAGAAAACTGCTGAACTGGCTGTTTATTCCCCATCAGGCTAATTACTTATTTTCCCAAGATCAAGACTGTATTTTGGAAGGGCTGTGGACATCTGAAAGCAGAGAACATCCTGCCTACCAGGGCAAGGGAATTCAGGGAGTTTTTGTGTCTCTGAAAGAATGAGGCAATTAGCAAAGACTCTGAAAGCAGATCACCAAGTGGAGGGACTTCTAATGTAGTCTGTGGACCAGCCCGGCCAAAAAGCTGGCTGTGGCCAGAACTCAGAAGCATAGATTTGGGAGGTGTGCCACCGTGGACAGCTGCTGCTGTGGAGCAAGAAAGGGTGGCAGTGGGACTAGGAAAGCTCAATGAAATTCATGTAACAGTAGAGAATTTGGAAGGGAGCATGTGAAGTTGCTTTTGATTGGAAGGTTGAGGTTGTCACAGCAAGTGCTCATCAAACTTGAGATGTAAGGATAATATTTTGGTTTTCCGATAAATAAGCAATACATTTTTATCTAAACAGAAATATTTTGCATATTCTTCAACATTCTTAGCCATAATCACTATGCATTAGTTCTAAAGATAGACCATAGTTGGGAAATGTTTTAGAGGTCACTCTGACCTAGAGGTGAGGTCCTAACTTTTTGTTACTATTTGATTGGTGTAATGTTGGGTAAATTACTTTGTCTCCCAGCCAGGCTCTTGTAATATCTAAACATGTGTTTGGACTGCTGTGATTGCTAAAGGCCTGTTTCCCCTTGAACATACTATGGATGTAAGAGGACGGGTAATGGTGGACCTGTAAAGTACAGCAGCTTCTGTTTCACATCTAGCAGGTGCTAGAAAACGGAGCATATTGGAGAAAGAGAAGTCAGGAGTCAAAACGTTTTGCCTATAAGGAATATGGAAAGTGTCAATAGCAATAGCATATTAATTCTTCACTGACCCTTTGCCAGGCTTCATACTAATTTGATGGAAGGTAGAAATAGAGAGATGGTGGCAAATGACTTAATTTGATTTTTATAACAAAGGTACCTTAATTATTTCCATTGAATGGATGAGGAAACTGAGTTAGATAAATTAAAATACTTATGGGTCATGGTTATTAGGAAATGGAACCAGATACTTATAGTCACCAAACCTGACCAATTTTCTTACTATTTTTTCATTCCATTCCCTCTAAGTTCTGAGTTTCACATCAGGAAATGAGCTTGTGGCATTTCAGATTTCTATAGTTATTTTAAATGTATTTCAGGCAGTTAATAATATTTGTTGAAGCTTAATGTGGGAATAACAATCAACTAAATCAGTAATAGTTTGTAAATATTTTCTTTTTTCTAAACTTGATAAAGATAAAACAATAATATCTTCTCCCAGATAATTAGTATGATTGAATTAAGTAATTAGATACTTCAGTATTTAGTTATTTATAAAGTATCTCATGTATTTTAATCATCTGAAAGTCCAAAGTAGATCCACTGCAAGATGTTTAGAGATTATACAGCAGTTGGCTGTCAATGTGCATAAAAATAAATACATCATCATCATCTGCATCTCCACACTAAGCACTTATAGCTTCTTTGCTCATTTGTATAGCATTTCAGATAGTTTGAATAGTGTCTCATCATGGCTTTCCTGTTCATAGTAGAAACAATTATTGTCTTAATGACTTCACTCCAACAAGAGCCACTTGCATCTGTATAAAAAAAAATTGGATAAAATAGGGGTTAAGGGGTTTGTTCACTAATTTCAGACCATCCATATGGCAGATAAGAACAAAAACCAACCATTCTAAAAGTCAGTACTGTAACCATTTGGACTTAATCTTAAGATCCTAGGCAGCTACTGGAAGTAGGATTATTTTTTTATCTAGTCTATTTTGACATTTTAAGAACAAGTTAAGGAAAGAAAATGAATCAAATCAGAAATAGCAACTCTGTTTCTTAGAGAGTATTGCAGTACTTTCAAGTGTTTGGAAATACAATGTTAACCAATAATTCCATTCCCTAGAGGTAACCACTGTTAATCATTTGGTGTGCAACTGTCCAGATTTTTGGCATGTCTATATTATATACAATACTGCTTTATAACATTACCACAAAACCTCAGAAACATACAATAATAGTTATCTTATAAGTCTAAAGAGTTCGTCTGGTCCAGGCTAGTTTGAGATCTCAGCTGGCCTTGCTCATGTGCCTGTGGTCAGTTGTGAGTCAACTACATGTCTCTCTTGATCTTGGCTGGGTCTGCTCACATGTCTGGGGAATCAACTGGCTCAAGACAGAACTAGGATGTTCTTTGCTGGGATAACTTGGGTGACTCAAGCATTTGTTTTTCATCCTCCAGAGGCTTGTTTAGACATGTCCTCACAGTGGTGGCCAGGCACAGGAGCGTGAACTGGACATATAAGAAGTTTTTCAAGCCTCTTCTTGTATCACAACTGCTAGTGTCCATTGGCCAAATCAAGTCACATGGCTGAACTCAATATTAAGGATTGAAAAGATAGATTGTATTTGAGATGCATCATTTTCAAAATCTATGGTTATGGGTAAAAATAGAGAGGGATGAAGAATTGGGGCCATCAATACACTCAACCTAATAATCACTGAAACATATTAACACACAAGCATTATTTTTTATTGCCTGTTTTTTAAAGTGTGGGATACTATCCTATCATTGTATGGCTTATACTATTTTGAAGATTTTTTTAAATGTGAAACAAATGTAAGTCAATGTTTTTAACTTGTTCCAAGATGTCCCATTATATAGATATATTACACCAGAAGTTTTTATCCAGTCCCAAAATGATTGACATTTGTTTCTTGTTTTGGAGGTTTTTGTAAAAGTATTATAGTGTATTCTCATATATAGAAATATTTGTATTTCTCTCTACTGAACCTGCAGAAATAGATCTGTGGGCTCCCTCATACTTTGTACTCCAGGAAAATAGACATTTGTAGTTCCCTGAACATGCCTCAAATGCCAAAGCTTCCATGTTTTCAAATACTTGTCCCATGGAATTCTCTCCTTTGACCCTCCTAAACTACAGTGATAAAAATGAGTCTATATGTAACATGATTGGTGATTGGCTCCAAGCTTTCATGTCAGACTCACTCTGAAACATCTCAACATTACAGTATATGCAATTGAACTGTTGGGGAAGCCATTTAGAGCTCTACCCTCATAGACATTCTAGTCTTCACTCAAGCACCACTATATTTGTGAAGCTGTCTCTAAATTCCTTTAGCAGATCAGGTGTTCCTTTTCTGAACCTGAAAAACACTCCTATTATAGTAATTCTCCCATTGAAATACATTGGCGATTAAGCCTATATGCCCCCTAGATGGTAAAGTCTTTGTGGACAGGAACATCATCTTTTTGTCCATGTAATTCCACTTTTTAATAGGGTGATTAGACAAAGTTGGCACTCAATAAATGTTTGCTAAATAAAAATTTTATACTTGAGGTCAAAACCTAAAGGTAGCCACATAATAACAATTTAATAAATGTTTATTTGTTCGTTCATTCAACAAATATGTATTGAATATGTACAGTGAATTGGACATGTTTGAAATGAGAGGATGGAGAGAATGTGAATGTACCTTCTCGAAATGGAATGGCCTCTCAAGAACATCTGATGAAATTTCAGGCTTTTCTCTCAGAAAAACGCATGCATACTCTTGTTTACATTTTTACATGCACTTCTAGTGAGCTCACTACTTCTTGATACTCATTCTTTGGGACTCAGATTAAGAATCTCTGCCTTTAGTTGATAAGAGCATGGCCCTGGATCAGACTTAACTACACCAAGAATAGATTTGAGGACCTTGAGTTTAGACCCACCCTACAAAGACTTCATTCTTTATGCATGACAATTGTACAAGTTGCCAGAATAAGAAGTCTGTCATATCTATAACTTTATCTACATTGTAGATATCTTTCCTACCCCTAAAATATTTTTAGAGACACCCATATTATTTTAGACTACTGATAATGCCATAGATGCAAATGTAAACCTCTCCCACATGTATGCCTCATGACTTATTTGACACAACTTAACCATAACTCTATGCAA
Source organism: Lasiurus cinereus (assembly GCA_011751065.1). Taxonomy (NCBI): domain Eukaryota; kingdom Metazoa; phylum Chordata; class Mammalia; order Chiroptera; family Vespertilionidae; genus Lasiurus; species Lasiurus cinereus. The sequence continues at coordinate 8,380,615 of JAAGEH010000039.1, read as the reverse complement.
ATACATAGATGTTTGATTTATTAGAAGGAAAAAAAAACATCACCAGATAGAAAGTATGATCTCAGCATTTTAAAAACTTTTTAAGCTATATACAGTTTTAATGTAACATCAGGATCATATTCAAAATAACCTGTAAAAAGTTTTACTGATGCTTCTTTACCTTGGGCAAACAGTTTTTAGACATGATTAAGAGTATGATCCATAAAATTGGATAAATTGAGTTTCATAAAAATTTTAAGAAATATTGCTCAGTTATAGACTGAGCAATATATTTTTTAATTTTTAAAAGACAGATACTTCATGGTGTCAGTTATATATGGAATCTTAAAAAAAAAAACACATTAAACTCAGAAACAGAGTAAAAAAAAAAATTGGTTGCCAGGAGCTGGGTATGGGGGAGGTAGGGAGAGGCTGGTAAAAGGGTTCAAACTCTCATTTATAAAATGAGTAAGTCTGAAGATCTCATGTCTAACAGGATGCCTATAGTTGATAACACTGTATTGTATAATTAAAACTTACTAAGAGAGAAGAACTAAATATTCTCACACAAAAAAAGAAGTCCAAAATTTAATTGTTAATGTTGTCTAATATTCATTAAAACAACAACAACAATGATAAGTCAAACTACAGACTAGGAAAATATTTCCAAATCTTGTATCCAACAAAGAACTTCTAGTTAGAATATATCAAGAACTTTAAATATAAAGAAGTAAATATATAAAAAAGTTAAAACTCAACAGTTCAAAATAAACCACCCAGTTTTTTAAATGGACAAAAGGCTTTAACAAACATTCAAGAGGCAATTAAGAAAAAGAGAAGATGTTTACTACCATTAGCCATTCAGCACTATAAATTAGAAACCACTGTGAGAGACCACAATATAACTGCTAGAAAGGCTAAAAAATGAGGCAAATATTATATCACATGCTGACAAGGATGTGGAACAAATAAAACCATCAGACATTGTTCTGAAGAAGGCAAATGGCACAGCTACTCTTTAAAATAATTTGGCAGTTTCTTATAAAATTAAATAAAATTACTTATCAAATTATTCAGCAATTCCACTCCTTGCTTGCCAGGAATCAGGGAAGACTATAAAGTGGTAGCACATTGTTGGAGTGATGGAACTATTTTATATTCTGACTAGAGGCCAGATGCATGAAATTCGTGCATGGAGGTGGGGTGGGAGAGGGGATGTCCTTCAGCCCAGCCTCCTTCCTCTTCAATCCGGGACCCCTTGAGGGATGTCTGGCCTAAATGGGCAGTCGGACTTCCCTCTCACAATCCAGGACTGCTGGTTCCCAACTGCTCACCTGCCTGCCTTACTGATTGCCCATACCTGCTTTTGCCTGCCAGTCTGATCAGCCCCTAACCACTCCCCTGCCAACCTGATTGATGCCTAACTGCTCCCCTACCAGCCTGTTTGCCCCCAACTGCCCTTTCCTGCAGGTCCGGTCACCCCAACTTCCCTCCTTTGCCAGCCTGGTACTCCTAACTGCCCTCCCTTGCAGGCCTGGTCCCTCCCAACTGCCCTTCCCTGCTGGCCATCTTGTGGTGGTCATCTTGTGTCCACATGGGGGCAGGATCTTTTGACCACATGGGGACAGTGATCTTGTGTGTTGCAGTGATTGTCAATCTGCATATTACTCTTTTATTAGGTAGGATAGAGGCCTGGTACACGGGTAGAGGCCAGCTGGTTTGTCCTGAAGGATATTGTGGATCAGGATGTGTGTTTCTTTGGGGAATTGGGTGGCCTGGGTGAGGGTCCTGTGGCAGTTTTCAGGCCAGCCAGACCCCCTGGTGATCCAAGCAGAGGCCCTGGTATCTGGGATTTATTTATCTTCTACAATTGAAACTTTGTGCCTGGAGCAGAGCCAAGCCTTCTGCTCACACAGCTATTGAAACTTTGTGGCCTTAAGTGCCAGCCATGGTATGCAGAAAGCTTGGCTTTCTCCATTGCCAGGGGCAACCTAAGCCTGGCTCAATGGTGGTAGCCATTGAAACTTTGTTGCTTGAAGCAGAGGCCTCCTCTGGCCAGGGTGTGTGGAAAGCTTGGCTTCCTCCATTGCCAGGACAACTCAAGCCTCCCTCCTGCTCTCTCTGTAGCTATAGCCATCTTGGCTGGGTTAATTTGTATACTTGCTCTGATTGGCTGGTGGGCATGGCTGGTAAGCATGGCTTCTGAGTGTAGTGGAGGTATGATCAATTTGCATATTACTCTTTTACTAGATAGAATTGTGGTCAAGTTTCACAAATCTATACAAATATTGAATGGCATATACTTGTACTCCAAAAAAGTCAATTTAACTACATATTAATTTAAATATAAAATAAAGACCTTAGTGAGGAGTACTAAAGAAAATTTGTATAAGTGAAAGCCATATCAGATTGATAAACCCAATATATAAAAATACCATTTCTCCCTAAAAGTGATCTCTACATTTTATGAAATCCCAATTCTAATGGAAGAAGGAAGGAGATTTGATACAAACATTTTATAATTATTCAGATCATTTAAAAGAGAACACACTTAATAAAAATATTCAAGAAGAGAATAGATAGGTAATTTCATGTTAGATTTAAGACGTATTAGGACATTACAATAATTGAAAGAGTGTTCTAGTAGTGCCAAAATAGAGAACACAATCTAAAAACTTAATATACAAATAGCATATAGAATCTTAACATACAAAATGCAGGTTACATAGGATTTTACTATAAGAAATTGGTAGATATCAGTATTGGAATTCATTTAAAATAATTGCTGAGGTTAAATTTTAAATACTTTTCTTTTTAAAGACTGATAGATAATGAATTCCAAAATAAATAAAATTAAGATGGATATTTATTTATATTATATTAAAGTAAGAAGGAGCTCATTTAAATATAATAAAAGAAATGCAAGTCATAAAGAAAACAACTGACTGATTTAAAAACAAAAAATTAAAGGCCACAAAAATGGAAATGAGAAATTACAAACTAAATATATGCTGCATAAAAGAAAAGGATTAAATGTAATTAATATAAAGGAAATACTTAAGATCTAAGAAAAAAAATCATTCAGTTGAAACTAATAAGCAAAAAATAATACACAACCAGGAAATGTCTTTAAAATTTATATTTCTAATAAAATATGAGATAATGCTCACTAGTTTAAAATAGATATTAAAATGTTGAAAATCATTTTTATTTGTTTATGGTAGTAATTATGCAATATGATAACACAGTATTAATGAGTGCATGAGAAAACATACTTCAATATATTGAACTAGAATTAAAATATTAAAAATGATATATTAAAATTCAAAAGACAAAATTTAAATGCCTTCAAAGAAGGAAGTTTACAATACGATTCTTTAAAGGATGCTTTAAAACATGTATCCTTCATTTCCAGGAAATAATTAAACATATGAATAATTTTTTTAACTTTGGAAACAACCTAAGTGTCCAACAATATGGAATTCACTAAACCCTTTATTACACAGTTCACTGAAGTCCTAGTCAATACTGCACTGTCATTTAAAATGAAGTTAACATGTATTTAACACTGAGAATGATGTTTCCAATTTATTCCTAAGTGTAAAAAGCATTTTAAACACCCTATGTACATAATGATCTATCCTATCTAATAAAAGAGTAATATGCAAATTGACCGTACCTCTGCTATACCCACAAGCCACGCTCACTAGCCACACCCACCAGCCAATCAGAGCAAGTATACAAATTAACCCAATCAAGATGGCTACGGCCACAGAGAGGGCAGAAGGGAGACTTGGGTTGCCCCTGGCAATGGAGGAAGCCAAGCTTTCCCCACACCATGGCCAGCCAGGCCTCTGCTTAAGGCAACGAAGGTTCAATGGCTCTGTGAGCAGAAGGCTTGGCTCTGCTCCATGCACAAAGTTTCAATTGTAGAAGATAAATAAATCCCAGATACTAGGGCCTTCACTTGGGTAGTCAGGGGACATGGCTGGCCGGCAAATCACCACAAGCCTCTCACCCAGGCCACCCCATACCCCAAGGGAACACCCACCCTGATCCAGGACACCCTTCAGGGCAAACCAGCTGGCCCTCACCCATGCACCAGGTCTCTATCCTATCTAATAAAAGAGTAATATGCAGATTGACAATCACTCCAACACACAAGATAACTGTCCCCATGTGGTCAAAAGATCCTGCTCCCATGTGGACACTAAATGGCCACTACAAGATGGCCAGCAGTGGAGGGAAGTTGGCAGGGACCAGGCCTGCAAGGGAGGGAAGTTGAGGGTGATCAAGCCTGCAGGGGAGGGCAGTTAGGAGTACCAGGCTAGCAGATGAGGGAAGTTGGGGGTGACTGGACCTGCAGGGAAGGGCAGTTGGCAGAGGGGGAGACGCAGGCCTGCAGGGGAGGGCAGTTAGGGGTAACCAGCCTGCAGGGGAGGGCAGTCAGGAGCAAGCAGGCTGGTAGGGGAGCAGTTAGGCATCAATCGGGCTGGCAGAGGAGTGGTTAGAAAGTGATCAGACTGGCAGGTAGAAGCAGTTAGGGGCAATCAGGAAGGCAGGCAGGTGAACAGTTGGGAGCCAGTAGTCCTGGATTATGAGAGGGATATCTGATTGCCCAGATCGGGCTTAAATGGGCAGTCGGACATCCCTCATGGGGTCTTAGATTGGAGAGGGAACAGGCTGAGCTGAAGAACAACCACCCGTGCATGAATTTCATGTACCCAGCCTCTAGTTTTATAAATAATTTACAAAGATCAGAATAGAATGGTTTGGATGGATATAGTTCAAAATACTACATCTGCATGCTAGAAGGGTGACTTTAGTTTTTAGAATTTTGTGTGTCTTTGAATTTTTCTATAATGAACCTTTGTCATTTGTATAATTTTTAAGTTTTGAAACATTTAATTGTAAAAAAGTCCATTTGGAAAGCAACTATTGTCTCCATGGTCTTCCCCTGGAGCCTGTGGTCTTTTGTCTTTTGTGCTGAAAAAGAGAAACTTGTTTAATCACATAGATGCCGGAGCCTTCTGTGGCATCTGCTGTGAAGAATCCAGAATCCCTAGTCCCTGGGAATTGCTTCATGGCAAAGTCCAGCTCCTGGGACCCTCAGCTGGCTGGGAACCAGAGCCTCATTTTCTGCCACGCTTTTCTTTATAATGACTTCTCTATGCCTTGGTACATTCTCCCCAGGCCCACCCGGCACCCTGTCGAATCACTGGACAAGAGTACAAATGGAGTCCCCGCATCTTACATGTCTAAGCATTTAAAAAGTGATAAATTAAGCTAATAAACTGTTAAGTGAAATATACTCTATTCTTCTGTTTTGACAACTATTCCTTCATAACAAAGCAGAAAAGTATGTTTAAATCTGTTTTTATATGTCTGAAAGTTTTGGCAAACTACCAAAGATGACTCGATTTAATTATTATTGCTCAGTGGGATATTCTGTTGATGGGCCAACAATGTTTGGATGAGTAATAAAGATCTACACAAATCATGAGCTCATATATTTATGCAATGTAACTTGCTTTTCATGCTCAGTTTCAACAAAATACTAATTATGTTACAATCAAGATTTTCTATTAATTTTCTTCTATTGACAATAACGATCTAAAGCAAGAATTGACAAACTTTCTGAAACAGTCCCGATAGTAAATATTTAAGACCATCTGGTCTCTGTCACAACTGCTCACTCTGTTGTTGCTGCTCAGAGGCAGCCATAGACAATACGTAAGCAGGTAGGCATGGCTCTGTTTCTATAAAACTTTCCAATAAAAATCATTGGATTTGGCCTGTGGGCCACAATTTAGCATTCTTGGTCTAAAGGATTTTTAAAGGTCAGTATACAAATTTAAATGTATCTTTATCCAAACTGTAAATCAAAGTAAGTACAAGAGTTAAAATTATTTTCATCTTTTTAAAAGTCATTTTTTCTTCTGAAGTATATCAACATCCTAAAACAAAAATAAAAATTATAATTAATAAATAGTAAAATTTGAAATCAGAATTAAAGTTGAATTTTATTCATTTTTAAAATTGTAAATTTTAGATAGGTTCTTTGTTGATTATATTTATTCCTTTTCTTATTAAATATTGTCATAAAATTAGGACTGTTTTCAGTTCTAAGCTGAAATGCCCATCAAGTTGCCAATTCATGCCCCACCTGGTTCACCTTGACCTACATATTTATAAATTTTCCAGTAGCATGATTGGCTTAATAATACAAATTGTGCCTTCCCCTCCAGGGGCTGCATATTGGAATAGGAGCAATCAGTAATTGTAGCCAATGATACTTTTAAAAAGAAGCCACCCATGCTCTTTGATATGAAGTTTTGGTAAATTACTTACTTGTCTTTTCTTTATGCTAACTCCTTCCCTCAACTCTTCCTGCAGCAGAGAGATGCCCAGGTTCAATGTTGGCAGCGTCTCAAACCCACCCCATTTTCAGCATCCTGATGCTTTGTTTTGAAAACACTGGGCAAGTGGCTGGGAGAAGCATTTCCTGGTGTCTGAGCAGAGTAAGGTCATCAGAGTGGGTATTTGGGCTTAGGGGTTACACCATGTGGTGCTAGAGTGATGATCTCTTGAATAAATTTGTATGTCATGTGGGACTTTCCACTCTGTAGGACACGAAGCTGGGGCTGGTCTTGTCCTACTGGAGTGATGGTTTTCTCCTTCGTGGCGGCACGTGGTATAGCCATGCTGATGGACTGTGTCTAATGGGCACGCACTGATTTGCTTCCTGGAGTCTGTTTTGTCTGCAGACCTCATTTCATAATGATAATATTATTTTGAAAAGTTGTTTTATGCCAAAGGAGTGAGATTAATTGGGAAGTTTCGCTTTGATATTAGTGAGACAGACTGTCATTTTCTGTTGAAAATCATGGAGGCTGCTGTCAAGGTACTGGTAGCTGATTTCAGGAAGAACATTGAGGCAGGCCATGATCCCAGATCATGCAAAATCATGGTTTAGGATGGCTATTCCTGTTTTATTTATTTATTTATTTTTTAAATCTTTTTTTAAAATTTTTATTAATTTTTATACATATCTCCCCATTGCCCTCCCTCCCTCCCAGGCATACCCCAACCCCCCAGTGTCTATGTTCATTGGTTATGCTTATATGCATGCATACAAGTCCTTTGATTGATCTCTTATCTACCTCACCTAACTTAATCTTCCTGCTGTAATTTCACAGTCTATTTGAAGCTTCACTGTCTCTGTATCTATCGTTTTGTTGATCAGTTTATAATGTTCTTTATTATCCACAAATGAGTGAGATCATGTGATGCTTCTCCTTCATTGACTGGCTTATTTCACTAAGCATAAGGCTCTCTAGTTCCAACCAGGTTGCTCCAAATGGTAAGAATTCCTTCTTTTTAATGGAAGCATAGAATTCCATTGTGTAGATGTACCACGGTTTTCTGATCCACTCATCTGCTGACGGGCACCTAGGCTGTTTCCAAATTGTAGCTATTGTAAATTGTGCTGCTATGAACATAGGGGTGCATATATCCTTTCTGATTGGTGTTTGTAATTTCTTAGGATAAATTCCTAAGAGTGAGATTACAGGGTCAAATGGGAGATCCATTTTTAGTTTTTTGAGGAAACTCCATACTGTACTCCACAGTGGCTGCACCAGTCTGCATTCCCACCAACAGTGCACAAGGGTTCCTTTTTCTCCGCATCCTCGCCAACACTTGTCATTTGTTCATTTGTTGATGATTGCCATTCTGACAGGTGTAAGATGGTATCGCATTGTCGTTTTGATTTGCATCTCTCGGATGATTAATGACTTTGAACATGTTTTCATGTGTCTCTTGGCTTTCCTTCTGTCGTCTTTTGAAAAGGTTCTATTTAGGTCCGTTGCCCATTTTTTTATTGGATCCTTCATCTTCCTTTTATTAAGTTGTATAAGTTGGTTGTAGATTTTGGAGATTAAACCTTTATCAGTGATAGCATTTGCAAATATGTTCTCCCATGCATTGATCTTTCTTGTTGTTTTGTTGATGGTTTCTTTTGCTGTGCAAAAGCTTTTTATTTTGATGTAGTCCCATTTGTTTATTTTTTCTTTAGCTTCCATTGCCTTTGGAGCAGTATCAGTGAAGAAGTTCTTTCGGCGTATATCTGAGATTGTGCTGCCTGTGGATTCCTCTAGTATTTTTATGGTTTCCCTTCTAATGTTTCAGTCCTGTATCCATTTTGAGTTTATTTTTGTATGTGGTGTAAGTTGGTGGTCCAGTTTCATTTTTTTGCATGTATCTGTCCAATTTTCCCAACACCATTTATTGAAGAGGCTATCTTGGCTCCATTGAATGTTCATGCCTCCTTCGTCAAATATTAGTTGATCATAGTGGTTTGGGTGGATATGTGGGTTCTCTATTCTATTCCATTGGTCTATATGTCTGTTCTTGTGCCAGTACCAGGCTGTTTTGAGAACAGTTGCTTTGTAGTATAGCTTGAAGTCTGGTATTGAGATCCCACCTACTTTATTCTTCTTTCTCAGAATTGCTGTGGCTATTTCTGGTGGTTTTTTTTTTTTGTTCCAGATGAATCTATGAAGAATTCTTTCTAGGTCTGTGAAATATGTTGTTGGAATTTTAATGGGTAGTGCATTCAATCTATAGCTTGCTTTGGGTAGTATGGACATTTTAATGATGTTGATTCTCCCAATCCATGAACATGGTATGCTCTTCCATCTGTTAACATCTTCCTCTATCTCTTTTTTCAGTGTCCTGTAGTTTTCTACATATAAGTTTTTTACCTCTTTGGTTAGGTTAATTCCTAGGTATCTTAATTTTTTTGGTGCGATGGTAAATGGGATTGCTTTTTTAGTCTCTCTTTCGGTAATTTCACTATTAGTGTATAGAAATGCCACAGACTTCTTAACATTAATTTTGTATCCTGACACATTGCCAAATTCATTTATTAAGTCAATTAGTTTTTGAATGGAGTCCTTTGGGTTTTTTAAGTACAGTATCATGTCATCTGCAAATAAGGACAGCTTTACTTCTTTTCCAATTTGGATGCCTTTTATTTCTTCTTCTTGTCTAATTGCAATGGCTAATACTTCCAGTACTATGTCAAACAGGAGAGGTGAGAGTGGGCATCCCTGTCTTGTTCCTGTTCTTAGGGGAAATGGTTTTAGTTTTTGCCCATTGAATATGACGTTAGCTGTGGGTTTATCATATATGGCTTTTAAGATGTTGAGGTATGATCCTTCTATTCCCACTTTGCTGAGAGTTTTTATCAAGAAAGGGTGTTGGATTTTGTCAAATGCTTTTTCTGCATCAATTGATATGACTATGTGATTTTTATGTCTCAATTTATGTATGTGATGTATCACATTTATTGATTTGCAGATATTGTACCATCCCTGCATTCCTGGGATGAATCCTGCTTGGTCATGGTGTATGATCTTTCTGATGTACTGCTGGATCCGATTTGCTAGAATTCTGTTGAGGATTTTGGCATCTATGTTCATGAGAGATATTGGCCTATAATTCCCTTTCATTGTGTTGTCTTTATCTGGTTTTGGTATTAGGGTGATGCTGGCTTCATAGAAGGTGTTTGGAAGTGTTCCTTCTTCTTGAATGTTTTTGAATAGTCTGAGGAGGATAGGTTTTAATTCTTCCTTGAATGTTTGGTAAAACTCTCCTGTGTAGCCATCTGGTCCTGGGCTTTTATTTGCTGGAAGCTTTTTGATTACTGCTTCAATTTCTTCCATAGTTATTGGACTATTAAGATTTTTGGCTTCCTCCTCATTGAGTTTTGGAAGGTGATATTTTTCTAGGAAAATGTCCATTTCTTGTAGGTTGTCCAATTTGTTGGAATAGAATTGTTCATAGTATTTTTTAACAATCCTTTGTATTTCCACAGGGTCTGTTGTTATTTCTCCTCTTTCATTTCTGATTTTGTTTATTTGGGTCTTCTCTCTTTGCTTCTTGGTGAGCCTGGCTAGAGGTTCATCAATCTTGTTTATCCTTTCAAAGAACCAGCTCTTTGTTTTGTTGATCTTTTGAATTGTTTCTTTGGTCTCCAAGTTGTTTATCTCCGCTCTGATCTTCACTATTTCCTTCCTTCTGAGTACACTGGTCTTTTCTTGTTGCTCTCTTTCTAGCACTTTGAGTTGTAGGGTTAGGTAATTTATTACCATTGTTTCCTGTTTTTTTGCCGTAGGCTCGTAGGGCTATGAACTTCCCTCTCAGGACTGCTTTCACTGTGTCACATAAATTTTGTATTGTTGTGTTGTCATTGTCATTTGTTGCCATGATGTTTTTTATTTCTTCCTTGATCTCTCTGGTTACCCAGTCATTGTTTAAAAGCATGCTGTTTAGTCTCCATGTGTTTGATTTCTTTCTTTTGTTTTTGTTATAGTTGATTTCCAGTTTTATGCCACTGTGGTCTGAGAAAATGCTTGATATGATTTCTATCTTCTTGAATTTGAAGAGACTTTTCTTATGACCCAACATATGATCTATCTTTGAAAATGACCCATGTGCACTGGAGAAGAATGTATATTCTGTGGCTTTGGGGTGAACTGTTCTGAAGATGTCAATTAATTCCATCTGGTCTAGTGAGTAATTTAGGATTGATGTTTCTTTACTGATTTTTTGTTTAGAGGATTTTCCAGTGGTGACAGTGGGGTATTAAAGTCTCCTACTATGATTGTATTGCTGTCAATATCTCCCTTAATATCCTCCAAGAGTTTTTTTATGTATTTATGTGCTCCTATATTGGGTGCATATATGTTTACCAGAGTTATTGCTTCTTGTTGGATTGTTCTCTTTAGTATTATGATGTTGCCTTCTTTATCTCTTATTATGTCCTTCACTTTGACATCTAATTTGTCAGATATAAGTATTGCAACCCCAGCTTTTTTGTCATTTCTATTTGCCTGAAATACCATCTTCCATCTCTTTACCCTCAATCTGTGTGCATCTCTTTTCCTGAGGTGGGTTTCTTATAGACAGCATATATATGGATCATGTTTTCTTATCCAATTGGTTACCCTATGTCTTTTGATTGGAGCATTTAGTCTGTTTACATTTAAAGTTATTATTGATAAGTACTTAACTGTTGCCATTTTTAGTCCTTAACCCCGAGTTCCTTCTTTGCTTCCTCTTTCTTTTTACTACAGCAGACCCTTTAACATTTCTTGCATTGCTGGTTTGGTGGTAATATATTCCCTTAGTCCTTTTTTGTCTGTGAAGCTTTTGATTTCACCTTCAATTTTGATTGAGAGTTTTGCAGGGTACAGTATTCTTGGATTCAGACCCTTCCTTTGCATGACTTTGTATATTTCATTCTGTTCCCTTCTGGCCTGATGAGTTTCTGTTGAGAAGTCAGTAGCTAGTCTTATGGGGGTTCCTTTGTAGGTAACTTTCTGTTTCTCTCTGGCTGCTTTTAAGATTCTTACTTTGTCGTCGGTGTTTGCCAATTTAATTATAATGTGCCTTAGCGTCGGTTTGTTGGGGTTCATTTTGCTTGGGACTCTGTGAACTTCTTGGATTTGTGTGGGTTTTTTCTTTCCTATATTGGGGAAATTTTCTGTCATTATTTCTTCAAACACGTTCTCTAATCCTTGTTCAGTTTACACTCTTTCTGGAACCCCAATTATGCGGATGTTGTTTTGTTTCATGTTATCCCAAAGTTCTCTTAGGCTCTCCTCTTGCTTTTTAACTTCTTTTTCTTGAAGCTGCTGTACTTGGGTATTTTTTCCTACCGTGTCTTCTAGCTCACTGATGCGGTCCTCTGCTTCTTCTAGTCTACTTTTGATGCTTTCTATTGAGTTCTTTATAGCAGTGATGTCATTTTTCATTTCTTCTTGTTTATTCTGCACCTTCTCTAGGTTCTTCTGCATTTCTTCTTGCTGCTTCTTCATCTCCTCTTGAGTCTTCTTCATTTCCTCTTGGCTCTTACTCAGATTGTCGATTTTGTCTTCCATTCTTTTCATCCACCTTATGATCATTTCTCTGAACTCTTTCTCTGGCAGGCTTATTTCTGCTCTATTTCATTTACTTCCTTTTCTGGTGAAACCTGCCTTTCTGTATTATGTGGGCTGTTTTTTTTTCTGCCCATGGTCTTTCTTCTCCGGGTGTCTGGTTATATAGTTCTCTCTCCTACGTTGATTGAAAGGCACAAACTACAACACGACCAGGTACAGCACACAAGGCACTTTCCGTGTGCTCTGTGGATCTCTGATTCTGCCGTGTGTCTGCGCAGATTGAAAAGTGGAGTTCTGGGTCCCCGGGTTCTGGCTGCTCTATGGGTGCCCCAGCCGCCGGCTTCAGACCGCCACAGATATCCACCTCCCTCTGCAAGATCCTATTGCTGTTTTAAACTCAGATGTGTTTCTTGGGCAAGTCACATGACCTCATTGGGGACCCACAGGAATGACCTTCATGTGATGGCCATGAAAAGAGTGTGTTTTCCTACAATGTTCTGTTACCAAAGGCTTACAGAAAGCTCTCAAAAGCAGACACGGCTCTGTTTGGTTGTGTAGACTAGCAAAATGTTATGTCTCCATGAGCCAGATCAAATTAAATATTGATTTAGCACTTACTCTCTGTCCAGAACCTAATAAACAAAGAAACAAAAATTAATAAATGAAGCCCTGGCTAGTGTGGCTCAATTGATTGAGAGGTCACTGATTGGATTCCTGGTCAGGTCACATGTCTAGGTTTCAGGCTCGATACCCAGTAGAGGGCATGCAGGAGGCAGTAGATTGATATGTCTTATCCATGTTTCTCTCCCTCTTTCCTCTTTTATCTCTCAAATCAATAAAAGCATATTAAAAAAACTTTTAAAAAATCAAGGAAGCAAACAAAACAAAACAAAAAAATGAAAAACCCATCATTGCCAAAATGTAACAAATATCCTATCTAAAATTTTAGGTTTTTCCTGAGCATGTTTCTGTCTCACTTGCCCTTAGATTGTTGATTTCCAGGCCAGGAAGCAGCTCTTCCCATATCTTCAGCAGCACATGTGAGAAGACTGATAACTCTGGCTGGTGGGAGACTGGGCTGAGACCTCTGTCAAGAGCATCATGCAGCTGATAGCCCAGCTCCCAAACCCATCACGTATAAAACCCCTGTCAGGAGCCCAGAGGAGCTGTTAGGCTGGGAGGGGGAAGGGGGGCATTTGCTGGGCCATCCCATGGAGCTGGGAGCTGCCTACCCTTGTCCCACACTTTGGGCACTTGGAGAATTCCAAGTTCTTCTTCCAGACTGTGGGTTATAAAGTGGTTCACTGTGTCCATGTGACACTTCCTTCTTCATCTGGATTCATGGTGAAGGGCGCTTCCCTCCTTCATGAGCTCTTCAAGGGAGTTTTTCCTCTGCAGATGAATTTTATTTTTCAGGGATCTGGAACGTCAAGGTGGTTGAATCCTGCACATATTTTATTTCGAGAAAGCTGGCCACATGAGAAGAGGCTGGATTAGGAGATTTCTGTGATTCCTCGCAGATCTAATGCTTAGGAAGACACAGCCCTCCACTTCTCCTTTCTTCCACACATTCTCTTTCCTCTGCCTTCTTGATCTCCTTTGTATCTCAGTAATCAGTCTCTCTCTCTCTCTCTCTCTCTCTCTCTCTCTCTCTCTCTCTGTCTCTCTCTCTCTCTGTCTCTCTCTGTCTCTCTCTCTCTCTGTCTCACTGCTTTGTAGGGCTTTAGATCCTGACTAATTTAGTTTTAATTATTTCTGCTATTTATTTATGGCTATTTTTTATAACTAGATTTGGAATCATTCTTTGACTTACTTTTATTCCACCTGATTTTAGATTTCCTTCATTCTTGAGCTCTGTGCAATTAAAATGAAACTTGAGTGTTTGCTTTTCTCATGTAGATGCTAAGTATCCCTGAGTGCTAAGATTTTTGACTCATTGCTTCTCTGGAAAAGTCCTTCTGAGGCCACTTCAAATGAAGTAAAATTTAGCTGAGTGCAAAGGTCTTTTTTCCTTTAATCTTTCACTGCCGTTGAGCACTTCTTACTAAAGTCTAAGGCCAAACTTTCCCTCCTAAGGTGTCAGTAGCCTAGTTATTGTGTTATTTTGTTTGTTTTCTGCATGAATACTTAGGAAATACTTTCTTTATTCTGAACTCTAAAAAATGTGCTAATATTTTTTAAGGTGCGGCTCCTTGCCATGCTAGAGTAAGGAGTGAGGTGAGGCACCAGCAGCACAGATTTAAGGAGCTGCTCACCCTGAGAGGCCTGAACACCTCTCAAAGTGCTAAGCTCTGCACACAAAGTAACAGCAGAATCGCTACTTCTTAGACATCACTTTCCACTTTAAAGACCCATAAAGACTGTTTTAAATCCAGTAGCACTGTGCAGGGATAGGGCATGTCCCTCTCTTTATTCAGGTGCTTTCTTAGTCTCTGAGTAGCTTACATATTCTGACATTATTAGGTTTGTCTGTGAATTTTAGATTTTAATATTTTTTTTCTGGATGTTCTTTGATAATTTGATAGGATACTGGGAGAAACACATGGGTTCCCAAGAGCCAGGCAGAGTTTGGGATCATATCTACAAGGTTAGAGATGATAATTATATCTCATGAATGTGTGAGCTCCTCAGTCAAGTAAACTGAGAAGGAGGAGAGCAGAGGTTGCAGCAGTGAGCCTGTATTCCCTAAGAGTCAATGCAGGAGCTAACTCAGGGGATTGCTTGGAAAACAATAAGGCCCTACACAAACAGAAAGCATTGTTGCAGGAATTGATGGCCCAAAAGAGTTCCATGTCAGAACTCTTCTTTCTGACCTAGATATAGGGGTACTTTCTGTCCTTTAATGAAGTTCCCTAATATTATCAGCCCAGAATCCCTCACCTTCTTTCCTCTTCTGGAGTGCCAAGGCCATGGAGTTGCTTTCTTGGAATAAACTTTCTTCCTTTGTCGTAAACCCAGGGAGAGTAAGAGCCATCCCTTTCTCTTTCTTTATTTGATAGTTCAGAGATTGAGAAGGAGTCTGTTATCACCCCGGCACTGGGAGGTGTACTAACCGTCAGGTTTACCATGTGACTTATCTAGACAGTGGTTTGATGACTAGAATTACACATCTTCCTTCAGTCAGTGTGGAGTGGTTTAGCAACATACATCTTCTTCTTCCACAGAAGCCAAATCAAACAACAACTAGAGAGAGGCTTCTTTCCAGCCAGACAAGTCACGTTTTGAGTGGGACTACACATAGAAACAGCAGGAAAAAGGAATATTGATGTGGTCAGGCCTGGCCCGAGGGACATGGACTGACAGCTCCGGGGTTTGAGGTGGCTTCTTCCGCTCCAGCCTCATGCCACTGGGGACCCAAGGGAATGACCTTCATGTAATGACCATGAAAAGAACGTGTTTTTCTAGAATGTTCTGCTGCCAAAGGCTCCACAGAAAGCTCTCAAAAGCAGACACATGGTTCTGTTTGGTTGTATTGACTAGAAAAATGTTATATGTCCATGGGCCAGATTTATCTGTTCCTTAAGGTGAATTGCCTCTGCGTTAGTTACAGCTCAGGGACTTCCCTGGCGGCATGTCCTTCTACTGCAGAAGCAGCTGCTGAAAAAAAAAAGCGATGGTTTTACCTCCTCTCAGCATTGCAGGTGGGCGATTTGCTCTCTGAGGTGAACAGTGAAGTTTGCCTTCAACACTCACATGGTTTGACAAAATGCCAAAGACGGCCAATAGCAGCAACCAGAAGAGTGCCACTGATATTTCCTGGGCATCTGGAAGGTTGACAGAATATGTACTGTAGAGCTGTCCCTTTCACTCATCCCTGTGTTTCTTGGGCAAGTCACATGGCCTCTCTGAGCCTACTTATTTATCTGAGAAATTCTGATAATTCTAGCTTTTCACTGTTGTGAGAGGCAGGAAATAATGCATCAGATCTTTGTTTATAGTAAATACTTATAAGTATCCATTTGCTCTGCCTTCACCATGTTCTGTCTAAGGCATCTGAACTTAAATTCTTGGCTGCCCTGTATCTGTTATTCTTAACATAGTCTTATCCGTGAACTTCATCTTCTTGCTATGACATCTTTGATGTTTCAGGCACAGAGGGAGCAAGGGACAGAGATGGGTTTTCTTAGTCACTGTCTTATCAGATGCAGTGAGATCGCTCAACTTGTGGACTGCCTGGTCTTTCCTTCCCTCCACATGCTAGGGAGGTGCCAGGTAAGCCTCCATTTGAACTAACCTCAGTGCTTTCTCTTGATAGCCACTGTTTGAGCTGAATTCCTTCAAACCTCAGTAATTTTGAAATCCATTCTGTTGATGCAGAATTGCCTTGTCTGATGCTTTACACAAAATTATTTCTTTGATTGGTAGAGTCTCCCTTTGGCGCAGATCAGGGTGAGGCTGTGCGGAGTTTTCCATTTGACACATGAATAATTAATTAGTGGGTAGAAAGGCCTTGGTGACATGGAGGACAATAGTCTTATTCGTCTTATGAAGAAAACAAGGCTCAGAAAACTGAAGTGGTTTGTTTAAGATCAACCAGACTGAACAATAAGACTGAATCCCCATTCTTGTCCCCAGATTTGAGCTTCTGATGAAACTGTTGTCCTCATGGAGATGTCTGTCTGTACCATGTTTTAAGATAAAACTAATAATGTTTTGTCTTCATTAGAATTCTTAGGCAGAAATCCTAACTTTGGAGAATGAGTCTTGACTCTACTGAAAGAGAAACTTACTTTTCTTTCTTTCTTTTTTTTTTTTTTTAGTTATTTCAATAACTGTTTTGGTGTTGTTTTAGTATAATTTTCCACTTTAAAGTGTTGAGATTTCCTTCTGTTTTGCTCCCTTCATGAATCAGCTGTCCAGCCACATTGGCTCTCCCTTCATTACCTTTCATGCTCTCACCACCCCTCTCTCCACCTCTGATCCCTCTAATGGGGTTATTCCTGGAAGAGCTTCCTAAAGGATTTCACTACCTGCTGCCTATTCTTGCTCATTCTATTTGTGCACCACCTTGGATTTAACTTATCACTGATGTTAATGCACCATCATCTTCTCATTCTAATTTTGCACAATTTTCCAGTTCAAGCAATTAGATTCCTTCGCTGTACTCAATTCCGATTAGGGGTCTTTCAGGATCTTCACAGCTCCCCACTGGATAGCTTTTCACATTTTCACTTTCTCCATCTGTAAAATTTCCTCTAAGCCAGCTTCTGTATGCTATTTTCCTATCCTATTTGCTGACTTTCTCTTACCCAGTGCAACAGAAGTAACCTTGCCCTAGGCTTTGGGAAGACCTTCCATTACCTTCCATACATAGACTGTGGGAACTTTTCCATGCCACATGGCCTCTCTGCATCTCAGCTTTCTCATCAGAAAACTTGAAGAGCATATCTACCTTATCCCTCCTATGCCTGTGTAAAGATTAAGTGAGAAAGTAATTGCTAAACTGTTGTGCAGACATAATATGTTCTTCAGCTATCTCTGTACTTGTGTCCACACTCTAGAGACTCTTCCTCTATGATTCTGTGAACACTGTGCTTATAGCACCATGAGAATCAGTGGCCCATGAGTTGGACAGAGGCTCAGCAGCTCCTGTTCTGATAACTTACCTGGGATGAGTAGATGGGGCCACTAAGATGTCCACTGAATCCTAAGTATGGGAGCTCAACTGCCATTCTTTTATGATCTGAGTATTCACTAAGTGAAGGTATAGATGGTTTGGCAAATGAAGTTTTCTGAAATGAATTTTTTTTGGGGGAGAATATAAAATTTTGGTCCATTTATTTTTTTATGTGTGTTGTAAACATTTTGTTTTGAAGTATAACAAAATTCAGAAAAGGATACAAATTCTGGGGTATAGCTCAATGACTTTTCACAAGTTGGGTGCACTGTGTAACTAGCACCCAGATCATGGCTATGGGATAATTCCATCTCTCCAGATCTCTTTTTAAAATATATTTTATTGAATTTTTACAGAGAGGAAGGAGGAGGGATAGAGAGTTAGAAACAATGAGAGAGAAACATCGATCAGCTGCCTCCTGCACACCTTCTACTAGGGATGTGCCCACAACCAAAGTAAGTGTCCTTGACAGGAATTGAACCTGGGACCTTTTAGTCCACAGGCCGACACGCTATCCAATGAACCGAACCAATTAGGGCTCTCCAGATCTCTTTAATGTCCCTTCCAGTCACTACCTCCTCCATGGGTGTCCACTATCCCGACATATAACACTCTGGTGAGTTTTTGCTTGTTTTTGAACTTTTTATAAGGAAAAGCATACAGTATATACATTTTTGTGACTGGCTGTGTTTGCTAACATTGGGTATATGAGAGTCACAGATTTGAGTCATTCATGCCAATTCTGTATATAAACACATATACATTTATACATAAACATATATATGTATATGTCATACAAATAGAAGGATATTCATGTTTGGTTAGCTTGCATTTGGGGCTGTCATGATTAACTCTGAACATTCATGAACATGTCTTGGTGAACATGTTGTGGTGATGAATATATCCTTGGCAGTGAAATTGCTGGGCCATAGTACATGTATATGTTCAACTTTGGTAGACAGCACCAAACAGTTTGCTAAAGTCATGCTACCAGTGGAGCGTCATGTTATTTACACTCCTACCAGTGGAGCGTCATGTTATTTACACTCCTACCAGTGGAGCGTCAGTTGTTCCCCATCCTTCCCACACTCATACTGCTCTGTAATTTTTAAATTAGCCACTCAGGAAGGGGTGCCATCAGATGGCATTCATTGTGTTTGAATTTGGGTTTCCCTAAGGGCTAATAAGTTCAGCATCTTTTCATACTTGTTTTGACCATTTGGAGACTGTTTTTTGCATTCAGTATACATTAAAGAAATTTTAGAAATCTTTATCCCCACTAAAAATTATTAATATATTTCTTGGTTTCCTTTAAAACTTTAAAAAAAATTTTATAATTTCTATTTATATCTTCATGCCATTTGGAAAGAGATTAAGATTTATTTTTCTATGTAATTAGCCAATTGACCGAACACTGTTTATTAAAAGTACAATGGGTTTATTCTGTTGATCAGATTTTTAATTCACTTAATTTTTAGATTCACTTGTTGACAGATGTGTATTTGTTGTTCATAATTTTTTGTCTTAAAAATCATAAAGCATCAAACAGACTGTGAAATTATAGCAGAAAGATTAAAGTTAGGTGAGGTAAATAAGTGATCAATCAAAGGACTCGTATGCATGCTTATAAACATAACCAATGATCACAGACACTGGGGGGTCGGGGTACGCCTGGGAGGGAGGGGGGGCAATGGGGAGATATGTATAAAAAATTAATAAAAATTAATTAAAAATATATATATATATATATCAGACTCAAATAATAACTTTGTGAGACATTGTTTTATGATTGGTACTTTGTATTGGTGGTTTATGTGTTGAATTTTCTGAAATAAATGAATATATAAGTAAACCTCAAAAAAAAAAAAGTACAATGGGGAAGGATATGTTTTTTAGGAAGAAATGCCTCTAGAGAGAGTCAGTAGCAGTTCCAGTGGATGGTGGGGAGCAAGGAGATAATAGAAGTGCAGTGAGGATTTAGGGGAAATGGCCCAAACACATAAGGGGAAGCACGTGAGGTGGGTTCCTTTTTCATACTTTCCTGATGTGTCATATGCACAATGAACATGATTGAATGCCAACAAGGACTGCCTCTGGGGTGGTTCTCCTGACCACGGAAGTGGTGATAGTGCAGACAGCGCTAATGTGATGGGCCATTTTCTCCCAAAAGAGGCCTTGCCCCCATAACTGTCAATGGAGGCAGGTCTGTCCAATCAGCAGTGCAGGTCAAGTAGAAAAAAAACAAACTACTTACCAGGATATATTACCAAAATAAAATCCCCAAGACACCGTGGTAGTACAGTGTCTGGAATCATATGGAAGTGTTATCAAACACTTTCCCTCTTGGCACAACTGTACCACACCTCCTGGGGAAAAGTTGATTCCCCTTAAAAACTGAGCTCTCTTCTCTCACATCACAACAGGCCTGCCTGTGTCCTTCCACAGAATTTGGCTTTTGCCAGCTCCTGACTCTTAATCAGGTATCTTCACTCTGCATGTTGTACATAGGAAGCCTCAAAGGGCATGTCCGAGGGCCATGCTGGAGGGCTCCACTTCTCTGGGTCCTGGAAGCTGGGGATTCTGAACAGCAGCAGGTGTCACTTTCCTGAGAGCAGTGCTTGGTATAATCCCTGTATTAATGGCTGTACCAGCACTCCATGTACAACCCAGATTTCCCAAACCTTGGCTTGATACTTCTGGTGAGTTGAGTTACCTGATATTAACGAGGTTAAATGACTAGCTTGTGGTCCCCGAACTGGGAATGGGCAGAGACAAGCCATAGATCTCAATTTCCAATTTCATATAGTTCCACAAAAAATTGTATAAATTATTCTATTCCTCTTTGGTTCAGTAAGAGAAAAGCAAAACCAGAGCCTCCTTGAGTACCTTGTGCTAATGTTTAATTATCTTCAAGGCCAAAACAATACCCTTATTTAATTAAATTCTATGGATATAATTGGAGTCCTTGTCTTCTTGGGGAGTTCTTTTTAAAATAAAGTATGGTAAAATAGACATAGCCTAACATTTACCATCTTAACCATTTTTAAGGGTACAGTTCAGTGTTAAACATTCACTCTCCAAAACTCTTTCATTTCAAAAAACTAAAACTCTGTACTCAGAAAGAAACTGTTGATTCCCTTCCCACAGCCCTTGAAGCTGCCATCCTTCTTTCTGTGGGTATGAATTTGGCTCTTCTAGTTCCTCATGTCCATGTCTCTCTGTGGTTGGCTTGTTTCACTTAGCATGACCTATTTAAGGCTCACCAATGTTGTAGCATGTGCTGCTGTGTGTGCACATCACATTTATGTTACTTATCCATTCATCCACATGTGGACACTTGGGTAGCTTCAACCTTTTGTTTATTGTCAGTTGTCATGTTTTTTAGGGACAAAGAGCAAATGTGTGCCATCCACCTTATAGTAATCCTCAATTTGCTTGTGAAATCCCTTCTTATCCTTGTCTTATTCAGGAGTAAACAAAGAAGCTTCTCTAGTTTGCTTTGTAATTTTGATTTCTACCCATTTATGCATCTCTATACTTATTATAAATGTCTTCAAATCCCTTTTATTATTTGAGGTGAAATTGGAATGGCCTACACCATTGGTCGGCAAACTCATTAGTCAACAGGGCCAAATATCAACAGTACAACGATTGAAATTTCTTTTGAGAGCCAAATTTTTTAAACTTAAATTTCTTCTAATGCCACTTCTTAAAAATAGACTTGCCCAGGCCGTGGTATTTTGTGGAAGAGCCACACTCAAGGGGCCAAAGAGCCGCATGTGGCTCGTGAGACGCAGTTTGCCGACTATGGGCCTACACCAAGCATGTCAAACTCAATGGCTAACACAAGCCAAATAAGTGAGGCATGTGGCCCGAGGGCCACAAGTTTGATGTGCTTGGCCTAGAAGCTAAGGTCTCTTGGGGTCTATCCTTGCCATCATCCTGTTGAATTTCTCACTGTCACCCCAATGTTTTCTATCTTCAGCCAAACAGACCTTTCTGCCCCACAGCCTGCCTCATAATTCTACAAAGCTCTTACCATGGAGGGGCTGGTTCAATCACTGCCTGACTTGGCCATGCCCTGTCACCGAGCTGACCCTGGCATATACTTTACTCGGGTAGGGAAAGACAGTTCCATTCCTTCCAAACACTTTGATATATGGTACTCCAAAGCACACGTGCATTCCATCTAATGTGAGAGATGAGCCCTCTTCTGAACACTAAAATTCAAATTGTAATAAGGTAATAAATGAGGAAATTAAAAGGGACATTGCTGGTTTAAGAAAACTATCCTTAGTCCTTTTATAAAGCAACCATTCTCTACACTGTACGCTCAATTAAGGATCTATTTAGTTCAGTGGTTCTCAACTTTCCTAATGCCACGACCCTTTAATATAGTTCCTCATGTTGTGGTGACCCCCCAACCATAACATTATTTTTGTTGCTACTTCATAACTGTAATTTTGCTACTGTTAATGAATCGTAATGTAAACATCTGTATTTTCTGATGGTTTTAGGCTCGACAGCAGCGTGGTTGCCTGATTGAGAACCGCTAGCAGAGTCGCCTAAGACCATTAGAAAACACAGATATTTACATCACATTTCATTAACAGTAGCAAAATTACAGTTATGAAGTAGCAACAAAAATAATCTTATGGTTGGGGGTCACCACAACATGAGGAACTGTCTTAAAGGATTGCGGCGTTAGGAAGGTTGAGAACCGCTGATTTAGTCTATCACTCCTTTTTGGAAAAAGTAGATTGCAGTCAGTTTATGGTTAACCTAGCCTCCCACTCCACTCCATGCTAATCCAGCGACTCTTCTCATCCTGTGGATGACAGTAATTAATGTGTTTTTCTTCTAAAATTCTATTTTAGCTTTTCCTCTTCTAACTCCTACTCTTTTGAGATAACTTAAAATATGGTTTCTTTTTTCAGAGATATTAGTAGTATTTCCTCTGGCCCAGCTCAATCTGCAGCTTTAATCTCTGCTGACGGGCTGCTGGGGACCAACCTCCCACTGCGACTCAGGGAAGGAAAGCTGAGACCCACAGCCAGTAGCTCTGGAGTGAAGGATGTTATCTCTGTTTCACAGGCCAAAATAGAGGCTGAGTAGTTAAAAGTCAGATTCCAGGAAAGAAGGCAAGAATGTTGCCTTTTTAAAAATAAAATGTTGTGTTTTTTTTAATTGTTCTTATCACTTTAGTGATATTTGATGTTTGCTTTTACAGCCCAAACTTTTTCACACATCTGATCAAATTTCCTTCACTGAGATATTCCCACAATTTCTGGATAGATCTCCTGCCTCATCTGATAAAAGTGTAACCTAAGCTTCCAGGGTGGGTTGGTGAGTCCATTGAAAGAAGGTGCACAGTGACAAAATCTGTGAAAGTGTCTCCCAGTGGCACAGACGTAGCTCAGAGAAGAATGGCAGCCTGCAGCTCCCTGTACACTATTTGGTTACTACTACCCAGAACTTAGGATAGTTAAGAAATGGAGAAAATAGCACATTAAAAGTTCATTTGAAAAGGAAATTGCAGATTTCTAAGGAAGGAAGGAAGGAAGGAAGGAAGGAAGGAAGGAAGGAAGGAAGGAAGGAAGGAAG